>OY288208.1:18125695-19325695 GCA_958449745.1 Ochropleura leucogaster
CGCCAACCGTGTCGTCAGATTCGTCAGAACTGAAAGTTATTTGTAAGTTCTACGTCGAATTGTGTAGTAGAGATGGAGTTAGTTAAAAATGACATTGTTGGGGAAATTAAGGGTTCGAAGCACCAACAGAGAATAGTAAATGATTCCATAATTGCTGACTTTCCCCTTTTTTGGATGTTATATCTTAATTGCAGATAAAACACCAAACTAGATATCGAAAAATATAAGTCCTGATGTTTTTTCAAAACATAAAAAGTTTTGGTGTCCAATAAAACATTTAAACAATATCTCCTCAACTCATACTACCCCCCATCACAACGAACATCATTCTATACCATTCCTGTAAAACCTGACACTAGAGATGCCAATGCACTCTACTAGCTTTTACGCCGAGAATTTTACAGTCATAGCAGTACGGCTATGGATTGTCTTGCCTATGTCAGTAAGGCGACCTTTAGAAGTGGCCAAGGTTGGGGACCTTGGCCACTTCCAAAAATATGGGCAAAATTCACTGATTCTCTCCATAAACAACACTAGCCATGGTGTCTCTGGTCTTGTTATGTGTCCGTTTCGACCGCGCGGCCACGACGTTTTTTATTTAAAAAAATATGCTAAGATTTTGTAAAAATTTGTAAAAGTAGACTCCCAAAACCATAAATTTGTCAAAGCTATGGTTAAAAAGTTATAAGGGTTTGAACGTGGCCGCGCCATTGAAACGCTCCGAACCGCACGGCCACGGAGATCTTTAAAACTAAGCAGTGCAGAGACCTGAAATTTTGATAAGTAACAGATTGAATTTGTAAAAAATTTGTAAAAATATAGAAAAAAATCCTGGGCTTATATTTTAGGAGCTGTAAGACTAATACGCCATGGCCGTGCCATTGAAACGGTGAAAAACACATTTTCCGCCAGATATTACGCTGAAAAAGCAACGCAGACGTCTGAAGTTTTTTGTAAAACCCAGATTTGAATTTGTCAAAACTAGTAAAAATAAAACAAAAAGTCCTAGGTTTATATTTTAGGAGCTGTAAGACTAATACGCCATGGCCGTGCCATTGAAACGGTGAAAAACACATTTTCGCCGATATCTCGTTGAAAAAGCATCGCAGAGGTCTGAAGTTTTTTGTAAAACCTAGATCTGAATTTGTCAAAACAGGTAAAAATGCAAAAAAATACTCTAGGTTTACATTTCATTAGCTGTAGACCGGAATCTTTAATACGTCTTGAATATGCCGATAGGGTGACCATGGATTATTGTTAACAGAAAAAAAATCTTTTTCGGCGCCTACTTCCAAATCTTTTGTTTTGAAAATATTTGTTTGACCAACTGAGAACTGCCAGCAATCACATCTATACTATCTATATTAATATTATAAAGCTGAAGAGTTTGTTTGTTTGTTTGAACGCGCTAATCTCAGGAAGTACTGGTTCGAATTAAAAAAATCTTTTAGTGTTGGATAGTCCATTTCTTGAGGAAGGCTATAGGCTATTATAACATCACGCTACGACCAACAGGTGCTGAGCAGCGTGGGTGAAACCGCGAGGAACAGCTAGTAGGCAATAAAATGATTTATTGTTACACGAGTTTCAAAGACCTGTTTGCCGGTTTGCCGTGCTGATAAAAGAACAAAGAGCATAGCTAAACAAAGGAGATATCTCTTTTTGGACGGCTGTGATTGGTTAGACAGCCAGCCTTCGTCTCCCGCGCTGCACCCGCGCGTTTTGTATGCTCCTATGCTCATGCTATTCAATGCATGACTTAATTACGGGGGTTATTTCTGACAGAATTTAAAGTCTTATTCATCAAATTATGATATTTTATACTCATTAGTCATCACGAACGCTATGCAAAGTTATCTGTTATGGTTTTCGCACGTCTACTCAAAACAAGTATTTTCGGTTAACAAACAACGATTTAAGAGATAGATTTTTAGAGATATCTCCTTTGTTTAGCTATGCTCTTTGTTCGTTTATCAGCACGGCAAACCGGCAAAAAGGTCTTTGAAACTCGTGTAACAATAAATCATTTTATTGCTAATGTGATTGCTGGCAGTTCTCAGTTGGTCAAACAAATATTTTCAATACAAAAGATTTGGAAGTAGGCCCCGAAAAAGAATTTTTCTGTTAACAATAAGCTATGGTCACCCTATCGACATATTCAAGACGTATTTAAGATTTCGGTCTACAGCTAATGAAATGTAAACCTAGAGTTTTTTTTTGCATTTTTACCTGTTTTGACAAATTCAGATCTAGGTTTCACAAAAAACTGCAGACCTCTGCGATGCTTTTTCAACGAGGTATCGGCGATTACGTATTTTTTCACCGTTTCAATGGCGCGGCCATGGCGTTTTAGTCTTACAGCTCCTGAAATATAAACCTAGGATTTTTTGTTTTATTTTTACTAGTTTTGACAAATTCAAATCTGGGTTTTACAAAAAACTTCAGACGTCTGCGTTGCTTTTTCAGCGAAATATCGGCGAAAATGTCTTTTCCACCGTTTCAATGGCGCGGCCATGGCGTATTAGTCTTACAGCTCCTAAAATATAAACCTAGGATTTTTTGTTTTATTTTTACTAGTTTTGACAAATTCAAATCGGGGTTTTACAAAAAACTTCAGACGTCTGCGTTGCTTTTTCTGCGAGATATCGGCGAAAATGTGTTTTTCACCGTTTTAATGGCGCGGCCATGGCGTTTAGTCTTACAGCTCCTAAAATATTAACTTAGGATTTTTTGTTTTATATTAACTAGTTTTGACAAATTCAAATCTGGGTTTTACAAAAAACTTCAGACGTCTGCGTTGCTTTTTCAGTGAGATATCGGCGAAAATGTGTTTTTCACCGTTTCAATGGCACGGCCATGGCGTATTAGTCTAACAGCTCCTAAAATAAATATAAGCCCAGGATTTTTTGTTTTATTTTTATTAGTTTTGACAAATTCAAATCTGGGTTTTACAAAAAACTTCAGACGTCTGCGTTGCTTTTTCAGTGAGATAAAGGCGAAAATGTGTTTTTCACCGTTTCAATGGCACGGCCATGGCGTATTAGTCTTACAGCTCCTAAAACATAAGCCCAGGATTTTTTTCTATATTTTTACAAATTTTTTACAAATTCAATCTGTTACTTATCAAAATTTCAGGTCTCTGCAATGCTTAGTTTTAAAGATCTCCGTGGCCGTGCGGTTCGGAGCGTTTCAATGGCGCGGCCACGTTCAAACCCTTATAACTTTTTAACCATAACTTTGACAAATTTATGGTTTTGGGAGTCTAGTTTTACAAATTTTTACAAAATCCTGGCATATTTTTTTTAAAAAAAAAACGTCGTGGCCGCGCGGTCGAAACGGACACCTTGTTATATATTTATATACATTCGTATTTGCATGTTGTATCCATGTATGTATGTATATTGATTATATGTAGTTGGTACATCACAGACTACCTGTAGAATTGCGTCTCCGCATTCCTGCAATCCATCCAAAGGTTCTTTTGAAAAGATCGCTTTTAGCGATAAGACCGCCCATTGTCACCTTTTTTGCGGTTGTGAAATCGTCAAATAACTTCCCCCGCTCTGGGCGGAGCGGGGGAGTGAGTGTCAGACTTTCACTAATTAAAACCCACCCATGTTCCTTCTCTTGCCCTTCATGTTCTAAAACCGCGGGATGGAACAACCCGCAACCCCAGATTGTGTGAAATGAAATGTGAAATGTTTTCTGTAATTATGTTATTATACTATGGTACATAATAGAGAATACTCTATCCTATTCTCGCGGTGTGATAACTTCATGGTAATTTTGTGCAATCTTGCACGCCACAACTTTGCAAGCGAATTGGCATCAATTGAGAGAGACTGGCGACGCATCGGTGCCGGGCACACTCAATTAGATTATAAAGCCGAGACTTCCCGAACCGATGCTTTGAGGGCAGGAGAATTTATTGCAATGAGGAAGGTATACATAGAAATACTAGTATAGTAAGTTTTAGTTGTTGTTACGATATTTTCTGTGAGGTAGACCCAACATAAGCTTACAGAATAACAAAAACAAGTTAGAGGCGTACTCAATACGATTCAGAGAAGAGAGCTTTGTCTGCTTACAAATGAAGGTCCTTCAAAGGATAAGAGATCAGCGTATACTGGTATTGCATAGTTTGCGACGTAGTACTTACTTACCCACGATTAACTTATTATCTACGTCAACTTAAGTTTGTAAGTAGGAGCCTTCGTCACTGGAACACCACAGATACACAGCTCAATCAGACTTCCTGATAACTGGTTACTAGATTCGTATTACCGGGTGTCACGATTGATCAACCCATAAAGACAAAAACGATCTTTATCATTTAATACAATGAGCCCTATTTCACTACAACTCGACTTACACTATCTAACTAATGATGATTTTTAAATTACGGTATCGCAACCATGTTAGATATGCCTCGAAACCGCAGAACACTATTACCCTAAAAACCGAGTCGTAGCTACTCACAACCGTACTGTGTAAACCGATAGGATTATATTCAGCGTCTAGATTTCTAGAAAGACTGACTTTGAGCCCTCAAATAGCCGAAAGTAGACGAAGCCTATAAGTTCGTATAGACGCAACTTGGCGAGGTATACAGGACTGAAGTTTCATGTCCCGGATTTCGATTTTATATTTTATGATATCCGATTAAGATTTTTTATTACCCCTCAGGGCAATATGAAGCGACGAAGATTTTCTTTTTATGGAGGGTTTCCAAGAGTTCTACAAATTATACTGTTGACCTAAATAGTTGTGGTGTAGCGCCTGTCTATAATCTAATAAATCTGGTTGCATGAATGATCCAGATTCGGAGTGCATTTAGTTCTACAAGTTTTATTGAGATTAAATAAGTTATTATAGGTGTCCTCGCAATAAACTGGCAGAGAAATTAGCTCATTCCGCTCCAACTAGCCATATTTGTTTCTGGCTCATAAAATATGTTAGACTAATATGCGTGGAATCTCCAACCAATAACTTAAGCGGAATCCTCTATATACAATATAAACGCTGGGAAATAACTGCGATGTCTATGCTGATAAGCCAATTATGTATTTAAAACACATAACACACCATTCGCCTGTGTAATCCCCTAAAAATTTTATCATAGTAGGGTGTGGTGTGTGGTATTCTCAAAATTATGTTTACGAACGCTCAAATATAGACAAGTTGTGGCGAAAAATTGTTTCCCTACTGAACCCATTTATGACACCTTATCAATATCTCCCACCTGGGCACGAGTTGCCATGGCTGACCTAGAAGCCTTTAAATACACTCCTGACAAAGGTTGTACGAAGCAAAGAAAACTTGTTCCGGGCGGATCCTGGAGTGTAAATGTAGTGTTGCCCCACAAACGATATAACACTTGACATCGTGTACTGCCTGTTGTTTGCACATTACAGGAGCTTATGGAAGCTACGGAAAAAGCCAAACTCGTCGCGAAGAAAATTTACGTTAACGTTCACAAAGTAAGGTGTGCCTACTGTCACTAACCGGGCCCGAATCCAAGAACCCTAGCTGCTATTGGGAACTTCCTTTTCCAAACCAGAGTAAACTAGAGCTGAATAAACGGCAAGGTACAAACACAGTTGCTTATAAAATACGTATATATTCCGATACCATAACATTACACATATATTGCGATGGTCGTGAGACAACAATAATATGGACAGAGTTGCGTGCTTCAATAACAATTACTCAGTGTTTATATTACTGTTTTATTTCAACTATTATCGTTGAGTGTATCTATCACGATCTCTGCATGACAAGCATACTACACTGAAATCACGGTAATAATTAGCAACAAGTAAAAATGCGATAAGTACACCATTCTAGGCAAATGCAGACAAGACAAAAACCCATCAAGTCTTCACAACCTTACCTTAAGAAACAAAATCGAAGAACTTTGGTGTCAAAAATGGGCGCCTAAGCAGAATAATAGTAGTTTAATAATATGAATTACGTGGAACTTCTTAAAATGGTTACAGACGCAGTTAATATTGTGAACTTTTTTTTATCTTCAAATTCCAAATTCATATATTTGCATAAAACATGGTATTTAAGATGGTGGAAACAGTTCTTTTTATGATTCTGCTTAAGCGTCCATTTTAAACCCCCTGAATCTAGGGCTAGATTTTGCGGAGATTTGAACGCCAGATTTCACATTTTGCACGTTGTAAAACTGTTACTCGGTTACCCTGAACTCTTCTTGAGCTCGCCACCGAGCCATTTCATGATTTAATTGATTTATTTCTTCGTATGTCCCTATATCAGAAATGCAAGAATTCAAATGTTGCGCTTTCATAATTAGTTTTTCATTTAGTTATTGTAGATGGAGAAGTACGGATGTAATAACGCATGGATTTTCTCACATTGGCAGCATATCAATGGGTATTTGCGCAGTTTGGTGCGTCCAAAATCGTCGCTTATAATAGCAAGAGTGCACTACGTTCTTGTCACCATTACACATGTGTCAGACGTAATCGAGCTGCATTCGGTGCGACAGAGCTGTATAAGACGATAATGTATTCATTGTATTATGCAAGGAAAGGTCGCGGCTCATCGGATATATACGGTCCAGTCTAAAATATACTGACGGGTCGGGGGTGCCATTGTACTCACAAATTATGCATGGACATCCTGACTCTGGGAAAGGCCTCACAATGGTGGACACCTACGCGGAATTGGAATGTTGCTGATTTCAGTTGTCTTCTTAAAATCAGCCACACTATACGGTGTCGCCAAAAAAAAAAGCGAGAAAGAGACACAGATACGAAGAGTTGTTTCTTTTCGTATGATAAATGTAAGGATAATCAAGATATTATGTAAAAGTTGTCATTGTATCCACAGATGATAGACCAGGCTTTTTTCTTTTGCGGATGGGAAATGATCAAATAACTTCCGCTCTGCGCGGAGCGAGGGTAGTGTCAGATTTTTACTGACTAAAACCTACCCTTCATTTGCCCTTTATGTTCCGGAGCCGCGGTATCTATTTCGAACAGCCCTCCAACCCTGGCATGATAGACTAGCCTTTAACTGTTATTTCAAAACTCTTTAAACACAATATGATTCCGGCATTATGTCACTGGAGGTACAAACTAGAAAATAAGAAGTACTAACTAAATGCAGGAAAAAATATGTTTTGTGGTTTCCAATGTGCAAGGTATAGACAGCTTAATGCCTCAACAATTTCGGTAAGAAACAATGGAAACTAAGGGAATCAGGGGTTTTTGTACTCTATGAGAAATTCATGGAACATGTCAAAATATTGTTGAGTCTAGCAGATTCGAAATTGGAAGGTTTTATTTAATAAAAACTACTTATTTCTCTAGAAGTATTTTAGGCATACTCATAATTGACTGACACATTATTAAAGGACCATTCACATTTTCTTTCAAAACGAGAGCCCATGGACATACGCATCCTTACCACTCTCACCTATGATGAAGCCTACTGGGAGTAAAAAAAACTCTGACTGTATAAGGAACAGTATGCGTCGAGCCAAGATCCAAATCGCAGAGGTTTGCAACAGATTTGCAAAACTAAAATGGAACTGGGCTGGCCACATCTACAGCATGTCGCATCAAAATCGAGGCCAAAGTGGCAACACATTGGTTTCCGAACAATAGAAATTGGTGGCGCGATAGGCTCAGACGGAAATGGCGTAACAAGCCGCACTCTTACCAAAAGGATTGGGCCCATCTAGCCATTGACAGACACAAATGGAAAGAGGGAAGGGAGGTTTCTGCCCTGCAGTGGGACACATGAGGCTCATAATCAACAGAATTACCCTCCAAATAAAACAAAATATACTAGTCTGTGATTCAATCTCTTCTTCTTTCATATTGTATGGACTAAATAGTGGACGGAGAAGAAGGTGGATAAAAAAGATTGCATACAGCAGATGAGAATGTTGAGATGGATGTGCGAAGTGACTAGAATGGATAAATAAAATAATAGGCGGGCCTGTTCTGGAAGATGAAAGGGAGTAATCTGTCTTTGTATGGGCATATGATTCAATGTTGACACATCACACACTGTATTTCTGCGCATTTTAGAAATTTCACAAGACACAACATATATGAATGCATATGGTAGTCCATATTCACCCAAGGCATATGTATGAATCGTAGAAGGTGGTTTTCTGAATTTCTGCCTACCCCACGGGAAGAAGGCATAAGTTGTATGTGTGTAAAAAGTTATTTTTCATAGAAAATAAAATACCAAGTTCAATGATAAAAAAAACACTCAAAACCAATCTTGAAACATTACACCAAACAATTTATCAAAGAATCAGATATTTATCAAAAGAAATGTATTCTGATAGCATAGTCAGATAGACATTCATAGAATAAATCATGATTCTATATTACTACTAGTCATAGTTAATATGACTATAATAATGCTGTAAAGTAAGGCCTCAAGATAGATTGGTTTGGTATATTTTTATCATGATCTGTGAGTAGTTTATTTGAGATGAGATCATGGGTTACCGAGTGCAAAAAAAATATATTATATCCATTTTTTTTTTGTGTTAACATATTTCTCAAAATTTTTGAAGTCTTCAAGGTCTGCATATTTCAAATAAATTCATTAAAAATATAATTTACATTGAGGACCTAAATATCAATTATTTGTATAAATAATTGGATTCAATAAATCTGAAAGCCAAAATGTGTGAGGTCAGTGTAGGTGGTGATGAGTTAAAATGCATTTTAATTAACAACTTTTATGGAAGCTTGAATTTGAAATTTATAATATTGTGAATCACTACTGAGTTCTTCCAATTTATCTGTTGAGAGTATGTCTAGGTGTAATGTGGTTATTTTATGCACTATACCTATAAGTATCCTGGTCAATAACTCCCTATCAACAACTTAGCAACAAACTAATAATAAAATCAGTGTTTAGCACTTTTATCACCAATTGAAACTTAATTAAGAATGATAACACTAATAGATGAGGCAATTAAAAAAAATGTAAGTAAGTAATAAAATCATGAAACACAAAAAAATATAGGACAGTATCAAGTTGATAGCTCAGCACTAACTGAACACTTACACATTGTCAACACTGCAACTCAACACCGAAAAATGACGCCAAGCTTTAACACTTTTACCATAACAATATACAACGAACCAGTAACGATAATATTATATTATACACCGTGAATAATGCACAAACATCGCTAAATACGGGCACTGCACCCACTGACGACCTCAGCAGCTGTCAAAAATAGGTAAGCAGCGTAGCAACAACTATAACACAACCGTAGGAGGCGTGTTCAATACATATTACTTTACCTGGGCGCTACGTTGGTCGTGGGCGATGTGGCCGTCGTAGAAGCAGCCTCATTGATTAACGGTGCACTGCTGCACCTTTTTAATATGTTAGGAGCATCCACATCCATTATCTTAATGCCACCATTCGTTCACTGACGTACTATGTAGTTATATGCATCGGGATTGCCGAAACGATTAGCCCTCTACTGTTTATGTAACACTGTAAGTGCACTTACAAATAGTCTAATAAACTAATCACACTACTGTTAAAACTACATACATGTTATTTATTACGCGTAAATGAAAGGTTAACACAAAATAAAATGAAAATACGCTACTCGGAAAGCTAAAAAGTGGCTCGAAGCTGACCTGTCAAATCGCCGCAATAGAGAAGCGTTCAAGTTTATTTTTTAAAATCAAGCCGTCAGATTTTATGGCTTACACGGGTGTAGTCCGAAGTAAAGTGTATATCAATTGGATAATAAGCAGTTTTGCAAAAAATAGTAGCTCTGTATTTGCTATTACGTTGGTTCAAATATGATTTTATCCTAAAATGATTATAAGGCTTTTTACCATTTCTATATAATTGTGAATGCATTTTATCTAATGTCAACAATCGTTTATCTTCAACGTTCCGTTCCAAACATCTGCACATCTCCTTTTTTTTGAAACTGTAGTTGAATTCCTGGATAATAACAAATAATAGAAGTATAGTGCATACATATTTCATACTCATTAGCTTAGTTTTTTGTTATATGTATTAAATAGCATTTTATCAATAATGAACGTTAAATGTTGAATTACTATTATGTACTCTTTAGAGATTTACTCTCCGTAAAATGAAAATTCAAAGATATTGTTTTGACTTTTGAGTTCATTATTTCAAATTTTTGGGATGATAGAGTAGTACTTAATAATATTTTAATTAAAAAAACAAAGACGGCACTACCTTGGAAATAATGTACTTAAGGCGAAGGTGAGAAAGTTATTCTATCTTGTTTAGTAAACATATTCGCGGAAACTACTATTTTAAACGAATTCACACTTGGTTGATTTTATGGCTTTTTTATCGTAGCACGACTGTAAAATACGTCTTAGCGGCGTTCTTCGGGGCTGTTGTCTACTGCGAATGGTTTATCTACCTCGTTCAACAGTCTTACTGGACGGATTTGGATTGTAGCAGTGATCAAGATGCAAGTTGTGTAAAGATATTGTTTATAGCTGACCCGCAAATACAAGGGGAAGAAGCCGTCCCGCCGCCTTTGAGCTATATCGTTAATTGGGATAGTGACCGGTATGTATAAAAATTGTTAAAAAAATATTCTTAAGGAACTTTTACAACATAGGTAGAATCTTATCTGATATAATTCTTCCATTTATCTTTATCTGAGATATTCTATTGAATTCATCAACTGCTTATCACATGTATAATCCCAAAACACAATATTTTGTGGTTTTTGATGACATATTCTGTCAAAATAAAAATACTTCACAGTAGTAATTATTTTTAGTGATAGAAATTCATATATTTCCAGTTATTTAAAGTCAACATTCAACGTAGTAGCAAACTACTTTAAGCCTGATATCTTGGTGTACTTGGGTGACCTCATGGATGAAGGCTCCATTTCCACTCTACCACAGTTTCACAGCTATGTGAAGAGACTGTCTAATATATTTGCGTGGGATTATCCTGCTGTGGTAAGCAAAGTATTATATTTTACATTTACCTCTCACAACTTATTTTAGATGATTTATGTTTAGGGTGATTGCCCAGCAGCACAGCTATCTGCAGCAGAAACGACTACCATACCATTTTATGTGAATGCCTGATGTGTCCCACTGCAGGGCTACAACCTCAAACTTTTATTTTAATTAGACCATTACATGTACTTTTGAATGTCATGGAAACAAAAAAAGATGCTGCTGCAGTCCTAGTCACAAGACATAATAACTTGTGAAAGTACTGTAGTTGCCCATTCTAAAGTGTAGATTCTCTATGGAGAAGAATGGGCAAGAAACTCTGTGGACACTCTTTTAAATGCATAATATTTTTACAAAATCATGGATATCTCACTCATGTTGAGACAGACATACATACATGTGAGAACAATATCAAAAAACGAGCACATTAAGAGCATCCAGTGTCCTTCCTTTACCTCTCTCCTTTTCTTTCTGTATAATTATTTTGGCAAGAGCCCAGCTGTCACACTATTCCCTTCTAGGCCTACCGAATTGCTATCCTTTATTGCCCAAACTTGCAATATCATCATAATTTTATCATCACAACAGCCTGGATCCGGCTACTGCTGGAAATATGCCTACTATCCTCTCTGCCTTACTTCATGATTCTGTCTTTGTAGGTCCACGTGTTTCCAGCAAATTAAAGCATATTGGTATCAACTACCAAATGTGCCAACTACAATTATATTTCTTTTGATCTGCACTAAAAAGTTTACATCAGCAAAATTGTTTCAAAGCATACAAATTATTTAAATTAAAACATTAAATAAATTTAATAAAATAAATTTGATTGCATTCAATAATATTAATTTATTCATCATTACTTTTCAGCAAGTCTGGATACCAGGCGACAACGATATTGGTGGAGAGAATGAACCAGTCCATTTTAACAAG
The DNA here is from genome assembly GCA_958449745.1 of Ochropleura leucogaster. Lineage (NCBI taxonomy): Eukaryota > Metazoa > Arthropoda > Insecta > Lepidoptera > Noctuidae > Ochropleura > Ochropleura leucogaster. Next base: position 18,137,623 of record OY288208.1, read on the forward strand.
ATAAAGGAGTTTGAGAAAGTGTTTCAACAACCGTCCATTATAACATACTCCAATGTTTCCATTTACAAAGTGAATGCTATTACATATACATTCCCCCCGAAGAGTGATGAGCCGAAGGGCACAGAAAACAACTTTAAAATTGCTGTCTCACACTACCCTGTTACAATGAGAGTAATGTTTAGTAGAAAGGTAAGTATTTTTGTATTGCACAATGTATCTGCAAATCCATAAGGCCTGGAGAGATTCCATGATATTTTTACCAGACATATTTTACCAATTTAGCCTTATAATTTGTATTATAATATTATCTATCTATCTATAAGAAACATTGCCCAACACTATAAATTTCTCCTGTATTGTAGGTGCGTTTACAAACATTTAAAGTCACAAACAGCCAGACCAGGAACAGCTACCTGTTACAAATATTTGTTCAGTGCAGAGATAGAACCCCAACGCGCAGCGCAGCTTTCGATCGCTCAGCCACTGCGCCAACCGTGTCGTCAACTAATAGTACATTACGATATTAGTGCGTTAAGATGGTTATAACATGCGAGTCCGAATTTCGTAATTGAGCCGAGCATGTTATAACCAATACGCACGTATATCGTACGACGTTTTTAACACATTTGCGAGGAAACAGAAAAAAAAAACATTTTAAATAAACTCAATCTGTGAATTAATGCACACTGTTGCTTTCCCGCCATTTTAACAGCGAGCTAGCGCTGACTACTTTCGAATTAGTTCGAAATTTGAATAGCAACAGCGCTAAGCGACAAAACTCTTTAAATAAATTGAAAAGAAAAAGAATAGCAACAGCGCGCTGCTCACTAGCTGGAGTCGTGCGGCGGCGATCAGTTCCAAATTTGAAATGACAAATAATACTGTTATGGAATTTGTATGGACTATAACTTAACTATTTGCTTTGATAACACACGCAGTTTTTATAACCCTCTTTTCATATTTAAAACCGGTGGAATCACATTAGCTTTACGAGCAAGGGTGTTAAAAAAAAATAAAAAACAACGATTGATTTTATTATTTGGTGCAGCCATGAGTTTTTTTTAAATTTTATTTTTTGCAGTGTGAACTTGTGGCAAGTGCCAAATAATTTTCTTTCTTTCTATTTCCAGATAATGGATACAATTAATCCTCAAATATTCTTCTGTGCCCACGACCATGAGTCTAAGTACATAAAACAACACAAAGACTTGACACACAAGGTGACAACTTGGTTCAATGTGCCAAAATCGACGCTCAGCATCACATTTGATGACGACTCATTGTATGAGATCTATGCACCAACCTGCTCTTATAGAATGGGGACGAGCAATATTGGGTATGGGGCTGCTGTGATAGGTAAGTGAAACTCCCTCTTTGGACTTCGAAAGAAAAAAAACGGAACCCTTATTGGACCACTCTGGTCTGTCTGTCAAGGCCCTTTATTTCGGGAAATTAAAACCATATACTCATCTCTGTAGTCCAATCTGACTAGTGTAGGTCCAGTGATAGGTTTTTTTTTACATACTTAGGTATTTAAAAAAAAGGAAAGTATGAACTTACTTTACCTACCTTATTGCATCTATAGTGACAGAAGCACTACCTACTTACTTTGCTTTAGTTACCTACATCATCCGAATAATTGTACGTTTTGTATTTACATTCGTTTTGTTTACCAAAATGGATAAATTTTCACCAATTATTGTTGTAGTTGTATTCAAGAGCGAGCGAAGCGGAGCTCGCTTTGCTTATGGTACCGCGACTCGGACAGGTTAGGTTCGAAGGGGATGGCGCTAACCTCTTCGTGTTAGGTTACTTGAAACACTGCAAACAAAAATAGGAGCCTCGCGTAGCGGGGTTACGTCGACTAGGCCTCACTTTAGAACATTACTAGTTTTCGATCGCGACTTCGTCCGCGTGACATAGTTACTTTGGGCTAAATCTAACTTTAAACCGCGTGATGATCGAAAAAAAAATATCTTGCTCTCCCCTTTTTTCCGTTTCTCCCCCTTTTCGCACTTTTTTAGCCTATGTCCGTCTCCAACTATCTCTGTACCAATATTCATCAAAATCGGTTTGGCCATTTAGGCGTGAAGACGTAAGAAATTCACTTTCGCTTTTATAATATTAAGTAAGGATTATAGATTTTTAATGTTGAATAATTATATCAATATTAAACTAGCCTATGCCCGCGGCTTCGCTCGCTTTAAATTCCAAGTAACAAGTTGTCCTTTCCTGATTTGCAGGTTGTTACTTGCGCCCTTGCGCCTTATTTATTGTAATAGCAATGCTAAGTTTTGCCCTTTGTTCCCTCTTTTTCCCATTTCTCACTTCAAAAAAAATAGTCAGTATTTAATTATGTAATTGTTATTGATAGGTACATTTTATTCATGGATAAGTAAATCAGAAATGACGACACAACTTGCATTTTTAGGGTTCCGTAGTCAACTAGGAACCCTTATAGTTTCGCCATGTCTGTCTGTCCGTCCGTCCGTCCTCGCTTAATCTCTGTGACTGTTAGCGCTAGAAAGCTGAAATTTGGTACCAATATGTATATCAATCACGCCGACAAAGTGGTAAAATAAAAATTTGAAAAAAATGTTTTATTAGGGTGGCCACCCTATATGTAAAGTGGGAAGTAATTTTTTTTTTAATTTCAACCCTAACGTGTGATATATTGTTGGAAAGGTATTTAAAAATAAATAGGGGTTTACTAAGATCATTTTTAGGGTTCCGTACCTCAAAAGGAAAAAACGGAACCCTTATCGGATCACTTTGTGGTCCGTCTGTCCGTCCGTCTGTCAAGACCCTTTTTCTCAGGAACGCGTGGAGGTATGAAGCTGAAATTTATATCAATTACTCAGGTCTACTGTCCCTTGAAGCTGTGAAAAAATCAAACTTCTAAGCCAACGCAATCAAAAGATACAGCCGTTTATGCCGCAAATTTTCGACACTTGCAAGGGAATCAAAACCTACAGGGTGCTTCCCGTGAACTCAGAATCTTGAAATTTGGTACTAAGCAACGTCTTATAGCATAGATAAAGGAAAAATTACGAAAACCATAAATTTTTGGTTACATCACATAATATATATTTTTTTAATAATTTTAAACTAACTACCCATTTCCTCATAAACGCGTAGAGGTATTAAATTGAAATTCATACCAAATACTCATGTCTATAATACCTTTAAGCTGTAACAAAATCAAACTTCTATGTCAACGCAATCAAAAGAAACAGCAATTTAAGCTGCATATTTTGAAACTCGCAAGTACTCGCAAGGGAATCAAAACCTAAAGGGTACTTCCAGTCGACTTAGAATCTTGAAATTTGGCATGAAGCAACGTTTTATAGCACACATAAAGGAAAAATTCCGAAAACCTTAAATTTTTAGTTACATTACAAAATATATATTTATTTTTTATTTAATAAATATAAACTTATTACTTTTTTCCTCATGAACGCGTAGAGCTATCAAGTTGAAATTCATATCAAATACTTAGATCTAATTGCCTTTAACCCGTGAAAAAAAAAATCTAAGTCAATACTTAATTAATATTTTTGAACCAGATTTCTAAATAGTGACTAAAAAACTTAGTAAATAACTTTAATAAAAGAACTTTCGCAAGTCTGCTGCAAGGCTAGTATAAGTGTTTCAGTTATATTATAGATAAATGATATGTGTTAATATAAAATAAAGGATTACTTAAACGATAAAGAGATCTTTGTCTTAAATTTATGCTCCTCCATCTTTCCCCATTGTAATGTTATGAATTTCATTTTGCAATAAAAATACCATAGTTATGACTCGATTGTCGTAATGAACGAACTTTGTAAACCTTGCAGGTTTGTACGGAACCCTCGGTGCGCGAGTCCGACTCGCACTTGGCCGGTTTTTTTTGATAATGTCAATAATTTCGGAAATAATCGCTCCAAAAGTAAAAAACAATGTGTAACTTTTGAACCCCTAACTTTTGAACCATAAGTCTAAAAAATATGAAAAAAATCTGAAAAGTAGAACTTTATAAGGACTTTCTATGAAAATTATTTTGAACTTGATTGACACAACATTTTTTGTACAAAAAAGACAAAAAGTTGTACAAAATAATTTCTGGACTAAGTTTGTAGTATCGTATGCATATGCAAGCTTTTTTTGTAACTTTGTTTACATATTTTATTATCCTGAACGTATCTTTTTTCAAACAAAAAAAGAATTATTGAAATCGGTTCTCGCAATCCAAAATTACCACCAAAATTGCACGTCTTTGTTTTAATTAGTAACCCAATTCCTCGAGAGATGGCGCTGTAGGTACTTATTACATTGGATCGGGTATTACCGAATTGTTCGGTTGGCCTCATAACTGGGAACACTTATTGTGACGGACGGGAAACTACGGAACCCTACACTGAGCGTGTCCCGACACGCTCTTGGCCGGTTTTTATGTAAGCCTTTACCCAGCTGTGAACTGGGAAAAACAAATTTTAACAAGAGTTAATGAGTTAATTAATTTTAATTCCTTCCAAGGTGCTTGTTATTAATGTCAGTGAGAATAAAGGTCACAGCTCATTAGAGCCACCCGGCACCCACCCCGCACCGCCTCGTCGTACGGCGTCCACTCGTTGTCGACAGGTGGTTCACGGGTGGACGCCACGTTATCACCAAAACGTTGCACGATCAACCAGTGAACCCCGCGCGGTCAACGAGTGAACACCGCGTGGTCAACGAGTGAACGCCGCGTGGTCAACGAGTGCACGTCGCTTAGTCCACGAATTTTCGAGTAGTCTGTTAACAATTGGCATTAGACGGCGCATTGCCAACGTATCGTCCTCGCGTGAATCACTCGCGGGCAGCGCGCGGTCCGCTTCGGACCCGCGCGTTGGCTATGCGCAGTCAACGCAGGGCAGCGAGTTGTCACCGAGTGGTCCACCCGCCGTCCGCGCGTGGACGGCTTACGATAGAGGCGATCCGGTGACGCTACGGAGTTGATGTAGTGAGCGCATACCCATACAAGTCCATATCAAGAATACTAACCGCACGAGGCGAGGCGGTGCGGAGTGGGTGCCGGGTGGCTCTAATGAGCTGTGACCTTAAGGGCACATTTAGACCAAAGAGTACGCACGTAAGACTGTACGCACTTCACTGTACGAGCATTTTTGTAAAGATGTTTGACAATACCATCATCAAATCAAATCGTTTATTTGCATAACACAGGTTTGAGAGATGTTAGGCGCGTCGCCCACACGACCAAGAGTCGAGGCGCAGTCGCGGCGCGGGCGCGTTAGGCGCGTCGCCCACACGACATTTGTAAAGAAAATCTCACATCAGAGTCACGCCGCAACGAGATTTTCTTTTTTACATAGAGTTTTTATTTTTAGTTTCCCTGTATTATAACCTCACTAGCTGTGCCCCGGCATGCGTTGCAATACAATTTTCTACCTACCTACCCTACCGACCCTACGTACCCTACCTACCAAATAGAACGTGCGTCGGCAAAGGTTGTATCAAAATCACCTCTTGTTTTTTTCTGTTTTTTTTTCGTATATTTTAATACTTATTCTGCTAAACAGCACAGAGACAAATTAAAAAAAAGAAGAATCATGAAAATCGGTCCAGCCGTTCTCGACTTATAAGTATTCGAACAAACCCGACTTTGTTTTCTAAATTAAGATACGAGGTGTGCAAATATATTCACATTGTCTTAATCTCTTATTATATTCATAAAAATCACATAGGTAGTTAATTTCATTCCACGTTAATTAAGACTTAAAATTAATAAAATAATGTCATCATCTGTCTAGCCTTCTCCCAACTATGTTGAATTATTGGGCTCCCTTTATCCGGCTCATGCTCCTCCTACAAAGATGTCATACCTATTAAGATTCTCTAATATAAGTAATTTGTATGCCATATGGTAAAAAAAACTATTTTTTTTTTAAAACGTTGCGCCACCCTAGGTATTTCTCTTGTATCTTGGGTGCGTTTACAAACATTTAAACTTACATACACAAACAGCCAGACCCGGAACAACTATCTGTAGGCCATACAAATATTTGTTCCGTGCGGGGATCGAACCCGCAACACGCAGCGCAGCAGTCGCGCAACCACTTCGCCAACCGTGTCGTCAATTATAAGATCTTATGTACACACGACGGCATATCAACCAACAAAAACCCATTTTAACCTGATCTCTCTACTGCAGTGTGCGATCCGTAGTAGAAAGATCAGGTCGACCTACCGTGTTTATACACAAATAAATATTATTCTATTTGGTTCTATAATATTATGAAGTAAAATACTTATAAATACTTTATTTTTTCCAGAAAACAACCACAAAAACATGCGATACACAGTCTTCTGGTCGCCGACAAGGTTCCCCTACCTGTGCCTGTATCTCGGAATACTGATCATTTTCTTGGTCTACAGCCTGGTATTCTGTGTTGCCAGGCTATGCTACAGGAATTCCAAACACTCCGCAAAGAGTACAGACATGTCCCCGCTGTTGGAAAGAATCTAGCAGCTTATAAAAAGGCTTTTAAAGCGTTTTCAACGCTTCAATTTGGTTGTAATTTATTAGTACTTATAAAATAGGTGTTTAGGATCAACTGATGACTTAAATTTTAAAAATCGAGGGAATTGAACAAAACTTTTATTGAGATTTTTTCTTTAGGGGTAGATTGGAATTTAGTACTTAACCAGTGAATTGATTGATAGAAACCCTATTTCACTAAAACTAGGTGACACCTTAAATTAATGCCTATGCTGGCTGGCTATGAGCCGAATTTGGATTACGTCATTAATTTAAGTGTGACCTACTTTTAATAGAAACAGCCATACATTTTTAAATGAAGTATTTGCTGATTGATCGCCCCACTTTAAAATTCAATCAGTGATGGTTTAAAAAAATACCCCAACATACATTATTGGCTGTGCTTAATAATTATAAATTTAAACCCCGTCGATGTTAGTATATTATGTTATTATATTATACATATAAATTAATCATAAGGAATTGAGATTAAATAATGTTATATTGATAATTGAAATTGAACAATATTATATCTTGATGCAAACAAAGTCTCCTAGAGTGAACTAAATTATTGTTTATTGTTGAACATAAAACTTTATATTAACAAAAGCCCTAATTTTAAAAGCTTTAATTTACTAACAGTGTACAAATAGGAATTAATTAGATATTAATTTAGTTTTGATGTAAGAAAGACTGCATATTGTATGTTTTTACTAGACGACTAGCTGTCTCGCGCAGTTTCACCCGCGTGTTTAGTGGCTCCCCCGTTCCCGTGGGTATTAGCGTGGTGTTATATAACCTATGTTACTTCCTGATAATGTAACTTCCTATTAGTGAAAAAATGGTTAAAATCGGTTTAGTAGTTTTGTATTCGATACAAACAAACAAAATTATAAATTTATTATTAATAGATTTATGATCTTGTCTAGCCAGTGTGTGTGCGGCCCCGGTACATAAATGGCAGTAGGAACATGGGTGGGTTTTAGTCAGTACAAGTCTGACACCCCCCTTCTCTGCTCCGCCCAAAGCGGGGGAAGTTATTTGATGATTTCCCATCCCAGAAAAAAGCGGGATTCTAATCGTTTTACTGTCACGAAGTTAGGATTGTACCCAGTTCTAATAAATACAACTTGACCCGCCACTATTACTATTTAAACCGACTTCATAAAAAGGAGGAGGTTCTCAATTCGACTGTTTTTTTTTTGTGTGTAAGGCGTTTACTCTGACGATTGTTGGCCGATTTTCAAAATTATTATTATAATCGAAAGGAAATATTCCTGATATTATACTCCTATTTTTTGTTATTAATACATATCTTTCTTCTAATGTAAATAGACGACATGCTAAATCTCTTAGTAGCCATGGAAAATATACCCAATAAGAATTTGTGTGGGTTACCGTCATTTAGCTAAAAAAACATTTTTTGCAAAAAAACCGACTTCCAAAAAACAATAAAAGGACGAAGCTTCTGGAAGTCGGTGGCAAAAATCTATGAATCAAACGAAAGTCACTGACTTTCACAAGAAAATTTATTTTTCGTCTTTTTAGTGTTTTTTTTAAGTCGGTTTTTCTTTTTGTTACTTTTAACCAATATTGTACTTAAAAATTTGTAATATGCAGTGAGTCTTATAAAACCAATCATATAACTTATAATAATAAAAACAGGAATATTGACATGACAGATGCATAGGTAGCCATTTTTATGAATGCATTCATGTGCATTCATAACAATGACTATTGTATTGTATAACGGGCTGGTGTCCGCAACTCCACGTCTAAGGCGCGTATTTTGCGTATGGAAAACAAACAATGACTAACTTTATTATGTACCTACCTATACGAATTAGACTGAATGCAAGTTTTTGTTTTTTAATGTAACATTTAAGTTGCAGACTTTGCTTGTATTTAATTAATACCTACTAAAGATTGTAGAATTCTAGGTTGGAATAAGTTTTGGGTGACAAATCCTCTTATTCACCACTTCCTGATAAACATTGGTTTTCCATAATATTAATCCCATTTTGTCCCACTGTTAGGCAAAAGCGTCTCCCACAACCGAACTTGAAATTAATCTTTTAACTCGAGCGAAATATTGTAATATGTGTTTAAGGGAGGATTTCACACATGTGGGTCATTTTACCCGTTTACGCCTAGCTGTTCTTGTATATCTGCCATCCGAATTTCAGTCACGGTGGCTAATCTCAGCGAGTATGCAGGAGAAAATTACAGTTAGATAATCTTTGCGCAAAATACAGGCCCAATCTCTGTTCCTTTAAGTACTCCAATAGTCCAATGTGCAGGAGATCGGAAATGTTTGGGGAGACAACATTGGGATGCCCCCGTACATCCCTATGGTCTCCCAATAATTTGTGAATACCACCAATTTCTAGTTAGCTTGTTATTATTTTTTTAATTGCTGTCTTTCATAATTACTACTTCTAAAAAAAATATCAGGATGTGGTGGGGCATTTAAAATCAAAGACTGCCATAGCAAAGTTAAAAAATTGTATTTTATAACAAACAACCTTTGTACAAATGTATGAACAGTGAACAATATTAAGGAGTGTGAGTCATTTTATTTTTATTTAAAAATGGAATTTATAAACTTAATACTAACTTTAAATGAAATAGATCCCAACTTTGATCTGCAATATGTTTACAAATTATTGAATTTGTTTATAATTTCTGTATTTAAACAATGACACCTATTATTATGTAATTTTAATTAAAACTTAACAATTATTATTGATCATTTGATCTCTGTTTATAAAAAAATAACTTATTTATAATTATGCACTTTTACTTATTCAGTTATTACAGGAATTGAACAATATTTTTATTGATATAAGTATCTAATAACTTATAAAAAAGGGATAAAAATGCAATATATGGAAGTATTTTATTATTAAAAAATACTTTTTAAGTTCTTATGGAAATTTCCAATTCGGCCCAGTAGTACTGTAATAATAATTTATTTTGTTTTTTTAACTTGTTACTTATTGTTGTAAGAATGTATTATTAATGCATTATGAATTGCAATAAATATTATAATGTTTTATAATTGTGTTTCATTAACATGCAATCAAAATCAATCGTTATATTTTAAAGTTACAGGCATTGGATTGTCATCCTAAATAATATTATCTTATTAAAGTTATTAAACTAAGATGAACTAGGCAGTCATTTTATATTATCTATATAGCTAAAAAGTTCCTATATTTTCAAACCTAAAACTTTTAAATAAATTAAAATGGCTAATGTGACCACCATATAGATATTTAGAATTATAAAAGTAACAAAACTGGGTACTAGTAAAGTTCTGATTGATAAATTAATAGCACCTGTTAACAAGTTTGCTATGAGGAAGTATGACAAACCATTAGTATTTATATGGGAAAGAATTACAGGGACTTTGAAATGTTTTTCCTTATCTTCAACTAATACTGTGACAAAATATAAAACAGTTGTCATTGTTATCAAAAGTGTGTTCATATAAATACAATATCCAGCATTAGCTAATGTTCTAGATGTTGGTCGAATAATATCCCCAAAATATGTCAAACACCACATTATTACTGTTCCAAAAGTGAGTTTTATTTGTGTTTGATATTTAGTAACTTTTCTATCTAGTAATATATTTTTAATAAGAACACCAAATATATAGATGGACACATATCCTAAACAGGATGAAATTCCTTCACGATTTGCTGATACAAGGGAGTTTCTAGGGCTCTCACTAAATACCCAGTCTTGTAGGCCAATATATAGGGCGAGTTCATGGACAACCAAAGAAATAATACATAGTAATGTAGCATTATTTGAGAAATATAAGACAAATGTTGAAAGAACTTTACAAACAGCTATGGTGAAAAAAAAGTTCCAATGTACACCATATTCAGTAACATGTTCCTGATAATCTAATTGCTTTACTGATACAAATCTTCCAACTCCAAGAACTACAAGTATAGCTATCATTTTTAAGTTACCTTTTATGATATCTTTCAAACTTTGCTGCCGAAGGTCTTTGTGGACTAAACCACTCACAATAACAAACAACCCAACTCCAGTATCCATTAAGCTATATCCAAATCGTTCTGTCTTGGCTAAGTATCTTGGAAAGTCTTGAAAGTCCACAGCTAAGATACATAGTGCTGTTATAAGATATGTCAGTCCTCTAAGACAGGATATTAAAGGTATCCTATTGTTGGAAAAGACATTTTTCTGCTTAAACTTTTTTACTATGCTTGGATAGTAGAACAAGAGATTGATTTGTAGAAGAATGAAGACAATTAAGTTTAGTAAGAAAATGTACTCCGCAAGTAAAGTGTGAGCAATGACCATAGGTAATACAATCACTAGGTATTCGTAGGCATACTGGCTGCAGACTGGGAATCTTGATTTGATGGCTATGTAAATTGAACACTGTACTGTGAACAATATACAGGCGCATGTGTGAACTGCTGTAGACCCATGATTGTTCTGCATGAAGGATTCATGGTATTTCTTGTACTCTGTAGCATTCATCGCAGTTTTATGATTCAGTGCTGATAAGTTATCTCTTCGTTAAAAAAATCAGACTAGACGGGTTTATCACATAAAATTTACCAGAACTAGGTTCAATACACAGAAAATATGGTATCGTTCACTTCTTTTATGTTCTGGTACTAACATTTCTTTGAGCTAAAATAAATAAATCACCGTTTTTATTTATTTACTTGTATTTTAACCTACAAACCAAAACAATTCCATGTCAGTGTCGCAAACTGGCATTTGTATTGTCACTTTTGACATGTCTCAATAATAATTTTAGTTGCCAAAGAAGAAAGGATTGGCCAAATACGTCTTACACACAAGAGACGTGAATGCCAGTATAGGAAAAAAAAAAGGAAAAAAAAGGGGTGTGTGTACTTATGTACACGCGTTAGAAGTTATACTTCTTTGGTGTAAAGAAAAAACTTTGGTAACCCATCCATTTCCAAACCTTGGCAACGGTTGCTTAACCTGGCCCCTGTGCTAACCCATCCATATTCAAACCTCGGCAAGGGTTGCTTAACCTGGCCCCCTGTGGTAACCCATCCATTTCCAAAACTCGGCAAGGGTTGCTTAACCTGGCCCCCTGTGGTAACCCATCCATTTCCAAACCTTGGCAAGGGTTGCTTAACCAGGCTCCGTGTGCTAACCCATCCGTTTCCAAACCTCGGCAAGGGTTGCTTAACCTGGCCCCCTGTGGTAACCCATCCATTTCCAAACCTTGGCAAGGGTTGCTTAACCTGGCCTCCTGTGGTAGCCCATCCATTTCCAAACCTTGGCAAGGGTTGCTTAACCTAGCCCCCTGTGGTAACCCATCCATATTCAAACCTCGGCAAGGATTGCTTAACCTGGCCCCCTGTGGTAACCCATCCATTTCCAAACCTCGGCAAGGGTTGCTTAACCTGGCCCCCTGTGTTAACCCATCTATGTCCAAACCTTAGCAAGGGTTGCTTAACCTGGCCTCCTGTGGTAACCCATCCATTTCCAAACCTTGGTGAGGGTTGCTTAACCTGGCCCACTGTGGTAACCCATCCATTTCCAAACCTTGGCAAGGGTTGCTTAACCTGGCCTCCTGTGGTAACCCATCCATTTCCAAACCTTGGTGAGGGTTGCTTAACCTGGCTCACTGTGGTAACCCATCCATTTCCAAACCTCGGTGAGGGTTGCTTAACCTGTCCCCGTGTGGTAACCCATCCATTTCCAAACCTTGGCAAGGGTTGCTTAACCTGTCCCCGTGTGGTAACCCATCCATTTCCAAACCTTGGCAAAGGTTGCTTAACCTGGCTCCGTGTGGTAACCCATCCATTTCCAAACCTTGGTGAGGGTTGCTTAACCTGGCCCACTGTGGTAACCCATCCATTTCCAAACCTCGGCAAGGGTTGCATAACCTGTCCCCGTGTGTTAACCCATCCATTTCCAAACCTTGGCAAAGGTTGCTTAACCTGGCTCCGTGTGGTAACCTATCCATTTCCAAAATTCGGCAAGGGTTGCTTAACCTGTCCCCTTGTCACATGTGGTAACCCATCCATATCTAAACCTTGGTAAAGGTTGCTTAACCAGTCCCCGTGTGGTAACCCATCCATTTCTAAACCTCGGCAAGGGTAGCTTGGAATGTGAAATTGATTTAAAATCTATGCAATAGCTTAATAAAAACACCAAAAGAATATTTACTTATTATGAAACACGTGATCTAAATATAAAAATACTAGAATATACAACATGAACATAGTGGGGACTATAATATTGATGTTTTAAAAAATTCAAAAGCATCTACACAATTTGAAAATCTTCTTTATAACTATCGTTTGAAATTGAGTGTTCGTCAACCAACTCGGTTAGATAGTGGTACCTGTATCGACAACATAATACACAACATCAGAGGCAGCACTAGTGAGGTATTGGATTTAGCTATATCCGACCATACGGCTCAAATCACAAAATGTCCTGTTAAAAAAACATGTACCATAACACACTGGTATACTTTCAAAAGAGATTTTTGTCAAGAAAATATGCTTAAATTTAAGAATGCTCTTCAAAGCCTTAGTTTTAGTCAAGTTTACAATTACACAAATCCAGATGATGCGTTCCGTGAATTTTATAGTTTGTTTAAATTGTTCTATGATCTTTGCTTCCCCATAGTTAGAATTAAAAATGAATGCTCAAAAACTCCGAAATGGATAACGAAGGGTATTAAACTATGTTGTAAACGTAAGCGTGAAATGTTATGGCAATTAAGACGCCAACGAAACGAAACGAATAAAAACATTTATAACACCTACTCTAAGCGACTTAAATTAATCATCAAACTAACCCAAAAGACACAAAACAGTCACTACGTTAATAGTGCTGACAACAAGGTCAAAGCAACTTGGAGAGTTATAAACTCATCTAAAACTCATTACCCAAAAGAAAACGCTTCTAAAATACTTACAGAGAATAATGAATGCATCACAGAACCAAAACATATTGCTGAATTATTCAATAACTATTTCATTGACCAAGTTCAACCAATAAACAAACACAACCACAATACTGATTATACATTTTCGTCAATTAATTCCAACCCTAATTCAATGTTCTTACGACCGACTAGTCCTCATGATATTCATAAAATTATACTTACTCTTAAAAATACTAACAGTTGTGGCTTTGATGAAATTGTAACTCATGTTATAAAAAACGTAGTCACAGAAATCTCTCCAGCTCTTAGTTACATTGCAAACGTATGTATAGATAGTGGAATATTCCCAGAAGATCTAAAACTATCTATTATAAAACCTCTTCACAAAAAAGAATGTACACAAAATATGAATAACTATAGGCCCATTGCTCTCATACCTGTGTTTTCCAAAATAATCGAAAAAGTGATCTATAACGGCCTTTATTCATTTCTTGAAAAAAGTAATCTTCTAACTAAAGAACAGTATGGTTTCAGAAAGCATAAAAACATTAATATGGCGATTTATGAATTAATAAATAATATTATTACAAACATGGATAACAAAATCCCAGTTTCAGCGTTATTCATGGACATGACGAAGGCGTTCGACTATGTAGATCACAGCATCCTTCTTACAAAATTAAGTCGGCTTGGAATTAGGGGCAATGTTCTAGAGTTAATTAAGTCATACCTAGTCAATAGAAAACAAATCACTAAAATAGCAAAAGTATGCCCTATAACCAAAACAGAAAAATCCTATCTATCAAAACAAAGATTTATAAATTACGGTGTGCCCCAGGGCAGTGTACTAGGTCCGTTGTTATTCCTATGTTATATAAACGATATACCCTTAACTATAGAACATCCCATGACTCTATTTGCTGATGACTGTACCACAATATTTATAGGAGAAAACTTAGAAAGATATGAATGTAATATCAATGATAGCTTGAGTTTAATTATTAGATGGTTAACCAATAACAACCTTAAAATTAATTTCGGAAAAACACATACCATGCATTTTAATCAGCGAAACAATACAATACATCCTAATGTTAAATATGAACATTACAACATTGTTAAAGTAGAAAATACAAAATTTCTTGGTCTTTGGTTAGATAAGCACGTGACATGGAAAATACACAGTGAGCATTTAATAAAAAAACTAAACCAATATTGCTATGCCCTACACAATTTGAGTAAGGTTGCAAACCACAGCACAGTCCTAACCTCATACCACGCATACGTCTCCACAACTCTACGATATGGAGTAATTTTCTGGGGTAATTGTACAGATAAGGAAGCGGTCTTTAAAGCCCAAAAAAAGTGCCTTCGCGCAGTATGTAGAATTGAAAACACTGACAGTTGCAAACCATATTTTATTAACTTAAAATTATTGACACTTCCTTCGCTTTACATTTATGAAGTTGCACTGTTTATCAAAAATAACCCTAACCAATTCGAAACCGTTTCCTCTAAACGCCACCAAGGGGCACTTAAGTCACATGCCCATCGAACAGCTCTATACTCAAAAAGTTTCCTAGGAATGGCACCTAAAATATTCAACAAATTACCAAAGCCAATAAAAGCAGCAAAAGATTTCAGTACGTTCAAAAAATCACTTCATAAATTCTTAATTCGAAAAGCTTATTATACTATAAATGAATACTTAGAAGAAAAATAAAAGAAATTATATATTAACTTATTTACCACACTAACATTTAGTTCATAAGGTATTAGCACATTACAACACGAGACTGTTATTGTTAACTTTTTTTGTATTTTGTTAAATGTATATTTTATTAAAGATTTATTTTGTTGTAGTATTAGGTAGTAGGCTGTTATAATTAGTTCACACTCACATAAACTACAAACTGCACTACTATAAATGTAAAAATATTCGTACGCCTTGCAGGGCAGCACATAGTGATACACTTTTTATATTTTTTT
The DNA here is from genome assembly GCA_958449745.1 of Ochropleura leucogaster. Taxonomy (NCBI): domain Eukaryota; kingdom Metazoa; phylum Arthropoda; class Insecta; order Lepidoptera; family Noctuidae; genus Ochropleura; species Ochropleura leucogaster. The sequence continues at coordinate 18,153,066 of OY288208.1, forward strand.
TAACACCATGTATATTAACATACTTTTACCTATGTGAAACGAATAAACCTATTTGAATTTGAATTTGAATTTGAATAGTTACTAGAACACCTATTACTAACTTCACGATGTCGCTGTGCGCGCGCAAATCACTCTCATCATTTTTCTCCATCGCGCCAAAAGAAGTATAACTTCAAAAATATTTTAGAGCATGGAATTATTAAGCACTAGCGCCCAAAACTGAAAATAAAATACACACGGCGACACATCAAGCCATAACTTATCGATTATAATATGCTCTGCACTGTGTAGGTTTGTTGCAGTACAATGAGATCCGCGTAAACTTGTTTTGTATTGCTTGCTTGGTCTTCGTGCTTACTTCATCATCATCCAGACCCAGGGCCGGATTAACCATATCGGGGCTCCTAGGCACAGGTCGTTCCCCCCCTCCCTTTTTCATACCACAACAACGCAATTTGGAAATTTTTACTGTTTACATTTAGAATGAAGGGCACCATCGTGGACACGGTGGAGCACACAGTGGCGATCTGCCCAGCTTGGGCACCGCCGTGCCCTCGTGGAGGCGATCGGCGGCGGCGATCTCTCGCGTCCGGCTTGGTTCAGGCAATCAGGCCATGGTTCAGAGCGAGAGGGAATGGGAAGCGGTCACCACCTTCTGCGAAGCAGTAATGCTAGCAAAGGAGGTGGCCGAGCGATTGAGGGAGAGAACATCTGCCCAACCCAGCCGCCGCGTGAGACGCCCCGGGCGCCGGGCGCCGCGAGACGACTCCCGGCCACCGTACGGTGAGCAATGGGTAGCTCACCGTCCGTCCGTCGATTGACGACAGGCTGTGTCAACGGCGCTTTCGTGTTTCACGCGCGCCTCAAAGAGAGTCAGCAAAGCAGAGGGGCTTGCCAGGACCTCCGCCTGTCGGGGTTGCGGGTTGTTCGAAAGAGGTACCGCGGCCTCGGAACATAAAGGGCAATGGAAGGAACATGGGTGGGTTTTAATCAGTATAAGTCTGACATGCCCCCCCGCTCCGCCCAGAGCGGGGGAAGTCATTGGATGATTTCCCACACGAAAAAAAAAGGGTACCATCGTCATCAACAACAGACTTCAGTCATCACATTGCAAAGGTATATTGTATTGCTTTCCTTCAAGTGAAAAGACTTTCGCCACTATCTACTTACAATCTATCTACATTTAAAAATTAAACAAAGAGTAGGAAAGTCTTGCGTATTTTTATCAAAATCCCCTTTTTTATTTTTTTTTAGGGGAGTGCTGGGCCCCTGGTCATAGTGGGCCCCTAGGCACAGGCCTAAAGTGCCTTATGGATAATACGGCACTGTCCAGACCAGATACTTGTGTTGCTGTGGAATTTGTTCCACCACTCCTTCCCCGCTAAACCACTAGAAAGTGGCGAAGGGTGGATGTTTTTGGAGCCTGATTTGTGTAATGTAGTTAAAAAAATGCTGGTCAAAAGCCTAGTTTTAATAAATAACTTGATTTTTAAAGGCCCAACAAATCACGACGATAATCTTGTGCCGTGCGTCGTTGTGTGGTGAAAACGTTGTCTAAATCTAGATAATTATGTAGGTTGATCTACGTGAGCCATCCACATGAATAGATGGTTTACGATATGAATTTTCAAAGTAAAAAGTTTATCATATTTGAAATCCTTCTTCTTAATTTCCAAAAAAATCGCATTTCATTTTGACAGACAGCAAGTCAGCAAACTTCTTTCAATTAAATAGCACGATGAGGCACCAATACCAGAACATACTAACATAAATACCATCAACATGATACAGTAATTATTGAGTTGGCACTTTACACTCTTATGACCAAGTATTCATGCAACCACTGGGCACCCAGTTTCAATATGTGCGGAATTTCTTAGTCAGGGGGGTCAAAGACCAGAAAGATGCTAGTCTCCAGAGTCTCCTTAGTGTAACATGTAAGAATTTTTTAATACAAGTATCATTACTAGTGTTTGGTGGAGTTTTTATTACGTACATGTAAGTAACATTATCGTATTTCCTTGTCAATTTCGTTAAGTAGATAAAATTTTACTAAATGAGTGAACTCTTTTACTCAGATTTTACCTACAATTTTATTTTAGTTCCTTCTTTGTTCCAATATATCTTTTTAGGTACGTTTTCACGTTCACTTGATAGGGATTATTTATTCCAGAACGTTTTGGATTTGGAAGGGATTCGCAGCATTGGAGAGGCTTACGGAGACCTCTCAAGAAGATTAACAGTCAACTGCAGATAATAACTGGTAAGTAATGCCAAGATGAGATTAAACGCCCTTGTGAACGTTTTCTAGGTTTACAGACTATATAGACTTCGTAATTTTTGGATAAGTTGGCAGGTAAGAGTAAAAAGTGACATCAGGTCGGATTGTTACAGTAACCGATTTTTATTTGACCGTAGGAAGCTGCTTAGAGCCTAAAATACGTTGGTACTTTATGAAACCAAAGTTCTAAATCATTCCACACGTCTTGCGATAACAAACCAAGAAGTTAAAGCAAATTGTCTTATTTACCCTTCTGTATGAAGAACGTGAGTCCGACCCGTTCAGCCGGCGGCATCAGTAGATGTATGTACCTCTACCTGCCATAGAACTAGACTTCTATATTGTAACATCTAAACGAAGCACCTATTATTAGTTGGTCACTTTTATCATGATTATTAGTTAAAGTAACTTCCAAATGTTACTTCCTATAAATTTTGGTTAAAAAAATACATCCTAAAGGTGAAAGTACGTTACGGGCTGTTTAAAAAGAGATACCACCACCCCGGAACACAAACGGCAAAAGAATGTTTTAGTCTGTAAAAGCCAGACTCCCTTCCGCTCCGCCCAGAGCGGAGGAAGTTATTTGATGATTTCCTAAAGAAAACAAAAACGTGAAATTGTCACCAAAATTCAAATTTTCTTTAATATTTTCTTACAATTTGCAGATCAGTGTCAGGTTGTATCTTGAAATAAATATCAATCACGACCATGACACATGTATTTATTTACAAAAGTATATCATTAAATCACTTAAAAAAAACTCACATAATGGGAATACTTAAGAAAGTAAAGATGAGTTTAATGGTCACAAGTCTATAAAACATTATTTTATATATTTTAATCATCATACAACCTCACTTAGACCTGGAAATTGTAAAAAAAAAATCGGAAGAAAAAATGTACTTCTAATGCAGTCGAATCGAGCCGCATTTTAATACAGAAAACAACGCGGGTCCCACCTGCTTCGTACTATGCATTAGTTTATACAAAATGTTTGAAAGTGGTGTAGGAGAATTTTGCGTTGCTGTGCGGTCTGCTGAGAAAATGAGCGTGCTTCATAGGGTATTTGCGATCTACTAATATTATACATTTTCTTCAGTATTAATAAATGTAGTACACTCCTTTAGTCCTTCACTTCACCGAAAAATCTTCAGCATCCAAGAAATAAAGTGATGAAGTCTAATTTTGTTTCATAGGACATCAACAAATGAATCAAGCAGGTTCAGAAAAAAAATGTTCGAAGAGTGATTCATATGAATGCGTTCTCAACAATTACAATTATGACGACGTATCTGCTGAACAAAACAGCATTTGTGAGAGTTGCAAGCAAGGGGGCTGGTCGGCGCCAGTTTACGGCAAACACACATCCAACGTAGGACTTAATTGTAATACGGAACACATAGTTGGAGTTGCTGAAGTGTATTCAGGCGAAGCAAAGAGTCAACAACAACCATGCGCCAGTAATTCTTTAGAACAATCTATGCTACAGAAAGCATGGTTATACCTACAATCAATCATGCAAACTCACCTGACCGCTTGTCCACGTTGTAATCCAACGCCTCTGGACGATGAATCACCAAGTCAAAGCACAACACAATTCGTTCAAAGGTCTACGCCATCCTGCCATAGAACTAAAATAATCAGTTCAAAACCTATGTGCCCCAGCCTCAACACTAAGCCACCCTGTCAAAGAGATTTTCCTGCCTGTCCAAAAACTTCACTGCCATGTCCGAGAGCTCCACCATCTTGTCCAGGACTTCCACCATCTTGTCCAAGAGCTCCACCAAGATGTCCAAGATCTCCACCACCATGTCAAAGACGTTCACCACCATGCCAATCATCCCGTCGAAACTTTGAATCGTTCTGTCCAAACTTTGAATCAACCCGTACAAGTTTTGAATCATCCAGTCCAAACTATGAATCAGCATATCCAAAAGCTAAATCACCTAAAACTAGTGGACACTACAAGTATTTTAATGATTCCAAATCAGATCCACCCAGTCCTAAAAGTAAATCAGTTTCTTCAATAGTAAAATCCCGGCAAAACAGTAATGCATCCAGTGTAAAATCTAAAAAAACTTCATACAACAGGGATTATATTCGCTCTCCTCTTGATTCACCTAGTCGAAAAACTAAGGCACCGCTTTTAAAAGCTATGCCACCACGCTTAAATTACAAATCGAATCTACATCTCAGCATTTCTAAAGACTCTTTATGTGATTCATGTAATTTCGACTTTCAATCACCCTGTCCAAACACTGATTTAGCAGGTACTACGGCTAAACTATTCTGCCCAAATTCTAAACCAGTCTGCCCAAACTCTAAGCCAAGCTGTCTAAACCCTAACCAAGTCTGTCCAAACTCTAAGCCATCCTGTTTGAACCCTAACCAAGTCTGTCCAAACTCTAAACCTGTCTGCCTAAACTCTAAGCCAGTCTGCCCAAACTATAAACCAGTCTGCCCAAACTATAAACCAGTATGTCCAAACTCTAAACCAGTATGTCCAAACTCTAAACCAGTATGCCCAAACTTTAAACCAGTATGTCCAAACTCTAAACCTGTCTGCTCACACGCTAAACCAGTCTGTCCATTTGCTAAACCAGTGTGTCCAAACACTAAAACTTGTCTCTACCATAACTTTTCAAATGACTCTTTACCCGATTCTTGCAAAGAGTCGCTGGTTGAAATGGCAAAAGTTTATCTTGAAAAACTTACATCTGATCACAAGCTGAAATGTCCACTTTGTTCTAAACAGAGCTCGTATAGTTCACTCGAACCAACAATAACTTCATATTTAAGAAATATGTTGCAACAAGCGTGGAGCTTTATTCATTGGAATGCTGAACAAAAATCCAATCAATGCCAGCGCTCAGAATCAAAATGTTCCTGCGCCGCATCGAAATCAAAATTCCCAAAACCTGTCATTTGCCCTTCATGCTTATCACGCTACACTTGCCCCAAACCTGCACGCTCGAATTTCACCACTGGCCTCATAAAGCATTACGACGACGACGCCGACGATTACAACGCACTATCTCCAGACCGTAGATCTGAAGAAGAAGGAACGCATGAGCATAAATCTTGCTATACACACGGTTGTTTGCACAACTCACAGAGCGCACAGCCTTCTTTTATTCTCTCTACCACGTCTTGTTGGTCATCAAAACCACAATCCAAATACGTATTTATTAAACCACGTCAAATAAAACCTCCTCAGTCGGTTGAAGAGCTTAAGGCCACAGTAACCGGTATAACCGATTTAAATCAATCATCCGGAATTCGTTTCGGGAATGACGTTTTGGATCTTCGCAGCACCGTAGAACACTCCAGACAGTGTGTGCAAGATTCGAATGTTTCTAAAGAATTGATCAGCTCAACTGATGAATCTATAAAGCTACTCTTGAATTTAACTATGGAACAGGAGGACGGTTCTCACCCCAAGGAGCGTAACCATTCAAGAGAATCTCTTGATAATTGTCCAGAGACTATCAGTCCTTGTACTGATCTAGAAAGGCAGATTAGCCCGGAAGAAGCACTGCGTCCCAATCAATCTTGCTCAGAAGGGAGTCCGAATCATGTAGACGTAATCGGCGTAGTATCTAGCAGTATTCTACGAAAACAGCAGAGCAACAAAGAAACGATAAGTAAAGCCAGTCACAACTCTATGACTAGTATTGAAAGCCTTCAATCTGATCGCAAAGGTAAAGTATCGTTTTAAGTAGACCGAGTACCTATAACAGTTATGGTTACTTTAAAAAGTAAAGTAGGATGTGCACATTGTACACGGCATTATTCACATCTCAGTGAATCAAGCAGATTGAAATTATTCAGAACAATCTTTATTGTCCAAGTTTTATGTTTTTGCCTTAATGTTGCTACTTAAGTTCATACATATTGGGGCGGAGAGCGCTTTTCATCAAAAGTTGGTATAGAACTACCAGGGTTTTTGGTATGCGGCCAAAATTTGAACTAATGGCCGCATCTTGTTTTTATGGTACTATATTATATCACTGATGTTTGTCAACAATTCGTTAACAATCATTTCCTGTCATTAAAATTTAAACAATTTTTGGTCATTTAAGCCCCAAATGATTTATGTCGTGTTGTGTACACGGGGACACATCAAGCTATGTATTTACAATATAGGTAATTTAAGTTTTTAACACCTTCCATTGATACAGGAGTTCATTCTTGACATTTAGATAAGATCTAAGAGGTATGCAAAAGCCGGCAAAGCGCGCACTAACATTTTGAATCTTTCCTCGAACAAGTTCAAATGTCCACATACTCCATATTTTGCAACATAGCGTACGTAAAATATGCCTATTAAAAGGCCCCGGGGCAAAGGGCAATTCATTTACTTAAGCACCTGTCTATACAAGTCAATGCAAAAATGGAATAGGAAGGCAGAAGAAAGGAATCTTTGGAGTAAAAGTTTTCACAGGGTTCTAAGTACCAACGCAAAACGTTTTTTAAGCCTTTATTTTTTTGTATCTTGTGCCTTTAAGGGAGTGTGGTTTCTACAAAAACAAGGTTGTCGACGTTTTTTTTTTCAACTTCTGTGTCGTTGAATAGTTTGTATTTTTTCATTTTTACCTGTTTTTGAAGGCAAATGGTATCTGCGCCGTAACGAATATCGAACTTTGGTAAAAAGTAGACTATGGCCTGTGTTACTGACCACGTTCCCATAGGATAATTTCCGACTTCAACGCCGGCGAAGGGATCCTTTTTGCCATTTTTCTTCGGAAGTATGCAATAAGACTACCTATTGGTCTCATGTTTAGGGATCCGTATCTCAAAAAGAAAACAGTACTTACCTAGCCATCAAATCGTATATATTTTCAGATGGTACCTAGTGCCTTAAAATTTCAACAAATAATCCCAATATAATTCATAAATAGGTACAATACTTTGATTCAACTTCTTAACTAGTGCGTTAATCAACATGATTTTTTATGTATCGCTAGAGAATTCCATGATTGTATAATTTGCAGGATATTTTTTTTAGTAGGGATTCACGCATTTTTTTTAGATAAATGCTTTTTTCAAAGGTTTAGAATAACCCTTTATTGTTAAATTGGAATGGCTGTCGTTTTAATGTTACTGCGGCATTCACGCTGTGATGATTAATATAAGAATAGCAAAGTTGAGGACTACTTCAAAGTACTAAACGATTTCCAAAATTCGGATCCATTATATTTTCTGGATAGAAAAAGAGAATTTCAAATAGATAGGTAATATTAAATTTAAAACTTCTTTGGCTATGACATTTTGCAGGACAGTTGAACTATGTTTACTTTATCCGGGGTCAGTGGGGGGGGGGGGGAAGAGGCAGTGCCGTTCGGTGGTTCTGTGACTCAGTTCAGTTTTCAGAGGAAAAGTTTTTACGAAAAAAAGCAAAACGGATAAAGCCATCTGATCATCTGATGCCTTTTAAGGTACTATGTACCATTTGAAAAGCGTATATTTTCAAGCTATTTTTGGTAGTAAGCCCTTGAAAAGATCACTTTGTTTTCCGTCTGTCACTTGACAAACCTTTCTTTGTTTTAGATTGTACCGTTCAAGACAAATGTGTTCTTAGAAGAGATCCTCACAATTACCGATATTATTACTGAACGTATCTTTCTAGGAAGAGAGATACCACGCAATAAATATTAGATAACTTAAAATGAGCAGCGAAGGCAACATTAATGAACGACAGAGTGCAACACCCAACTACTCATTGTGCTCCCAATCGTGCGGTTTGGTGCCAGTTTGTTCTAAGCCGGGAACAATCAAGTTGTCTGTTTCTGTGGCAGATTGTAGTTGCAAGGGGACTCCACTAGAAATCCCAAAGTTGTGTCAGTTAACCTGTTACCCTAAACCAGTAACTCGGCCCATACCTATACCTAGTGTCACACCACCATCTGAGTCCTGCTCCTGCGAAGACGAAGAAGAAGACATGACGTTGCCGGCGCCGACCTGTGAATCTGAAGAAGAGGGAACCCACGAGCATAAATATTGCTCCACATCCTGCTGTGAACACCACTCAAAAGGAGTACAGAATTGTTTTCAGCCTTCTGCTGAATCTTGTTCTGGCTCTTGTACTAACGTTTGCTCATCACCGCTGCTTTCGGAAGGTCAGAAACCTCATATTGAACCACGACTTAAAGACCATGTACCTAGATCGGTTGAAGAGCTCAAGGCCAGCATATCTGGTTTAACTGGCTTAGAGAAAAAACTGCCCCCAGGAAATTTGCTGGGGTGTGAATATATTGAATATCGTTGCCAAATTAGTACCTCATTACCCTGTTCGCCAACAGATTCACAGGAATCATTTACGAGTTGTCCACCTCCTAGGTTCGGTTTTAGTTTAACTATTGAACCGAAAGATCATAGATATTGCGTAAACCCGGATGAATGTAGACACTCAAAGGAGTTTTGCCCACCGCCGTGTCCGCCGAGTCCAGAACCAGTGTGCCCATATTCGTTACCAGAACCAGCGTGCCCACCTACCGCACCAGAAGCATTGCGCCCATATTCGATACCAAAACCAGCGTGCCCACCTCCCCCACCAGAACCAGTGTGCCCACCTCCCCCACCAAAACCAGTGTGCCCACGTTCACCACCACAACCGGTGTGCCCACCTCCCCCTCCAAAACCAGTATGCCCACGTTCACTACCACAACCGGTGTGCCCACCTCCCCCACCAAAACCAGTATGCCCACGTTCGCCACCACAACCAGTATGCCCACCTCCTCCACCAAAACCAGTGTGCCCACGTTCACCACCACAACCAGTGTGCCCACCTCCGCCAATAAAAAAATCGTGTCGGCCATCACCACCACCCGCTTGTCCACCACAACTGCCGGAATGTCCAGAGCTTAAGCCAGAGTGCCCACCTTCACCATGCCCATCGCCGCCACCGTGTCCACGGCCACCCAAGCCACCTTGTGCAGGAGGCTGCGAACACTGTTCGCGTATGCGATAAACATATTGAAACCCTATCAAACGCAGAGCTTCGAAGGATATCTCAAAACAGCTGCTGGCCAAACAAACAATATGTGGAGCTCGTTGTTGCTGCATGACTGAACACAAAGGTATGCATAGTTTTATGTAAATGGGTACTTCTTCTTTAAAAGTAATTAAATTGGTATTCAGCTGCATCCGGTTAGTCTGGAAGCTGACTCTGACAGAGTTGGAGAAAGGCTAGGCAGTTGATGATGATCAAGATATTAATTGATATGGATCTCTCATGCGTCTCGAATTTCAAGATAAACGAGTTATACATTAAAAAGTCCTCTAAAAAACATTGTTCAGCCTTTGAAGTGTTTTTGTCTAATTGCAATCGGGCGTTATAAAGATTACGATCTAGTACCTACTCAAACTGTAAGCATTTTCTTTTTGTTTTAGATTTTCAATGATGAAATGTTATTTATGGAAAATATTCTTACAGATTTCCACACATCAGAGCAAAAGAAAACACCACCAATTATTTTGCTAAACTGTTTGGGGATATGATCATTAGACACATTTTAAATTAAACGAAATATTCAACATTTTGTTTTTCTTTATTAAATCTAGTTTAGGCAAAGACTAGCTTACAACTAATTTGTGACTTATTGTACAGAAACATAAATAAGTTTTAATTAAAACTTAACCTTAAATAGATATTACAAAATGTGATGGTACAAATGAATCGAGAATCGATTCGATTGATGAAAGTCGATTAAGTAAAAGCACCGCAAGAGTGTTCTCACTGGTTTGTTTATAATTAATAATTTCAGCGGCTCTTAACATGCTTTAAGAGTTTTTTCATTCCTTCAATTTATTAGTGGCTAAAAACTAGCAAAATTTACAAAAAAACAAGAAACATTTTTCGGGAATCAAAGTCATCGAGCAAAAAAACTGTAATTTTTTTGGATGACAAAAATCCGTCTCTATTATCTCTTAACTCTAAAGAACAGGTAAGAACCACTGATTAGAAATGGCTATTCCAATAGATTACAGGGAATCGGCACATCAGGAGGTCTACGACCATTTCTTAAAGAAGTATTATATTAATTCAACTTCAGTGTGGGAAAGAGATGAAGCTATATAGGATGTATGGCGCCATTTCTTTTCCACAGGTAGTGGTGCAGTCCCAGGAGCTTACAGCCAAAGAATGGCGTCTAAATTGAGAGGCGGCTTAGAAGTCGAAATCGTAGGGGCGCTGCGGGCGTCGCTGTACCAGCGGGATGTTCACCTCCTCGGCCGAGCGGAACACCTGCGGCGCGGGCGCGCGCTGTGCCGGCCGCGCCTGCAGCAGTGCCGCCTGCTGCGGCTGGCGACGGGGCTGCTCCTCCTGCACCACGACATTACATTGTTAGGAATATAACACGACTTTGATATGTTACTCAACAATATGCTAGGTGAGTATGAGCTACCTAGGAATGAAACTTCCCCTAATTTAATAAACAGAAAAGAGATGTCTAATAAATAAGTCAAGTTAAGTTCAAACAGTGCTGGTTTCCATCGAAATCCGTTGCTTACGGTTTGTGTTAATTATAAGAGGATAGTGATACCTTAAATCTCGCCCTTATTTTACAAGCTTTTATTTAACTTTTTGGTCTGTGTTCTTTTGATCATCTAAAATTATCTTTCTGCGACTTATTTTCTTGTTTTTCATCACAAGTCCTCAGTTCCTTACCTCTTCTTCCTCCTCCTGGTCGAATCTGTCGTCCCTGTACACCTCCGCGGGGTAATATCTGTCGGAGTACTTGAGAGACACGTTAGGCTTTCTCTGGACCTCCTCCTCATTCACTGGCCTGTACAGGTACTCATTCACGAAGTGGTACTTTGACGATTTCTGGCAGATGTTTTCGTGTGTTGGCGGCATGCAGATCAAGTGGACCTGGAATAGTAAATGTTTTGGTAAAGTTATCCGTTACAAAAATATGGTTCCTATTATTTTGAGAACTTCTAAGTGATACTTCAATATATGAATATCCGCTATTATTGCTGGATCGTCGCATCAATAGAAGCCGTAAAAAAAATTGTACAAAAATGTTCATCTTTTTTCTAAATATCATACCTGGTGGAAAGAGAATCCATCGGGACAGACCCAGGAGTGCTTCACATTATCCTGACAGTAGTGGAACACCTCGCAGTTCAGTTCCTCATCAGCATAGTACCCAGTCTGTTTGCTCACACAGTTGAACTTGGACTGCTGCAGTAACTGAGATAGACGGTCAGGTTCCTCCTTCTCTTCCTCTTCCAATTCCTCTTCAACTTCTTGGACTGGTCTTTGTTGTAATCTTGCGGGGCGCTGGTCCGGCTATAGAAAGTTTTGTGGTCAGGTTTTTATTTGATTTGTCGATGGTGGCTTCAAGTTTTATGGAGTTGAGAAAGAATAGAGATCATGTAGGTAAAAAATTGTTTTAAGTTAGTAGGAAATCCTACCGCTTACCTTCCTGTGAGGAGTTCTCTGTGGCTGCTGTCTAGGCTCGTCAATATATTGCTGTTGCGGCCTGGGTTGCAGCACATATTGCTCCTCTTGTTGCTGTTGCTGCTGCTGCTGCTGCTGCTCCTGTTGTCTTTGGTAGCCGGCCAGCTCAGCCAGTGATGGCGTTGGTCGGAAACCGCTGGGCAACGCGTTGTAAGCTGTGGGCGTGTATGCTCGGGGCCGAAGATTGCGGGATTCCTGGAAATTGATAGACAGCAGTTAGATACGGGTGTTGCTATAGTTGAAGTAACATTTAGTACTAAAATTGTTAGTGATCGTTGTTATGCTTTCGACAACATAAATCATGAAACGTAAATCGTCAGTCACACGCCTGAAAGAAGTTACCTACCATGGAATGTGAATAAACTAATTTTGAATATAGTAAAAAGAGACATACTACACTTAATACAATCTTCAACATGTGGAATTGCAAAATGGGGTTGCTTTAGGGCTCTGTTCTCGGACCTTTCTTATCCAAATGTAGGAACTATACTCAAATAAATATGAATTACTAAACAACGTTAACTGATAACACTTTCCTGAAGCATAAACAATAGAAGTTAAGTGACGAGGCATTCACACGTGTACATTAGTAGCAAATTTTTCCGGCCAATTAAGCCTGCGCATAATCAGTTTTTTGCTCTAACTAAAAAACTGGAAGTAAGTATAACAGTAACAGTAAACTTACATAATTTACGCAATTACCGGTGGATAATTTGTATTATAAACAGTTTCAATTGTTGACGACGACGCGTGCAAAATTTCATTGCGGCAATATTGTTGGTTGAAGAAAAAATGCAAGGTTCACAAGTGTGCAATCGTGCGGGACGACGGTAATGTGTTGCTATCGGGTATTATATCACTGTTACATGTTACCAGATCCGGGAGAGAGGACTTTTACTCAGTAATGAGTTTGTGTTATTAATTTTATTTGAAGCGACTACTTTAGTTCTATAATTGCCGTTGATCGCCCTGGGGGACGTTAGGACGTAATTTTTGTACGTGGTGGCATTCTCTTATGCTTATATCAAGTAAGTAATTAGAAACTATTGCCGTCTTTTGGTAGGCACTGTAATGTTTTTATTTCTTTGTTGTCTTTAATTGTTCACTTTCACGCAATTGTTTTTCAATCCGCATTCATATATTTTTAAGTACCTAATATGTACGTGAACGAATATACCCGTAACATTTTGACAAGCGTTTAATTAATCCTAATGAGTTAGTTAATGTTAACGAAATGCTTCGTAAGGATTTCCTGAGATAGCGCGCATGCAATCCGACGCGCGTTTCTAAACGAATTCAAACGAATACTTTAAAGTGGGATGTTAGCATTTTTCTCACGCGATTACGCAAATAAACTCCAAATGTGGAACTGTGTGTATTAGATTGGATCGTTAGGCAAATATTTGTTTCCGGAACAATGAGATTATGTTAAAGATTAAGATGACAATGAATTTAGAAACCTTTGCTCTTCAGTTTTTAACAGACTTTCCCGCCAAAATTATCGACAAGGTGGCGTTTGACGTTCGGAAAACGTATAAAAAAAGAAGAAAAAAAAGATTAGCTTTCGACTTTCACTCTCAGCGGCCTTGGTAGGCGGACATTGACACGGAATGGCGTTAGAAAAATTGCATCGTGTAACACGGCTATATTGTAACATTCGATTTCGATCACGACTCTTGTCAATTTGCCGGGAAAACTAATTCTGTGAAGTTTTTATTTATGCCTGGTTTGTTTTTATTGCCTTTATTCTGTTTTTTTTTACGAAGTTTAAATTTAATTGAATGTGCAACTAGTGCATAACTGGCATTACCTAGAAGGGTAAAAAATTGTTTCCGATAATAATGGAAATTTTTAGTAGTTTCAAGAGACTTTTGTTTTTTTACTCCCATTTAGTTAGGCAAGATAGATAGATAGAATATTCTTTATGTACACCATTGTATGTATTGTATTGTATAACGGGCTGATGTCCGCAACTCCACGTCTGAGGCGCGTATTTTGCGTATGGGTTATACACCATACAAATTACAAGAATTACAGTATACAACCTATAATTGGGTGACACAGTGGGCGGTCTTATCGCTAAACGTGATCCATTCAAGACAACCTTTGGATGGATTTAAAGAAGAGAGACAGTACTGTAGGTGGTCTTTGGTGTTTAATTTTGCAAAACGAATAGCTACATTTATAAAAAACAAATATAAATACATAAAAAAATATAACCATGACTTGCTTCCTTTTACTTAGTCTTCTTTGTTAAGATAATCTCTACTTACTACTTATAGTGTATTATTACGATTTTATACTTCCACTGACTAAAATATCTTAATTTGATCTTATAGTAGACTGAAGAATTTGCTAACAGTTTCTAGATTCAACTCCAAGATACTATTGACAGTAAAATATGCACCTCTACTATAGACCACGGACACTTTAGTTTTTTTTTTTAACTGTGAGCTCGGATTGAATAGTGCAATAAACCGCTTTAAATAAATAGGTAATATCGCAACCACATAATGTATAGTCATTACCGCCACCCATCACATTGATGGCTAATGTCCTAGCCACATGAAAGTGATTGAAAACATTTCGTAAAAAAATAAAAATGTTACTGGACGTTACAATCTCTGTTCTGTTTAAGTGCCCCTAGAGGCTATAGACATCAATCGTGGGTCATTAGAATTATTTCGATCTGATTTAAATCTAGATAAAGAAAGTGGCCGTAGCAAGGCTAAATCGTGACTTAGAAATCCGCAAGGGAGCTGTGAACCTATTGATCAATAGATAGGTTCAATCAACTGTTAATTACATATGTCGGCTAGTAATGTCGTGATCGATATCTTACTATTTTACTGATTTTATTCAAAAGACATTCTCTTTATATCCGGACTAGATTGGGAACCTTAAAAGTGAGGAGGTACTACTGAAAGGAGTTACACAGGTGATTTAAAAATTTTGTACATTCTTATTAGGACAAGCATTCCCTAGAAGCGCCAATGCTAGGGGGAGCTACATAATTATATTTAAAGGAGGCATCTCTACCCCAGTCTATTGCTTCTCTATAGTCTTCAAGTCTTGAGTAACTTCTAACCATGGGTTCTAACTATCGTCGTCCGTAACAGCTCCACAAAATAAGAGATTTGATGGTTCCACTATGAATTCAATTCTCACCTCTTGATCCAAAGCTAGTTCATCACCGTCGACTCCTGCGTCAGGTATGCTGTCCTCATCTTCAACAGCAAATGCCACACCGAGCAGAAGTAACGTCAACAAATATCTCCACCTGAAACAAAGGACAGCTTGGTTAAAACATTGTCAAATACTACAACACATGCTCATTTACATGATGAGCTTCCAGCCACAACAACCGCGCTTACACTTCCCGCACCCAAGATCCTAAGGATCTCGAATACCTAATAGAGAGTAGTGCACCGGTAATGTTACCGATACGTCTCGTAAATGTAAGGTCTATTGCCTCAAACAATTTATGGTAGTTTCTTTTATTTGCAAGTTTAATCGAGTGCTTGCGATTCAATTACAGTTTGTGTAGATCGCTACTTCCCGAATGCATCTCACAATTAGTTACAGCGAACATGTAGCTGTCGGAAGACAGAATTGAATTAAATTTCACTTTCGTTCACCATTAACTTTATAAACCTCTGTAAATATCAAGTGTAAAGTATGTACGGCAAGATTGGAGTATCGGAATTACGTAATGGTGGCAATTTCTCCAAAATGGACGCTGCAGTGCGCAGACGCAGGGCCGTTGTGTAATGTGCGCCGATTTAAATCGATGACAGTGGAACTGGTTCGCACACGTTCAATGATGAAGCAGGTGTGAGTGTTGCGTATTCGCTCCGGTTTGTGGAAGATTTTGGTCAGCTGACAAGATAATAGTCTAGATATGAACGCAATTACAGCACTGTCAGAATGTGGTCCTAAATGGTTCGCATTTCTAAGGAGTTCCAGCTAGGTTCCACGGATTTGTGATTCGGTAATGTATGTGTGAACTTGGCTGCGTATATATATTGAGTATGGGACGTGTGTGACATTTCCTGCGATTAGAAGAAAAAATCGGAAGTTGTAACTTTCAAAAGCACACGTCTACCAATGCATAAACCACTGGGTTTAATGTGCGATAAGTTCGACGACCTATCTGGAGAATAAGCTACATTAAATTTCACAGTGGCATACGTTTCTCACAAATTACCATGGTTTAGGGATGTCGACGAGCAAATAGTGATGCCGACGATGAAATAGTCGTTTGTTGGGAATTATATGACTATTTAAGAACAAAAAACATTGTTCTATACATGTACAACAACGTTTTACTAATAACAGTTGGCTGGGTGTGTCATTCCAGATTCAAAAATATCCAAACAAAAACAGCAACCAATCAAAACGAAATGTCATCCTTTCTAGGTTAATTATCCGACCATACCGGAAAAATATTCGTTGTCGATCATACAAGGAATATTAACAAGTCCGAACCTTTAGTGGGTCGACTGATATGTCTTAATGTTGCATTGCATCGGTGTAACTCTTGGGTGCGGTCCTTCGGCATTTACTCATGTAATTAATGTGATGAAAGCTGTTTAGTGCTAAAATTTATTCTTTTTGGTGTCATGATACTGGTAGGATATAAAGTTACATAATTAGTCGTTTCTTGTCACATAATGAATCATAAAATTGCGCGATTTCTTTGCGAGTTAAACCAATCGATATATTGGCAAATTCTGCTAATTTTCTCTACTCTGTCAATTAGGATCTCAGTAAACAAAAATTTCAACAGAACAACTTTTAAATTTAAGAATCTATTTTTATATAATATGCATTTTAAAGTCTCCAGAAATGTTTCAGATATCCAGACGCCAAAGCAGAGGGCATGGAGCACTATAAAAGGCAGTTTTAGTGTAGTTCATACATCTGAGTGCATTTTGTAACCTTGAACTGCTAGGTTTTGAGCTCTTGAAGTCTTTTCCAATGTCCTAAGACTTGTGCGATTTTCGATTTACTGTAAGGCCTTCCTCCCATCCTTTATGTCTCTTTTTTTTTCGGGTGGGAAATTATCCAATGACTTCCCCCGCTCTGGGTCTGCCGATCCTTTAAGTCTTACATCACATTTTGGCATTATCGATTAACAAAACAACTATCGATAACACAATCGTTAATCGAGTCCAGTTAGTGCGGCAAACGCTGCGGCACTGAGTTCTAAGATATTCTCTTTCTGCCGGCAGTAACTCTTAAGCGTTTTACGCTTCTAAATAAGGGTTAATGAATAAATCAATGACCCATAACGGAAGCGTACGTTTCAATATGTCTGTTTATATTATGAAATGTGCAGAATATTTATAAAGTTTATATTTCTTTCTAAATCAATCATGTTTTCGTAATTTCGGTTAATAATATTACCGTAAACCTACTGGCACAATATAGAACGACCAAAAATGTAGCCTTAAGCTGTTAATTAGCACCGACTAACATATTTCATAATTTAAATGTTTAACATTTCAGTATTTCAATAAATCTCGACCATAAGGAAGCAGTTAAATAAAAACTAACAGTTAAAATGAACTTTCGTATTTAAATCCAAGAACTTGACCTTTACTTTATGACAGAAACGTGTAACAAACATGTTGTTTAATTTTTCTTAAATATAGTTTTATTTTGCGATCGGGCTGTGGTTGTTGCAGATCGGATCATTTCCGGGTTTAAAAATAACTGAGTATCCGTTCAGTAGATACCAAACGTTGATGTGGGATAACCCTTTTAGATCAACGGTTTCCGAAAAACCCTTACGAATGATACCTACTGATGGTAAAATGGTGAAGATGAGATAATTTCATGATGCACGAATAGGACTGAATATTTAAAATTATGATCACCTTAATCAAAATATTTTACTTATAAAACGTCAAGAACAGGTGTTCGGTTCGGGTTTGTATAAGAAGAATCGGCAAGAAACTCTAAAGTTACTCTTATTTGGTTGTACAATGCTGTTGTTACAGCGTAAGTACTCACGTATAAGAGGAAAGCGTATCCCTGACAATAAGTCTTCATTAAATCACTCTAGAGAATAAAGTCTGCCTTCATGAAGGTAGAGCCTTAGATAATTTAGACGATAGCGGCACTTACTCATGTCGACGTAAACGTTAAATTCAACTTTCAAATCTTTCAAAATATTTCAGTGAAATATAAACTGAAATAATAGTTTCCGCAAGTCTAGCTTTTAATTTTGCTATTACTAAGTGAATTGCAATGTTTTTTACCAATTAGTGTCTAAAATTGCGTATAGTGATTGATGAAATTTTTTGTTCTTGCCAAATGCCTGTTGTTTAAGAAAATACGCGACTTGGACGAAAAATTGCCTAGAATGTTGCGAGTTCACTGCAATATGATTAGGAAATCATCAATATATTTTATTTATTAGTCATTAATTGAATGTCTGTGTGTCAAGGGACTGTGTGTATGTTTTGTAATACTTAAATGTCACTTACATACTGAATAGGTACGTTAAGAGTCATCTCTTGTTGATAAAATATAAAAGAAGACAGATCCTAAAAGATAAATCATAATTCCATTACTGTTATGCGAATCCAAGACGTAACGATCTATAAACAAGATATTAAATCACACAACCTGTCATCGATCAATCAGTCAAACAGACCGTGAAATACATAAAAACTGTAGTCGCAAATAGACCAGAAACACATCTTGTATTGGCACCTATTATCGAACGGGTGTAACTTAGTCACTCAAATAATGCGAGCTACTACTTTCTCCATTAAAATCATCGAGTCGTGAAATAGAAGCTTGCGCTTGCGTATTGGCAGCTGGCTCTGTTTGACACCACAGTCGCAATAGATAGGTATTGGCTGAACAATAGTAATGCTTGGGATCTCGTCCGTGACGAGTTTTGGCTAATGCACCTGTGTTCGCGACTTACAGTTATTTGAGAATTGACTTCATCAGAGGAATTCGGGTTGTAGAACTGCCGCTACTGCCTCTACGCTTGCGGGTACTACAGTTAGATTCTGTCCCATCTGACCATACTGGTCTAGAATAGTGGTACTCATATGTTTGATTTCAAATAATTTCCCTATATTTACTCTTTTGTTTTTAACCTTCGTCCATTGGGGGACATCAAAGCTTTGACACCAGGTTGCTTGGTTGTTTGGTCAGGTAATATCTCCCACATATATACTGGTTTGGTTTCCTCAGTAAGTTTTCCTTCAACAATACAATACAATAATTATAAAAAAACTTAAGTCTTGAACTATAGGTACGTCTACTCAATAAACGGTATCTAGGGATAGACAGTAGGTGAAAAAAACTTCAGACAACCTCATGCCAGCAGCTTCTATGTCTAGCTTTGTTATTTCTTCTTTAATTCCTCCATGTATGTCCATTTCTTTTTGGCCTTTCTCTTAATAGGCTTATATCTGTTTCAAATAACAAACAACTACAAATAAAATATTGCATTCTTCCTTCCGTCGTTGTATCCAACATCCAATCATTTACAGTTCAGGGTTCACCTGTGTTCATTGCCTTACCTTTCAGGTCACCTATTGTTAGCCCAGTCAACAAGCAATCTCATGTAGTAATAATGTGCACTATCTCTCGTATCCGTCCATCGAAGGTCAGAACAGCTTTGCTAAGCTTTACTAATGCGCTGGCGCACGCTCGAGTTGCATTGTTTTCAAATATGCTTAGGGTTGTCACTTCTTACATCCGTTATGCCAAACATCATCGTTATTCTCCTGCTCCTATTCCAAATTTGAAATTGGAGTCGGCGCAGCATGTCTTCTTCTTCACACTTCTCTATTATTCTCCATTTCACCAGACATCTGATTTTCGTTTCTTGCCATATCATTCTTCACACATTTCATCCATCGTTTCTTTGGTGTTCCCCTACTCTTATATCCATCCACATTTTGGTGCCCATCAACTTAGAGCTAAAATTTTATTGCTGATTTTTTATTGACTTTTTAGGCATTTGCTGCCTAATGCATATCATTGAGATTTTCTTTAACCAACTGACTCGGAGTTCGATGAAAAAAACTCTTCATGTTCTTGTGTCTATTGGTTCGTCATGTGATGATTTCTGTTCATATTGTAGGTTGTGGTTGTTGTTGTTGCCGTATACTGTTTTATGTCTCACAAAATTACCTACGTCTAAACGCTGCTTTTGTTTGTTAATTTGCCATAGTCATTTTCATACTACTAACTATTAAAAGCATAATAAACTACACATACACGTTGTGCAATGCCCCCCTACTTAAAGTGGACTCTATTCGTGACCTCGGTGTTATCTTTGATTCGAAACTTTGCTTAGACTTACACATAGGAAAAATTGTTAATAAAGCGTACCAACTATACGGATTTGTAATGCGTTCAACAGTTGATTTTAAAAAACCATTTTCCTATATCTGCTTGTATAAATCGCTCGTACGCTCTCAATTGGAGTATGCCGTGTCCGTCTGGAGTCCCTATTACAAAAAGTACGCTGAGATGATTGAGTGTGTGCAATACAAATTCTTGCGCACTATGCATTATAGATGCTGCGGACATTATTTACCATACCAAGATTTACTTGTGAAGTATAAGCTCGCAACACTTGAAAGTAGACGTAGGTATTTGGAAGCCGTAAATCTATATAATATTGTAAGGAATACATTTGACTGCATGGAACTGTCCAATATGATATGTTATGCGGTTCCTAGGACGATCCACAAGCGAAAGGCCCGCGCTGGCAAATTATTTTCAGTTGGTATTTGCAAATCCAACTCAGGCTTGCGTTCGCCTGTTCGCAGAATGGTCGATTCCTACAATAGCACTTTTGAACATATCGATATTTTTACATGTGCTCCCCATAAGTTTAAAAGTCTAATACTAAACGAACTTTCGTGAATATTACATTTATACACTATTAGTACTAAGTTTTGTTACCGTAGCGATGATTATTATTTTCACTTTATGTATGCTTTTAATTAATCTGTGAACAGCGTTGTGGGCTGCAGTATTGTCAATAAGTCTTGTTTATTTATATGATGTTTATGTTTTATATTGTAGCTGTTTGCTGTTCCATTTGAATAAAAATAAAAAAAAAAAAATTGTTGCAATTCAAATCTTTTTTCAAATATTTGCTGCTGCAACCCTATGCCCGTTTCAGTAGGCTGCGTGGGCGCATATCGTGCTGCGTCAGTTTCATTGTCAAGTATAACGCAACGGTCCACGAATCCGTTTCGTCAATTTTAATTACTTTTACGTTTCGTGACGACAGACACTTCAATTGATCAGATTCTGTAATTTTTGCAAATATTTTGAACGTTATGCAAATAAGCAATTATGGTATTTGGAGCAGTTTGAAGTGGATTGATCACGATTGAGTCATTTAAATTGTTTAGCTGATGATTATGGAGTATGAAACCATAACTTCTGGGCATTTTACGCAAAAAATTACGATGACGCAGAACTACTTTGCTTGAAGTTAGATAATATCTGTTTGACTAAGTGTAAATCGTCTGTCTGTGAGATTCATCTTTAACTTAGACATCTCAGTCGTAAATCACGATTTCTCGTTTCCGGGATTATAATACCGTATCTTTGAAAGATGCGAAACCTTCTATATGTATAAGTATATAGTACAGAAAGGTTGTGAGTTCAGTAACCGACAAATCAGCAAAATTATAGTTTAACATTACAAGAAACTGCGTAGAATTATCTCAACGAATGATGCCGAATATGAAATTAAAAATTATTCCGTTTGTCTGGTTTCGTAACACAAATTGGCAGCTTTTAATATCTTGCGGAAATAAGTGTTACAAAGTTACAACACAAAGAAGTGGCGAGTTCATTTTCTTGTTTTGAGCTGGGTACACACTGTGTCTTGTGCAACGGACGAAACTTGTTAGACTCGTCAACGTGATGCGAATGCGATGTGTAATCAATGCGTTTGTTGATAAAGTAGTCTTTTCAATTAGTTATTATGTTGTAGATAGTCAGGATAATATCGGGTTTATCATGTGAGTTTCCTATTTTCCAAATATGGTTTGGCCTAACCTTATTTTAGTATGATCGCAGATGATACGATGCTGTGGGTGAACTTTAAATAAATAGGCGTTTATTTCATTAAGCTAGGTTAAGTTGTTCGCATTTAAGTTCACATGTTGTAATTTATTTATTTTATTTACTAATAAACATGCAAATGACTTATTTTTTCTCAGAAAAGTTCTCGTTACAAGTCCTGTATCCTGTGTCCTTCTCTTTTCGTAGTTGCTCAAATTTGGCGCATCTACACTCTGAAAATATTACTAAGTCAATTAGCTGCGCATCAAATAAACCATATTTGATCATCTAACAGGAACACCGAGATCGAAATAACTTATGACATGGTTTATTTTGTCACATGTGTTTGTTCTTGCTGTTGTGTGCCATACATCTTTTCCTTTTCCATTAACCTCTTCCTTCACCATAAAATAAGCTCAGTCATTCTCGATGATTACGTTGATTAAACAGAAGCGCGACCGCATCGCGTGTTGATATGACATTCTGTTCGGTTTCACTTTCGATTGTGTAATAACCTCCTTGGTTAACACTACTGTCAGAATGACAGCTAAGAAATGCTGGCAACACAAGGAAATGCCACTGAAGAGTGTGCGTGATCAAAATGAGAGTAGGACAAATCGAAGGGCCTACAAATCATATTGGCAGTTTTTCTTTTATTGCACAATTTTATATAGTCGAACTCGTAATTGCTTTATCGCTTGTAGGTTCGTCTTAAGTGACAAAGATGGTATAGATAATATCAGGAATCGGTTCTGTCTGTGATGCACTTATACCTATGTCAAAACATGTATTGGATTGATTTTAGATAGGTAATTTTTTTTATAACCTAAATCCGATTTTTGTTCGAATTACCGTTTTCATTCGTTTGCCTTCGTTTCTGACTTAGTCCCTGAAACCTAACTTGACAGTTATAATAGAAGACAGTTGATGGGAATTGCATTTGTCATTTTAGTGGTATTAAAGCATGCAAAGCAATTTAAATGTCGACTGTACATAATGAGGAATATCGTAGACATTGTCGCCATTTGTGGTCTAAATGTTAACTAACACTCAAGAGTCAATAAAATGAGATAAACTGTGGCGCTACTTTTGTAAACCAAACATGCCTATTTAAGATTATAGCTCTTTACTAAATGGTTATTATGCCATCTTTTAAATCATGCTAGCAACTATTAACTAAGTCTGTAGACAAATCATCTTGACGATCGATAGCTATCAACTTCAATAATAAAATATTCTTTATTGCAATTCCAGTAATAATTTGATCTGTATTAAATTACGATTGCGAATATTAATCGATTATAAATTAATCGATTTCGATATTCGTCATAAACATTAGTGTGACCTCGCCTTAACACAATTTCTTGTAATAAAACCGTGTGTTCCTTCATAATGTTATTGTATGTAAAATTAATTGTCTTTGTGTTCCGGTTTTTAGAACAAAAACGTATTACCTAGATGATTTAATAATTCGCAGTTGAATGCAAAATTAGATAATTTTTGAACATTCGGAATTGGGTCTGTTATATAAAGATGCGTACGTTTGTGTAGCTGTAGAACATGAATATTCAAAATTGGGCTAGATTATTGCTGCATTATGTACTCTTCGAAACTTTGATGTTCAGATGTTGTTGGTATACTTACTTACTATCAGCTATATCATTATCGTCCATAGTTTGTCTTCATCCGCTGATAATTACGCGTTTCTTTCCTTATGCCAACCTCAGTTCTCATCCAGGATGCTAACGCAATACTAGTTATTATTTAGTGTGTGACTAGGAGCTCGTGGCTAAATAATAGCACTCGCACGGGCCTTAAAAGTTAAGCCGCGTTTGTTTGAGACGGTCCGGGGATGGGTGATGCATCACTTACTAAATTTCCTCCGTGATTTGTAAATCTTTTACAGCTGCGTTTTGGAGGTCAGATAGGCAGTCGCTCCATACGATTAGACTGGAAGCCGACCCCAACATGATTGGAATTTAGGCTAGGCAGATGATGAGTTAGTAGTATAACTGTGAAGCAACGTAAACTACTATTCATCCAAACAATAAATCAAGCGAGTCCCATTCAGTCTATAAAACTAATTTAATAGAGAATCAGCCAGTCTTTAAAAGGCGTGAACCAATTAAGCTTAACCACATCACACATTCAGACCAAATTACACAATTTAAACGCAGATCAAATCTAATCACTGCTAGGTCAATTAATCACATTTATTTCGACACAACTACGACAGTCGCATGCAAACACGACCTATTCACAGACTTATGCGTGGCATAACCTGGGTACTCACTAGTAAGTTGAAAACTTGAAACTATGGCCAAATACGCACGGCACTATACTGCAAAACGTCATCATCATCATTTTCCTGCACTTGTCTTATTCTATTTGGGGTCGGCGCAACACGTTTTCTTCTTCCATTCTCGCCAATCAGCGTCACGGCATCATTTACTCCTTCATATCATTCCTTACAAAATCCATCCATGTTTTCTTTAGCCTTCCTTTCGCTCTCCGTCCTTCAACATTCAGATCTATCACTCTTTTAGTCACATATATATGTGCTTCGTCCTTCCTCATTACATGTCCATACCAAGACAAACGACTGCCATTATTTTTTTCTGTAACGGGCGCAACTTTCAAACTTCCTCTAATAAACTTATTCCTTACTTTATCCATTCTTGTCACTCCACACATCCATTTCAACATTCTCATCTCAGCTACATGCAACTGTTTATACTGCAAAACGTCAACAGCACAAATGTGATCTCTGAGTGTACCCACAATTCGCCAATTATTTTATTCTCACATGTTAATGGCTAGTCTATTGCCATCAACCAGCAATAATTCCAGACTCTGTGGTTGCCACTGAAAGTTCTCAAATGAAGAATCCATAAGTACGGCAGGCTCTAGGACTCAAACTTCAAGCTCAGTTAAACGAGTAGCTCTTGGGACGAGCAACTAAACAAGGCTTACGTAATTAGTAAACTACACAAATACAATTGGTATCACCATATTGTGGAACAGCGTAAACCACATTAACTCCAGCACTGTCAGACGGTTAAATAGGAATAACCACTCGTGAATATCCGGCTTAAGGTACAGTGCGCAAGAGCACGACATGCATGATCCATTTACCACACGCTGTACGCGCGGGCGCACCCACGAGTGTGAACTGTGGCCAGTACACGTGCAGGGCATTAAGGTTGCCCCTGTTTTCGGTAATGATGTAATGGTGGTAACTGTTACCGGTTTTCCAGTGTAAGTAAGTATTACGTGATATTATTGGAGACACGTGAGACAAAAGCGTGCGGTAGGTTGTCAAATTCAAGAAGTTGACGTCGAAGTTAAAGGCAGCAATATGTTTTTTTTTTGTAATCGTTTTATATAATTCACAATCTGATCCTGAAGCGTGACAAATGGTCTTCAAGATCCCAATTTTGTAACACAATTCATATTATCAAGGTCTGTCGGATTTTTAAAATATCTTCTGCTCTACACAGTAAACCATTCCAGCAACCAGCTAGTTTTTTTTTTAACGGGCAAGCAAATCTTGTTTCTAAAGTGAAACTTCGAAGCTTGCCAACCCTAATCTAAGTTAACATTTACGCTGTTGATGTAGGTAATGTAATATTAACATAATTACAGTGTATTGCACGTGTTTCTAACTTATTTACTTAAGTGGCTTATCATTTTGTGCATGTTTTGCGAATACTGTAACAACTTAGATTGACTTTGAATGCAGACTAATTTGCAGGTAGTCACATAATTTGTTTTATCTAATTGGCTTTTGTGAAAGTGGCACCAGAAAATGAAAGTCTAAAAATTCGTACCTTATAGAGGTGGCTATGCAGTGCTATGACAATTTATCATGTAGGTATTTTTGATTCTCACACGCGTGAGAACTCACACGCGTGGTTGTCTTTCCCAAAAATAAAATTTCACCAAAAAGTTTCACTTCATTCTATACCTTATTAAATCTTTTATAATGAGGAGGTTCAATATATAAAAGCGAAAATCACTGACTCATTCATCCCGAAATCCCAGAAACTACAAATGATAGGAATTTCAAATTCTGCATGGGGATCTTTTTAGGACGTACCTAAGTCACTCTCACTAATACGGGATTTTGTTAAAGTGAACCGCAAAGGGAGTGAAAAAGAGCGGCAAAGTTTGTATAGGCGAACGCGATTCCTTGACCGGATTGACTTGAAATTTTATAAAGGCATTCTTTTACGAAAGTAATAGACTACACAACATCACGCTACGATACTAAAAAGCTGAGTCGTGGGTGAAACCGCTAGGCACAGCTAGTTTCATATAAAGTCAGGAATGCAGCCTTTTCTCTGCATTGATCTGCAGTGGCCCCGACTTACGTAACGTTTGGGTTGGTACAGGAAAACTCGCTATCATCATATTAGCATTTCACCGCCTGCCCCCGATACCGGGGATACGATTTATAGAATTACTCAATATCCATCTATAACATGCGTGCCTTTTAATAACTAAGCCGTTAATGCGTTTGCAAAAGATACTGCAGGGTGTAAAACTTATGATGCAAATGCTTTAAGAGAAGAAAATGTCGACGGTTGCAAAGCTTTAGAACTTGCTTTCATAATATTGCTTCAAAGTACCTACAATATTTTTCCATTAGAAGTGATAATAGTTTCCAATCATTATTTTTCCAGTACGATGAGCATTCATTATTTTCAAGCAGCTGGAGATCCCGAAACGATAAAAGGTTACTAAATCATTTCAGGCCTAATCATTATCATCATAGACAAAACTTAGATAATCTATTATTGAAATTAGTGGTGTTTGACATCTTTTTGGAAAGGTTATGTCCAACCTCATATTACTTCCAAAGCCAACAATATTATTAACAATAAAATATCTGAGGTTCTGAGGATAAAGCGTTTTGGAGAGGGATGTTCTGTGAGTCTTTAAACTCTACAGCTGGGCGCATTGTTTGAATTCGTCAAAAATAAATCAGTACATGAAGGTGGCCTCACACCAGACCGTGACAATATCTGTCCATAACATCACAATGATGCAACGCACACTTGCATCACAAGCAATTAATCGGCATTACTTGAATGGCCACAATCGTATCATTAGCGTTACAAGTGTTACGACAGACGACACAGATGAAGATCTAGTTGAACCTGTTTGGAGACATGTGCCACATGTGTGTCAGTGTCGTCACGATAACACAGATGACCAGTATCAGGGTTAACACACGCATTACACGTCATACAAATCAGACATCGAAATTCTTGATCGATAGCCATGAGAAGAGGAACTGAATGAGAAGAAGACGACAAAGAGCACGATGAATTAGAAATTTGTGATATGACAAATTTTGTTTCATATCACAAATATTTATAAATCTGATCGAATATCTTTGCTCTTGCAATTATGAGTGTTTGATAACGAGTTATATCAGTTGATTGACAGCTGCAGTTAATCACATTTCACGATTGACTGTCTACAAAGGTCTTCGTTTGCCAAAAGATTCTTTCTTTAAGAGAAGTTTGACTATGTTCCTGATTACTTTTTCTTTTGTATCTCCTATATTGCTGAACGGCTGGCCGCCTAATCCGATTAATGTTGTATTTCAACGGATATTTGAAACTAGCTACAAGCAAATTCAAAAATATGACCCCACGAATTACCATTGACAAATGCAGCCCTAGATTTGAACAGCACGTGCGTATTTTGTCACCGGCCGTGAATTAATCGAGCTGTTCGTTAATTTGATTGTACACGATTTAAATTTGTAAGATCTCGTGCGTGTGCTGCAACTATTCATCAAGATCAATTATTTAATGTGTCTCTTTGAATTTGCTGCTGCATGGAGGCTGAGTATGATACTTTGTCATTGGGTGTTCTTACGCGATGTTGTTAGAGTATTTATGTGAGTCAACCAGCATCAACTCCAAGCAGCTAAAATCTTACCAAAAGGTATCATATTATCCACATATAGTTGCCGAAGTTGAATTAAATATCGGTTTTCTATTGTAACCACGTAAACTTAAAAGGAAAAGGCTAAGCAGATGATGATCTACCCTGCCATACTATCTTGAAAACTTTATGATATTCACCTTTCCAGCAAAGACGTCGACAAAGAAGTTTAAGTTGATATAAAAACAGTAAACGTCTTCTGGTAGTTAAAAGGCCTAAAGGAGAAGAAACATGCACCTTCCAAAAACTTCCTTAGATTAATGAGAAATTCCAAGGCTTATTTGGCCATTTGAATGTTTTCTCAGTATAATTACAACGAATCGCGTGTCGCCGCTCACTGCATCCGTTTCCTCCATTCTTAAGGTTTTTATTATTTTCGGAACTAACTTCCGAACGTTTTCCCGCTTATCGATTTAGAAGTTTCTCTTCCTATTCGTAATGTGTGAAGATTTCTTTTAATTGAAGGTTAATTTTAAGTACTTAGTCATCGGGATGCAGGTCTTAGATTTTGAAGAAGCGACGTACATATCCGGTCAACCATTCCGTAGAAATCGTGATTTTCCGAAAGAGCCGGAAAAGACTGGTTATGTTATTCACAATTTACGATCTAAAGGCATTAAAGTACCTAAAAATGGTCTTGCGATTGAGAATACTAATCCCTGAGTCACCGACTCACTGCAAAGCTTGGGTTTCACGTTTAAATGGCAACAAAAACTCAGACAGCGCCGTTTTGTAAATTACCTATTACGGTAACAATAATTAGTTATTATACGGACATAGGATTTATTGTTACGTTTTAAACGATTACAGGTTCCACGCAAGCGTACTCACGCTAAGTAATCAGTACTCTAGGAAGTCAATATAATTACTAAATTATTACGACACTATCGGTTTGTCCGCTAATTATTAGAAATGAAAATGAAAGTGATGTTTATTATATTAAAGCGAAGACTATACAAGCATTTGAAACGGTAGACAAGTACCTAGTTAAGCTATTGGGATGTTACATGTACCTATCTTACATTTAGAACTAATTATGTTATTTAAAATTATTTACTGACATTTCTACCTTGTATAAATTCCGGGATTAATATTAAGTTTTACTACGGAGTATGATAAAGCGCTGTTATGCCCCAAGGCGCCATCATGGGCCCTTTATTAAATAAATCTTAACGTTACTGCTAACAACATTATTATTATGAACATTCACATTTTTATTTATGAATGTACAGAAAAAAATAAATAACTTAATTTAGCTCAGTAAACACAAACTTTCTTCCTAATCACCAACCGTAACCGCCAACAAGGCTTAACATACATTACATATTATATTATATCAGTAATAACTATGTATTTTCCGCACATAACCAACATAGTACATTGTTCATAGGCCGTGTAAAACGTACTCGCGCCACAGCAGTCGCCGGCAAGACGGTGATACAACGTTATGCAACAAACTGTCTGTGTGAAAATGAAAACCGACGGGATTTACAACGCTGAGAGTAACCTGACCAGCCTAGATGCCGGAGATAAAAATTAACGCGCTATGTAAGCGCGGCTTTGGATAAATAGTTCCGTATAGGAAAGATTATTGTTGTTGATTTACGAGTGAATGGATTTGTGGTTTTAGGATAGATATACTAGTAGCTAGAGCACAAAATATATAATAGAACTACGGTTAGAGTGTCAGTAATTGGAGAGGAAAGAGTAGCCAAAGAGCTAAGTGTATTGTTAAGAATTGGTTCGGGCTATTGAGTCCTAACTTTAATATAATTAGACCGAGGGCCCGCTTATCAGAATCCTACGAAAACATGAAAGGATGATATTCTGCCCAAAATAAAATTCCGCCAAAAATCGTCCTCTTTTGGACGATCCTAATCTTATATTCTAGATACCATAATCACGGCACTAACAATAAGACATTCGAAAGGATCAGATACCTAGTTAGCGCAAAACTTATTTGCCTTTGCAAATGCTGTTCAATTAGCCACAAATGGTCCGCATCGGATCGATTTCATCACGGCATATCGATAAGAGCAGCATCTCGATTTAAGTGGTTGAGTAACATCACTAGTACCTAATCGTTTTATCTATAGAGGAACTACGCACAATATCCTCAAGACGACTCTTTATTAGGTAGGCAGACTTAATCAGGCAGTAATCGATACAAAATACCGTAGAATTAGTTAATAAAGTAACCATAGAGCATGGCTAAGTGATCTGCACAACTGAGTTACGCCGCTTAGCAAATCTGACTTATCGAATAGATTGTTATTGAAGCATTTAATGCTGAGGCAGTAAAGGTAAACGTTTGGTTATAAATGAATAGTTGTACAAGAATATCTTGACGAATGGCCCAAATTGATACTTCATCTTGCTCTTAAGAATATTTAGTAACAACGCTCATTGTTCATGTTTCTCAAGCAACAATCCTTGTAGACCTAGTTGATCAAATACTATGCGGAAAATCTTCTCTCAAAACCATTTCTCACCATACTTACTAAACAACCGTCAACTGTTTAACATGTTCTACTTACAGTAAAGTGGTTACAAATTGTTTTATTCCGACAAACCATTAAGATGAGATTATAACAGCAGTATGCAAACAACATGCAGACACAATAGCTGAACGTGGCCCACATACTGGAGGTGTTAAGGGACTTGTTCATGATATGAATGCTTTAGTTGATGACATTTAAAAGCGCATGTCAGTGAGAGTGTTAAAATTACTGACGGAGCTGTTGTCTAGGAATACGTAACGTTTATTATAGATTTTGAAGTAATGGAAAATGCTGAAACTAGTCCTTGCCTATAAACATAATATTTTGCTTTGTTCAATTTAATACAAATACCGAACTCATTCAGATTTGTTACAAATCAAAATTGGAATTCTACATCCACCGCGTGATCTGACTAACTATCTAGAATTGACACTCTCTAAGTTGAAGCAGTCTAACCTAAATTCCAGAACCATGAGTACATTACCGGCTACTAAGCCAATGTTTCATTTACGCCGATTAGGTACTCTAACATACACACACATAGCACTTTTGACAAGTGTAACAAATTGCATAGTGACCAGAAACATGTCCAGCATGCGACAGATAGTAAAGATAGTAAGTTCAAACATGACTAAAATGGAAAATAACGTTTTGCAAGTCACCATAAACTGCTATGCAAAGTTTTATCCATTATACTACTGAGCAAAATGTAAAAAAATTAACAGTTAATATCCTCAATGCTTTTTAGTTCAATCATACACTTTGCGTAGTGTGTAGTCTCCTTCAAAGAGCGTAGGTTATGAATACAAAACAGATGCAAAGCTGAACTTGTTAACTCTTATGCGAAGTTACGCAAACGCTTTCTTCATTGAAAACATTGCTGGCATAGACAGGCTATTGACTTGTAAATACACATTGCATGCAGTTGAAGCTTTTTTGTGGTGTTTTTTGTTTTAGTCATCTAGTTTAGGCAACTAGCCTTACCTATTCTTACAGCATTTGTATTTTCAACAAAGGCTGAATATGGGTAACTAGTGGCTGGTTTCCAAGGCTTAAGTCTTTTTCAACGTTTTTATTTACTAATTTTCTTAATACACATATTTCGTGCACCTAAGTTTTGTACCTAATTCTAAATCCTACATGCTATATGCTTACTTGTTTGCTACATGCTTATAACGCTTGTAGTATTATAAGATTAGCTACGGCAGTTGGCTGTTAAACGCATTGGAAAACGCAATTAGTCTCTCACGACTAAGTAAAGAAGCCAAATTAAACAAGCTCTAAGTAGTCCACTAGTTTACATCGAAGTCAATCAAAACAATCTAGTTTTAATGAATAAACGTTGTTACTACTTGTTTTCTGACTATGTTTCTGACCAATCTAGTTAGTCAAGGCTTATCTAAAATCAAGGTTTTGATTTGACATTCAAATAATGTTGTGTACTTATAAACTTCTTGGTCTAGACCAACACAAGCAATGTCACAGAGTTTAGGACATTTCGAAACATTTTTCAGCTAATTTGATATGCTAAGTACATTGCGAAACCAAACAAAAAACATTAATGCAATAAAAAGTTGCAAAATCTTTAAAATATTTAATAAATAATACAATAGTACTTTCGGAGAACTTGATATTGCTATTAATTGTTGACCTACAAAGTTTATTGAAGAGATAATTGAAAGATTAGTAACGGTTAACACTATGGCAACGTCATGCACTGCAAAACTTTTGTATTTTTATTTTGTTCGTTACTTTCATTGTCATTATCGCAAGTTCTATCTTTGGATATTAAATATTAATAAAACTACAATACAATTACATAATTGCTTAGATTTGCAGAGGTAGAGAGCTACTTTAAAACCGCAGGGATATTCCTAAAGGTTAGCTCAAGGCACTAAGTTATGACTGTTCAAAAAATCCTTGAATAATCTCTTGGAAGTGAGGTGTACGACCACAAGACCGCAAACAAACCCACTAAGGTTCGTGACCGCTGTTTCATAACATAAATAACACGAGATAAATAATCCTGTTTCTTGAACCAAAATGCATTTTAAATATTTGAAATGCGATCTCAAAATATCCGAAAATGTATGCAGGGACATTTTAAAACTTACGAAAATCCTTTCGCCGAATACAATTTGAATTTTAGGCATCTATATTTTTTTCTTTTTATCCGAAAAGGTCCTGCGTTTTTAATGCGGACAATGAAAAAGACCTAATGTTTTTTTTATGGGTCTGGACAAGGGTCATTGATTTATAAGTGCTTTTCGTGCATTCGATATGTTCGTGTGAGTTTTATTTGAGACATTTTATTGCGCTTTTTGAATTTGGGTATTAAATCTGCACTTTATTGGCATTTATTTTTAGATTAGAATACTTCATTGTGATTGGATTGTTACTGAATTTGTTCAATTACTTTTATTTACATGCAATAAAGCAGTTAAAAGTAGTCTCTAGACTCTCCCCAACTAAACCATCTATAATAATGTCTTTATATTTAACTTCTCCATATTAAATAGAATATTTTGAAACCGGCCTGCATAGACTATCCGATAATTGTTCTACATTAAGATCAATCGTTAAACTGTGGTTCCATGTAGATCCACCGTTATGCCAAACTGTGTCGTCTAGCATGTTAATTCGGTTCGAATTTAAACGTTCACTAAGCGACAAAATAGATAACATGGAAATAATTAGAAAGTGCATTAAAAAATCTAAACGCTGCCGGTGTTGTGTCGCAACTTGGACGCTTGTGTTGGGCCGGACCTCTGGAATCTGATACTAAGGCTTATATTTAAGAAATTGATCAGGCTTTAGGATAGGATTCTACTTTACAGAAGTACACAGAAAACTCAACTTATCAGCTAGCATTTTTTGTCGAACCAGCATTTAAACATAGGTACAACTATTTTATCAATTAATCCTTACTAATATTATAAAAGCGAAAGTGAGTTTGTTTGTTTGTTTGTTACCTCTCCACGCTTTATTGGGTAAACCGATTTGGATGAATTTTGGTACAGATATAGTTGGGAACCAGGAGACGGACATAGGCTATTTTTTATTTTAAAAAGGTGGGATGTGAGGGAGAAAGAGGGAAGAAAAGGGAAAGCTTAGCGTTGCTATTACAAATCAATAAGGCGCAAGGGGAACTGTGTTGCTCCCAATTTAACGCGAGCGAAGCCGCGGGCAAAAGCTAGTTACTGATATATTTAATTTACTACGGTTTTTTTTTATTTACTACGGTGTACACGAGTCTTCGACAAAAGGTTGAAATACTGTCATTGAAAATTAACGAAAAAACATTAAATTACAGTTTGTAACGCATTTGTAATTCATATTGTTAACGGTATCTGACAACATTGCTGTCCATTCAATATTTGTTGCCATTTTTCCGCAATCACACCAACTCGTTAATATCTGCGCGTACGCAATAATTACAAGTCACTGTGTTGTATCACGAGATTGTAAGCATAATGGTTTATAGAAAATTACGCGAACCATACGAGTACATACCTACATGCGAAACATATAGCTCTGCACTTACTACCAATGAGACTAGAAAGCGAACGATTTCTCATCATTACATAGAAATTAAGTGACATGACATATTGATTCAATGTGTGTTTGTTGTAGGAATTCATAAAAAGAGAATGATAAATAGTTGTTATAAGCTCGGAGTTCCTGATCGATAAAATGATTATCACTTATATTTTCTAACTTTGCTTTAAGAATAAAGCAAAGTTATAATTATTCTCACTCAATAATTTATTGTCGATTTCTGACACAAAAATAATTAAATAAAATATTTACCTCATATCCATTGTGAAACACAAATAAAAATTATATCCGCAATAATTTGCAACACTAAAATGACTTCACGTCAAAAAGGGCGCGAAACAGACGAAACGCAACAATGGCGGACGGGACTCGCGAGACTGTTCGACCGCTGTGCTTTCTCCGCGCTTTATAACTTGCAGCGAGCTGGCTGCACGGGGGGCCGAAGAAATGAAACTGTTTGGCAATTGTACGCGAAACTAACGAATTCTGTAAAATACGAATTTATTTCGCCCAGAAATAGTTCGGTTATTATTGCGTTTTGTTTCGGAAGCGTAGGTATTTGACGTGACGGTGCGACGAAGCTAATCGATTGGTTTATTTTACTACGTTTCTAAACCAAGATGCGATCAGCTTTCGTAATTCATTCATAAGTTATGAATTAAATTCAAATTCTATAAACTTTTCGAGATCGAGTTTGAAACTAGGTACATTGTATATAATAAACGTCCTTCTGTTAAATTTTCCAGTTAATCGATGACTTCAAGGTAGAGTTTAATATCCGTTTTCCGATAGCGGAAGATCATTGTTAGTGGCTATTTTAACTTCTGAAGGGTCCGTGAATACTTTTACACCTACCCTAAACTAATACCTATTAACTGTACATGGCAAGAAATAGTTAGGTACTCTTGGGTGAGGTTCGTAAGTACCTATTAGGTATTACATTGGCAAGCTGCTAGATAGCTTACCTGTCATATCTGGAGTGGTGGAGGCGGTGGAGCAGACTGCTAAATATCAAGTAGGGACCAGGATATGTAGGTATTTCTTCCGAGCATTCACGTGATAAATTGCAGCTGCCAAAGCTGAATTTTCTGTTTATTTCACTCCCTATATCCTATTGCCGTTACTTCAGCTAACGCATATGCTGTCTCTAAGCCATTTGGCTGGTGACAGCCAGAAATCACTAAGTTTTATGTTTCATGATAAACAGAAACAGGACATTGAATAGAAAACGGATACAGATATCGATACGGCGCGAGCCTTCCCGGATGCTTTCTAGGATTAGGTACGGTGTCAAGGTTTTAGCTACCAGGCATTTGGGTAATCCCAACGCAGCGTGTCTTGGTTAAACCGATTTCGATGAATTTTGGTACAGAGATAGTTGGGAACCAGGAGAAGGACATAGGCTAATATTGAAAAAAGTGGGATGTGAAGGAGAAAGAGGAAAGAAAAGGGAAAACTTAGCGTTGCTATTACAAATCAATAAGGCGCAAGGGGAACTGTGTTACCCCGAATTTAACGCGAGCGAAGCCGCGGGCAAAAGCTGGTACATAATAAAGACGAAACATTTGTATTTTTATATGTAACAAATAAACTCAAAAACAATTGGACCGATTTCAACAATTCTTTTGCCATAAGAAAGTTACATTATCACCGGACTATTATAACAACACGCTACTACCCACGGGAGTGGGGCAGTAACCAAAGACGGGGGTGAAATTGCGCAGGACATCTAGGTAACTATATTAACTTTTTAACCCTAGCCTTCAATAAAGAAAGGAATCGTAACGTAATTCATGGCACAATGTTACTGGTTCTCACATTACATCAGTCTTGTTATCACATAATGTCTCCAAAAATGAGTTCTCGCCGTGCAGCGCATAAATATCTCGGTTCGGATACCTCTGGTTTCAGATGTGGCCGGTAACCGGTTCCTGATATACCTTTTGATTTTGCGAATCATTTTTTATTGTCGGCCCAAACCGTCAGGTTGGATGAACTTACACCATAAAATATGCTGGTCCGAAAATAAATATGGAATCAGAGTTTGTGACGAAGTAAAACTTAATGTTGCCATTGCAAAAGAAAAATTTATTGAAACGTGTTACAGAGTATGTCATATTTCTACAAGTAGGCTGTAGAGGTAGATTAGTACGGCCAACGAGAAGCAATACCAAATGTAAACAAAACCCATGCTAAAACCCCATCTAAAATGGCCGCCAGAATGTTGGCGAACCCGTCTTAACGTTGTCATGTTTTTGCCGGGAGAACGAGATGTTTGACGAATTACGACAAAGGCACGAGATGGAAAGAGCTAAATATTAGATTGTCAACGCCACAGTTGTTCTTTAGGTTAATGACCTTTCGTATCGCTTCTCGTTGGCCGTACTTATAGTAGATGTAGTTAATTGGATGCGAATCTCAATAGATTAGATGACAATTCATCAACTGAAGTTATTATTCTGAAGTTAGCAGCTTGCTGCAGCGCAATTATTTTTCGACTATTTGACGAATTTCACGTAATTAATATAAGTCCCTGACTCCTGTGCTAGGTGAAAGAGCTGTGTTACAGGAGCCAGTGCCCTCTCCCAAAGAAAATATTACAGTGTTTTAAGCAACAAGGTTAACAAAACAATAATATTCAAAATTAAAATAAAGGACAAATAAAATAAAAGATAAATTAAAGGCGGCTGTTCCGGGGCCGCGGTATCTCTTTCGAACAACCCGCAACCCCGGGTTAAAAGTAGCCTGTTTTTGATTTGTTAGTTAGTTGTAGCCAATAAGATTCTGTTTTATTCTAAGTTATATAGTTAAGCTTTTGTAAATAAATTCATTCAATCTTCTGATCTGGAGTCTGACTCATCTCTCTGCCACATACCCCCACAAGATATATCTATACTAATATTATAAAGCTGAAGAGTTTGTTTGTTTGTTTGAACGCGCTAATCACAGGGACTACTGGTTAGAATTGGAAAATTCTTTTAGTGTTGGATAGTCCATTTCTTGAGGAAGGCTATAGGCTATATAACATCACGCTACGACCAACAGGTGCTGAGCAGCGCGGATGAAACCGTGGGGAACAGCTAGTATACTTATAGGTGGAGTGTGGGTTTGTGTCTGTGTGTTTATTAATATCCTATTATGATTCTTCAAAAGGGGCAATTTTAGACACCCTGGCTACAAATCCAGAGACCTACTTAGGAGCTACCGTAAAACCCGTGATAAAATAATCACAGGCACCTCGAATTCGACTTTCACACTTTAGTCACAATAAGGTAGGTTCCAGAGTCAAATTAATTACATTCTATTTAGTCCGTCTTTTAGATTATTCAAAAATAAGGGACACGTATTTTGCTATTGGTAAATTAGACCAAAAATGACAAACTATAGCCTATTAAAGTTACGTGTGACGTCACTTGTTGCGATGCAGCAACGCGTGACGTTATATTTGAATAATCTAAAACATGGACTAGGTAATTTTTTTGTTTTGGAAACTACCCTATTGCATCCACTTCAGAAATGAGCTAGTCCCAGTATTATCTTTCGGAGTTATACAATGTCGTACACTACACGTATAAAGTAGGCATTATATTCGTTTACACCTGTTATGAGAGTACAAGTGGTTCATATTAGAGGCAGAATTGCCGCTAAAGTATTCACACAGTGACTCCGCGAATTAAGGTGAAAGCTCCAGGGCAGGCCGCTAAATTCAAGTTTGCAATTTACATGTTCATCAGGCTGTACCTTGAAATATATATGACTAGCTTTCGCCCGCGGCTTCGCCCGCGTTAAATTTGGGGTAACACAGTTCCCCTTGCGCCTTATTGATTTGTAATAGCAACGCTAAGTTTAACCTTCTCTTCCCTCTTTCTCCCTCACATCCCACCTTTTTCAAAAAAATATTAGCCTATGTCCGTCTCCTGGTTCCCAACTATCTCTGTACCAAAATTCATCCAAATCGGTTCAGCCATTAAAGGGTGAAGAGGTAACAAACAAACAAACAAACTCACTTTCGCTTTTATAATATTAGTAAGGATTAGCTTTTGCCCGCGGCTTCGCTCGCGTTTAATTCGGGGTAACACAGTTCCCCTTTCTTCTTTGCAGGGACCTGTTACCTGTAGTTTTTGCCCTTGCGCCTTATTGATTGTAATAGCAAAGCTAAGTTTTCCCATTTCTCCCTAATTTTTAAAAAAATTGCATAAATTAGTGAGTTTGTTACATCTTCACGAATAAATGGCTAAACCGATTGTGATGAATTTTGGTACAGAGATAGTTGGTACCCTGGAGACGGATGACTATGTACTGTTTTATTGTAATGAGATAAATAAACCAAATAAATAAGGCGCAAAGGCAAAAACTACAGGTAGAAGGTACCTGCAAATCAGGAAAGGGGAACTGTGTTACTTCAAATTTAACGCGAGTGAAGCCGAAAGTAAAAGCTAGTAGGAAAATAAACCAAAATACCTAAGTATGTAAGTTTACTAGATAAGCACGAGTGATTTTGTTTGATCATGTGCTATCTGATCTAGGTAGTGAATCTATATCGCAGTAATAGCAAATGATTTTCATAAGTCTATCTGGGTGTCTGATGAAATGGCAAGTAAAAGAGAAGTAGTGGAAGAAGAAAACCTACTGCGTCGCCCCCGAATATAAAGGGATAAGGAAGGCAGAGCTTTCTAGCAGTTAGATAACCCCAAACAGTGTTCTTTTGCCATGTTTCTGTTAACTAAGGCTTCGCAATATCTATTTTTTTTTTGTTTTTGGGGTTGCACTATTCGTGCTTATTGCCATTGACAATAGGTAGGTATATTTAAGAGATTACAAACGTAGGAATCGATTCCCCTATATCAGCGGTCGGCAACCTTTTGGCAAGCAAGGGCCACAAGGTGACTAATTTAACTAAAGGCGGGCCGCAGTCATTTTACTTGCAAAAATCCAAGAAGCCCAATATACCTGCTCATAATAATTGTTCATATTCCATAAAAAAAAAACAAATGCCATTGAAAATTGTTAAAACAAATTGTTAAAATTCCCTATGAATTTGATTCGTACAATACTCAGGCAGTAGGCGTCAAACGGTAGGTGAGGACGCCAAGGCACCTCTCCAGCCACTCCTCAAACAGGGGACTTACCGCCACTACGGTGACGTACCCTGCACGGGGTTGCGACAGTCGCTCTCTCCATGCCACCAAGAGATCGCACCGGAGGTCTGTCCGCTGGGCGGTAATTTACCGCGTCAACAGAGATTCCCCCCGTTGTAATGCCTCCGCGCGCCATTCGTACAGGCGCGCGAGGACTATCGCCTCCAGATCCCACGGTGGCAATCAGACAAGAAGTCTCGCCGCCTTTCCGGAGATCGTGCGGTAGCCCCGGATTAGCCTAATGGCTACCACCTTTTGGGGCGCGTTCAGGTAGTGGATGGCGCGCCGTCTTAAATAACGCGCCCATAAAAGGTCATGAACCGCAGCAATTTTAAAAGAGCCCCAGCCCGCTCGAATTTGGGAGCCAAACGTCAGAAATGCTCCATGAAAATCCTCCGGCTGTTGAGAACGATATTTAGGTACCTCATCGTCGACCCGACACCGATGCGAACCCCTCATATCATCAGCTGTGATCCCGACGGTGGCGTATTCCCGCGGTCATGAAAGACCATGTCCTCGGATTTGTGCTCGGATCCTCTTCGCGACTATCGCAATCCCGCGTGCTATTGTTTCGGCCGCCACCTGGTGCAACCACTCCTATACCAGGACGAGTGTGCACGACATGTCTCACCGGTTCCACTCTTCAGAGCGACCGGGGAAGCTAGGTCGGCCGATACGGTGGTACCGGTGTGCCTCCCTGATGCAGTCCCAAGGCATGGTGTTGAACGCGTTGGTAATGTTGAGAGACACTGCCACGACGACCCCACCCCTGGACACTGCAGCTCCCGTCGTGGGGGTTCTTACGCACATGATGGCATCCACCGTCGAGCGCCCCTTGCGGAAACCATACTGGTGCTCCGCAAGATCCGGCCCCGTCCCCACGATGTGCCCGACGAGGCGGTTTGCAATTACTCTTTCAAAGTTCTTGCCCACCTCGTCGAGCAGCACGATGGGCCGAAACGCGGACGGAGAGTCCGCAGGGCGCCCCGCTTCTGTATGAGGACCAGCTTCCCCGAAGTTGGGAACTGGTCCCTCTCCAAGCATGCAAGCATCTTAGGCCAGGACCCAGGCTTTGCCGTGCAAGCCATTGGGTCCCGGGGTGGTATTTTTGGCTGTAGAATAGTACTCAAATGCTCATCTGTAAGACGAACGGCATGTTTATTTGTTCTATAATTGACAATTAAAAATTGTACCTAATTGAAAAATTGTAATGAACTGCTTAGCAAACTTTTTCAACTCGTCAAAATTAAATGGCATTTAACAAGATCATTGGATTCATAGGAGCTTTGAGAATATCAGCTAGTACCATGACACATTTCAAAGTGTTGCCGAGCAGAGGGGTTAAAAGGAGCGCTTACTTAATGCGTTGATTTTGATAATAATCATAATTTATTTACAAAACATTAACATTCACGGGCCGCAAGGCAGACGTCCGCGGGCCGCATGCGGCCGCGGACGGCCGCGGGTTGCCGACCCCTGCCCTATATGTATATACAGCATGTTGATTTGCATCCTCGCCAAATTCAAGGACGTAACTATGCTAATGATTCTCGACCCGAATCGATAATAAAATAAATAGGTTTTTTTTTACTTTTTTCGTATTTGCAGAAATTGGTAAGTGTACACTACACTCGGACTGTGTGCGTGCATGCCGCTGTTATAATACGAATGCGGCGACGCTCACGCACACTGTTCTGTTAGTTCTGTAGGTGATTCTCTACCTTGAAGTGGAGATATTCTATAATACTGTTAAATTAAAACAGACTGAGACAATTATCATAAAAGCGCCGTATATTATTATTGATCAGGTACCGTAATTTTCATTGATTATTGATGACTTTTATTAGCAGCTCCTAAATTTTGGCGAGGATGCAAATCAACATATTGTATATATTCTGTAGTTCTGCAAATATACCACTGCTATATAACCATGATCTACCTCTATAGATAAGACTATGGTGATAATACGTTTCTTACAATAAGTGTAAAAAAAGCAAGTAGTGTTGCAATAGTTACTTGCAATAAATAGTCTTAATGAAGAAATATTCGTAAACTGCTGTAGCGGCTCTCTCTTGTCAATCCAATTTTACTAAACAAATATTTTTCTGAAATTCGATAAAACTTTCTAATCGATCATTATGGAAAAGTTACCGAAAATTTTAGGCAATGTCTATGGTAAAAGTGAAAAATTTGATGTCGCAACACCGATTTAGAGCGCGGTAATTTATACTTATACCACTATTACAACTACCTGTATTAGTGCAAATATCGCAGATTAATTAGCCGCAGATTCGTTAAAAACAACGTACCTAATGTAAACGCAAAACAGGGGAATTTTAAATTGGCATCACGATGTCTCAATGGCGTGGTTGATACATACAAATAAACTGAATTTTTTAAAGGCTGGGCCTACTACAATAGGCCCAGCCCTTAAAAAATTCAATTTATTTTATTACTTTGATGAACTTAGGCGTGATGTTGTCATATACTACCTTCCTCATCATCACCATCATCTACCTAACCTTCTAACCGGATGCAGTTGAATACCGTATTTTACATGGAGCGACTGCCTATATTAATAACTAGCTGTTCCTCGCGGTTTCACCCACGCTGCTCAGCACCTGTTGGTCGTAGCGTGATATTATATAGCCTCTAGCCTTCCTCAAGAAATGGACTGCCAGACTTGTACTGACTAAAACCCACCCATATTCCTTCTATTGCTCTTTGCGTTCCGGAGCCGCGGTAATTATTATGAACCTCAAAAAAAAAAACAAGTTAGTAGGTACTGGGTAATACGATAGACATAGATTAGACTGGTAGTCAAATTACAGCTTGATCCCACGGCTTAAAATGTTTTCTGCGGCGCGGAGGAAACTAGGTGCTCACTCATTCACAGACCAACATAGGCAAGCGATTAATTTAAGGAACTGTTATTATTTAGCCGCTAGTTCATCTTGTGTCTATCTTCTTTTATAATCTTATTTCTCAAAGTTTCCTACTATCATCATTAATCAAATAGATATTCCTAATAATAAATTGTTTTGTTTACCGGAAAAAAACATTAATTCGTTCAGAAACTTTTGTTCTGACGATGGTATTTTCCAACTTGGACATAAAAAGAATTTAATACATAATACACATTTACATTCACTGACATAACTTTATGAGCACCAACTATATAAGTATCATCAAGTAGAATTTTCTAATATGTTTATGACTTTACGCTTTTCCACGTCACCGTGACAAGCCCGTTTCTCAGTGACCAACATTAATTTTATTGTGTGGGTTACATCATAAAATAGGCAAAGTATGACAATGTTATGTTAGTAACTTAACGCTAAGTAGAGGTATGCGGGTTGTTCGAAAGAGATACCGCGGCCCCGGAACGTAAAGGGCAATAGAAGGAACATGGGTGGGTTTTAGTCAGTAAAAGTTTGACACTCCCCCCCCGCTCCCCCCAGAGCGGGGGAAATTATTTGTTGATTTCCTACCCCAAAAAAATATAGAGGTCGAAGTACTTGCTTCACAATTCGCCAGTTATGCAAAGGCCCATGTAAATGTGAGCAAAACCTCATCATATGCCTAGCCTTTTCCCTAGTATGTTGAGGTCGAGAATTTTACACGGAGCGACTGCCTATCTGACCTCCACAACCCAACTAGTAATACGATACCCTTTGGTAACACTGGCTGTGTGTTAGACTTTCAAGCCTCCTACTACCAACGACATAACGTGATTTCCGAGGCATGGAGGAATTTCAGAATGGACGTGGTGCACCATCCATTTTTTTTTACTTTTGGAAATCCTCGATGTATGTCCTCCACCATGGCGGAGGGGTCTGTCAGACTCCTACTGACCAAAACCACACGGTGTTCCTTCTCATCACTTCTAGCCGGGGTGCGGGGACACAATCGCATTCTACACAATCACCCTAGCAGAGGTGGTGAGCCATTCGTAGACCAACCTAGGGAAGCGCGGCATAACCCAAAGATTCACCGAGAGGTTGGTATTATTCCTCTATTAGCCTCGAGCTCCTCCAGCAGGGGAGCAGCCTATATTGCCATTCAATTGACGTGACACAAATTCAGTTAGCACTATAGCTACGTTGATTGAGTTACAAAACATAGTGTAGGTAGGTACCAACGTAGTATACATGTGTTGTGTAGCCAATAAAAATCCTAGTCCTCATATTTTTTAGAGGAAGTGTTCCATGATCTACCATGCGGATTCATGGGCAGATTGGGGACATCAGTCATCAACTATCTTCGAATGTTACGTCCTGGCATAAGCTGGTTTCCTCAAGAAGTTTTTCTTGAGAAGTTGTAATGAAATTAAACAAAGTTAAGTTTTGCTAACCCTGGATTCGAACTCACGACCTAGAACTGACAAGGTGGGACCGAAACCACTACATATTGTTGTCTAACTGGAACATAGGCCACAGCCACAATGACTCCACAAAATTCAAATAATTACTATGTGAATCGATTGATACTTGCCACTATTTATTATCAGGCGATTAGGCCAGATTTCTAGTTTTAACCTTGAGATACTAAAGTTGAATGTAAAGCAACCTTCTTCAAAAAAGTACATAATCAAACTGTATTGTCACGTCGATGGGCAAAGGCCTACACAAAATAAAACTTTCGTAATCATCCTAGCATCTATTTGAAGCTTTAGTTGATAGCCCTCATGATCATTTCAAGTGAAAGGATAAGGACCTTGTCCAAAGAAATGATTAAAAAGTTCATTCATTGTTCTATTTTTGCGTGGGTAGCCACAAGACGGTT
The DNA here is from genome assembly GCA_958449745.1 of Ochropleura leucogaster. Classification (NCBI taxonomy): domain Eukaryota; kingdom Metazoa; phylum Arthropoda; class Insecta; order Lepidoptera; family Noctuidae; genus Ochropleura; species Ochropleura leucogaster. The sequence continues at coordinate 18,196,821 of OY288208.1, forward strand.
TGCAATCATGGCGGAGTTATTATGCATTCATTCTGATGTGATAATGGGGGCTTTGTTTGTTTTTTTGTTTGCTGCTCACAGAGAAACTGTTTATGACGTTTATGGGGGCCATAGCTACTAACTATAGAACGGCGATCCTGAAGAAAGAAATACTACGTAATCGTCCATTTGGTAAATTAATTTCGTCACAAGACCCCATTCGAATTATTAGGTACTTACTAGATTAACTAGTGTCCGTTCATGGATCAGAATTGCAGTCTTTTAGTTCGGGGACCTACGCTGGATGGTGGATGGAGATCTAAGTAACCTCCACCATCTGCCTTGCCGAAGATGCTGTCAACGTCTTTGGCCTGAGGCTTTGGGGTCTGTGATTCGGCCTTTCGAAGTTAACATTACCTACATAAATCAGCCAGGAGGCAATTGCTACCGAGTTTTTCACACTTTTCAGTTACCAAGTCATTTGATTTCGGTGGGCAGTATTTTGTTATCATATTTATAAGTGATTAATTTAACTGTTGGTACCTACACCATGAAGTATAGAAAATACGAAATCAAACAGATAAATTTTGTACATTTCATTAAATAAGGAAGCTACGCAAATTTAATTATAAAATTGCCGCGAAAATAAAAATGAAAATTAATCGTTCGCATGCAACGTTTTTTCCGTGAGTTGACTTCACGACTAGCTGTTAGGTTGTTAATTGTTAAATTGCGATTCTATCGTTTTTTTAAGTTTGTTTCCTTCTATGACAAGCTTTCAGTTTCGATAGTCTTATTTGATATTAGATACCATGTGTAATTTATTCATTTTGTTACACATAATTTTTAGGTAAACCCAAATGGGTTTCGAATACCTACTCGAGAAAATTTATTTTATTAGGCCAAATGTTAAATAACTTCCTTCTTACTTAAGACTTTCTTCTATTTGTCTTTGAAATGGAAGTAAGTTTGACTTCACTACGCCTGATTAAGTTTGTTAGCAAAATTCTGTTTTATATAATCTCATGCTCTAATATATGATGCAGGTAACGTTCTTTGGAAGAGTACTGTAGGAGTTGTGGCATACACAGCATGCAAAAGTGCTGTAGAGCACCATGTGAAAAGCCCATGATTGGACATAGGGGCTTCCCTGGATAATGGACCATGGTGATCAATCAAGACGATTCAGAAACACCCCATCTACATTATTTTCCTGCCCTGATCTCACTGTTTGGGATCTGTGCAGCATGATCATCTTCATTGTCCATACTTCTCTATTAATTGTCATCTCATCAGACTCTTCCTATCTAACTGATCATCCTGCAGACAGTTCATATGTAATTGAATAACAATAATAAAACACATTGCGTTGACTTTGCCAAGAAATTGCCTTATTTTGCCAATGCAAAATAACATTACAGTTTGTTTAGTACACGCGTCTAATACATTATTGGGCGTTTCGAAAAATAAACCGAAGGCTCGTCACGCATTTTTTCCAGTCGATACAGGCAGGTGCAACAAGGACAAAAATACAGGCGTAGGAACCTGGCCATTTTCGATTTCTTCGTCAGCTTCGAATACCCTGACTGACTGTCCTTGGAACTTAAGTTTTCATGGTTTTCGTAACTGCATCTCGCTTTGTAAGCATTAAAATCGTGTTTGATTTTCGCTAAGTAATCAGGGGGTTCCTCTTCATGAATAAGCTCTTCTTTCTCTGGCTCCTGGTCAGGTTCTTGCTCCCTTTCCCAGGATGTCAGGGGCAACAGAAACTCTTCAATATTTAAACTATGTTTCGACGGTGGTTGCGATTGCCGAATCAAGGTCGCTAAATTTGTCATCGATGAGCTGTCGGGATGGTGGAGTCCGTCCCCAGGAATTAGATCACCCACTTTTTCTTTTAATTCACTGCATAATTTCATTCTGAGCACGGTTATGTCGGAATCGCTTGGCCATGATATAACGTCCGGCAAAGGACTCTTATGGCGCTTCGATCGCAATTTCTTGAACTTCTTCTTGCTGCCACTGTCCGATTTAGATTTAGATAAGCCAGATTCTAAGCTTTTAGCTACATTCGCTGAAACCGTGCTTCCCGACTCCGAAGGTAGTTTGAAAGCCACTTGTCGGACATTAAAATTTCCATTTGCTTTTTGTATATCAATGATGTCTTCAATTTTTCTAATATTCTCATTTGGGCAATGAACGTTAAGTTCCATTGTTAAAAATATTTTTAGCCATTTATTATTTTACAAATTTTTTATGATGTATTTTTCCAATCAGGATGGTTTACTTTGACAATATAACTTAGGATTTCTTGACTTTTAAAAATAAATCTTGTATTCGATAGGATATACCTTCAAAATGGGAAGTTTTTTCTTACTTATTTAATTACGTTGCTGGAATCTGTATTATGAGGCGGAATCACCACAATGAGTCATAATTATTTACAAGTATTTGATCACATTACACTATCTCATAAAATAAAAGTATGATAATTCAGATTATTTCGTCTAGATATTTCTGTGTAAAAAGAAGCGTAACTTTATTTGACATTTTACACTTTATGGACGCGTTCATATACTAGTTTTTTTAGGTAAATAAGCTTTCCTCTTGCTAACAAATGCTGAGTATCAATTCAAATAAGACGATACGATTATTTATACGATTTTGAAGAAATTTGACGTCATTTTAATTTGTAATCAAAGTATGGCAAATAAATAAATTAAAACCAAAACAATATTCATTCTTATTTACGGAACGAGTTTTTGAACATGACATTTTTCTCAAATGTCATCACATCGCCCTATGGGGAAGGATGGTGTAATGTTTTCGCTCGATTAATTTTTAACTTTCTACCATGGAATCTAATAATACCGACACCGATATTGGTGATAAGTGTAATACTAACGGCGACTGTTCACCGACGCCGAAAAAAACATCTTTCGACTTGAATAACGCTAAAAATATTGATGACATCTCTACGCCTTCCGAGTTAAAATTCGATGAAGGTATTGTAAACAATTACTTAGACAATTCGATTACTTCATATCTGTATGTTTTCTTGTTGTATTAATATGATATATCAGTACTATTTGCGTTTAAAATTCATGAACATTACTATAGAAATTGTGAGTGAAAGTACCAGATGTTTAATGGTATTGTCATTGGTAATTTTGTTTAGAACCTGATTACGAAGACCCCGAAGTAAAGGAAAAGAAGAAAGATATTGAGAAATGCCTAGAGAATCTGGACTGCGTGAACTTGGAACAGTTGCAGAATTTTGCAAAAGGCAAAGCAGGATTGATCAGTGGTGAGTGTGAATGTACAATTTGTTTACGTCGTTAAGCTGTGAACAATGGCTCTGTCGTCATGCTCTGCTGTACTTGTGACGAGAGATAATGCAGTAGAACTGGTGACAACATTTTGTAAACAATATATTTATGCTAAACTTTTACAGAACATTCTTGTTGGGACCTTATCAGTTTGCATTATTTTTATGTCTAAATGTCAGTGTCAGTTATGATCTGGAGGTTAGAAATAGTTACTGCAGTCTAAAGTCCTTAATACCTTGAAGTTTCATCATAATCCTGGAACAAAATTGAACATCAATAATTGTGGTGCTTCAAATATGTTATTATATCTTTACCAGCTGTTCCCAGCGGTTTCACCCCTTACTCAGGTCCCCTTCTCACTTAGGGCTTTGAAAGATTAGTAGCCAATTCTCAGACTTACTGAATATACAAAAAAAAAAATACATAAGAATCGGTCGAGCCGTTTCAGAGTAGTAAAGTAGTTTCGGAGTATGGGAATGAACATTGTGACAAAAGAATTTTATAATTTAGATTTTCTGTACTTATGGTACTGAACCAATACACGACGTCTACCAGTTTACTTTCTTTAATAAAATATAAAAAAAAACATTTTATCCATGTGACAGATGACTACAGAAGAAAAATCTGGCCATTATTAGTTGGTGTAACACAGGATGAGCTAACAGAGCCTCCGTCACTAGATGAACTGTCTACACACATTGAATATAATCAAGTAAGTTAAAGAAATTGATGTAATTAATACTGTCTTAATGGAACCTTTTGCACAGCAATGCCTATTTACTTCACCCCTGACACCAAGCCTAGTAAAAATTATTTAAGTGTTAGGCGTTTTTTGCTAGTGATTTGTTAATTTTGTTTTTTGTATTGTATAACGGGCTGATGTCCACAACTGCACGTCTGAGGCGCGTATTTTGCGTAATTTTGTTTACTATTTATTTTATTATAATTTGGACTACTCTAGTTGTCAACCGTTTTGCAACTTAACTTGTTAATGGTGTTCAAAAGGTTCTAAAAACATTGAATTCTTCAATTTTATAATCTTAATAACAACATGATCATGTCATGTATTTTCCGTTTCATTAACCTATGTTGCCCCAATGCTTGGCAAGTCTCCCCATTTTACTTTTAGTCAGCATTTGGGTGAGGGTTGATGGTAAGAATAATAGAATGTCGAAATAGGATTTCAGAATAATAGGCGATTCTAATATTGACCTCACGTTGTTATCTATCAAAAATAGCAAGTACAAAGTATACAAATCTGCACTTAAATATGTGTCCATCTTTCAGAGGTATACTAATAGGCCTACTTTTCGCCAGTTATGTTTCTAAGTCTTATATAATGGAGCGAGCCTATTACCATCAGCTAGGTACAAATCCAGACAGCTACTGAGAACATCCAAAAATATTTAGCCTGACCCGGCAATCGGACCTAATACTCCATGCTTAACAGACGCACTGGTGACCACTCAACCAACAAAAGGGACCAAAGTGGCTGATATCCATTAACAAAATGTCATTTCTGCCATCAGGTAGTATTGGATGTCAACCGGTCTCTAAAGCGGTTCCCTCCTGGCATTCCTTATGAACAGCGTGTGGCACTACAGGATCAGCTCACAGTGCTAATACTGCGGGTAATCATGAAATACCCGCATTTGAAGTACTACCAGGTTAGTAATTAACCATTTTTATATTTAAACATACAATATTATCTTTTATTAGTATGAACATTAAAGATCTCTTTTGTATGTATTTTTCTGGGATCCTTCTCATCGCGTCATTTGAATGTGTGTTCATTGTTGATTTGTTAAAGTAAAGAGTTGTTAATACCAATTCAATCAGGAAATATTTGCAATGTAATTAATTGACTGAAACAAACAACTATATTTAGATATGGACAACGTAAGCAATTGCGAAATTATATTATAGTTTAAATCTCAACAGGTTTGTTAAAACCATAATAAAATTAATAAACTAGTTAAAAAGTACAATAGAGCCTGCTTATTATGGCTTACGGAGGTTATGTAGGCAGTTAATGTAAAATACTGGTATTCAGCTGCATCTGGTTAGATTGAAAGGTTAGGCTGATGATGAAGAGAGCCAGGAATCTGTAACTCAAGACTGGACCAGACACCGTCCCATATACAGCATGTACCAGAAAGTTGTGGTCATATCGCCCACCAAGATCTAAACTGAGACAACTCGAAAAACTAAATTTTTCAGGAAACAAAAAAACCTCTTTATTTAACTCAAAATCAAATATATTTTTTTCACTTAGGCCTACATGGGCACTTATGAAACGTCGAGAAAAGATGCACGGTTCGGGTTGGTCGTTTCCTATGGAGAAGAACCGGCAAGAAACTCCATGGTTACTCTTTTAAAATCATTTGGTTTTATAATGTTGTTGTGGACTATGGTGGATTATGAACTATGGAAAGTTATTTGATGATTCCCCATCCACAAAAAAAGTTGCTAGCAATCAGCTTGTAAAGTTGCAAACCATTCGGGTCAGTACAATTTGATAGTGTGATGGTTGAAGTGTGTGTACTTGAAGGGGTCTCAATCGACAGGAAATAGTCACTCACAATCAAACACTTCATAAATGTGACTGTATGATGCTGGTTGTGTATCATAAAATTATATTACAGCATTGCCAATAATCCAATTTTGAACTTAATACAGAAATCGACGGTTTCTACGCACATAAGGTTAAGTCAAAAACTGAGGTTTACAGGAGAGCGTTATTTGTGTTCAACACGCCCTAGAAATAATTCTATGAGCAATAATAAATATTTTCTTTCTACAATATTTTAACAGTTTTAAGAGCTTTATAATGCTATTTACACATAAGTAGTCACGTTTTCTAGGAAAAACTAATAGATGACCGTTTCTACGACACTTATTCGTTGTACATATAATACTTGTTCTCTTAGACGACTTCTAAAATAAAATAAATAAATGGTGCTATGTGCGCAAAGATGATCTAAAGCCAAAGATACAATAAAAAAAATTATGTACGTAGGCACCGTCGAAAAGCACCATAAATGAAATAAAGTATTTAATGAATATGCGGGCTACTGTTAAAATCCAACTGAAAAATCGAAATCCAAAACTGAACTTTATTAGAAGGTGCATGTGTGTGTGTTTCGTGTAGATTATGACCACAATGCATAGGTCTGTTTACTTGTGGCCCATATCAGATTAACCACAATATGACCTGCTAGAGTTTCTCGTCGCGGTTCGTGGTCTAGAAACACATCGAAGCTAGGAACGTGCATTAAAATATACAGCTTACTTTGAAAGACAAACATAACCGTCCCTTCCTCTTTTATTAAAAAAGTCGCCTAGACTTTAAACCGGGGTTTTTATGCAACTGTGGGAATTGCCCCAGATAGTTAATTGATAAACAAAATAATACCCTTTAAGATGGAAGCGTCATTTGAAATTTAAATGTTCTTACCTCAAAAGGGGAAAACGGTACCCTTATTGTGTGACTTTGTTGTCCGTCTGTCTGTATGTCAAGATCCTTTATATCGGGAACGCGTTAAGGTATCGAGTTGAATAAACTACCTAAGCAATATAAATAAAATTGATATGGGACCATCTGTCCCTATCAAACAAAAAAATAATTTTGCATATCGGTCCAGGCGTCTTTGAGTAATCGGTGAAAAGATACCTACGAATTGAGAACCTCCTCCTTTTTTTAAAGTCGGTTAAAACCCATTCATGTTCCTTCTTTTGTCTGGCAGCGGGGCTATCCTATCGTTTCCCCCTTAAGCACCTTCACATTGTGAAACTGCCAGTTCGATACCAGTTGATCACATCATAAGGATTACCTTACAACGTTGATCCCTTTTGCCCTATTTAAAAGGATTAAATCGATCCGTTTTCCTTCGTCAGTACAGTAGTCCTGCTAGCTACTTTAATTGTGTTCGGTTATTGAACCTCATTACACGACACTTAATATGTGAAGTATTTATTTTCAATCCGTCATCATCTGTCTAGCCTTTTCCCAACTAGTATGGTCGATACACTTAATATAGGAGTGAACTATTTTCGGTCCGCCATAGTCATCTACCTAGACTTCCCCACCATGTTGGGGTCAACTTCCAGTCTAACCGCATGCAACTGAATACCAGTATTTTACATGGAGCGTCTGCCTATCTGACCTCCATATACCCGTACCCCTTGGTAAGACTGGTTGTCAAACTTTAGGGACACTGCCTATCTTTAACTAGTGTCAAAGAAATAGAAATGATAGCCAGGACCAACAGTTACACGTGCTTTCCGAGGCACGGAGGAAACTTGGTATGTCACGGGTCACCCATCCTCAGAGAGCAACCTAGGCAAGTGAGGTTTAACCCTAAGATCGACCCGAACGGCTGCTATTATGTAGCCACGAGCTCCTCGAGTATTTTCGGTCCGTATCCGTCACAAAATTGAAATAGAAACCATATACATATAATTATACGATAGTATCGGAATAACTATGTGACCTGAATATTAATTTCACCATCCAATTAGGTACGAGAACTGAGTGCGTAGTAAGTTAATTGGTTTTTAACGGTTTTGTAGTAATTTATGTTAGCATGCAAATCAGGAAAGGGGAACTGTGCTACCCCGAATTTAACGCGAGTGAAGCCGCGGGTAAAAGCTAGTTATTAAGTCCAGGTTTCCTCGTGATATTTTCCTTCACAGATGTCTGTGATATCTTAGATAAATTTAAAAAGTACATATGAATGCTAAAATTCACATTAGTACTAGCCCGGTTTGAACCCACAATCTCATACATGACAGGCGAGGTGCTTAACGTATGGGCCATCACGACATTACCTACTATCTTTACTAATATTATAAAAGCGAAAGTGAGTTTGTTTGTTAAGTCTTCACGCCTAAATGACTAAACCGATTTTGATGTATTTTGATATAGAGAAAGTTAGGATCCAGGAACGGAAACAGGCTATTTAAAAAAAAATGAGATGTGAGGGAGAAAGAGAGAAGAAAAGGGAAAACTTAGCACAGCTATTACGCAAATAAGAAGCAAGGGCCAAAACTACAGGTAGCAGGTACCTGTAAATCAATAAAGGGGTTCTGTGTTCCCCCGAATTTGACGCGAGCGAAGCCGCGGGCAAAAGCTACTAAACTTATAAATTAACTTTCTATGCAGGCAAACGCCCGGATAACACGTGACGTCATTCAAAGCGAAATAGTTAAAACTGTATTCTAGTCATATTGGTAGCGACAGCAACGTTCGTATTAGTAACAAAATTAAAATTAGGTGCCTAGTCTGCCATAGTCGCGATTAGATTTGATAGTGCGTCATGATCACTAGCTCTGCACCTTTCACGCCTCTTCGAACACATGGCTCCGCAACTAAACATCATAATAATTATGCATCCTCTTCCCACGCATATATATAAAACTAGCTGTTCTACGCGGTTTCACCCACGCTGCTCAGCACCTGTTGGTCGTAGCGTGAATCGTGATGTTATATAGCCTATAGCCTTCCTCAAGAAATGGACTATCTAACACTAAAATAATTTTCCAATTCCAACCAGTGGTCCCTGAGATTAGCGCGTTCAAACAAACAAACAAACTCTTCAGCTTTATAATATTAGTATAGATAGATATAGCATAGATTACTAGCTTCCGCCCGCGACTTTGTCCGCGTCGTTAACTCGCGTGATGATCGAAAAAAACATCTTTCTCTCCCCTTTTCTTCTCTCTTTCTCCCCTTTTTCTCACTTTTTTACCCTATGCACGGACAGACCCTTTCCAGGGTCCCAACTATCTCTGTACCAAAATTCATCAAAATCGGGCTGGCCAGTTAGGCGTGAAGACGTAAACAAACAAATTCACTTTCGCTTTTATAATATTAGTAAGGATCGTAATGTTTTTTGCCGAGCTTTCGACATTAGTACCTACGGTTTTGGAGTCATTTCCACTCTAGCCAGACTCCGCTATACTTCAACGCAAAAAAAAACCCGTCCAAGTGCGACTCGGACTTGTGCCAAGGGTTCTGTACAACCTTGCGCCATAATAGGCCATATCTTTTGACTGCGTTGATTTTTCACTGCTCCAATACAACAGACTTGAGTAAATGGTTTTAATTTCAACTCGATACCTCCACGATTTCCCGCGATGAAGGGTCTTGACAGAGAAACAGACAGACAGACAATATAGTTCTATAAGGGTTTTTATATTTTGCGGATATTTTATATATTTATATTTTTTTTTATATATTTTAAACCCTAAAACTCATCCCTCCTCAACTCGAAAGTTTTGTCTACTTCCTATTTCCACTTTAACAAATTTTAATATATAAATAAATAAATATCTTGGGACAACTCACACACGGCTATCTGATCCCAAGCTAAGCAGAGCTTGTGTTATGGTAACCAGACAACTGATATACATACTTATATAATTTATAAATACATACATATTATAGATAAATCACACCCAGACACAGAACAAACAATCATGCTCATCACGCAAAGTTTGTCCTGGGTGGGAATCGAACCCACGACCTCCGGCTCAGCAGTCAGGGCCACTAACCACTAGACCAATAGGCCCGTCAATCGTCGTATGGGCTATATTATTTATATTTTTTCCATATGGGCTTAGAACCCAAACAGAATCAGTGTCAACGCGGAAGAAAGCGGATAAGATCGCCGACCTTGATAACGTGAACTTGTTATCAGTTACACAATAGTCTAATAGTACTCTAGTACGCTTGCGTGCGCTCGTGGTGACTGGCTAGTGGATCTTGTATTGTGTTACATGTTGTCCAGTCAAGTTCTAGGCTTATTACAATAAGTCGCTTTTGCTCGCGGTTTCTTTCTTTTTTTAAAAACGTTGCCCCAGACTAGGAATGTCTCCTGTGTCGTGGGTGCGTTTACAAACATTTAACTCACATACACAAACAGCCAGACCCGAAACAACTACCTATTTGTTCCGGAATTGAATCCGCGACGCGCAGTGCAACAGTCGATCGGTCAGCCACTGCGCCAACCGTGCCGTCAAATCTATGATCACTTTGTTGTACGTCTGTCTGTCAATTTGTCTTTCTGAATCCACTAACACGAGCGGTGCGGTGAAGACATGTGCAAAAATCAACCAATGTCAAGAGATTGCAAACACACCTCATGATGTAGATATCAAAATATGAGATTGGTCTGTCTCGCCGTCAGGTAGTCGTTCAGGGTCTGGCTGTTTGTGTATGTGAGTTTAAATTTTGTAAACGCACCCACGTTTCAGGAGAAATTCATAGTGTGGGGCAACGTTAATTTTTAATTTTTAAATAAACATAAATGTTTATAAGGGTTACTTTTATCCTTGAGGTACAGAACCCTAAAAACGCAGAAAGTATAATGTCAAATTTATCTATGTTGAGCTTGTGCAAAACGCAAACAAACAGCGCATACCATAACGTTACGCTTTTGTTATTTTCTCGGTCAGTGATCTACGCGATGTCGTATATAGAGAACTAGCTTACTTTGGGTTAACGCTAACTTTGACACGCGTGATGGTCGAAAAAAAAAATTTTTTCTTTCCCCTTTCTCCCTCTTGTCTCACTTTTTTAGCCTGTGTCCGTCTCCAGGGTCCCAACTATCTCTGTAACAAAATTCATCAAAATCGGTTTGGCCATTTAGGCGCGAAGACGTAACAAACAAAAATACAATAATGCACGAACGATAAACCTAGTAGGTTTACTTTTAAATTGATAACATTTTATTCACATGCAGATTGCAATGATCAACCCTCTACAACCCAGTTAGTACTGGGTAATACGATACCCCAATACTGTACTGGGTAATATATACCCGGTAAACCTAGTTGTCAGGCTTTCAGAACACTGACTACCTGTTACGACTGTCGAAGATCTACAAATGACAGCCGGGACCAACGGCTTAATGTGCTTTACGAGACACGGAGGAAACTCGGTATGTAACGGGTGGTCACCCATCCACAGACCCACCTAGGGAAGCGCGGCTTAACCTATAGATCGACCCGAGCGGCCACTATTATTTAGCCACGAGCTCCTCCTCCGGTAAAGATAAAATAATGTAGGTCTGAAATAGCCATCGTGGCTTGAGAAAGTGTGCTGAATATGTTCCCTTTTAGTGCTTACATGGTTTTTATGCCACTGAATGGACCCCTGACTTGGCTTATCATTCCGTCGAGAAATATCATCTCAGGCATGCTGGGTTCCTCACGATATTTTCCTTCAACGAAGCAAGTGATCATTATAAAATACGCACATGACTTCGAGAATTCAGAAGTGCGTGCTCGTGATTCGAACTCGGTACCCACGGTGACACAACTAGACTATCACTACTGTTGTAGTAATGATGAACGATGGTATGTGATTAGACCTTTTCCATGCAATGGGACAGTGATAGTTTAGTATTAATTTTTATTATACAAGGTCACTTTTTTATATATAAGAAAGTTATATACAGCAGGCCAGAAATTAATAACTGATATAACGTGAATGAGTTCAAAATCAAAATATTTTTATTTCACATAGGCCTACATGGGCACTTATAAAACGTCGAGAAAAGATGCACGGTTCGGGTTGGTCGTTTCCTATGGAGAAGAACCGGCAAGAAACTCCATGGTTACTCTTTTAAAATCATTTGGTTTTACAATGTTGTTGTTACAGCGTTAGTACTTAAGTATGAGAGGACAGCGTAGGCCCGACAATAAGTCAATGCTTACTTTACAGAAAGTAAAATAAAATAATAAATAACCAAAGTTAACAAGGGTCTAAGAATCTACAAGGCCTACCATGTCCACTCATTCACAACAAATTTGTAGAGGAGAATCTATACAAGAATAAAAAAATAAACAAAATAATTCCAATGAGACGAGTCACACAGATGTTGCTAACTGTTCAAAACCGCTACCTATCAAGTAACATTAACCGTCAAGTATTTCGTCATCTCAATCCTGCCATTTGCTTGTCTCCAGGGCTATCACGACGTAGCGATCACTCTCCTCCTCGTTTGCGGCGACAGGGCTTCCTTCCCGCTGCTGTGCCGGCTGTCGTATGGGCCCGGGGCTCCGCTGGCGCCCTTCATGCAGACCACCATGCAGCCCACACAGCACCTCCTCAACTATATGCTGCCGGTCGTCAGCAGAGCTGATAGGAAAGTTGCTGAATGTTTAGACAAGTAAGTGGAATTAGCAGAATCCTTAGTTTACTCTAAGGGAAATACATGCAGAGGGGCCAGCCCCTGCCTCTCGGGGTGGCGTGTTTTTCGAAAGAGACACATCATCATGGATGTCGTATTTATGAGTGATCAACTAAAATGTTAAAAAAAAGTATAAATGAGTAGACTTTTACGAGCGCCCGTTAGTCATTTCAATTTAAATGTTATGTCCATGAGAGCAAAGTTATGCGATGCGTCAAGCGCGCATGAAAATGCCATAGATTTTATGACTCCATAAAACGAACTGCCTGGACATCTTCAACTTCATACAGTATTTTTTTGTAATTGACTTAGCCTCATCGAAACTGCTAACCGAAATATTATGTCAAATGAGTTGATTTAATAAAAAAAAATCTTCATTTCCAGAGCGCAAGTAGGTACAATGTTTGCCCTACCCTGGTATCTGACCTGGTTCGGGCACAGCCTCAATAAGTACACGGACGTGGTCCGGCTGTACGACTACTTCCTGTGCGCCCCGCCGCTGTTCCCGGTGTACGTCACGGCCGCCATTGTCCTGTATAGAGCGGACGAGGTGTTTAACTGTGAATGTGATATGGCGATGTTGCATTGCTTGTTGTCTAGGGTGAGTTTTGTTTTAAATACGATTTAACTGTACACCTATGTCTCTATGTATTAATAACAGTCGCACTAGTCAATCTTTGAGCCGCTTGACAAGGCCGGTCTGTGGATTGGTCCATTACATACAGAGTTTCCTCTGTGTAGTAAAAATACCTTAAGGCGTTGGTTCCTGTTGTCGTTTGGAGGTCTTTGACAGTCCTAACAAGTAGTCAGTGACGTAAAAGTCCGACAACCAGTCTTATCAAGGAGTACCATATTACCCACTGGGTTAAGGAAATCAGATTGTCAGCAGCGCTCCATGTAAAAAACTGGTATTCAGCTAAATCCGGTAGGACTGGAAGTCGACCCCAATAAAACTTGGAAAAAACAAACCTGCACTCCTTTTCGTACCAAACTGGTTCTGTAACTAAACATTCTTTGTGTAGTTATGCTCTTTATTCACTACGAGGGAGATCGCCACTGGTATTTCAATGTTCACGATACAAACAAGTTAATAAAAGCCGTGTCGTGTACATACCGCCTGAGACCCCAGATCTCTGTAATTTAAAGACAATGTCGCATAAAAGTAAAATCCCATACGTATTAGCGTATAGGATTTTACTTTTACGCGACATTTTTGTTTATGTGTCGTGGACATTGAAATACCAGTGGCGATCTTCCTCGTAGTGAACAATGAGCATAGTCTAGTCTAGGATTTTACTTTTATGCGAAATTTTCTTGTATATGTATATTTATTTGACAGGCCTGTTGGTCTAGTGGTTAGTGGCCCTGACTGCTGAGCCGGAGGTCGTGGGTTCGATTCCCACCCAGGACAAACTTTGTGTGATGAGCATGATTGTTTGTTCTGTGTCTGGGTGTGATTTATGTATAATATGTATGTATTTATATTTATAAATTATATAAGATGTATATCAGTTGTCTGGTTACCATAACACAAGCTCTGCTTAGCTTAGGATCAGATAGCCGTGTGTGTGTTGTCCCAAGATATTTGTTTATTTATTCGGGTAACATCTTTGTGGAATGTCGTCCAGTCTCGATCCAAATCTGCTGTAGAACGTGGAGGAATACCCTTATCAACCCACATCTTTGTTTAAATCCCATCTCAAAATAACACAGAAAGTTAAACGTTTTTCTTTAAACCCCTTCTAGTTACCAGATGACTTACCGTTCGAAGACATCTTAGTGACCGCCAAGCAGTTGTACGAAGAGAACGACCCCACTGATCTCGAGCCCGAAGTCGCCGCGTTAGAGAGGAGAGAGTAAGTTCATGTTTATATCTTCACTAGCTTTTGCCCGCGGCTTCGCTCGCGTTAAATTCGGGATAAAATAGTTCCCCTTGCGCCTTATTGATTTGTAATAGCAACGCTAAGTTTTCCCTTTTCTTCCCTCGTTCTCTCTCACATCCTACTTTTTCCAAAAAAATATTAGCCTATGTCCGTCTCCCGGTTCCCAACTATCTCTGTACCAAAATTCATCAAAATCGGTACAAACAAACAAACAAACAAACTCACTTTCGCTTTTATAATATTAGTAAGGATAAGGATTCTTGACATTATGAAGATAACTCACATTACCACGGCAGACTTTTTATTGCGGCTTTTCCTTTTTTGAAAAGTACAGGATTTTTATAAGTTCACCTTAGTGTTGAAAATTCAACCGTGGTTATTAATGTGTTGAAAAACTTCACTGTTGGAATTTTTACAGTTTTAGTTTTATCACAGTAGTGAGTCCAAGATTTCTTTAAACACACTAATCACCTGTACAATAAGACTTATTTCTAAATCTAAATCACTCAGGGGTCAGCTGACCATGATATTCTTAAAATGGTGTACTTTGCCTTATGTCAATCGGTGTTTTGATACTGTATTAGTGTGTGGGGTGGTGCTAAAAAAATACAATATTAGTTACAAACATCAATGAAAACGAGCACTAATTACCTACTCTCCTCCACAGAGAAGAGCAGCGTCGCCTGGACGAGGAGCGCTTGAAGCGTCGCCAGGTGTCGCGCGCGCGCGCCGGGTCGTCACTGGGCGCGCGGCTGCGGCGCTGCGTGCCGGCCGCGCTGCGCCGCGTGCCGCTGTCGCGCCGCGCCGTGTTCGCGACGGCCACGGTGCTGCTCGGCATCTACGTGTACTACCGCCCCGACCTGCTGTTCAACAGGTAGCGCCACGCTTATCAGTTTGTCTTCTTCCGTCTTTAGTGCCCGATGCTGAGGGACTTGTTGGAATTCTAGGGCCGTTGTTAAGTTTAGTGTGTGATTTTTTTGCCGTTGAGCGCTCAGGGAACTGTTTGGTTACTGTCAGTGATCCGAGATATCGGTGGTAATAATATGTGTAAAACTATTTCTAATTGGGCTAATTTTCCGTAAGAGAACTGTCTTTATCCTTTGTGAAAGGCGTTCAAGAACAGTACAAGAACATCATATAACGGCAACATGTTCAGAAATAAACGCTATGGCAGCTGAATAAAAATTGACCAATACTTAGCGCCATCTATATGACACTAATTTAACATTTCGCTTCCTTATTCATTTTGTTAGTTTAAGGAATATGGTGAAGTCTAAAACAGACTAAAATCCCCAAAATGAGCTACAAAATACGTTTCCGTATTTCGTGAATTAATAAAAATCCATTAATCGTTATTTAACATACACATATTTTTCTGTAGTAACCAAATAGTTCCATGATTATATAGTTAATTCTACTATTGTGTTTTTCTCTTTGAATAGATAGATAAAAATGTAATAGTAGTATTTTCTATTTGTACTCTCTCTTGGGTTCCTGAAATAACGAGTTAATTTAGTCCTGTAATTATAATTTATGTCTTAATTAATAAAATAAAAAATAGATTTTGTGATCCTTTCAATATAATTATGTTGGATTTATTGATTTCAGTTAGAGTGAAATTAATTTGAATCACAACTTAAGTTTTTATAAAAGTTATAATTTCTTTGTACATTTCCTTCAAGTTTTTTTAAGTGCACTTTCTACTATGAGTTTAAAAAATACATTTATTATCTTTGGTTATTTTTTCTATCTAACCTTCATGTTGATTTCCGTTGTTACCATTATTTTTGTAGTCATAATACCAACCAATTGTCAATTATTTTCGTACGCTAAGTTCCTGTCTTCCTTGATCTCATATTATCTGGGTATGTTTCCAACAATTCCAACAGCATATGATTGACATCTCACACTTACCCAGGATCATGTATAATATAAAATTTGCTCTGTTATCGGTGTTTTGCATACTTGATTGAATATATTCAGATAGCGCCAAGTAAGATTTAATTGCTCGACAGTATTGATCAAGTATGTAAGCATCTTTATAAAAAAATAATGTCATAGACTCCACTGGGTTATGGTCGATGCGGAGTTGAAATTCTCTGTGGAATTTTAATACTTCACTTTTAATACTTCATGGCGAAAAGTAATGCTTATTCTCATTGAACATCATATTTTAATATTCAAGGAATAATATTGCAATTTAAAATTTGCGAATAGAATGGTTTTTTTTATAAAACAAGAAAAATCATTCCCTTTGGCATTGTATATGTGTACATATATTGTCATATAAAGATTATACTGGGTAAATAAGTACACGATTGACTTGCAGATGGACATATTTAATTCATTTTTTTACAATTTATTAAAAAACATTACTCTCTTCTAGTATTCATTGGTTACAAACATGCCAACTAGTTTTGATTTGTAAAATTATTAAAAAAGAAACAGAATTTTAGATTTATTTATTGTTTAATAAGAATTTTCGTCAGAAATGAAATACAATTTGGATCATTTCAAGTCAATAGTGCTTTTTCATGTGACATGGTGCTTGGGCAGTGTGGGTGTCATCGCTTATAGGCTAAAGATGGTGGACAAACTGATGTTAGAGCAACATGCGCTCTAACGGGTACGGCATAAGGGACATTATCGTGTAACCATTGGGACGCTTGCTAATGTATAATGTGCGGTAGATATAATGTTGGTATTGTTTGTTTTACAATTAACTTTGCATGACGAGTTTTGTAAGAGATACAAATTAACTAAAACATCGCAGAAGAAAGTGCAGTTTAATTGGAGATATTTATGTCGCCATCTCATTTGGTGGATTGAAATAAAACCTCTTTTTAACGAGACATGTAAAAGCAAATTTTGAAACAGACAATATTATAGAATGTTTAAGAACAGAGAAGACCTCTTATAAACATTCAAATTTTTATTTACTATAGCGTCTATTCATGCCGTGCTTTCTCAAAACATAAATTGAAAAAAAAATCCTTTTACCAAAAATTTATCTTTTCCACATATTTCTCTGTTCTCAAGTTTTCTATAATCGTATTGTAGTTAGCCCGTTTGGCTAAATGTTCGTATCTGTGTGCAAAATAGCCGAAAACGTGTTATTGTGAAGTTTCATAGTGTTACCATGATCACCCGAGGGAATAGGGAATATGCAAGCAATGAAAAACTTTTTTATTTATTATTAAATGTTTTGTCCTGTACCATTAAAGAATTTCGTACATTTATTGTATTTTCTAATACAGCAATTATTTTACTATTCATTATTTTATGTTGCGTGTTTTTGGTGAAACGGAACGCAAACCCGAAACGCATCGTTTGTGATAATGCTGGTAGTGACGTCAAAGTCCATATGTCAAAAAAATATTTGAAAAGTACTTAAATTTTGACTAAGATTTTATTATAATATTGTAATTGCAATTTTTTTCTTGAATAAAGCTTATACAATTTGTATAATTGTTTTATCAAGAGCTAATGATTAGATTAAAAAGGCAAAGTGTAGTAAATGACGTCACATCATGGCCGCCACAGTCACACGCGTTTGAACGGTATGGTAGAAAATTGTAGGAGTATAATTTTATTGTCTTTGCGACAAATAGTAGATGGAATTAACTTTTAATACTTTCTTGAGATGTTACTACTGTTTTTCATTAATGAAATAAAGTAAAGAAAAAAATACTTGCACATTCCCTATTACAGCCTAATTCGCTATGTGAGCAAGTAATCCTGCTTTATTGGAATTGCAATAGAAATAAGCGAAGATAGTCGCTAGCCAACGCACGGAGTCGCCAAACCGCGATTAAAAACGATAATAGACGATGCGAGAAGTGATAGGCCAACGACCCTTAAACTAAAAATTAACCTGTAGGCCTACCATGACGTCTTCAAGCAGAACTTATTCCTCTGAGGGAAAGACAGAGCTATACAGGGTGTCTAGCACCATCTCTTTCCCTCAGTGGAATAAGTTATGCTTTAACCATGGTATCCACTTACAACTTCCAACTACGACAGCAAATTGAATGTCTAAACAAAAGCACACTGATGAATTTTCAACTCTCGGTTTAGCGCGGAGAGTGGAAATTGCAACTGTTGCATTGTTAAGGTATTAATTTGAGTGTCGTCTATTATTAATAATATTTTATTCTAATAAACATTTAACCAAACGCGCTAGTGTAGAAAGATTAGGATTATAGCATTGAGAAAAAAAATACTTACAGGAGTGTAAGTCATACAAATATGTAACAGATGCAGTCGAATACTTTAGATTAAATTAATAGATGAAATAAGTATGAAATTTTAACGTGCCAGGAGAAAAACGATTAAAATAGTGCCTCCGTGAATGTGTTTACCTGTACAGTTAGCGTCAAAAGTTAGTTAACAATCTTAACAAAAGAAAACATAAAAGTAGAACCTTTTTTCACAGTTTTGAAATTTTATACCATCAAAAAAGCATAGTATTTGATGCTGACTGTACAATGGAAGTATTTCTGAACAATTTTTATATTGCTGTTTAATTAGGAGCGCAATTTTATAATGTTTTGTACCGTTTTAACACCAAGACCAGATAAAATTTTGTGTGGTCATCAAATTTGAACATAGGCTTTAAACGCAGTTAGAAAGTGCACAGTAATCAATATGAAGGAGTTTCTTAAGAGGTCTCTTCTTGAGACCATTTGTATGGAAACTGTATGAAATGAATGTTATTTGTATGAAACGAACAAATATAACAAAGTTACATTTATTAATTAAGTCGGTAGTGATTGTGAAATGTACGCTTTGAAGTTTGTTTTGTTTCAACAATCGGAATTTGTTATTTAGGGAAAATTATAGATGCCTCGTATGTTTATCATCATTTTATATTTATAAAGATGTTGTAAAAGATTCATGTATGTTTGTATATTTCTTGGTTATGGAATCTTTTATGAATTTGTCTTGTCATAGTTTCTGTTGAGGCATCTATATAAGGAAAAAGCTAAATTCAATTTGTTTGTTTTTCGAATTGATAAACTGTTGATTGAAAATTGTCTATAAATTGATTAGTTCATTACATTTGTGTGTACATCATGATTTTGGTTAAAAATGTGATATTTCCTTTATTTTAAAAATAAAATTAGGTTAACATTGTTCATTCCTCGCTAGTTGGTATATCCTCACGACCAGTCTCAATGGTGCTGAAGCGTGACCTAAGAGGAATATAAGCATTTACTATTTATTGTTATTGTATGCACTCTAGAACTGAAACACTTAATGTTTATAAGGTTATATAATAATGGAATGAGAAAAAAAAATACTGTAAAAACAAAAATATATTATGAAGCCCTTCAATATTTTCGTCTTTCCTAAATGCCAAAAAAATTATGACATTGCTAGAAAACTCAGGAGAATAAAATTAAAAGCAATGTCATAAAAGTTTTGTGCCCGACTGTACTTTAATTATTAAGTTTAGTTTTATTTTTAAGGTAGGTTAGGTTAAATCTTTTAGCGATGACTCCTGAGCGGCCACCGATCCCTACATATGCGAAATGTCTAGTAACTATAGTTCAATTATCAACTATGAACTACATACCTATCGTTTAACTGATACGACATTCACGGTAGCGTTACGACGGCCTCGTGCGTGGAGGACTTGTCACGAGTTTCGAATCCACCGCTTCAATGGGGGCTATCGTTCATTAATTCGCCGGTAGAGGCGTTTGTGTAGATTGAGCTTTTCACAAACGTCAGATGTCACACTGTTCGCGTTTTTTAAAACTCATTTTTAATTATATTCAGGATTGTAGTCAAGAATAATTCAAGATGAAGCAATTTGTAACATGTACAACACGTACATGTGACTTTAAGATTTAAATGATCTAAATTGTTAGTACTTCGAGGAAGAATGGTTTTATATCGTTTAGTGCTAGCTAATTGTAGTAACAATATTAAAGACTATGTATCTGTGTAGTTTACACTACGTTGAACTGCGTTATAAGTAACTTTTAATAAGATTCTTGGTACTAAATAGTATTAATGCCAGGACCTTTTGCTTGGGTTGCGGGTTGTTCAAAAGAGATATCGCGGCCCCGGAATATAAAGGGCAGTAGAAGAAACATGGGTGAATTTTAGTCAGTACATGTCTGACACTGCGCCCAGAGCGGGGAAAGTTAATTGATGATGACCCACCCCAAAAAAAAATCCAGGACCTTACTAGTCAGTACCGCCACCTGGTGAGCTCAAAACGATATCCCTCATTGAACATTCATCCTGTAAGAAAGTAGGAATGCTGCCGACGCAGATACTCAGCTAAAAGATTTGTCCTAATAACCTACATGTAAATATATATATGTATATAAACATCCTAATATAATAATTGTCTTTTTGTTGTTTATATTGTTTGCAGTGTTGTTAGCGTTTGGTTTATAATTATGAGAAAGAAATGAGATTGATTGAATCTGAATGTAAATGTAGGTAGTTCTTAGGTAGCGAGTCAAAATTGTTCCCAATTAAGGGTTTCTTAAGGCGAATACAAAGATTTTGGTCTTTGTAATTGCTTTAAAAATGCGGCTGACGGCAAGGTCTAAGATTATTTATTTAAATAGTTTAGATTATTTGTAATTGGAATACTAAATTGTTGCCCATATAAACTGTATTCTATCTGTGCGCAGCGGTTTCACCCGCTACTCAGCTCCTTTTTTGGAGAGGGGTATGAAAAATAGATGTTTGCCGATTCTCAGACCTATCGGATATGAACACAAATAGTTATACAAATCGGTCCAGCCGGTTCGGAGGAGTTTGATAACAAACACTGCGACACGACAATATTTATATATTAGAGATAAAATTGATTCAAACTCAAGGAATTTATTTCAATTAGACCCGTAAAGGCACTTTTGAATGTCATAAAAACAAAAAAAGATGCTGCTACAGTCCCAGTCACATGACATAATAACTTGTGAAAGTATTGTAGTTGCCCATTCTAAAGCATAGATCTCTATAAAGAAGAATGGGCAAGAAACTCCATGGACACTCTTTTAAATCATAATATGTTACAAAATCATGGATACATTATTCATGTTGATTGAGATACATCACAAAAATATATTCAACAAGTAACAGAAACTAAAGAGTGAAATACTCATAATATCACGCCTGTAAGCCCCGCAGGTATAGGCAGAGGTGTATGTAACAGTTCACCCTCATTGCGTCAGTTCTCAAGTTCCATGTAATAGTTGGCTGCTACTGAGGAATTCCTTATGGAAAAACTCAATCACCAATTGTCTTAACTGGGAATCGAACCCAGCACTTCATGCTAACCAATGTGCTTGCCGTATGATGAATGTCCAATGAGGCAGACCAAAAACAAAATACTCATCTAAGCGTTATAAATATCCAATTACTCTGAAGTTATTAAGAATTGGTCGTCATTGCCGCTGCAGTTACATTCTAAATTGTACCTTCAGTGATTTATGTTACAGTTTATTTTAATCTCAACACCCTTTTTCTCCTCAAGGCCTAAGGCATCATAGCTAGTCAGCCGCTTTATTCTAGTATTATATATTAAGCTTTACAAACGGGGCTTTATAAGGTGTTAAGAGCGACATTGATTTTGTATGTTAAACACTGTAGATTGTGTGGTGTTGACACTAGTGTAACACTCAAGTCAAAATGACCTAACTAATGTCAGTGTCATTACAAAGTGGGTTCTAACTCCACAGTTTTAAAAGTTATTGTAGCTTGGGATATTCCAACCTTTCATTTTTCGGACAGTTTTATACTTCCGACCTTATTCGGAACCTCGTAGTTTTATTATTTTTTTATTATGAGCTTCCATTCTAAGCTTTAAATTTACAGCCAGATTTTTAAATTTTAGTGCTTATTCTGACCATCGTAGTTTTTAATTCAAAATTGTCTACTCGGGTTTCAGATTTTTTTTATTAAAAGCTTTATCGTTTTCGGAATAAAGTTCAAAATAGTCGGCTCGATGGTCTGGAGATAAGACTTATTTTGCAATAACACTGATTGAGTTAACACTAGTGTGAGCGTATCCCTAGCATGGTTAACGAGAGTTTAGTCAATATGGCTGATTGATGAAATGCAAAGTTAAATACATGTTTATTACTGATTATTGTGTTTTATTCGTAGATTAAAAGTTACCTTTAAGTACCCTGCATTCAGTGTCTCAAATGACCGTTTAAGCAGAATTGTAATAGGATGATATTATGTATTAAGTTACCATTCGTAAATTGGTCACAAAGTGGCAATAGGGTAGTTTCCACCTGCCAGGGTTGCGGGTTGTTCGGAAAAAATACCGTGGCCCCGGAACGTAAAGGGCAATAGAAGGAACATGGGTGGGTTTTAGTCAGTAAAAGTCTGACACGCTTCCCCGCTCCGCCCAGAGCGGGGAAAGTTATTTGATGAGGGTAGTTTCCAGGGTGGTCAAAGTAATTCAATAACATTCTATTTAGTCTGTCTTTTAGATGATTCAAAAATAATGGACACGTTATTTTTTAATTGTAAATTAGACCATAATTACAAAGATATAGCTCATTAAAGTTTTTGATCTAATTTACAAATAAAAAAATACGCGTAAAACTAGTATTTTTTTTTTGTTGAAAACTAGCCTATCACTGCGTCTGTGACCATTTTTAAGAATTTAAACGTAATCCATATATCATTATCCTATTATGATAATGCTGAAGCGGCCATTTTAAACTACCCTAAATACTGGCAACTATTACTACTATTTGCTGTATTAATTATTTTTATGAAGATTATTGAATGAAATTATGAAAATTTGCTCTGTGTTCCACAAAAATATTGGCTAACTATTGCAAAAGTAACACTGGATAATGTGTTCTAACAGTTTTTGATATAGAAAGCAACAGGACGACATCCAAATGCTTTTTATACAGTTACAACTAAATCATCATACGATTTTAGTTTTTGTAATTCATAATCAATATTTTAGTGCAACACGGAGTGATATTTCATTTTCATTCAGTAATAATAAAGAAACTCACCATAACAGCGATATATTTGACTGAAACTTAAGACACGCGACGTTGTCAACTTTAAGAATTCAGCATTCTAAAAGCTGGCAACGTCGCTTTAAGCTAACAATGAAATAATAATTGTAACTTGTTCTTATCATTTCAGTTCTGAAATGAAATTTTCATTCTTCGTCAATTACAGATCTATTTTGCACACAGGTATATCATTTTCTTAGAGGGTTATAAAGCTATTCAGTGCAGTATTTTATCCCTGAGAGTTCATCCTGCATAATCACAGTGATTCTTATTGTATTTTGAATAAGGTTGAGGTTTGAGCTGCTGCAACAAACCACTTTTAAAATTACAATGACCTTTATTTGGGACGAAATAAGGTTGCTATTGGGTCGTTAATGTTAGAGGTAAATGACTGTAAAAGGAATAGAATAACATGGTGTTATCTTCTTCATGCAAAGACTAACAATTCAAAATCTAACATTCCATTTTCAAAATTCATAAATGTGATTTTATGTTCTGTTTTCAAATATTCCAGAAGGCGGGAAAATGGCCTGGAGTTATGACTGTTGGTTATACGAACGGGGATGAGGTATAAAATAATAAAATAAATATTTATTTCGGGTTTATGTTTATTTCTTTTAATAATCTCATAATGTATCTATGAACAATGCATTGTTTCTTAAGTTAATTTCAACCTTAAACCAATATAGTTAGAGGTTAATAAATAATATTACGTAAAATTCTTACTGTATATTTACTAATATTGCTACGTATTGCTTTTAACTTAATATAGTTTTAGTAACATTCAAAATACGACTGGCGAGAACACAAAGTTATTTCATGATGAGATGCAATTTCTTATTTTACTTAAATCGAATTATTATTATATCGAAATAATTCGTTTTCTAAACTCTAAAAACATTTTCAACCATAACCAAATCACAAAAAGAAGGTTTTATTGCAATTAAAAACTCGTTATAAAAAAAATGTTGCATCCAGTACTTATAAATCTGTATAACACAAAAAAACTCGTACCTTATAACATTTTAAAAACAAAAGGAAAGTACTCATGTTAGTCAAATTATTGGCCATTTCTTTCTTAAATAAAAAGAATTCGATGTGTTACGGAGTCACCACTCTTTTTGACATCAAGCTGTCATCCCCGCCTGCCGGGGACGCGGATTTTTCGAAAGAGATACCGCGGCACATAAAGAAACTTGGATGGGTTTTAGTCAGTAAAAGTCTGACACTCCTTCCGCTCCGCGCAGAGCTGGAGAGGTTATTTGATGATTTCCCATCAGAAAAATGCCTGCCATATAAGAAGAGTTAGACAGACCCACGTTGCCGGATATGTTTTAGTCCAAAGTAGTGGGGGCTATTGTTGTAAAATTTTCAATAGCAGCCTGGAATTGGGCTGATGCCCAATTCCAGGCTGCTATTGGAAATTTTCTAGGGGAAAGTAAAAAATGCAAATTCAGGACATCATGAACAACAATCTCACTTGCGAACACAACTCCATGCAAGGATGACAAATAATATGTAATTCGATTTGCTACAATTTAGAAACGCGACTCGACACTGCACGAACTAAATGCAACAAATGTGGTAATACATAATCACTTCTATAAACAAATATATAGGATACACTTTTGTCAACAAAACATTTCGTGGACATAAACACATCATTAAACAAACAATAACACATGATACTTATTTATTAAACAATCTGTAAGTAGATATCCGAGTGTTTAATATCAGATACTTCGAGTTTCTAAAAATGTTATACATGACATAATTGAATTCACAGTAAAAAATAAATTTATCTGAGCACTTTGAGTATATACACTTTATTTAATTCGGAGTGACTTTTTATGAGATGCGCGTAGCTTGATACCAAGACAAATGGGAATACGAGGGCACTTTCGCTGCCTTGAACTCAGCGTATGACGCCAAAATATATGGTATAATTTGGACTTGGCAGCGAAAGAGCGAGAACTACTATTAAAATTATACAGAAAGTTAGGATTTAATCAAAAAGTGGTTTTTAGCAGAGCGTGGTTTCGATCCACGGACCTCTGGGTTATGGGTCTGCTTGTCCATTAACAAGAAGTGAGAAAGCAAAAAGTAGCGAGGGAGTAACGCAGAGTAGAGTAGCGACTGTGTTTGTCCATTAAACCGGAGTGTAGCTAGACTTACAAGCACGCAACGCGTCATTCAAAGCGATTATTAGCACAGTTTCGCTTCTCCGCCTCTATGGGCCTCTGCGTTTCATTTTGCGTATGAATTTTAATCTACTCTGCAAATTCGTGACCACTGAAGTTAAGCGGAGGGAAGGTTGAATTTAAAAGACGGCACGGTTGGCGCAGTGACTGAGCTATCAAATTGCGGATTCGATCCCCGCACGGAACAAATATTTGTATGACCTACAGGTAAGTAGTTGTTTTGGGTCTGGCTGTTTGTGTATGTGAGTTTATATGGTCGTAAAGTGTGGGGCAACGTTTTAGAAAAAGAGAAAAAAATATTGATTGGTAATAAGGTGGTAATCATAATTTGCAAAGTTACGATTTTATCTTCTCTTCTTCACTCCAGTGGACAGGCATCCTAAGTCGATGCTACGCCGTCAATTCTTTGAGATGTATCTTATATTCGATAGTTTTAAAATTGCAATTTTAATGACTAGTGTTTTTATTGCGTGTAGTTTTTAATAATCAAAATCTGTGTAAATAGTACCTATAGAACGCAGTTAAGTAAATAACTCGTGAGCTGTGTGTAAGTAATAGAATTTTTGATCTATACATCCATACAAATGTAAATAAATTAAATTGGGAGTGTCTGTTAGTAACATTAAAATAACCGCTTTTTACTAAATGCATATACATGTTTACACGGTACAGACAAAAACTTATGTTTTTCAATTTTTGTTCGTCTGTTTGTTCCATATAGTCTCTGAAATGGCTGGACCGATTTTGACGGAACTTTCGGCAGATAGATGATGTAATAATGAGTAACTTCGTTTAATTTTATATAAAAAAAACTCGGGTAAAATAAAAGCTGGTCTTAATTAAAACTGAGAGATATACATAGCAACCGTATGGTATAAAAATAAAAAGCACATTTTCGTCATGGAACGCAGGTGAAGAAGTTAATGCGGTAAATAAAATAATTAAAAAAAATAAACAATATGTTAGAGAGTATCACAGCCGTAAAAGCTTGGCTTTGTCACTTAATATATTGAGGCGTGAAGGTAGAACTATTTAATTATAAAGAGTATTAATAAAATAATCCTTATTTCTAAAGTGACAAGGTTCTTTTTTCTACTTAGATCTAGTATTTTCTTTCAATATGTTATTTGGAGAACAACTGTGTCAGTTTTTATTAAGTATGTGTAGAATTTAAGTATATATTTAACTCCGTTTAAAGAATTGCAGGTAACTGGCAAGAAATATATATATTTTTTTATTTTAATTAAGATTAGAACCTACTTATTTATTTATAATGGTAAGTTTTAAATATAATATATTGTTTCCTATTTATATACAAAAAAATATATATATTTTTCTATTTTATAAGAGTTCCACAATATTGCGACTCTGCGTCACTTATTCTATGAGAAAATAAAAAAATAACAGAACAGAAGAATACTGCTATTCTGTAACAAAACAACCAAATTCATTCGCATCTTGATTTCTGTCTCCTTAATATTAACTTAAGACTACCCACAACTTTTTGATACGTTTTGTGAAGAATTTAGATTAACGAACACGTAATTCTGTGAGAACTCATTCAAGATCCATCTTAACTTAAATCTTATAAAAAATAAGAGAGTCCTGAAGAACGTTCGAGATATGGAACATTATAAACATAGTTTGACAAAATATATTGGACTCCCCGTAAGCATGAAAACTGTGTCAACATCATCATCTGTCTAGCGCTTTCCCAACTATGTTGGGGTCGGCTTCGAGTCTTACCAGATGCAGCTGAATACCAGTATTTTACATGGAGCGACTGCCTATCTGAGCTCCACAACCCAGTACTGGGTAATACGATACCTCTTGGTAAGACTAGTTGTCAGATTTTCGGGACACTATCTGTAACGACTGTCAAAGATCTACAAATGATAGCCGTGACCAACACCTTAACGTGCCAACATTTTACTAAATATTATCACATTTTGGCATATTCAAAATGTTAAACCAAATTCTTCACAAACAACACAACCACCTACTTAAATCAATGGAAGCCTTCGACACAGTCCATCACATCTACAGCACCTTCAGTTCTTCATCACCAGTCCCAGATAATCCAGTACCCGTTGATCATGGAGTATCTTCAGATGTTCCGCGCCGGGCAGCGCGAGGGACTTCACCGAGTTGCCGTTACGGAACCTGCGCTTGCGCCAGTGCTCGCATGCGTTAAGCGAACGGAGGTTCACTGTGCCGTCGCCGTCGCCCGTCGCTAGAGTTGGGTAGCCGTCCAGCCAGGTACCTGGCTTATATACCAGTCTGGAAGTAAGTTAGGAAGTGTTATTTAGTAAATTAGGCTAGGAGGGTCTCTACTTCAAAATAAGAAAAACAACTCGCATATCGCGCGGGAGTCACGCGATGACCGCGCAGCCGCTATTGGGGGATACTCTATGAGCGTCTTATCGGGCAGTGGCCTTGTTATTATGAATTTAGAAGATTAAAGTAGCCTATAGTACGGCCAACGAGAAGCGATACCAAATGTAAACAAAACCCATGCTAAAACCCCATCTAAAATGGCCGCCCGAATGTTGGCGAACCCGTCTTAACGTTGTCATGTTTTTGCCGGGAGAACGAGACATTACGACAAAGGCACAAGATGGAAAGAGCTAAATATTATATTGTCAACGCCACAGTTGTTCTTTAGGTTAATGGCCTTTCGTATCGCTTCTCGTTGGTCGTACTATAGATAGATTATTACCAACTAAATCATTGTTATATGAGTGATGTTGGCAGAGATGGCAATCGAATTTCTGTATAATTATTCTATTGACTGTGTAGACTTAGAAGGTTGATTTTTTCACAGCACGGTGGGACCACAGAGTTTATTAAATGGTTTTAATTTCAACTCGATACCTTCGTGTGTTCCCGAGATGAAATAAATAAATAAATATCTTGGGACAACTCACACACGGCTATCTGATCCCAAGCTAAGCAGAGCTTGTGTTATGGTAACCAGACAACTGATATACATACTTATATAATTTATAAATACATACATATTATAGATAAATCACACCCAGACACAGAACAAACAATCATGCTCATCACACAAAGTTTCTCCTGGGTGGGAATCGAACCCACGACCTCCGGCTCAGCAGTCAGGGCCACTAACCACTGGCCCAACAGGCCCGTAAAATGTAAAATGCCCGTCGTAAAATGGTCATAACACAGACAGATAGACGGATAATTAAGTGATCCAACAAGGGTTCTGCTTTTTCCTTTTCAAGTATGGAACCCTAAATTGTTTTGTCATTTTGTTTAATTTTGCAAAATATTGGACGAACTTACCTTTCAACGGTGGTGATATTGTATCCGTATATGCAGTGTACTTCAACACCGGGCGCGCCGAAGTCTTTCGTGTACTTCTCCGTGTCTTTGCGCATCTCCCATGCGTCGGGGAGTTCCATGTCACTACAAACAATACAACATACTTTTTTACTACATTATGCTTGTATTACCCAAATGGTTAGGCAAAGGTTTACTACACATTTCGCCAGTAAAGTTATAAAGGTCATCCTGATTCTAGGCTGCTACAACAAGAATTTACCCGACTTGGGAATTGAACTCAGAAGGGCTACTATGACATCTTATAGCAATTCTTATTCCACTGAGCGAAAGAGATGGTGCTAGACGCCCTGTATAGCTCTGTCTCTTTCCCTCAGCGGAATAAGAATTGCTTTAAGAGGTCATAGTAGGGCTACTGGACACAGAACAAGACCGTGAGTGACTCAGAAGAACCACTTGTGGTTATCAGTCCAACGAGCGAGTCAAGTTGATTACCTACATACTTATTTTACTTCTCGACACGCTGAGAAGTGATAATCTAAATTGACTGAGACCAAAACTTTACTCATCAAAATGATATTTATCAGTTTCCAGTATACCTATACGCATCGACATAAAAACTGTGTCGTTTGGACACGAAATCAAAATGGAAAATTAAATATAATTAATTAATTTAAATTTCAAGTCTTACTATGAGGAAAAATGTTATAATTATAATTATAAAACGTGACAAACGTTTGCTGATACAGTCATTATACTGACCTACTTATTTTTAACTAGCTTTTGCCCGCGACTTCACTCGCGTTAAATTCGGAAGCGCCTTATAGATTTGTAATAGCAACGCTAAGTTTTCCCTTTTCTTCCCTCTTTCTTCCTCAAATCACACTTTTCTAAAAAAAAAATGTCCGTGCTTATGTCCGTCTCCTGGTTCCCAACTATCTCTGTACCAAAATTCATCAAAATCGGTCTAGCCATTAAAGCGTGAAGAGGTTACAAACAAACTCACTTTCGCTTTTATCACGGAACAGCGGGTAAAACCGTTGGGTGGGACACTAGTTTTTAAATAATCTAAAAGACGGACTGAATAGAATGTAATTACTTTGACGCTGGAAGCTACCCTATTGTATAAACAGTAGTTAACCAGATTAAAATAAAAGTGTTACTCACGTGAAAAGTTTCTGGAAGTCGTTGACAGTGTAGTTGTACTTGTCGGTCTGCACCAGCACCTCGTTGGGCTTCCAGAAGAGGGGCGAGGGCAGCAGCCACGCCAGCGAGGGGCACGTGATCTGCTGCGTGCGCATTATGCTCTCGCGCAGCATTAAGCTGCCTAGGTCGTCCCCTGGGAAAGAAAAGTCGAAATTTTGGGAGAGGCGTTGCGAAAGGGGGCTAGACGGAAAAAATTAAGAACAAAAGTTGTAACGACACTTTTTGATGTAGTTGTAAACCGTGCGGCGTGCGCGTGTTTCTCTGTCTGTTTCTCTTTCTATAGAAAGCAAGCCAGTTATTTTAGTTTCGTCATTCTATTTCGCATTGAACAGTGTGGTGTCACGACAATTATTTTTGTTGAGTGTATACAGGGTTTTTGTACGTACTAAATAATAACTTCGTTCCATGCGGGTGTCCCTTGACACCACTCAAGTTTTTTATATGATTTTATAGACACACATTAAAATAAGGATGGTATTTAAAAGTACTTCAATTTATTCCCATTTCGTTTACCTAATTTTACCTGTGTTGCACCAAATATACTGAATGTGCACCAAAATATGTTAATTAAAATATGTCACAACGAGCATCAGGAAAAAGACAGCACTACAATAAAAAAGTGTTATATCTTTATCCATTTTCTATTAATGCAAGTCGTTACTGGCTCTCGCCGGCCGCTGCCGCGGCACCGCTCGCTCCGCTCGCTCGGCTCGTGCGTAGGGGGTCGCAGTTTTAACCTAACCTAACCTACGCATTTTTTTAGCATTCAGGAAAGAATATTTGGTGCACGATCAGTATTTTTGGTGAACACAATTTTTTTTCCCTTAATATAATATATTTAGACATTACAAACATCACGACGGTAATCCCAACGGGTTAAATTGAGGAGTATAAGCTACCTGCATATAAAACTTCATCCAAATCCGTTAAGCCTTTTGATCGTGAAGGAGTAACAACCATACATGTGTATATTTGTTATTCCTTCTCGATTTAACGTTTACCTTTTTGTATTTTTTAATACTTTGCCCCACACTAGGGCTTTCTACTGTATCGTGGGTGCGTTTAAAAACATTTTAACTCACATACACAAACAACCACACCCGAAACAACTTCCTGTAGGTCATACAAATATTTTTTCCGTGTGGGAATCGAAGTAGCGACAGGCAGCACAACAGCCAAACGCTTTACTACTGCGCTAACCGTGCAGTAAAGTCAGTCAACATTTAAACTTTTAGTGTGATTATTTCACTCTGTTTTGTTTAAGCAATCATCTTACGTAATTGTTTAGGAATAATATCGTCTAGAGGCCTCCTAAAGGCCTAGTAAATAAAATTGTATCAATTTTAGTATTACCAACAACAATAGCTTTAAGCGAATATTGATATTTCCTATGATTCATCACACAACTTTGTTTTCGAGGTTTAGAATTAATTTCAAATCAATTAAAGAAAGGCGAACGTTCATTGGTATTGAATTGGCATGTTTATTGTAATACTAGCTGTGCCCAGCGGTTGCATTCGCTGCTCAGGTGGGGTTTCACTTAGGGGTTTGAAAGATAGATAGTAGCCGATTCTCAGACTTACTGAATATGCATAAAAAAAACATAGGTCGGTCAAGCCGTTTCAGAGGAGTATAGTAACAAACATTGTGACACGAGAATCCTTACTAATATTATAAAAGCGAAAGTGAGTTTGCTTGTTTGTTTATTTGTTTGTTACCTCTTCACGCTTTAATGGCTAAACCGATTTTGATGAATTTTGGTACAGAGATAGTTGGGAACCAGGAGACGGACATAGGCAATAGGCAATGTGATGTGCGGGAGAAAGAGAAAAGGGAAAACTTAGCGTTGCTATTACAAATCAATAAGGGCGCAAGGGGAACTGTATTACCTCAAATTTAACGCGGGCGAAGCCGCGGGCGAAAGCTAGTTTTATATATTAGAAGATGAAAATGTATTTTGTCTCGTACATTCTTGAACGCTAAACACGAGGCGTTGGCCAAGAAAATGAATTATGCTCCTGATTCTAAAACCTTTTTAATGTTGAAAATGACCCATTGCGACACGAACTTCTGTTATAGATTCAGAACATCGTTCAAGTTATTGTTGGTTCAAAAAACATCATCTATTCTACAAAGAACTCCAATACTTACACGTCAAAAGAACTGCTGTTTTTTTGTCGGTGGACGAAATATTAAACCATTGGGAGTTCAAATAAAGTACATTGTTTATAGAAAGAAAAAAGTAAATTGTGTCAAAATAAAGTACTTTTTATTCCGCTTTAATACGAGTAGGTACCGTTTTAAATATAATTCTCATTACTTTTAGATAATTTCATCAAATAGTTATTCTCTTTAAATATCTCCACAGCTAGCAGCTTCTTTAGATTAAAAAATAAATACATATTCTGTCGTTCTTTTATACACAAAAATTCTTATAATAAACCCGTTTCTGTAAGTATATTTAATGTCAAGAGAAATCTAATCTCGTAAAATACAATATTTTCGCGTACTTTATAAGTTGGTATAAAGAATAGCGTACAATTACTGGAAATAACGTACAATACGGGTTGTACGAAAGAGATACCGCGGCCCCGGAACGTAAAGGGCAATAGAAGGAACATGGGTGGGTTTTAGTCAGTATAAGCCTAACACTCCCCTCCGCTCCGCCCAGAGCGGGGGAAGTTATTTGATGATTAATCACAATGTTGTCGTATTTTACCTAAAGGTTGACTGGTAGAGAATGCCTTATGGCATTAAGTCCGCCTATGTACCACTATTGTACATGAAGTTTAAATAAATAAATTAATTAATTCACACCCAAAAATAAAATAAAAAGAGGAGTGGCAACTCTTATTGGGGGTGCTAGAACATTCTGGTGTCGGTTTGTGATGTCCCGCTGTGACAATATGTCATGGTTAGGGCACAGAGGTAAATAAACTAAGCTCGATGCCCTCGTACAGAAGATTATATCAACTGCAGCAAATAATATATTGCACAATTTGAACGTAATTACACAGAAAAACGGTTATTTTTTTCCGTGCTTGCGAGAAATAACTCAGAATAGAATAGAATATACTTTATTGCACACCAAAATTGAAGTACTTAAAGCTGTTTTACAATAAAATGATCTATGGTTACAATGGCGGTCTTATCGCTAATAGCGATATCTTCCAGACAACCTTTGGATGGACTGTACGAATATTAAAATACATTATACTAATGGTGTACCTACTGCTAATACTACACAAACAATTAAAATAAAGTTATTAAATATAATGTTAGCATTAGAAATATTGGAAAATTCTTAGTAATACTGTTTGTGCAAGTTACAAAGGGCACACCGAACACCTACATAATATGTATTTTCCTTAAAACATACATTGTAAACATTTTAAATAAGTAGCAGAGGTGTATAGGTACATACTTGGATAATCAACAGTCATGTAGGTGCTTGTAGGTACTGCATTAACTGCCAATTTGAATTGTACTTTTGTCTTTGACATACCATAAAATCACGCCAGTATTTCATGAAGGGTTAAGCAGAGTTGTAAGTAACTAATATTACACCCTACGCTTTTAAGTCCCCTGTAATATAGGGCTTTTGTCATAAACTCAGCTCAAGTTCCGTGGCTGCTACTCTGGTCTTGGATAAGAAACTAAAAACAATTTGCTTTTTTGCGAATTGGAAATCATCAAATAATTTTCCCCGTTCTGAGCGGAGCGTGTTCCTTTTTATGCCCTTTATGTTTCGGGGCCGCGGTATCTCTTTCGAACAACCCGCAAACCCGGCAGGGGGAGGCCCTGGCAGGACCCTCTGCTTTGCTAACATCTCTTTGAGGCGCGCGTTCCCCTGACTCTCAAAAAAAAAACGACACAAGACCGACATTACAGACTTATTTTTCAACCAAAAAACATGGACGAAAAGTACTTCAAACTAATTAGCTACCAGCCAATAAAGTGCATACTTATATCCAATTAATTTCATATCCTTATAATCAATCAGTAAGCAGTACAATACAATGCAATCTAAACTGCAGATTTCACGACAACAAATAATCAGTCACACTGATTAATTACACAATACTACATTGTGTACATTCCATGCTAACTATATACGGTGCAAGTACAGACGCCAGCAGGTCAAGCTACCCGAAACTGTAAATTTTTCCCAATGAACCTTGAACCTAATACTTTAGAAATAAAGTCGAAAGTCTATCAAAGAAATCTGACAGATTGTAGTAGCTTGATATGCAGGCGTCTGTACATCAAATTACTGATGAATCAATGTTACACCGGGGTCGAGCAGTAGGGACATTGTAAGTGTCTGATTAATAGGGTTACCAGTTTAAAAATACCGTATAATTTGAGACACAAATGGACATATCATTTGATTGCGTAGACTTGGAGAGTTGATACACAACTCAGAGACTACAAACTTGAGTATATGGTTTTAATAAAACTCGATACCTTTACGACTTGTCGAGATAAATGGTCTTGTCAGTCAGACAGACGGACAACAAAGTGATGCTATTAGGGTTCCGACTTTTTCCTTTTGAGGTACGAAATCTAGGGTTTCCATCTGTCAAAAAGATGACCTGACTTTTTTAAGGTCGCCCAACCTTAAAAAGGATCCTGAGTCAGACTGGATGCACTGAACTGTAAATATTGGTTCGACAGTATTCTAATTTCAAACAGCAAATACAATTGTCTCAGCATGACTCGTCTCATAAAGCTTTACACGTGAAGTCGTAAATATTTAATAGTACATACAATATTTGATTGAATGTTTCTTTATATCTCTTTTAGTCGAAAATCTCTAACAAACAAATAAAAATAAAACAACAGGAGGGTTACCATGACATCTTATAGCAGTTCTTATTCCTGTGTGAGAAAGAGATGATACTAGACACCCTGTATAGCTCTGTCTCTTTCCCTTAGTGGAATAAGTACTGCTTGAAGACGTCATGGTAAGGTAGCAGAACCTTTTGCCTCAACCATTATCTGCCTAGCCTTTTCCCAACTACCTAACCTACCTTTTCTAACCGGATGCAGCTGAATATCAGTATTTTACATGCAGCGACTGCCTATCTGACCTCCACAACCCAGTTAGGACTGGGTAATGCAATACCCCTTGGTAAGACTGGTTGTCAGAATTTCGGTACCTACACTAACTACCTGTAACGACTGTCAAAGATCTACAAATGATAGCCGGGACCAACGGCTTATCGTGCTTTCCGGGGCACGGAGGAAACTCGGTATGTAACGGGTGGTCACCCATCCACAGACCAACCTAGGCAAGCGCGGCTTAACCTAAAGATTGACCCGAGCGGCTGCTGTTATTTAGCCACGAGCTCCTCTTTCGCGCCATTGGTCAAATTCCAGAAATGTCCCAACAAAGGCTGACGGTGAGTTGCCCTACGGACAACGTAATGTTGCTGATCAGGGCCTTACCCCCGAATACTGAAACGTCACTCAAAATTTAAGTGCCACTTAAATTTAACAGATACTCAAGAGTGACGTTTGACAATACAAAATCTATAGTTTAAGAGCTGCTCAAATGTTAAGCAGTCCCCAAATTTTGAGTGACGTTTCAGTATTCGGGGGTTAGTCTGCTATTACAACAGTGTCAGAATGGTCGATCACTGATCGCGTTATGGTTGATTTTGGTAATCTACTACATACTAAACTTGTCAAAATCAACCATTATGCGATCAGTGATCGATCATTCTGACACCATTGTAATAGCAGACTTAGGCCCCTGGACTTCCGTTGACTCATTTGTTTGGCGCGTTGTTTAGTAAACAAGATGCGTTGAAAATTTGATGCAATAATTTGTTTCATGTTACTATGAGGTTAGGGATATCACGACAATAGGCTAGAGTTCGAATAGCGATAGGTTCTATTCCAGTTTGCTAAAAGTTCCCAAAGTGGACCATGTGGAAACCCCGGTGTCCACAGGAGACACAATGGTTTTCTACGTTGGTTTCATCCTTACTAATATTATAAAAGCGAAAGTGAGTTTGTTTGTTTGTTTATTTGTTTGTTTGTTTGTTACCTCTTCACGCTTTAATGGCTTAACCGATTTTGATGAATTTTGGTACAGAGATAGTTGGGAACCAGGAGACGGACATAGGCTATTATTTTTTTAATAAGATTGGGATATGAGGGAGAAAGAGGGAAGAAACGGGAAAACTTAGCGCGTTGCTAATACAAATCAATAAGGCGCTACCGAATTTAACGCGAGCGAAGCCGCGGGCAAAAGCTAGTTTATCTATATTGCTTGAGTAATTTATGAGTTATCCTTCTTATCCTTACTAATATTACCTATAAAAGCGAAAGTGAGTTTGTTTGTTTGTTACGTCTTTAGTCCTAAATGGCTAAATCGATTTTGATGAATTTCGGTACAGAGATAGTTGATACCCTGAAGACGGACATAGGTAGGCTTTTTTTAAAATGAGAAATGAGGGAGAAAGAGGTAAAAAAGGCAAATAATAGCTTTGCTATTATTGCGAGTGCAGCCGCGGGTAAAATCTAGTAATACATATTTTACATAATATAATCTACTAAATCATTTCAATGTAAACAACGGAAATGGTCTCACATTTACATTATTAGGTAATGTGATTGGCATTCAAAACAATCTGATTCATTGTTTTGTTTTTATAATCTAACTAGTTGTGCCCGGTATGCGTTGCAGTGCAATTTTTCTACCAACCCTACCTAACCTACTTATCTACCTACCCTACTATTTTTTCATAGGAACCCTTTTCAGACATTATTCAACACAACAACAAAAAGAAATAGCAAAATCGGTTCAGCTGTTCTGGAGATTTAGAAATGATTACAAAAGCCGTATCTTAAATTCTCTACTTTTCAATACGCATCATCATCACCTTCCTGCCCTTCAAAACTCGATCATCATAAATTTCTACTACATTGAAAACTATAGTCATCATTTTCCGGCCCTTGTCCCATTCTATTTGGGTTCGCGAAACACGTTTTCCTCTTCCATTCTCCCCTATCAGACGTCACGGCATCATTTGCTTTCTTCTCTTTCATATCATTCCTCACATAATCGTTTCTTTGGCCTACATTGAAAACTATAGTAAAACTAGCTATTGGCCGCGGCTTCGCACGCGTTAAATTCGGTGTTCCCCTTTGCCGATTTGCAGGTACCTACTACCTGTAGTTTTTGCCCTTGCGACTGATTTATTGTAATAGCAAAGCTAAGTTTTCCCTTTTCTTCCCTCTTTCTCCCTCATTTCTATGATTTAATTAAAAAAAATAGCATATGTCCGTCTCCAGGTTTCTAACTATCTCTGTACCAAAATTCATCAAAATCGGTTTAGCCATTTAGGCGTGAAGAGGTAACAAACAAACAAACTCACTTTCGCTTTTATAATATTAGGAAGGAATACAACATATTTTAACAAACGCATGTTTAAATGTTATTTCCGCAAGTTTGCAGATCCTGACGTCACAGAGAGAAGGTCAATTCATTATTATCAATTTATCATTGTTATTTAATTATAACAAGTATATTAGCAATACTGGAGGCTTGCCATAGCTTATCATGAAACTTTTTACGCATAACTTTTGTATGTTTTTAAACTGAAACCTTATCTGATCACTTTGTTGTCTGTTTGTCTGTCAAGACCCTTTATCTCGGGAATGCGTAGAGGTATCGAGTTGAAATTAAAACCATTTACCCAATTCCGCGGTCCCTTTGTGCTATAAAAAAAACCCTTTAAGTCTACGCAGTCAAAACATATAGCTGTTTATGTCGCAAGTTTGTACGAAACTCTCGGTGCGCTGGTTTTTTAAAACAAAACAATCGTAAATATTTTTACGTTTTTTTTTCCGATTAATGTGATTACCAAACAAATGTCGTA
Source organism: Ochropleura leucogaster (assembly GCA_958449745.1). Classification (NCBI taxonomy): domain Eukaryota; kingdom Metazoa; phylum Arthropoda; class Insecta; order Lepidoptera; family Noctuidae; genus Ochropleura; species Ochropleura leucogaster. The sequence goes on from OY288208.1 coordinate 18,234,831, forward strand.
GGATCTTATGTTTTGGATCATATCGTTCCGAAGAACCAATCTTAAGGTTCGACCTTTTTAGAATCGGTCTCAGACATAGCTTATGACCAGTCTTTCACTGGTGTCCATTCATGGAACGAATTGCCGTTGTCAGTGAGATAAGCTCGTTGCTTTTAAAAGGATGGTATTTAAACGTACTTCAATTTATTCCCATTTCGTTTACCTAATTTTGCCTGTGTTGCACCAAATTTACTGAATGTGCACCAAAATATGTTAATTAAAATATGTCATAACGAGCATCTTTATCCATTTTCTATTAATGCAAGTCGTTACTGGCACTCGCCGGCCGCCGCCGCGGCACCGCTCGCTCCGCTCGCTCGGCTCGTGCGTAGGGGGTCGCAGTTTTAACCCAACCTAACCTACGCATTTTTTTAGCATTCAGGAAAGAATATTTGGTGCACGATCAGTATTTTTGGTGAACACAATTTTTTTCCCCTTTTAGAACCCTACCACATAATAGGTATTATAAAACTGTTAGATACGAGAGTTAGTACTTAGGTGGAGGGGGTAGTGGTACACGTCAATCAAACTCGCTAGGTCGTTGCACACTGTTTAATGGCTGGCTAAAGAGGTAAGTAACCGGCGCGGGGCGGGGCGGGTCGCAGCCCGACCGCTGGCTTAGCGCTCACATACATATGTGTAAATACATATCTTTACCTATATATTTATTTCTATATTTCAATAAATAACCTTATTTTAAATATTTATGTAGTACTTACTAGCTTTTGCCCGCGGCTTCGCTCGCGTTAAATTCGGGGTATTACAGCCCCCATTGCGCCTTATTGATTTGTAATAGCAACGCTTAGTTTTCCCTTTTCTTCCCTCGCATCCCACTTGTTTCAAAAAAATATTAGCCTATGTCCGTCTCCTAGTTCCTAAATATCTCGGTACCAAAATTCATCAAAATCGGTTTAGCCATTAAAGCGTGAAGAGGTAACAAACAAACTCACTTTCGCTTTTATAATATTATTAGTAAGGATAAGCAGTAGGTACACCTCAAACTCAAACCATTTATTTCTCCCGTGCAGTCTATCCCAGTTGTCTGGAAGACATCGCTATCAGCGATAAGACCGCCATTGTAACCATAGAATTTGAATAAATTTCTGTAAAACAGTTATGTTTCTATTTTGGTGTGCAATTACTTAATTGCACAAGGGACAAGGGACGTCTTATAGGGAAGAATGGAAGAAAAAAACGTGTTGCGCCGACCTCAAATAGAATGGGACAAGGGCAGGAAAACGATGATGGGAATATACTTATATTCCCATCATCATTTTCCTGCCCTTGTCACGGCATCATTTACTTCTTTCTCCTTCATATCATTCCTTACACAATCCATCCATCTTTTCTTTGGCCTTAATCTCGCTCTCCGTCCTTCAACATTCAGATCCATCACTCTTTTAGTCACATTTGCTTAGTATATTCTATCGAAATGCGTTTATACAGGGTGTCTGTACGCCTATTTATGGTTTCCAAAGCCGTTTGCATGCAGCCTAGCTTATATTAAACCTAACATTATTTTACAAACTTCACGCCCGTAATCCCGGAATGGCTAAGCAGAGGTGTACATAGGACACCCATATTTAGCGTCGTGTTAAGTACTATGTAATAGGCCGCTAGTCTATTGCCATCAATCATTTTTAAAAGAGTAACAATGGAGTTTCTTGCCGATTCTTCTCCATAGGAAACGACTAACTAGAACCGCCCACCGTTTCTCGACGTTTTATAAGTGCCCATGTGGGCCTATGTGAAATAAAAATATTTTGATTTTGAATCGGACTTCAGATCTAGGGTCCGCGAATGTAATTGAGCAATTTGTAATGGAAAACCCCAATAACACTTTGTATATCAAATAACTTTTCTTGCTCTGGGCGGAGCCTCCCGCTCCGCCCAGAGCAAGGAGTATCAGACTTTTACTGACTAAAACCCAGTCGCGCTTCCCTCTTCTACCCAATTTTCTATATCTTCTAATATATAAAATTCTCGTGTCACAATTTTCGTTCCCATACTCCTCCAAAACGGCTGGACCGACTTGAACTAAATTTTGTGTGCATATGTAGGTCTGAGAATCGGCTAACATCTATTTTTCATGCCCCTAACTGAGCAGCGAGTGAAATCGCTGGGCACAGCTAGTCTAATATATAAAATTCTCGTGTCACAATGTTCGTTCCCATACTCCTCCAAAACGGCTCAACCGTTTCTTATGATTTTTTTATGCATATTCAGTAAGACTGAGAATCGGTTAACATCTTTTTTTTCATACTCCTCTCCGGAAAAAGAGCTGAGCAGCGGGTGAAACCGCAGGGCACAGCTAGTATTATGTAAAAGTTCTACATACCTATAGCAAACACTTTCACAGCCTTCATGGACCCGGCCCAAGGCGTGGACAGGGAGATGAGTCTCCGGACGTACTGGTCCTTCCACTTCTGAGGCTGCAGTCGAAGGAAGTGCATGGCCATCAAGCCACCCATGCTGTGTACCAGCAGTGTGACTGAAGTCTTGTTGTTGGTCGCGTATGTTGTCTCGACTAAGGTCTTCAGATTGGTGAAGAATTGCTCGTTCTCATCTGCAGAAGATATGGTGTTATATACTTTTTGAGAATGACTTCTAGGTTCTAGCCAGAAGGGACGAGGGAGAATGGACCAAATTATAAAAAAAAACTTACCAAACAAATCTATGAATGAAACAAAAGTCATCGGATTCCGGAAGTAAATTTATTTTCCGTCTGGGAAGTCGGTTTTTTTTGGCAAAAAAGTTTTTTATTTAAGCCTTTTTAGTTATGTGATGGTATCTCATACAAATTATTATTTACTAAGAGATATTAGCATTATCCTCATTACATTACAAGAAAACATATGTATTACTAGCTGTTCCTCGCGGTTTCACCCACGCTGCTCAGCACCTGTTGGTCGTAGCGTGATGTTATATAGCCTATAGCCTTCCTCAAGAAATGGACTATCCAACACTAAAAGAATTTTTCAATTCGAACCAGTACTTCCTGAGATTAGCGCGTTCAAACAAACAAACAAACTCTTCAGCTTTATAATATTAGCATAGATAGAAGATAACTCATAATTACCCAAGCAATGTAAATAAAATTCATATGGGATATACTTACGTATACTCTTACGATTATAAAAATAATTTTGAAAATCGGCCTACAATCGACGGAGAAATCGCGTAACAAACATAAAAAACAGTCGCCTTGAGAACCTCCTCTTTTTTTAAGTTGGTTAAAAATGTTACGGGATCAAGCAAGGAAAAACTATTAAATCATTTAAAAAATGTTAGACGGGATCAAGCATAGAAATATTAAATATCAAGATTGATGTCTGACTATCAGCTTCTCTGTCATAAGATACAACAAGCACTGATGTGGTGAAGAGAAAAGAGCCGTTCGTAGAACGAGCTCATAGAGAGTAAGACTATCGGTAGGTACACTATCGGAACGTTATGTTATTCTGAATCTGTGTAGTCTAAAATATAATAATACTAGCTTTTGCCCGCGGCTTCGCTCTCGTTAATTTCGGGGTAACACAGTTCCCCTCTCCTGATTTACAGGTACCTGCTACCTGCAGTTTTATTACAATAAATTAGGAGCAAGGGCAAAAACTGCAGGTAGCAGGTACCCGTAAATCAGGAGAGGGGAACTGTGTTACCCCAACTTTAAGCAAAAAGGTTTGCAAACTGAGGATAAACCTCTTTATATTAGTCAGTCAGACGATGATCAACAACTTAAACAAGTTTGCACTTAAAACAAAGGTTAAAACTGTGTCATTTTGATTGTTTTAGGTCATCAATTAAAGTGTGCCAGGGGCTTTGGTCAGAATGACGAAAAGTTGAGCTAGTTTCACAGGTGAATAATTATTTGAGAGCCTTTGTATAAGCCATTGTCTGGAAATTGTGTTAATAATATTGAATAATTGCATAAAAATATATATTTCATGTATGTTTACAAATTTTAAGGTAAAGAACTCTTTCTGAGCTATAAAGTCGTTGAGAATGAATGTACGTAATTAAAATTGTTATTTTTTACCAAGCAAGCATAACAAGAATTATAATGTTTTCTTCTTATCAAATAATTCAAACAATAACTCTACTGCAAATTGTTAATTATTATGCATTAGTTTTACTTATCTAGCAAGATTTTTATTTTTATGCTGTTTACTAGCAATGGTTAAAATATATTTAACTATAGTACGGCCAACGAGAAGCGATACGAAAGGTCATTAACCTAAAGAACAACTGTGGCGTTGACAATCTAATATTTAGCTCTTTCCATCTTGTGCCTTTGTCGTAATGTCTCGTTCTCCCGGCAAAAACATGACAACGTTAAGACGGGTTCGCCAACATTCGGGCGGCCATTTTAGATGGGGTTTTAGCATGGGTTTTGTTTACATTTGGTATCGCTTCTCGTTGGCCGCGCTATAGCTGTAAACTTTTTAGCACTCTACCCCCCTAATGGGATAAAAAGAACCTTATGTCTGTCTTCTGGTTCTAAGCTACTTCCCCACTAATTTTCAGCCAGATTGGTTTAGCAGTTTTTGAGTTATAAATAGTGTAACTAATACAACTTTGTTTTATATATAAATAAAGATAGATCTAAAGATAATTATCTAGGTGGTATGATATTAATCTAATTCAATTTATAAGATAAACAAAGGCCAAGAAATTATCAATGTTTGCAACACAAATATTTTTGTTTAGGGTATTCCCTGTACACTTACAGAAATATAGAGCCTTGTTGACTTTACATATCAAGATTCTGTGTAACAATAGAGTGTTAAGCACATGAATTAGTAAACCTAGAGAATTTAATCAAAAAGTGACTTACTAGGAGCCTTCCTGAAATCGTATGGAGCACCGAAGATGGACACATTTCTTTTGAATCCCATCTTGACTAGTGAGTCTGCAATTGTGTTAAAGTATGCTCCTGTACTCTGATGTGATGGGTCCAACCATTCCACAGGCTCCGGGTCTCCCCAACCTGGAATCCTGATATCCACTCCATCTGGACATTTTGTGGTCCTTGTAACATTATCATATTCAAGCTTCAAGTTGTCCACCCAGCAGTCAATGACGAATGGCACAAGGAGTTCGAGGTTCAGCCATATGTTGAAGTAGTTTGGTGAGGACTTTGCACAGATATAGTGCACCACACTTGTTTTGTTCAGTCTTGCCTCAAGCTGGCTTCCACCATCACCGGGAACTGTTGAAGTAATAGAGATTTAGTTTTTGGTACAAGATACATTTTCATGCAAGAATAACAGAGCTGATTGACTAAAAGTGATTAAGAACTATAATAATAATATTTTTTATTAGCATAAACAAATTACAAACATATTAATGAATTCCCTAGCTCCTGTGCTAGTGTACACTGTATTACAGGAGCTAGTATCTTCCACTTATATCTATGTGACATGTTATTTATTTATGTCATCTAAAGATTAAAAAAGCAAATCAAAGTAATAGTAAAATAAAAAATAAAATAAATTAACTTTGATTATGATTTTTATTAATAATTATTTTATTTAACATCATTTAAGGCCATGTTTATGTGAATTTGATTGTGTTAAGGCACCCATGATACTGGAGCAATTTCTGATGTGGGACAATTGTTTTTTTTTTTATATTAATGGTGTAATATTTTTATTCTGTACTATTGTTTGATGTTTGTTGCTATGAGTGTAGCACAGGTTTTTCTCTTGTTGTTAGAGGTAATACTGTTCTGAAATAAAAGCCTGGCTTTTTGCCAAAAATGTGTTAAACAATTTTTAAATTAATTTTGCACATGTGCACCATAGGTAAACATACATTGTAGACTTATTACATAATATTATTTGCACAAAGTTTATTTTATTATATCTGCAATCTACCCCAAGCTATAATCAGATTTGTTGATTTGATTCTACACAAGATGAACAAATTCTATGCAGTCTTTAAACATGATTAATAATTTCGTACTTTGTGACTAATTGCTAGTTCAGACTGTTAACAGGTCTTAAAAATAATCTAGCTTTGTTTTACGCAAGTCACAGTTTGGCAAATTTGTTTCCATAACATAACATATCACATTATAATTTATTGTATCATGTGAATGTGTATAATATCAGTATATGACTGAGCCTCTGGGCGAAGGCCTCATCATGGCCATTTATCACCTTATTTCCTTTAAACAATGAAAAAATAATATTTCCATTAATTAATTTAAACAACAAATATTTTGTTAATTTACTTTGGTGCAACTCTGGAAATCTAGAAGTTTGTGAACAATATGTAATTACATGAATATTCTAGAATACTAACTGTAAAACGATACTCACTGAGAATAACAGGCGATAGACCAAAAGAATTCCGTGCAAGCAGTCCGTAAGTAAACAGTATGAGAAAACTTAATTTAATACTCGTCATTTCCCTAAAACACTATATCTCCAACCAGAATTACGTATTAATGGTTATTTATAAAAAGTTTTATAATCGTAATAAGCGATACGTCCGAACACTACCGATGTTTATAACTATTGCCGCAGTAGAGTTCAAGAGGTGTGCAGTGACGTAGCAGGATCGAAAGATGATATCTTGAAATTGGCGGGGGTAAGCGTACGACTGATAACTACAGTTCAAAACTGCGTAAACAGTCAGCTGGCTAGCGTTTGTGTCAACAACATTGTTTTGATACTGGTTGAGAAATCAAAACACGACCGTGAAGAACTCGCACGATAATCATGCAACATCCGTTTGCGCGATTTGCGACTTGACAATTAAGCTGACTGACAATTTATGAATCTGACACGTTCTGAACGTTCCGTTTTGGGTTGGGTGTTACTGAATATAACTTTTCGATTCCTGATACCTATTGATGTAAGCACATATATTTTTTTTTTAATATTTCTATTTTGTGTACCTTATTTGAAAAGATAATTTTAAAGTTTTTGGCCCTGTGAATCTTTATTAATTTTGAATGGTAAAGTAGGTAATAATAACTAGTAAAGTAACCACGGAATGCCTATGTTAAATTCATGACATGCCTGAGTTCGTTCTGAAAAGTTTTTTAATTTCATTATTCGTGCTAAAGATAAAGATATATTTATTTAGTAAAACATAAGTGTGTATAAAGATGATAAAATTTGCAAAGTTGCTACATGTTTTGCCATCCAGGAATGGCGTACAAAATTTTAGCTAATTCCAGTTATCATTACTCGTGCCTAAATACTGGACAAGTATAATAATACAATCATATATAATACTACTATAAAATTTCGTTTACCGCAAAAAAAAATAGTATAAAGTTGAAGATAAAACATCTTCAGTTTTTGTTCAGATTGCTAGCATTAAGCATTTCTGATCAAAAATAGTTTACGCCAGGGCGCAGGCGCGGACATTTCAAAAATGGACATTTCCATTTTATGTTTTTAACATAGTATTTATCTTAATTTTATTATATTTAAGTAGGATTTGTATTAGATAAGTATTAAAAATGTTAGGTAAACGTTACAGCAAGGGATCAAAAACAAGCGTGTTTCGCTTTCGTGTTAATAACTGAAATGTTTCTGCAGGTGTGTTGAGTGCACTTTTTAATCAATATTTTATTCAAGAATATGAGTACAAACCAAAATTTTTATTTGCAGGGTCGTGTTATAATTGTTTGGTTATCTTGGCTTATAGGAGGTATTTGCGGAGTTGTTATTTTGTTAGTTATAATTTGTTACTGCCGCCTAATGCCGCGTCATCAGAAATCGTTTGGTAAGTTTATTCAATCCTTTGTATAAAATTAGGAAATTGGGAGATATTGATTTATGATTGTTGGTATTAATTTCCAGATGAACAATATCTTAAAGAAAATTATGCTATCAAAGAAAACCATGCTTATACTAGTCAGGAAAATTATAGGATGAAACATCATGCTGAGGTAAGAATTTTCTATTAATTTAGTGAACAAGGTACCTTTAAGTATGTATCATAATGAAATTAAAGTATTCAAGAGTTCATAGATACAAATTTTTGTATGTATTCAGTCTCCAAGTTTATTATTTTGTTTTAATTTACATTATTAAGCAGGTCTAGAACAGATGGTAAACTCCTCGGTAATGTGTCTATGCTTTATTGACCTCCTTCTTTTGTGACACCGTTTAAACTACACAAAGTAACTATAATGCCTTTACTGCCCCACTGCTAGGCAAATGCCTCCGGCTCCATATCGGCCATAACAATGCTAATTATTATTATTTTAGGTGCAAATCCAGCGTCACGCTCGCCCTGTCAGCTACGCTGGCGATGCGGAGTGTCGGACCTCGCGAGAGGCTCGGCACCCTCCGCAGTGCTACGTCAACCGTGTGCCAGACCCACGGGAGCAGTGCGTGCAGTACGCCTCAAGCAGTAGTGAGTTTCTTTTTGCTAGCTTACTATACAAGAAGTATGCATTTGCAATTGCGTAGTTTTACTTTACACAACATGTCGTCTTGTCAGTCTGAGGACATAATTATTTTATTAATATCAATTCAAGGAGTAAAACGTAATAAAAGCTTGTACAATGTCTATGATATGTGTTTGTTTGATATGTGTAATTAAAACTATTCGTCTAACGCATTTGACAGCGTCGACCGTGGGTTACATAACTGAAACAGAACTTAATACAATAACATCCACATTTCTACTCACGTAAAATCAAAACATGTATAAGTTTCCGAACAAAACAATAACTATTTACATGCGCATCAGATGTCATTAATTCAACAAATACAAAGTACCCCTGGGAAGCATTTTGGGACCAATATTGTTTATAATACGAAATATTTTGATTTCTTCCGCCTAAAGTGTATTATAATTCAGATAAGACACGGAATTGTGACAAGTAACTATGTTCCAGTGTTAGACGAAATAGACAATGCTGCAAACATTGACGCACTGAAGACGAGGTCACTGCCCGCCTTCCTCAGACCCAAACCACGACCTCTCTCTACAGAAGACGACCTACAACAGCTGTATGCTAAGGTAAGCGTTAGTCCTGCATACAGGCATTTCTTCTGTGTTTATATGTACCTTTTCTGATTCACAAATCAGCCACAGGATTTAAAGGAAAACTACCTAATTTACTGAGCCACAGCCAATACAGTAATATCAGTTGTCTCTGGTAGTCTTAAATGCCAGTATCATTAAAATACTGCACTGGCTCATTTATTTGTGCATCCGATCAGCGTCACCTCACCTCATTGTTACCAGCTGATCCTACTGCTTGATTGAAAGAATCCCGAAAGGATTAAGGTGAAGCGATGCCGATTCCGTTCAGTACAGAATGATTGACTGCCTTGACGGTAGCAGCCAGGGCATCTGGATTTGTACTTGGTTGATGCAAATAGGCTACTACTACTGGCTAGGAGTGTACTATAGGGTACACCTCTGCCAAACCGTTAGCGTGATGATATGTTTGTATTTTATAATAATACTAGCCTATTACTGCCTCACTGCTGGGCAAAGGCCTCTTATCAACAGAAAAAAACACGAGCTTTAATGAACACGCTTCCTCAAGACGGGTTAGCGATTTGAGACTTATATTAATGATACGTCCAGATTTCTTCACGATGTTTTCTTTCACCGATGTCTGTGATGTGTTAGATAAACTTTAGGAAAGTAAATATGAATTGAAAACATCATTTGAGATGCTAGGCGCCTCTGGGCTATCACGAATTCATGATACGTGTATTATATGCTGATTCACAATCATAATTTTTCAGGTGAATTTAAGCAAGAAATACAAGAACCGCATGCGCAACGAGCACGCGGCCATCATCGCGCTCAGTAAGTCCCACAGCCAGTTCTTTGACGCCGATGCCGTTATAGTCTACGACCAAAGGACGGCTCTTTAGGAACCACTGCATAACAAGTCTGCTGTTTAGGATCTACAAACAAATATATCAACAGACTACAATATTTACAGGTCAAAATAATGGCAAGAGAAAAAACACGTGGTTACGGTTATGCGACTGATGACGGAACTAAATAATATTATAGACAAATATACAAAAAAAAAAAACTAGGACAATTTTATGAAAATCCATTCCAATATATGGATTGTTTTAATCATCAAAACTTGGAAATTTTGAACATACGGCCTAAATATACTTCAATTGATTAAAAGAACGCTCAAGAATAGTATTTATTTAGCTTCCGGGTTTAATAAAGACTTTGATATTAAAATTGTACAATAATAAGAAGCCAACTACAACAACTACAGGTTTCTAAAAGCAAATGAAATCCCTAAAACAAGAAAGGACTTGGTATCAGAAGACGGAGAATATATTTACTGATGGAGACGAATTTCGCACAAATATTGTGAGCGATTATAATATAGACTAGTCAGTCAGCTTTTGCGAAACAGTCTGATGACATTGAAGGATAAACTGAAATCACACAATTCTATACTCTACATGTAATATTGTAAAACCCGGATATGACAATAGTCCTAGAAATTTCATTCACTAGTTTATTTTTCGAGTTTAAACAGTTAAGTGATCTCAAGAAAGTCTTCATGTTGAGGGTTGTTTAGCGACAAAACCTCCACGATAAAGCCACAGGTCGCTACTGGACAAAATCTAAGTGATCGATTGGGAAAACAGAAGCATCGACGCAAGACTAATATCACGTATAGCACGGTCAACGAGAAGCGATACCAAATGTAAACAAAACCCATGCTAAAACCCCATCTAAAATGGCCGCCCGAATGTTGGCGAACCCGTCTTAACGTTGTCATGTTTTTGCCGGGAGAACGAGACAGTACGACAAAGGCACAAGATGGAAAGAGCTAAATATTAGATTGTCAACGCCACAGTTGTTCTTTAGGTTAATGACCTTTCGTATCGCTTCTTGTTGGCTGTACTATAGACGTAATGATAACGAGGTTAGACACATCGCATCTAATGTTGCCCCTACGTTGACTAGACCAACATTAGATGCGAAGGCACCTTAAACTATCCCTTCGCAGCTTATTTACTCATGTTAAATCAATGAATTTGTGAATGGAATCTTTAAGACATTTAAACAATTTTAATACTATCTTATATACCTAAAGTAACTTCTAAAACCCTTCCCTCCCCGACCTTACATATCTACATTTTTAGTAAAAAAAGCAGTATTGTAATGTACCGTTTAATAGTTTGTACCGTCATAGTTTAATGCGCACAGCTGTAGTTGTAAACAAATCGTTTGAAATGTTGCAAGAAAAGTACAGTCAAAAACGTACATGCACTGCTAAAATTGCACTTACTGAGCTATGACATAAAGGCGTTCTTATATTAGCTGACTGTAAAATCACATGCAAAAGTTAAAAGCGATTTTCTTGTGAAATAAACGTTTTCACTTTAACATAAGACCTATCACGAAACAATTTAAACTTGTCACTTACGGGATATCTTCCGTGATTTCCATTTGTTATGAACACCCCATATTTCATGTATGTACGTCAGAATGGCGGGTGTAGTTTCCAGATTTGCATAAATTTATTGCATTTATTTCGTATGACGCTCTTGCAAGCGCCATGGTAGATTATGCGGGATACCTGTCATCCCGATAATAAATCCCGATAATCCATCCCTAAAATCCATCCCGATAATTAATCCTGATATCCCGTAAGTGACAGTTTAAATAGTGCTATTAGGAAAACGCGAAAGCACACACAATATGTTCTTTTACAGTACAGGAGGTATTCCAAATTAGGTACTATTTTCATGAGAACGTAAAATGTTATCGAATACTTTAGAAGAAAATCGTTTTATTGACTGTACCTAATTAATGTGACACTTACGTAGTTTAATGACTAGATTATTCCTTTTTTTTTTTCTACATTACATCCAGAATTCACAAGGGATTTACGAAATTTCTTTTTGATAGGTTTTCATTCAATATTTTTCTTGAAACATTTCAATCGTATTTTACTCCATTTGCAGTTTGATACGATTCTCACAGAAAAAAATACCAATATTCAAAATTATTATCATTTATTTTTGAGTAAATATTGGCGAAATTGTGATGGTAAATTGTGTGATAAGATTATTTTTTTAAAACGAAATTGTGGCCTAATAATCTTTTTTATTAAAAAAAATCTTCAGGTACAGTCGTCGACAAAATGTTTAGAAATTAATCCACATTTCTTTTAGTGAAATAGCTTTTGCATCCCGTAGATTTTTACCTAACAGTGTCAGATCAGACCGATATCTTTGCTTAGATGTGATTGTATAAGTACCTAGATAGTTTCTAAAGATAAGATAGCATTTGTACACGACTGTACCTGATTAACTTGTTACTGTGTTAGTGCAGAAAAGGCTTTGTTGCCTCCGAATTAATAGATTTGAAATATTCGTGAATCTGACTAGGAAAATTTATCCACCATTCTATCATTAAAATAGAAGGATCCATCGAAGACACGAATACGCGGAATTCTTAAGTTTTTCAAAAATGTTGAGCTGTATCGAACTATAAAATAATTATAATTGTATGTATTTTATCAGTAACTGTAGATTTGTTTATGGAAAATAAAAGTTTTGTAATCAGCGTTTTTCTTTTGTCTTGTATTTTGACGATCTGAACCATGAACCGTAAAATTGACGGTTTTTAGTGTTATTTCAAAAGGAAGTTCCCACACTGGATCACTTTGTTGTCCGTCTGTCAGTCCTGACCTTTCATCTCGGGAACGCTTAGAAGTACAGAGTTCAAATTAAAACTATGGACTCAAGTCTGGTCAAAAATCAACGAAGTTAAAAGATATGGCCTTTTATTCGGAACCCACGGTGCGCGAGTCTTGTACTTAGCGGTGTTATTAAATGGGAATTCATTAAATCACACCTCCCGGTGTGGGTGGACCAGAAGAGAGTGTCAGACTTTTACTGACTAAACCCACCGATGTAAGGTCATAGCCCTTTGTGTTACATCCATCCATTCCATCTCATTAAGCTTGAACTTGTATTTAAAATTCAGGTTTAAATAAAAAAAAAAATTTACTTTCCACATTTATTTCTAAATCAAACATTACCTACAGTCTTAAAATGTAATTACATATTTAATCAATAACATGATAAAAAAAAAATATAACTTAATAGTCCACACTGCACAAATTCATTCAGTAACTTCTACTTTGTGCAATGCAATACAAAATCAGTTAGCACACATGGGCGGTTTTGGTACTAAAATGCAAAATGAACACACACAATATTATTGTATATTTGAATAGTAGCAGCCGAGCCGAGGTTAAATCACGCTTGCCTGGGATGGTCTGTGGATGGGTGACCACCCGTCACCATACCGACATACCGAGTTTCCTCCGAACTTCGGAAAGCACTAAGATGTTGGTCCCGGCTGTCATTTGTATATCCTTGACAGCCGTTACAGATAGTAGGTGTCCCGATAGTCTGACAACCAGTCTTACCAAGAGGTATCGTATTACCCAGTACTAACTGGGAGTCTGGGAACTTGTGGAGGTCAGATAGGTAAACTATTGGTTTTCAGCAGCATATTATCCGGTAGACTGGAAACCGACCCCAACATAGATGGGGAAAGGCTAGGTTGGTGATGAGCACGTCTTACTCCCAGCTTACAGTATTACCAATTTCAGTTTACATTTCAGGGTGATTCTTCAGAGGGGCCTGCCAAGGTCTCCGCCTGCCGGTGTTGCGGGTTGTTCGAAAGAGATAACGTGGCCCAGGAACGTAAATAGCAATAGAAGGAACATGGGTGGGTTTTAGTCAATACAAGCCTGACATTCCCCCCCCGCACCGCCCAGAGCGGGGGAAGTTATTTGATGATTTCCCAGTGTGCGTTCGCCCAGCAAAAAAAAAAAAAAAGTGTCGCTTTTCAAGAATTAAATGATACAGATAATTAGTGCCCAGTCCCGTGTAAATGTGCCCGAAATTTAAAATTTGTGCCACCAACAGCTTCTGAGTTATTTAAGAAAAACCATCAATTAAAATTCTGCTGCACGAACGTTCGCCCAGCAAAAAAATTTTTAATTAATGGGCCTAGCTGAATATAAAATATGCAGAAATATAGCTTATATTTGTGCCTATTTGTGCCGTAAAAATAAAATTTGTGCGTCATAAGGTTTCAGAGATCTTTCAGTTTTTGCTGGGCGAACGTTCAGGCGATTGCTATATATCGGAAACAGCTGGACGTGAAGTCATGATTTTTTGTATACGGATAGAGCATAATTTGTGCCTATTTGTGCCATATACTACATTAGCATAACTAGCACGGTTCAGGAGTTATTACGTTATTTCCAAAAACTAATTAAACGGCTATATCTCTCGGACGTTGAAAGCTACGATTTTCACGTTTATGTTGGCTGGTACCTGTTATTTAATCACACGATCCTGCAAAGTTTCACCTTCCAAGTACCTAATATTGGAGAGATTTTAATGATTTTCCTCTTATTTTGAGGTTATCTTCAATTAAATTAGTTACAACCCGGAAACACTAGTTTTTTGTAAGCTGGCACATTATACGTTTCAACAATAATTAGTGCCCTTTATTAAGAATACGTATGCATAAAATCAGGTAAATATACCCATTAGTTTAGATGTTATGATTAAAAACCACAATCGACATCTTTTGATAGATTAACCGACCATATTCGGATGGACATTAAAAAGCGGCCGCACGATACTTCAAGCTATCCTTTCACACTTGCTTGTATTATAATGAAAATTCAATAGTACAGATGCGTACAGAATTGTCAAGTCGGATAGAATATTTATGTTTGGGATATAAAATAAAATGTCAATTGTTTTATTTTTAGTGATTCATTACATCTTGTTTATATAATATACTAGCGACCCGCCCGGCTTCGCACAGGTGCATATATTATGTATAATACATGCACCCGTGCGAAGCCTATATATAAACCTTCCTCTTGAATCACTATTGAGTCCTAGTGGGAGCGAGAGCGCCGTGTACAGTGTATGTTCCATGCGAAAGAAAGAGACAAGTATCACAGGACATGTTTATGATAATTGTTTGTTTACGTTTAGTTCTTATCTGTGCCCCGGAGTAATTACATGTTTATTCGCAACGTAATACTAATACATACATTATGAGTTTGTATGTTTTATATAATTGTAATGTTAATTTATATAAATAACATTTTAAGTACAATTGCACCTACATGTTTCAAAAGAACTTAGATAGTACCTACCTAAGTATGTACCTAGACTGTTTATGGCCTACCATCAATAAATCAATATAAAAATTAACAATATTGTTTTTTTTCTCTAAACTGCTTTCCCTAGCAACTGTATAAAAATGTATATATACATATGTGTCTATGTTCATTTTCCCTATACTTATGTACATTTATATTGTTAAATCATTCATTTATTATTACAAATAATTAAGTTTTTTCATGTCCCTAATACAAAATATTTCCCAACTTTACAATTCTGTTCGCATCTGTACTACAACTATCATTATAATACCAGTAAGTGTGAAAGGGTAGCTTGAAGTATCGTGGGGCCGCTTTTTAATGTCCATCCGAATATGGTCGGTTAATCTATCAAAAGATGTCGATTGTGGTTTTTAATCATAACATCTAAACTAATGGGTATATTTACCTGATTTTATGCATACGTATTCTTAATAAAGGGCACTAATTATTGTTGAAACGTATAATGTGCCAGCTTACAGAAAACTAGTGTTTCCGGGTTGTAACTAATTTAATTGAAGATAACCTCAAAATAAGAGGAAAATCATTAAAATCTCTCCAATATTAGGTACTTGGAAGGTGAAACTTTGCAGGATCGTGTGATTAAATAACAGGTACCAGCCAACATAAACGTGAAAATCGTAGCTTTCAACGTCCGAGAGATATAGCCGTTTAATTAGTTTTTGGAAATAACGTAATAACTCCTGAACCGTGCTAGTTATGCTAATGTAGTATATGGCACAAATAGGCACAAATTATGCTCTATCCGTATACAAAAAATCATGACTTCACGTCCAGCTGTTTCCGATATATAGCAATCGCCTGAACGTTCGCCCAGCAAAAACTGAAAGATCTCTGAAACCTTATGACGCACAAATTTTATTTTTACGGCACAAATAGGCACAAATATAAGCTATATTTCTGCATATTTTATATTCAGCTAGGCCCATTAATTAAAAATTTTTTTGCTGGGCGAACGTTCGTGCAGCAGAATTTTAATTGATGGTTTTTCTTAAATAACTCAGAAGCTGTTGGTGGCACAAATTTTAAATTTCGGGCACATTTACACGGGACTGGGCACTAATTATCTGTATCATTTAATTCTTGAAAAGCGACACTTTTTTTTTTTTTTTGCTGGGCGAACGCACACGATTTCCCACCCCAAAAAAGGGCGATTCTTCTTTTCAAAGAACCATACAATAAGCATCTCAAATTCAGTCCCTGCATTTAATGTTAACTAATTGTGAGTTTGGCCGCGTCTACAGACGACTATCAAAATATACGGTAAATTGTTACGGCGATGTAATACAATTCTGTTGCACTAGTGCAGGCTATTTCGGCTTTAAAAGAAGCAAATTGAAATAAAAAAATATTATTCTAGTAAGTGCGGAAGCTGGCGAGAGTAGGGTAAGTCTTGAGCCGCAGTAACTCTAGCTCAGTGTGCAGCATCACGATGGTGGCGTGGTTAGCTTGTACCTCGCGGATCAGTCGGCTGCGCATCACCAATGTCTCTATCCTGAGAGGAAATAAAAAGAAAATTTTTAATTTTTTTTTTTTTTTTTAAAAACGTTGCCCCACACTAGGAAGGTTTTCCTGTATGGTGGGTGCGATTCCAAACATTTAAACTCGCTTAAACACAAACAGCCAGACCCGGAACAACAATCTATCCTTACTAATATTATAAAAGCGAAAGTGAGTTTGTTTGTTTGTTACCTCTTCACGCTTTAATGGCTAAGCCGATTTTGATGAATTTTGGTACAGATATAGTTGGGAACCAGGAGACGGACATAGGCTAATTTATTTTAAAAAAGTGGGATGTGAGGGAGAAAGAGGGAAGAAAAGGGAAAACTTAGCGTTGCTATTACAAATCAATAAGGCGCAAGACGAACTGTGTTACCCCAAATTTAACGCGGGCGAAGCCGCGGGCGAAAGCTAGTTTAAATATAAAAATGAACTTATTTACGTTGAACCAAACCATCCAATTGGAAATATTGGCAGATATTTCGTAAGTGACAGTGAAGTTTAATATTACAGTCATCTTTATTCGTGTTCCAATAAGGTTTAGGCTATCAGAGCTAAAAGTTTTGTATTTGGCTGCAAGTCACCTGATGTGAACAGTGATGCCGCCTAGAATGGAGCACGCTGCCTCGAAGATAAAAGGGGACAAAGACGCCGGCAGTGAATTCCACAGGCTGGTGGTTCATACTATATACCTGGGCAGTCCGATAAGTACTTAGCCTCTAGCCTCACCGCCCAATGGCGCCACTATCGTAAAAGAAGTTTAATATCGTGTAGTACCTCCTTGTAGACGGCTACTGTCAAAATTTCAGCCATATTGGATTTGATGTTATGTTTTGACTGCGTGTAGAAGCGGGCGTTCCGCGGATTTTAGAAGAATGGAAAAAGAGCAATATCGGTTGGTGATTCGATTCTTGTTTTTGGAAGGGAAATCGCGCAACGAAATCAAAGAGCGCTTAGATGCTGTGTACGGTAACTCTTCTCCTTCAATGGCGACTGTCAAAAATTGGTTTAAAGAGTTTCAACGTGGTCGCACGTCAGTTTTTGATGAGCCACGCTCAGGTGCCCCAAAAACGGCTACCACAGAGGATAACGTGACAAAAGTCCGCGATCTCGTAATGGCAGACCGCCGATTGAAGGTGCGCGAGATAGCTGAGACAGTAGGCATCTCAAAAGATCGCGTAGGTCATATCCTGCATGAAATATTGGCGATGAGAAAGCTGTCGGCTCGATGGGTGCCGCATTTGCTCACTGCGAACAACAAGCGCATCCGTGAGACCACTTCAGAGCAGTGTTTGACACAGTTTAAGCGCAATCCAAAGGAGTTTCTGCGTCGTTTCGTGACCGTTGACGAAACATGGATTCACTGGTACACACCAGAGACCAAGGAACAGTCGAAACAGTGGACTTTACCCGTCGAATGTGCTCCGAAGAAGGCGAAGACTGTCCCATCGGCCGGAAAGGTGATGGCGACCGTTTTCTGGGATTCACAAGGTGTGATCCACATCGACTACCTGGAGAAGGGCAAAACGGTCACAGGGCTTTACTATGCCGAACTGTTGGGCCGATTCGAACTCGAATTGCGAAAAAAACGGCCCCATTTGGCGAAGAAAAAAGTGCTCTTCCACCAAGACAACGCACCGGCTCACACCTCCGCCGTTGCCACGGCCAAATTGGTCGCATTAGGCTACGATCAGCTGCCCCATCCACCCTATTCTCCAGATTTGGCCCCGAGTGACTTCTTTTTGTTTCCAAATTTGAAAAAGTCACTCGCTGGGCAGAAATTTGAGTCGAATGAGGAAGTTATAGCCGCCACGGAAGCCTACTTTGCAGACCTCCAGAAAACGTATTTTTCAGACGGGTTAAAGAAGTTGGAGCATCGCTGGGTCAAGTGTATCGAGTTGAAAGGAGACTATGTTGAAAATAAATCGCAACTTTAAAATAAATAACGTTTTTTTTTTGTAGGCTAAGTACTTATCGGACTGCCCTCGTATACCCTGTTTTTTAATCTCGTAGACTAAACTGACATTACGAGTGTTGTCAGTTTATTGCAATTCTTAAATAGTGATGTGGCACAACCGAAACCTAGCGTTAATAAAAATCAAGTATCGTTTTTTAACAATAAATTATCCTGAAATAATATGTTTACCCTGAAATAATGTGTAGGTAATTATTTAAAACGTAATAATACAAAATTAATAATATAAAACATATATTTTTAATTACATAACTTAATTACAGGTATTCGCGTCATCTAATTCAGATAATGACTCCATGTCTGAGGAATATTCTGAATCATCAGAATCGCCACCTACTTCTATGATAAACCTATCAGTAATGTCGTCGGTTATATGGCCCAGATGACACATTTCATCTGTTCATTTATTTTTTAACCAGTTTTCGTATAAATAAATAATAAATAAATAAATATCTTGGGACAACTCACACACGGCTATCTGATCCCAAGCTAAGCAGAGCTTGTGTTATGGTAACCAGACAACTGATATACATACTTATATAATTTATAAATACAAACATATTATAGATAAATCACACCCAGACACAGAACAAACAATTATGCTCATCACACAAAGTTTGTCCTGCCTCCGGCACAGCAGTCAGGGCCACTAACCACTAGACCAACAGGTCCGTCCATATCAGAAGTCATCTCCTTGTAGTAATCATCTAGCCCCTTTTTCGCTTCGAATATCAATACACCATCATCCACGAAACCCTCTTCGCTTCCAACATGGGACACTACAAGTCGTCTCCCCTTGCCTGAAGGCCCTTTTAAGCCAGTGGTTAACCCTTCTAAAAAAGCCTGACGTGATGATTTCACACTGGTGTCCACCCAGTGCTTATTCTTAGTATGACCTACAATGAATTAGTATGTGTGTGAACAAAATATTAAAAAAACACATAAATACCTACTAATATAATAAAAAAACGACAGTCTTGAGAAATAAGTAAAATTAAATGCTAATGTTAGTACCAACCTTCATTAATCCACGTTTCATCTTGATAATATATAGGACGACTTTTCCTACGATACTGTTTTATTTTTTGTAAATATCGATACCGCCATATAGTTATGTAAATTGTAGCATATGGTGCAGCCGTGTGTACGTACGTGAATTTTAAATATAAAACTTTGAATGAAAATTTAATTCGTCTATTATAGATAAAAAGTTACGATTCTACAAACCGGTATCGTAGGTACAACACTGCACAAAAGAGCTGGCAACATTATTTGTAAATTTGACATTTGCATGTGTCAATTTAGTCTACGAGATTATAAAACGACCTATAGATACCAGGGGTGGCCAACCAGTCGATTGCGAACAACCGGTCGTTCGCGGCAAGGCAAACAAAATAAATACGTCTAACAGATGCGCAACAGTTTCCTCCGTGCCTCGGAAAGCACGTTAAGCCGTTGGTCCCGGCTGTCATTTGTAGATCTTTGACAGCCGTAACAGGTAGTCAGTGTTCCGAAAGTCTGACAACCAGTCTTACCAAGGGGTATCGTATTACCCAGTACTAACTGGGTTGTAGAGGTCAGATAGGCAGTCACTCCATGTAAAATACTGATATTCAGCTGCATCCGGTTAGACTGGAAGCCGACCCCAACATAGTTGGGAAAAGGCAAGGCAGATGATGATGAGATGCGCAACGTAGGTAATCATCACCAAAAGTCTGGGCGTGGTATACTATGTGGTTTTTTAATAATAAAAAAAAAACTACATAATGACATATATATTGGTAGATCGGACCGGATTTCGTTCGTAAATAGTAGATCTTGGATGTATTCAAATCGCCCACCCCTGCTTTATACGATACACGGTACATACTTTGAAACATCTAAAATCATCCACAAAATCTCTATGATAAAAATACTAACCTCCTCTTAAACGTC
This sequence comes from Ochropleura leucogaster, assembly GCA_958449745.1. NCBI lineage: Eukaryota > Metazoa > Arthropoda > Insecta > Lepidoptera > Noctuidae > Ochropleura > Ochropleura leucogaster. The sequence continues at coordinate 18,255,482 of OY288208.1, forward strand.
CGTCGGATCCTTATGGGCTCCAGTGCGTCCTCGTTCAATTTCTTGTCGGAAACTTTTACGTTAAGTTCCATAATGAAAAGCTCCATCTTTTTGCTTTCTGCTTGAAGTTCCATTATTTTAAGCTAAAAAATAATTATTTCCATAGGTTATTAAATCTTAAATCCTTAAATCATCAAATAACTTCCCCCGCTCTAGACTCAGCTAGTGAAGTGTCAGACTTGTATGTTCCGGGGCCGTGGTATCATTTTCGAACAAACCGCAATCCCTGGGCACTATTTTGGGTAACTTTTTTTTACGAACAAGAGCCTTTTAGCTTTCTGTGATGCTAGGCTTGCTTCTTCTGCCGGGGTTGCGGGTTGTTCGAAAGAGATACCGCAGGCCCGGAACACAAAGGGCAAAAGAAGGAACATGGGTGAGTCTTAGTCAGTAAAAGTCTGACTCTCTGTTCCGCTCCGCCCAGAGCGGGAGATGGTATTTGTTGAATTCCCATCTGGAAAAAACGTCTTAACAGTGTTCTATTACGAGAACCTTCGGGATTCAAATCGTGATTACTTATATATTACTTGTGCGATATCTGCATTACTTACCTCAAGGTCGGAGCACATATTCATCTGGTGATTCAATATCTTCTCGACACCCGCCTTGGAAGCTTCGTTTTCCTTCTCCATAATGCTATAATCTTGTTCATCTGTGTAGCCCAGTTCTTTGTTCTTCAGGTATCGCTGTAGCTCTTTTGGGATCTGGTGAAATGGAATTCAGTACCCAGTAAGACTAAGCCTCGTTGGTTTAGCTGTTGCTAGGGAGACTGGTGACCATGACGTTTTGGGATCGATTTCCGGGTCGGAAAAAATGTTAATTGCTTTTCCATAGGGATTTTTTCAGTACCAGCCACTGAGTCTGGAATTGTGGCCGGTTGATGGTAATGGGTTCGTTCCCTTTTACATGGTATTTATAACAATTAGCGAAAGTGGGTGTCCTACTAAATACAGCTGCATGCTGCTTGTTGACCAGGTTTTTGTTACTGTTATTAGTAATTATTTTTATGCTTAGTTTATTTATTTTGTACTATGGTCCTAGTTTATCACAGGACCTGTGACTTCTTCACTGCACGTATGAGCGGACACACCCGTTAGATTGGAGGATTTATTTATGCTTGGGTATATTTTTATTGCTATAATTGAAATTGTTATATTGTAATTGTATTAATTGGTGTTTGCTAGCTGATATGTGACAATGAATTAATTATTTCTTAAATGTACCTTGTGATAAACGGAATTGTATGAAATCTGATTCCTTCTAACCTGGCAGACAGGTGTGTTGCTGGGGAGTTTGTTCCGCCACTTCTTCTTCCCATCTAAAATACTAGGAAGTGGCGAAGGCTGGGCGTTTTTGTGGGACTGTCTTTTGTAATTCGTTCAAAAAGTGCTGATTATCAGCCTACTTTGAATCAATGACTTTTGATTTTACACTGCCTTAACCTTCGGGGGTTATGGCCTGGTGTTATATTATGTATGCTTGTGCGCGCTAGTCACCTTGAGCCTCTTATAGGAGTATAGCTCCTGTTTCATGTGCCTCAGCTTCATTTTCATCTGGGAGTGCTCCCACTCCTTGGAAAGGATGCCCTTGCGGAACTCCATCTGTTTGCGCATCATGCGCAGTTTCATGTCACCCACTTTCTGCAATGTGGCAAGATTATTTCGAACATACATACATAAATGTAAAACAAGCTGCGCCCCGTTGTTTCACCCGCTTAGACCAGGATGAAAAGTGAATGTCTATAGGTGCTAATCCGGGTTTTACTATCTATGTGCAAATCCGTTTACGAAAAAGAGTAATAATCATCCATCCGTTCATTCCGTCCATCCTCTCAAACTTTCGTATTTATTATAGGTATAATAGGATAATGTAATACATAATGTAAAATAATAGTATAAATATATTAGCTGTCCCCAACGGTTAAAAAACTCGCTACCCATGCTTAAGATCGACAAGCACCTAATGCGATAAAAAGACAGTGTTACCTTAATGAGGTTATTAATCTTCTCGATGTCTTCTCTGGGGATGAGGGTAGCGTCTTCGAAGTCTTGCATGTGGCCTGTGGTGATGATCTCGACCTGCCCCGCTGGTAGCACCAGCTATTGAAGTTAGAACATGTAACAGACAGCCCATTTTGTATTGCGGCCCAGGTGCATTTACAAGGTGTAAGATAATACGCGCAAGACCTGGTTGTGGTCTCTGACCATGGTTCTGAACAACTTTTGTTATTATTTTCCCTACATTTTGATCAGCTGATAGCATCAGTTTCCTATACAAAGTACTTTTTTTCAACAAAAGTAGTGTAATTTCATGTTCCGATAAATCATCCTTATGTTATAATGTGTTTGACAAAAACAAAAAAAATATCAAAGACTATATAAGAATATTATAATAATAATATTATATTACAGGAGGACCAGATTTACCTATCTGGTAACGATATACTTCTGAATAGCCATGAAAACCATATTTTTTTTTTATAAAATACTAGCTGTGCCCAGCGGTTTCACCCGCTGCTCACTTAGGGGTATGAAAAATAGATGTTGGCCGATTCTCAGACCTACCCGATATGTATGTAAGTTTCGTTTGAATCGGTCCAGCCGTTTCATAGGAGTATGGGAACGAAAACTGTGACACGAGAATTTTATATATTAGATTTTGATTTTTTAAACAGAACACACAGAATTATTCTTTTTCATTCCCACGGCTAGACTATTGGGCACATGTTTTGAGTTACACAAAAATAATAATAAAAAAAAAGTGTTTTTTTATGTGTGCCAAAACCAAAACCAATGATGAATAAAGCAGTCTTGATCGAATCTGCGTATCATTCACTTCATAGAGAATAAACATTGCAGACATACATATATACCTAAACTCATGCCCATTTTCACGTGGCAGTCTGCTGACATTCATGTACAATTGGCCACAGTATCATTGACTGCTGAACGTGAGACTTGGGTTCTACCCCCCGATCGGATAAAGTGTAATTAGGCTTTTCATAAGGAATTTCTCAGTAGCTTGAACGGTTTTTTTAAATTTGTGCCTGGTTGATGGTAATTTAATAGGCTCGCAAACCCTCTATCTATAACATAATTATGTCTTATTTGCGGATTGGAAATCATCAAATAACTTCTCCCGCCCTGGGCGGAGCTGGTAGGAGTGTCAGACTTGTACTGATTAAAACCCACCCATGTTCCTTCTACTGCCCTTTATGTTTCGGGGCCGCGGTATCTCTTTCGAACAACCCGCAACCCCGGCAGGATTACATATGCCTTACACATTTTGGGCGAAATGTGGGTGTACTATTAGGTACCTGCACAACTTTCTAAAAATCCAATACCTGAATAGTTCTGTTCCTGGTTTCAAGTTCCACTTCGTCCCGATGTTTCAATACATTTGTTTGGATAGTGGCGAGGTGGGTGGCTCGAGTCTGGATGGCCTTCATCCATACGCCAATAGCGTGATCCACGAACGCCAAATCCTGAACCACCGCTCTCATCTATGGAAAACGTTCATCATCTGTAATAATTCTGTCCTTATCTCTAGTTATTTGGTGTCAAGTCAGTTTTCGTCTTTCCATGCATGATTCTTTTAACCGTCTTATCAGTTGTCAGCCCCTTCCTGCTCGACCATATAACTTTTCTCACAATTCATCAATCGCTTCGTTGTTGTCCTACCTAACTATTATTTTCAGTACTAATCTATGTACCTATTGTTATAAAAAACTTGCCTTACTACGTCCTTCATCTAAACAACTTTATGATCACAGGCTTTACCCTAATTTCGTTCTCAATTTTTCCTCTTCTCAGCCGGCACATGGTGGCCCACAAGTTTTCGTCCAGCACTGGTGGCATGTTAGTGATCTGGTCCAGTACTTCCACCCTATCAAATTAAATTGAAATTATAGAATGTACACCAATGTAACAGGAATGTCGATGAGGTCGAAAAGTGCATGTGCAGGCATCTGGCTTCACCATTATCGCTGACGGCGAATTGACAAGTTATCGTCTATGTTTACGTTCAAAAATGAACAAAAAATTGTAATAGTTGATAGCTGACTGTTCAGCAAAGATTATAGTAATATAATCTGTTCAGGCTCCGTTGCTGCGCCGGTAAGGACTATGTCAAGTAAACAAGAATTTTACGGTTTGACTCGCTTCTGGCTACCGCCAGCGGTGGCAGGGGGTACGACTAAGTGTTAGTGAAGAACGTGGGATATCGTAGAAAAGGTAATTCTAGCTTCATTAGTGGTCTATGTCCAGCAGTGGATATGTTCCAGCTGATTGGTGACGATGGCTCACCCTTTGAAGTAGTCGACGACGTCAGCGTGTAAGAGCGGGGGCCGCACGCCAGTGGCCACCGCTTGCGCCAGCTCGGCCAGCACCACGGGGATCATGGTCGCGCGCTGGTGCCACTTCGGACGCTTCCTGACGTCACAACGCAATCAATTAAACAGAGAGTGGGTGCCGGTCGGGGGTACGACGGGTATTACTTCCGTGTATTTATATGGACGACAACACACGTGCATCGCCCGACACACACCCGTCAAGTCGACCCTCGAGCACGCTCTTTCAGCGAGAGATCTTCGTCACTTTAAAAAGGTTGAAACTTTTTCTGCCAAAGTATGATAAATTGCAACGGAACTTCAAGTTCAAATACAATCCTTACTATCCTTACTAATATTATAAAAGCGAAAGTGAGTTTGTTTGTTACCTCTTCACGCTTTAACGGCTAAACCGATTTTCATGAATTTTGGTACAGATATAGTTGGGAACCAGGAGACGGACATAGGCTAATATTTTTTGGAAAATAGTGGGATGTGAGGGAAAAAGAGGGAAGAAAAGGGAAAACTTAGCGTTGCTATTACAAATCAATAAGGCGCAAGGGGAAATGTGTTACCCCAAATATAACGCGGGCGAAGCCGCGGGCGAAAGCTAGTTTTAACATACTTTAAAGGTGGCAGGTGGGTCCCGTCAAACAAAATGTCTGGCAATAGTAAAGGCGAATCATTAGACTATATCATAAGTATAAAAAACACATTTTATGGGATGATGTAACTTAGCAGATAGATATTCAGCACATCTTTGTTACTAAATATAAAGCCACCACGACTGACTTTCATAATAAACTAAACTATATTGTTTGTGTGTGTGAGTATCGTTCTTAATTGTAAAATACTGTAGGTCTGACCTTGGTCCCATTTCTTTGTATCATTCGATGATGATGTGTTTTAATCCAGGGTACTCTTTTTTTGAACTATGTCAAATGATATGCTTAAGACATTAATATTTAAACAATAGTTCTACTCAGTGAGCGAAATCAAACTTACTTGAAAAATTTATAACCCTGCTCGATTATGATCGGCGACATATCACCGAAGTGGTTCTTAAAGGTCTTGTCCATCTGCCTGTCCTTAGCAGTGAGGGTTTCGTAAGCGGTCTGGCACTCCACACTCTGCCCCTGTATCTCTAAGAACTGTGCGTTCAACTCCTCCACCTGTCGCTCGTAGAGGGCTATTTCATCTCTGGAGATATACAAATAGCTTTTAATAATTGAGAAACCTTCTTCTTCTTCAGCCTTTTTGGATCAAAGGCCTCCTTCAACTTTCTGTATACCTCTATGTTTGGCGCTATTGGCACCCAGTTCGAGCCAGTGTCTTTCTAAATAACAAAAAATGACATGGAAATGTCTTTAGAATGCAAAAACCTGTTTTTATGATAATACAATCTAGTGCATATTTTGATTATTCAAAAACCGAGCATAGAGGGGTTTTATTCTTAAAAGTAGGGGAAAAAAACGTGTGCAAGTCAGAAATGTATGGCCTCCAGTTTCTTTGACCAATCTTCTCTGTTCTGGTCGACCCTCCTCCATCTGCTTGCTGGGATTATGAGCTGTCTAAGTTAACATTAAAATCTGCTACTTACACCTACCTACATGACAAATAATTCAAGTACGCAAACCTCATGTCCTCTATGATTTCCGACTTTTCAATTCGGTCCAGGTTAGCTCTGCGCAAACGCATCAACTTTAAATTTTCTTGACCAATGATAGAGTCCATCTTAATCTTTAAAAGCCAGGTCTCCTTCACCTAGAAAATAAACAAAATGTGGTTTTTGTTTAGCTGGTTGTAAAGAAACTCTGTATTTTCTTTAGAACTCACTTCTGCCATTTTTGTTGCTAATGTCACATTATTTTTAAATACAAACTATCTGAAAATCTTTTAATATAATGGCATTTGCACTGAAATTAAAAGGTTAATCCGCATACTAAGAAATCTACCAAAACTTAACAGTCAGATGTGATTCTGGGGATTTTGCGCCACTTTTTTATTCGGATTCGGTGAAAGCCGAGTAGGGTTTATTTTTGGGACAAGTCCGCTATCGCTATACTATTCTCAATTATTGCAACTACTAAAGCCCTACTTAGCCTGAGAACAACATAAAAAAGCCGAGGCAATGAAGCTCGGGTCAAGGAGAAAGGCTACTGCCTCGCATCCTGCTACGAAATAAATAAAAAAAGAACAACGTGGAGTGAACAAACTTAATTGGTCCAGACTTACTTTCTGATTGAACTTGACGATGCCTTCGTTGAGCACTTGCGATAGCTTCGCGTACTCAGCGTGAAGCATCTTACGGTACTTATCCCGCTCCTCGTTTCGGAAGCGAACCTTCGCTTCATAATCGAACACTTGCCGAAGATCGTCTTCGTTGAAGTGATCTGGGTCCTTATCTAGCTGTTCACAGGAAAATAGAGTGGTAAATAGGGCAAACTACCATATCATGAAATATCCTGGATTTGACAGGTTTTAAAGATTTAGAGAACAATCCTAACCAGCAGTTTGAGATCCTTTCTTAGTATGACTTAGTGTTGCATCATTTCAGGGCACTTGAGGGTTCTTAATGTCTGCCATCGTATGGCGACTCTTGGACATTTTAATGATGTTTGTGTATACTGGGTGGTCTAGTGACGTCATAAGACAAGATTGCTGATGCGCAAGGGTATCCAAAAATACTTTAAGTATATTGCGCGTTTCATGATATTTTTCAAATGTAACATTAAAAAATACATTTTTTTTATTATTATTTAGTTCAGATCACAATCCGTCAATATAAGGTTGCTAAGTGTGTTGTTGCTCTCAGACCTAAGCATAACTGTCAAAGAATCACAGTGTTATTAAAGTTACCATGCACTGCGGCATAGGGATGGGCTTCTTGATCTCTTCATGCCACAGCTTCTCCAGCACTCCGTCCATCATATCCATGAGCGCTCTCTCCCGGAAGTCGTCCTTGGGTCCCGGATCCGGCGGGATGATCACTATCTGACTGGGGCTTATGTACGGCTCGATTTCACACTGCATAACAAATATTAAAACCACTATTGGTACGTTACCCTTTTTTAGATTAGTTAATTGGTAGGACATAAATGTCCTTTGAGAATTGTTTTTCTTTACTATGAAGGACATGGCCGGATTCTGTCCTGATAATGCAGAGTAATGATTAATATACGAAAATTACTTTGGAATTAATAGAAAAAAAAACACATTTCGCTAAAATAGGCGAGAGAAAATGCAAAAAAATATATAGGTATGTGTTTATTTGTGTGATTTATATTCTGACATTGCATTGATTGACATTGACTTTGCAGTCTTGCTTTGATTTTATCACGTATTATCGTACTTCGTAACTTGACTGTGATCATGTTACTACCTACTAACTATCGTTAAGGTACTATTCTAATATTAATATTTAGCTGTGCTTGTTGGACTTATTAGTTTACGATCCGGATTCTGACTCTCATGATGTTTAGGTGCCAAACAAACAAACGTCAAACAATAAAAAAACACACATTTATTACACAGTCTGCTTATCATCTACTTTAAAGTTCTACCATTTACTTTAAAAGGCAAAACTTAAAAAAATGTTAATCATCGGCATAGGATCGAAGGATAAACTACAAGCATGATCTCATCCCTGAGGAATGCGAGCGAATCGACAGTCAGTACTAAATTTACGCAGACAGGTACGGTACAGGAACTTGCTACATCATTATCAGACTAGTTCCTCAATTTTTAACAAAGGCATTTACACCTAAAATCTTTCAGAGCTGCCTACCTCTTCAGGTTCTACTTTGATAAGCTTCTCGACATGTTCCTCTTGTCTCCATTTCGGATCGGTGATGACTGTAGTCAGATGATGGAAGCTGCCTCGCAAGTCAGACAACTTGTTTAGTTCTGAAAGATTCATGACGAGTTTTAAAATATTATACGAATAGAATATTCTTTATATAGAATATTCTTTATCTTGTACGCCACAAAAATAATATAATTACAGAAAACCTTTCACATATATAATCTAAAATAAATTAACAAACAACCTTCAATTATGAAGCGGAGCCTGTCGTTCCTCTCAGACACAAGACCCACCTCCCGCTTCTTCAAGACGAACAGATCGTCAAACTGCTTGTTGAACCATATCCGGATGTTTAGGTTGTTCAGCTGGAGAAGGAGTTAGAAACGTCAAGTGTTAAAAACGTATACACGGTACTAGGACACTGAATATGCTCGTCGCCTCTTAAAATTAGATTAAAAGGTGGATTCGCATTTCATGGTGGAATGAAGAGAGCGGTTGTGGTCGACAATTGTCGTTCGTGCAGAGCACGCCACATTAGTGGCGATAAGTCCCCTCTCTTTCTTTTAGAAGTGGCTGGAAAGGCGCCACTGCGAGCTCATCTACCGTCTGACGCAGGCCCGCACCAGACACGGAATTTTCGGGTGGTTCTTTGACATAATCAGGTGGGAGGAAAAACTCCGTTATCATGGACACGGGCACGGTGGGGCACACTGTCTCTCAGAGGCGGTCAGCGGCAGCAACCTAGAGCGCCCGGCTCTAGTCCGGAGCGAGAAGGAATGGGTAACCTCCTGCGAAGCAGTTATGCTTGCGAAGGAGGTGGCTGGACGTTTGAGATTGGGAGAGAACCTTAAACCAACCCAGCCGCCGCAAGCAACGCTTCTGGCGCAAAACGACTTCCCGTCGCAAACGTGCGTGGGTATGTCAACGGTAAGTAGGGTCTAGTCTAGTGACGACAGGCCGTGTCGCACAATCGTGTTCTACGCGCGCCTTAAAGAGATGTCTCCAAAGCAGAGGACCCTTTGGGGTTGTGGGTTGTTAGAAAGATATACCGCGGCCTCGGAATACAAAGGTTTAAAAAGAGTCTAAGGCAGTACAAATCTGACACTCTCTTCCGCTTTACCCAGAGCGGAAAAGTTATTATAAGATAAGATGCATATCCACACCGTAGTAATTGTCAACTTAAAGCCAAAACATTTGTTATCTCATTCCAACGTGCAGAACCACATGAAATCTTCGGTATAAATGTATCTTTATATCTTCTACTAGCTGTTCCCCACGGTTTCACCCGCGCTGCTCAGCACCTGTTGGTCGTAGCGTGATGATATATAGCCTATAGCCTTCCTCAAGAAATGGACTATCCAAAACTAAAAGAATTTTCCAATTCCAACCAGTAGTCCCTGAGATTAGCGCGTTCAAACAAACAAACAAACAACCAAACAAACTCTTCAGCTTTATAATATTAGTATAGATAATATAAAAATGAATCTTTGAATTTGTTGCTAAGTGCAAATGTCGAGAACAGTTGAACCGATTTCGGTAATGCATTTTTGTTTTGTTCATTAATGTCAGAAGAGGGTCCTTATGAAAAAGTAGGGTAGGTAGGGTTTATGATACATGTCATTTTACATGTCATTTTCGTATGGTACCTTTCCTGATAAACTGAAATTGTCTTTAATAAAACCTATATTCAAGAAGGGCGATAAATCTGACATCAATAATTACCGACCAATAACTTTAGTACCCATCTTCTCTAAAATTTTTGAAAAATGTATGCATAAAAGATTAACTGATTTCTGCAATAAGTTCCAAATTATAAGTGACAAGCAGTTTGGATTCCAAAAGAACAAATCCACATCATTGGCAATTTTTTCTCTTATGCAAGCTATACTGTCAAATATAAATAACAACCATATAACTACTGGTCTCTTTTTTGATCTCTCGAAAGCCTTCGATATGGTGTCACACGATTTATTGCTGCAAAAGTTAGAAGCAATTGGGATTAGGGGACCGGTACTTCTGTGGATTTCGTCCTACTTAAGTAATAGAAAACAACTTGTCGTCATCAATAAACAAAATAAAAATAATGACTTAATAACCTACTCATCGGAAGTTAGATATAATAAATATGGCGTTCCACAAGGAAGCGTACTGGGCCCAATACTATTCCTGATTTACATAAATAACATAACAAAAATAACCAACCACAAATGCATATTATTTGCTGACGACATATCAATTATAGTGACATCTGACAAAAAACATAATACTAAACTAGATCATGAGCTTGACATTAATAATACAATAGAACAATTACTGCATTGGCTTAACATTAACAGTTTAAAAATAAATTTAGACAAATCCGTTTACATTCAATTTAATCAATCAAATAATTCTAAAAACGACATTAAACTCAATATTAATAAAATCAAAGAAGTGACTCATACAAGATTTTTAGGTGTAATAATAGATAAAGATATAAATTGGAAAGAACACATAGACAATGTTAGCACTAAAATTAATAAGTTTGTATACGCACTTAAACAAGTCAAAAATGTCACTAACATAAAAACTGCTGTAATATCATACCACGCGTACGTCGAGTCAGTTCTACGTTATGGCCTTTTAATGTGGGGTAATAGCACTGACTTCCGTAGAGCATTCATCGCTCAAAAAAAGTGTATGAGGTCAATTTGTGGACTTAAACCTGACGACTCATGTCAACCTGTATTTAAAAAACTTGGTTTGTTACCGTTACCGTCACTTTACATTTATGAAATATGTATGTTTGTAATTAAAAATAAAAATTTATTCAAGACTGCAAATCGTGGTGCTGGGTAACTTCCCAGAGGCATAAGCCCTATGCCGCCACACGCGTCGCAGGCTGCGGATAGCGAAACGGCTGCCAGATATGGTAGTTAGCTGCCTTGTGCAGTCGCGGGCAATTGGGCGGTTCAACTGGAAGGGTGCTGGGGTAGCTCATGGCGGAGCTACCTCTAAAAAATGGCACTATACCTAATGACAGTTGGACGACAGAGGCGAGCAGGAGCCGCCGCTATAAACAAAGCTCTGACCCGGGAAGACCAATCTCGTTAGCCGTGGAAGGCTATTGGTCTAGGAGAAGGTACTCCGAATAACAAACCAAATGTACTGCCTTGTATAGAGGTGTTGGTTCACCAAAGGCTAGGATGCACACCCAATATGTGTGCCACAACAAAAATGGAAGCAAGACTGAAAAACACAATTCCCCAGGAGGGTACCAGCTGTGCTGGAAAGTCCCTCCCTGAGAAGAGCCCTAGGGGCAACTCAGGCAGTCCCACCGTATCTGGGGGGGACGCAATTTTGCGACATAACACCTCCACAGGTGTAGGTGACCAGGCTCCTGTGGTAGAAGATACGACTGGAAAACGCAAACTTATGCAACAGGCATTCCATCCCAGCCTGATGAATTCAAGGGTCAGAAGTGCATCAGTGGGAAGTAAGAACTATATCCACACGGATACTGTACCACCTCAGTTCAACTTCTCAGCTGCAACACAAGAACAACAGTGGACTCAAGTCAAAACTGGAAAAAGACAAAGATCAAGCCCTGATAACACTCTTCGTGGCCATAAACAAACAAAACTAAACTACTGGCTTTCTACACCAAAAATACCAACATCAAACAGTTTTAAGGAGCTAGATACGGAGCAAGCAGACAAACCTGAAATACAAGCAGAGAAACCGATAAGACCCCCTCCACTTTTTATTGATGGAGTCAGCAATATACAACCATTGCTGAAACTATTAGAAAACGTAGCAGAAGGAGAGTATGAAATCAAGGTACTACGAGGCGACAGAGTTAAAATACAATCGAAATCAGCCGAAACATACTCCATAATTTATAAAGAACTGAAGGCCAAAGATACAGAATTCTATAGTTACCAGTCAAAACAAGACCGCAGTTTTCGAGTTGTGTTAAAAAATATACACCCATCCACAGATAAAGAGGATATAAAAATAGCTATTGAAGGGCTTGACCATAAGGTTTTAAATGTTTGGAATATTCAAAACTCGAGAACAAAACAGGCGTTATCAATGTGGAACATCGAACTAGAATCACGAGAAAATAACAAAGATATATACAATGTTAAATACCTACTACACTGTCGCATAACGTTTGAAGCACCTAGACCAAAGCGAGTAATACCTCAATGCACTAATTGCCAAGATTACAACCACACACAGAAGTTCTGCAATAGAAAACCCAGATGCGTCAAATGTGCAGGCTCACACCACACTTCAGTTTGCTTACGAAAAGAACGATCAAAAGAGGTTAAATGTGTCCTCTGCGAGGGAAACCACCCAGCTAACTACAAAGGCTGCACGGTCTATAAAGAGCTGTTGAAAGTCAGATATCCTCCACCAATGACCAAAGTCAGAAAGAACCCTGAATACACTCGAAAAGAACAAGAACCTATGAACAAAACAACTAATGAGGAAAAATCGTATGCCAAAGCCACAAAGGAAGGGACTCAACATCCTAAGCCGCAAACAAGCAACACAAAAGAGTATAATCAAAATACAAATGAAACCAAAACCATTACAGAAACACTTGTTGCCCTGATGAATCAAATGTTAATTATGACCCAAACGTTAACCGATTTAATTTCAAAAATGTCATCACATTCACATCACTAAAATTGTGTGTATGGAATGCCAATGGCCTATCAAACCACTCGGAAGAGTTAAAAATATTCGTTAAATTACACCACATAGATGTTTTACTTATCTCAGAAACCCACTTCACATCCAGAAGCCACTTCAGGTTACCAGGATATAACATGTACCATACAGACCACCCAGATAACAAAGCACATGGAGGATCGGCCGTTCTCATTAGGTCAAACATCAAGCACCACGTACTAGAACATTACTCCAAAAACTACATCCAGGCAACAAACGTCGTGATTACGGACTGGATTAGCGACATTACAATATCGGCCCTCTATTGCCCACCCAGATTCACTATCAAAGAATCGGAGTTCAGTAACTTCTTCCAATCTCTTGGAAACAGGTTTATTGCTGGAGGTGACTACAACGCGAAGCATGCGTTTTGGGGTTCTAGGCTCACTCTACCCAGAGGGCGAGAACTTTTTAAATGCATACAAATGAGAAACATGAACGTGGTATCGTCTGGTCAACCGACTTACTGGCCTTCAGACGAAAGAAAAATTCCAGATGTTATAGATTTTTGTGTCAGTAAAGGAATCGCAAAGAACATCATAACTTGCCAGAGTTGCTGGGATCTATCCTCAGACCACTCTCCAATTATAGTTGAACTACAAACTGCCCCCCAACAATGCGTCAAAAAATGTGTTTTGCATAACAAAAGTACCAACTGGTCCCTATTTCGAGAGCTCACAGATAAAGCATTTCAGGAATCAGTTAGTCTAAAATCGGAAGACGAAATAACAGAAGCGTTGCTATACTTCAACAAGAGTGTGCAAGAAGCAGCTTGGTTATCGACTCCAACACTACCATCTAGAAACATGGACAACTACATACCGAAACACATATTCGATAAAATAAGCAAAAAAAGGAGCATACGAAAACGCTGGCAAACAACTAGAGACCCTGTTACCAAGAAACAACTCAATCACGCCCACAGACAGCTAAAGCGCATCCTAGAGAAAGATCGTAATGATGGATTTTATAATTACCTCTCCGGCCTAGATGCTACTGCTTCCTCAGATTATTCATTATGGAAAGCCACTAGAAAACTAAAACGGCCCGTCAATATCTCTCCTCCTATAAAAAAATCTGATGGTACCTGGGCACGGACAGACCAAGAGAAAGCTGTAACCTTCTCAGAACATCTCTCAAACGTCTTCACTCCTCATCCATATGACGGCTCACCGGAAGATGCAGCAGAAATTACTGGCCACTTAGATAAACCAAACAATACACAGGAAATGCCCTTTAAATTTACAAAAACGGAAGTAGCTCAAGTTATTAAAAAATCGGACCCAAAAAAGGCACCGGGATACGATCTTATTACGAATCGTATATTACAAGAACTACCTGAATCTGGCATATCTTTCCTTACGTCACTATTCAACTCTGTGACCAGACTTCGGTTCTTTCCTCTTGAGTGGAAGGTCGCACAAATCGTAATGCTGTTGAAACCAGAAAAACAACCCGGAGAAGCAAAATCGTATAGGCCCATAAGCCTGCTACCTATTCCATCCAAAATATACGAATCTCTATTGCTACAACGTATTTTACCTATTCTCAAGGAAAAGGAGCTAATACCTGATCACCAGTTTGGATTTCGCAGTAAGCACGCCACTATCGACCAAGTGCACAGACTAACAAAAAAGATCATGGAATCACTCGAAAGCAAATCTTACTGCGCCAGTGCATTCTTGGATATTTCCCAAGCGTTTGACCGTGTGTGGCATGAGGGATTGCTTTTTAAATTGAAAAGTGCACTACCAGACTACCTATACGGAATACTTAAATCATTTCTTCAGCAACGCCATTTCATAGTACAACAAGGGGAAGCTCTGTCTGATCTATGTCCCATAAAAGCAGGAGTTCCGCAAGGAAGCGTACTTGGGCCAATTCTTTACTTACTCTTCACTGCGGATCTGCCGACGTCTGAATCCCTAACTACTGGAACCTTTGCTGACGATACCGCTATACTAGCTACACATAGCGATCCGAAAATAGCATCGCAAATACTCCAAAAAGGACTAAATGACATCTCCAACTGGCTCAAAAAGTGGCGAATAAAAGCCAATGAAACAAAATCAGTCCATGTAACGTTCACATTAAGAAGAGGATCCTGTCCTCCGGTCACATTAAATAACATTGCAGTACCCCAGGCAGATCATGTGCGATATCTTGGATTGCACCTGGACAAAAGACTCACTTGGCAAAAACATATCTTCATGAAGAGAAAGCAACTAGGTATTCAAACGCGGAAACTTTACTGGCTTATCGGGCGACGGTCGCAACTATCGCTTGAAAATAAATTACTTTTATACAAGGCAATACTGAAGCCCGTCTGGACGTACGGGATACAACTATGGGGTACTGCTTCCCATTCAAACATCGAAATCATACAAAGGTTTCAAAATAAAGCACTCCGCATGATAACCAACGCCCCCTGGTTCGTACCCAACGAACTATTACATCGCGACCTACGCCTGCCCTCTGTAAAACAGGAAATTACACGCTATACCAAAAGCTACAAAGAACGGATTGAACGGCACCCAAACAACCTAGCCCGACCATTAATGGCAAGCCAAAACAAAGCGCGGCGTTTAAAGCGTAAAATACCTCAAGATTTGATACAGTCACAGTAAACATCACTGAAGAACAATGAGGATGTGACAAAGGTCACATACTAAGCGCGCCAGCAATAGCACCAACCCACCTACCACTGAATGTCCCACAATGGAGACAGATTGTAGTAATTATAGTATTAAAAAAAAAAAAAAAAAAAAAAAAAGACTGCAAATGATGTAAATCCTCGGAATAGACGAGACCCCTATAAATTAGTATTGAGTGATTTGCCTAGACTAGCTAAATACAATAATAATTGTCTTGCTATGTGTGTCCGTATTTATAATAAAATACCGAGGCAGTTTAAAACATTGAACACAAAATTATTTAAAACAACATTATATAAATGGTTAGTGGAGCATAGTTTTTATAGCATTAAAGAATTTATAGATAAGAAATTTTGATGAATAAAAATTTCATGTTGTGGGCGCCTCCATTTTCGCCTAACTTTAACATTTTGCATGCTTTGTTATATCCTAGCTAAACATGTTTGTGCCTTATAAATAAGTATTTAACACCATTGTATACCATGTTTTATGCAAATAAATATTTTATTATTATTATTATTATGTAGGGGAAGTAGGGTAGGTAGGTAGAAAAGTTGCATTGCAACGCATCATCTAATATGTAACTTCTATTCCTAGTCCTCCTAAAACAACGTCAACAATTAAGATGGTGTGCATTGAAGTTACTTTAACAAGTTCGTAGACCCAGTTCATCTGCAGGAAGCTGAAGGCCTCCAACTGCGGGATCATGCACTTGGGGATGTCGACATAATTGTGCGCGCTGGAGCCCGACAGCACGTGCGGATGCGCCACCACGTTCTCCGCGGACTCGTGTTCCACCTCGTCCGTCGGCGGCGCCATGCTGCCGCGCCGCGACATCACTGACGGCGAGCGCGCACTTATGCGACTGCGGCTGCCTGACCTGGTGCACGCATCTAAGGTTACACATGTCAAACATAACATCTCCCGCGTGATAAACGTTTGGAAACTTCAGCCAGCTTTTGCCCGCGGCTTCCCTCGCGTTAAATTCGGGGTACCACAGTTCCCCTTTCCTGATTTGCAGGTACCTGCCACCTATAGTTTTTGCCCTTGCTTTATTGATTGTAATAGCAAAGCTAAGTTTTCCCTGTTCTTCTCTCTTTGTCCCTAATTTCTCAGTTTTTTTTTAATTAGCCTATTTCCGTCTCCAAGGACCTCTAACTATCTCTGTATAAAAAATCATTAAAATCGGTTTAGCCATTTAGTTATGAAGACGTAACAAACAAACTCACTTTCGCTCTTATAATATTAGTAAGGATTTCCACGTGACAACGCCAAGTTTTTAGTATAATTACGGCTTAACGGATATAGGGTCAGGAATTTCTAAATAATATGACTGACTGGAGATAGTAGGTATAACGTACAGATGTCTCAGTCATACTGAAAGAAAATAATACTTCAATTAGAGATGATAGGTCCACAGAAGTAACATCAATCAAAACCAACCGAGAGGCGTTAATTTCGGAATCAATTTTAAGCGGTTCGTCCAGTGAGTGTTCCAGCCAGGGTCTGAAAAGGTCAGCTTCGTTTTCCATCTCGACGTAGCGCAGAGCTTCGATCTGCTGCAGTTCCGGCCAGGTGTCGCGTTGCGTCGGCAATATGGCGAAATTTTCCACCTAAACAAAAACGCAACAATTTCAATCTTACTGTCGTATACAAGGTACTACCGCTGGCGAAAGTATTCAAGTAGAAAAGTGCAAGGAACTTATAACAACGTTGATCATCATTTTCCTGCCCTTGTCCCATTCTATTTGGGGTCGGCGCAACGTCTTTACTTCTTCCAATCTCCCATATTAGACGTCACGGCATCGCTTACTCCTTTCTAATTCATATAATTTGTTACACAATCCATCCATCTTTTCTATCTTTTTTATGTCCTTTCTCTCTCTCTCCGTCCATCAACATTCAGATCCATCACTCTATTAGTCGCATGTGCTTTGTCCCTCCTCATCGCATGTTCAGATAAAAACAAACGAAAAAAATACTACACCTGTTATAATTATCATTTTTTAAATCCTAATTACCGTTCGAAGCAGTTCGATTAATCTGTGTTTGTTTTATTTCGTTAATCTGCAGTATAAACTCTCGAAAAATAAATCAAATTCAAATTAGGAGCAATATTTGCACTAATTTACGAATCCCGAATATGTCTATCTTTAAATATTCACCCATCAATCAAGAATCAAGTTCGACAAGAGAGAATAAAATGCTTACATGATAGTGGCTGTGTATGGCGAAGAGCTTAATCCTCGGCGACTTCATGCTGTCCCAGCAAGTGGCCTTGATCCATGCTGTCACCTTGTCCTGGGCGCGGATGCGAGCCTCTGTGTTCAAGCGGATCTCTTCACGCTCTTTTTCAGCCTATTGATTTTAATTACGAAACAACGTAGAGACTTTTGAAAAGAGTTCTCAATAGTCTCTCAAATTAACTCGTTTACGCCGATCTATTTGACAAAATGGATCAGCGTAAACCAGTTATATATTGCATAATAAAAGAGTAGGAAGAGGACTGAATAGCTAAAAAAACCGACTTCCAAAAAACACTAAAAAGTCTCCGGAAGTACCTAAGTATTACACTTATTTCCGAAGACTTTTGTTTGTTTTGACTTAAAAAAAAGTGGAGATTCTCAATTTCACTATAGTTTTTAGGGTTAGTTGGTAATAGCGGAACCTCTAAAGGAGCACTTTCTGTCAAGACCTTTAATTTCGGGAATACAGAGGGTTCCCTGAAGCTGTCAAAAAAATCAAAATCATATTTATGTCGCTAGTTCGTACAGAACCCTCGGTGCGCGAGTCCGACTCACACTTGTTTAGGTTTTTTTTTCTTCCAGAAGTAAACCTCATTTTCAGTTTTATTTATTTGTGTTTTTGTGGAAGTGTTTTCCCAAAAACGGTTTTATTTCAGTCTTTTAAGCTTTGGTATGATGATATCTCACACAGGTTCATACCTATTCATTTTCCATTGCAACTAAAAGATATAAGTAAGCATGTCATACATTTTAAAATTGGAAGAAAAAAATATATAGGTATACAGAAGATAACGTATAGACTCCAGAAGCAATATTAATAAAATTATCCTGAAAAAGATCCTAAAAAGTGTGTTATTTAAACTATTTTATGTGATAGAAGCAAACGAGTAAGCGGATCACCTACATAGAGACCCGCACATCAAGAGAAATTTTAAATGGCAAAAACATTCTTACTTCCCATTCTAGGTCCATCTTACCGCTTTAAGCCTCTCTTTCTTTGCTTCTTGATGCAGGTTGAACTCTGACAACGAGAGCTGATGCAGCGGTGGCTCGTTGATATTCTCCTCCAGAAGCTCTACTAGCTTCGCCTGGAGGGTAGCGAACGTCTTGCAGACATCTTCACGTTGACGTTTGTAGTCGGTAGCTTCTTCCAGAACTTTCTTGTCTTCTTGTAGCTGGAGGTAGTTCTCTGGGAAGGGTAGGTTCCGATAGGTACGGATAATCTCAAACTCAAAGCAGTTATTTTAAATAAACCATGAGCTTCCTTTCGGCAGTCGGGTAATAACAGCTACTATTATTACTACAGTATAAATAGTCACAAAGCATTGTGAAAGTACTGTAGTTGCCCATTCCAAAAAGTAAATATGGATAGATAGTTACAGACAACTTGCATACGTCATCTCGGGTACCTCCAATGCCGATATCCTAATCTCGATTGCAATTAGTTTATTCCATTTTAACTGGTCTTTTATCAATGCCTCATGATGGAACAGAATAAGTGTCTCCTTTCGCTGTAGAATCTTTGAGGACTTAACATTGATTATATTAACATGTATATCAAAATCACCGTCAGTACCTATATAATTATAAAAGTCTACAGTCACAAATACTGTAGATTATTTTGGAAATTATGGATCCCGAGACTTAGATAGAAACATCCTCAATGTCAGTCGATAAAGAAAACAAAAGCTTACTTTCATTCCTCTGAATAATGCTGATTATGTTAATCTTTCCACCTCGAGATATCTGATAGACGGCATTGTCTGGTGGGTTATGTTCGAGCTCGCTGGAAGGGTAGTCAGTCTGGCGCAGGAACACGCACGCCACCGTGCCTTTGGCGCCGATGTGCACAATGTATCGGTTGTGGCCGTCTATCAGCGCGCTCTTGACGCCGTTCTCGTAGCGGTGCGTTACAAACATCTTCAACTCTGTTAATAAATTGGTGGAGAAATAGTTACGGGCAGTCAGATGTGAGTAGAAACACCAAGTGAGGATACTTATAACGCTGAATTTTATAGTGTTGTTCTTAAAGAGTATGTAAGGATCATAACAGCTCTGCCGGGGTTGCGGGTTGTTCGAAAGAGATACCGCGGCCCGTAACATAAAAACAATAGAAGGAACATGGGTGGGTTTTAGTCAGTACAAGTCTGACACTCCCCTCCGCTCGGCCCAGAGCGGGGGAAGTTATTTGATGATTTCCCATCCGCAAAAAAAAGGATCATTTTATAGCAGATGGTAATGTGCAGTTTTAAATGTACTCCTTTTCCTAAAGAACTCCTTATGATAAATTGCGACTTTATGTAAACTTTTATTACCTAAAATTACTTTTTAGGTTCTTGGTCAGTCTGAAATCATAAACGTTTACGTTTTCCTAAAGTTCGAAAGTACCATAATTGCTCGTTCCTGTTGTCGATTTCCTTCGAAGCAAGTCTTACCATATTTTTCTGGACAGCTAGGTTCCCTCAGTATGACGGTGCCGTCAAAGCTGTAGGTCAGAAGTGCATTGTCAGTCCTGAAACCATCGAACTGCTTGATATCGTGTCCAGCGTCGATGATGGGCCCCATCTTAACTGATACGGTCGTACCTTTCTAAAAACAAAAAACAAATGTTATGCAAACACAAACAGCCAGGCCCGGCACAACTACCTTAACAATATTTGTTCCGTATGCGGAATGAACCAGCGACACGCAGCGTAGCTGTCGATCACTCAACCACAGCACCAACCCGATTAGTGTAACGGTTTAGTTTTCACTTCATAGTGGTGATTGGTAATAACAGAGAGCAGTGCGTTTTACGGGCATGACGACAAAATGTGTTTAATGATCCAAGCTTCAACTTTTTGTTACATGTTCGATGGCACAAAAGTTACCAGGATCTTTCATTTCCAATTGCATCTTGTACCATACTATTTAGCGGTACTACATAGATTATCTTACATCTCCAGATAGCTTGAGAATATGTATCTGTTTGCTGAGGTGCGGGATAGCGAGTATGGTATCCTTGCAGCTGAGCGGCAATAGTTTGGTGTACGGCCCCGCCATTTTGCCCGCGAACTTGTTGTCTTTCCCCGTCTCGGCGTTGATGCAGGCAATACGCTCACCTGTAGGATATATGCTGTTAAGTTGAGACTGCAGTATATAACGTATCTGCGGACCTAGGCCAATTGACATACAGCGAGAACGATGTCGGAAATTTTAAAAAATGTGTACGATTGAATAAGCTACCGAAAACCAGTTAAATTTCCGAATTCTGAATGGCTTTAAAATTAGAAGACTGTATCTTTGGTAGTTATTGTCATTTGTTTAAGCCTTCTAGACGTTGCATGATATGAAATATCAAGTGTTAAAAATACAATAAAGACTAATAATGTCATTGAGATCAAAAAGCCAAAGCCTTCTCTTAAAACTAATTTGAGCCATACAGGACCCCGTATGTTGATTCCTATTATAAAATCGTCTTTAATACGACTGGGTTTAGGTAAGTAGAAGATTCAAGAATACAAAAAAAACTAACACAGGAAGTTTCTGAGGCAATTCCCAAAAGAAAACTAACTCTTATTGCCATGACGTCAACGAAAAAGTGCATACCAATGCTATACTTCTCCGAGAACAGCACAAGACTGAAACAGCGCATGTCTTTGCCGACTCTCATGAGGAAGCAGTCCGCCAGGCCTCGACCCAGCTCCGTGTAGCGTGTCAGGGTCAGCTTGAAGTTATTGCTGACCTGAATCGATTGAAAGCAAATTATTGTGGTAGATGTGCTTAAGTAGACTATTTACCATCTCGGTGAAATGGAGCGGGTAAGAAATAAAACTTGCATAAAAGATGTCAATGTGTGCAAAGTACCTACAAGGTGTACATATACCCTTTAAGAAGACACCTTCAATAATACTATAAAAATATAACTAAACGTTTAACATGTGCTGCTACCCTACCATGAAGTCTTAAACTGAACTAATGACAGAATGACAGAGCTATACATGGTGTCTAGCACCATCTCTTTCCCTCAGTGGTAAGCAGTAAGTTCTGCTATAAGACGTCATGGTAGGCCTGCTGATGAATGCATTGCATAGAATAGCCCTCCTGATCGATGTGTGTTACAGTTAAACAAACGTCTTTATTTTTCAAGACAAATACTTGCATTTTTGCTCGTGAATAGAGTATCAAATAAGGCTGTAGAGAAAGTTCAGATGCTATAATTTAATTAAAGTATAAGGCGCAATGGCAAAAAAAACAGGTAGCAGGTACCTGCAAATCAGGAAAGGGTGTGTGGAAACTGTGTTACCCCGAATTTAGCGTGAGCGAAGCCGCGGGCAAAAGCCAGTTTATCATAAAACAATTGTAAGTAGTTTTTTTTTTAAAAGACTATTTTGCAAAGGATTTCTTTCTAACACTCTCGGTGTTTTGCCAGCGTTTTTTGGTCTTTCATCGGTGACAACGTTGGACTTCTGAGCTTTTGTCAAAGACCAAGTCTGGACGCCTTAAGTTAGTATTAAATGCAGGATACACAAGTCGAAAAGCTTACGCTAGAGTGTGATTGGAAGGTTGCCCTTCATAAGCGTCCTCAAGGACCAAAAGCTTCAGTAACTAGAACGTTCCTAGGACTAGTCAAAAACAAAAGAACGAAGATGAGGAATAATAAGTGTATTTCAGCTACGTGAAGGGTTAATGAATTGAAGTGTACTTTTACCGTAAAACCATGTAAGACTCACCTTAAAAACAAAGATATGTCCCGCAGATATCGCAGCGGTAACTAGATACCTTCCATCAGGCGAGAAGTTCACTAGTGACACAATCTGATGCGTCAGACTCATGTGGTCATGTTTCTTCAGCTCCGACCCGGTGGGGGAGAAGGAGTACAGCGCGACGCCGTAGTTACTGCTGCGGACCTCGCCGATAACTGCAATCACTGGCTCCACGGGACTCGTTGTGAATGACACGTCCGAGCCTTTCACCAGTTTCATTAGAACCTGGGAATTTTATATGTGTGATAAACTGGCATGATTTTACGAAAGGCTTAAAGGAAACTGAAGGAAAACTTTGCCAGCCACGTTGGTCTAGTGATCGCAAATTCGATGGCTGAGTATGAGTTCCTGGGTCGATTCCCGGGTTGGGTAAAGTGTTATTAGGGTCTTCCACCAGGATTTTTGTAGTAGCCAGTTTGGATTTGTACACGTGGTTGATGGCAATAGGCTCGCCCACACGCGTGCCCTAAATGGCGAAATGTAGGTGAACTATTAGGTTTACCTGCCTTCAGAATCACAGGAGTTTATTTTTGCAATATTTATTTTTCTTGTATTATAGGTTCCTTTTCGCCAAATCGTTGTCAATGAGTGGACATGGTTGGCCTTGTACAGTACGGCCAACGAGAAGCGATACCAAATGTAAACAAAACCCATGCTAAAACCCCATCTAAAATGGCCGCCCGAATGTTGGCGAACCCGTCTTAACGTTGTCATGTTTTTGCCGGGAGAACGAGACATTACGACAAAGGCACAAGATGGAAAGAGCTAAATATTAGATTGTTAACGCCACAGTTGTTCTTTAGGTTAATGACCTTTCGTATCGCTTCTCGTTGGCCGTACTGTAGATTCTTAGACGCTTGTTAACTTTTTATTATATTTTACGTTTTGTAAAGTAAGCAATGACTTATTGTCGTACGTTGTGCAATCATACTTAAGTACTAATTTTAATGCTGTCACAACAACATTGTCAAACCAAATGATTTTAAAAGAGCAGTTTCTTGCCGGTTCTTCTCCATAGGATGGGTGTTAGCATGGGTTTACTCTAAAGCGAAGGCGATGTCAACATTCGACAGATTACAGGACAGACGTGGATTTTAAATGATGTATCTACTCACTGGCGCGAGGCCATTGTGTGATGTGACATACAAATAACAGGGAAGTGAGGATTTTTTTTAAATGGCATTCGATTGAACGCGTGTTCCATCGAATGCCATTTCAAAATTGGACGGCATCGTTTCGATAGATATATTATAATATACAAAAAAATAATGCGTTAAATTGTAAACAGTACGTTACGGTTCACAAACTTTCGAAAGCTAGATTAGATTATATTCTAAAGTTATTAACTATGTTAGGGTGTCATACACACGGCGTCACATCAAGCTATATAATTTCTAGTGTTTGGCCACATAAACTGGTTTTAAATACATAATTAACGGTTATGAGAAGACAAAGGACGGCACAATACATAAATTAACCGAACGCTGACTATAATAAGAAGTACTCACGAGATGTTGATCTTCCACGTTGTAAATACTTAAAACGCCGCTTGTGTTCATCATGGCTATGTGCTCGAAAGCAGGCGCAATCAGCTGTATCTTCATTATGTTTCTACAATAAAAGAGACTGGTAAATAAACGTCCAAAATATGTAGGTAGCTTAAAATACTGCTGTTAGGACCTAGGTATTAGCCACGTAGAGAGACGTTCCGGGCGCCGGGTGCCGCGAGACGACTTCGGATCACCGCAGACGCGGGACTATGGCTGGTGAGCAACGGGCAGCTCACCGTCCATCCTTTTAGTGACGGCAGGCCATGCCAAAGGCGCGTTCATGTTCCAAGAGCGCCTCAAAGATATTTCAGCAAAGCAGGGCCACTGCCTGCCGGGGTTGCGTGTGGTTTGAAAGAGATACCGTGGTCCCGGAATCGAAAGGGCAAGATAGAACATGGATGGGTTTTAGTCAGTAGAAGAAGACTTCTACTGACTAAAACCCATCCATGTTCTATCTGGGCGGAGCGGAAGGGAGTGTAAGAACACTCCCTTCCGCTCCAAGTTCCGGGGCAAGTTATTTGATCACATTCCTACCAAAAAAAGCATTGATGATTTTAAAGATTATAATTTTGTTAACGTAACGTTGGATACGTTACGTTAACAAAATTATAATCTTACGTTCTCGTTACGATCGCGTTAAAATTATATTTTGTTCATAATACAGTCTCAAAGTGACCTGCAAATTGCAAAAAAACGTTACGAAAATTTGAATTTCACGGATTGCTTTAGCGTATGTTCCTCCTCCCTTCCGATGCGGAAGATGGAAAGGCAACACAGAATTTCTGTCTTCATCTCAAGTTTGTAAGCCTCTCACTCTCCTCAACCCCGTCACCCGTGGCCATCAAGTATTAATACAATTCCTCACCTCTGTTTGATGGTGAAGAGGCTAGCCTCAATCTTATCCTCCGAGTCAGCGGTGATCTTGTAAACAAAACCGGTTTCAGTCCACATAGTCGCCATGTCACAGACGGAGTTGCTGACTAGACGGGCCACCACGTCGTTGGGGATGAAGGTCCACTCCACCTTCCATGTCTTGCCCTCCGTTTGTTTCTTTAGGAACTGGATAGTCAAACAAGATGTAATTGGATCTATTAATTTATAGATTCAAGGTCTACAGTTAGTCACACTACCTTTGCTAATGGGCAATATCATCAATTCTATCTCTGTGTTTTGGTGTTTAACATTCTTTAATGACTTAATTGAAGTAAGTTCAAGTCTTTACCAAGATTCCAACAAAAAGAACAGCTATTTTTTATTCGTTTTCACTAACAGTCAACGACAATTAATTACAGAATCAAATGATGCAGTTTTGGTTTTCGTCAAAATCGGGACCGAAACTCCTTTGAGTATATTCGATATTCCTCGTAGTTATAGATTTGATCATCCTCGACCACTTTGATGAAGCACTTGTCTGATGTGAAGCGATAGCGCCGCCTAGAGTGGAGTATGCTTACCTGGAAGAAACCAATACACTCAAACTTTGAAAAGTCCAAATTTTTATGGCCAGGGAACAGAGAAACCGGGAGAAAAATTCCACAGACTGGCGGTTTGCACAATAAGTGTGAAAACATATATTTAACGGTGACGCTTCGCCGTATCTCTACCCGTCTGATGCTAGAATGGGGATAAGGAATTAGATTGTCAAGCTTGAAAAAATTCAGCCCTATATTTCATTAGCCACTCTCAACGACAGCCATTGGATAAAATGGGGTAGTTGTACTCTTTGACAACTCACCCGTAAATGCTCATCAGGTCCGTAGATAAGCACGCCGCTGAGGAAGGAGCATACGCTGGTCCGGTTGTTGCCTACTATTCTCTCGTCTGACCACTCCAGTACTTTGTTCAATCCTATGCCATCGGAAGTTATCTGCAAGATTGACAGCAAGATTTTCAGAAGGCGGAATAATAATAACCGAGTGGATGTCGCAGGCTTCCGAAGTTTGGTTTAAGGACATTATCCAACCTAACTTTCTTCATGAAGTTTATTTTTTATAAAACGTTACCCCACACTAGTAATTTCTCCTGTATCGTGGGTGCGTTTACAAACATTTAAGTTCAGAAACAGCCATACAAATAGTTGTCTGGCTGTTTGACGTGTTTGTTATGGCCTACAGATAGCTGTAGGCCATACAAATATTTGTTCTGTGCGGAAATCGAACCCGCGGCACTCAGCGCAGCAGTCGAGCGCTCAACCACTGCGTCAACCGTGACGTCACACGTTTTCCTTTAACGTTTTGAAAGAAGAGGTCATGAAATAAACTCTGACTTTCGAACCTGATTGATGACACGATACTTAAGTCACGGCGCAATCACTAGGTCACTACTGCTCAATACTTCCAAATAAAGACACAAGCTACTAAATGAAAATATACAAAAAAATAATTCTTACACTGAACAAGGTAGCCTTAGGATCGATAACATACAATGTTCCCTCAAGGCTCCAGCACGCACCAGTGAGCACAGCTTTCTCGATCTCCCAACCTGTGATCTCCTTCCTCGGCCTCTTTAGAACGAAGCACTTCTTGTAGCAGCGCGCCACCTCCCATACGTTGAGGCCGTCCTCCCAGCACTGGCATATCATCATGTGTGTGCGACTGGCTCTGGGCATACGAAACAGTTTTAAAAGGGGGCTGGCCTAGACATGTGACAAAAGGACGTGGTATATAGCTAGAACATTTATTATATGGAGTAGAAAAACCAAATAAAACAACGCTGAAAACATAGAACACTTGCGGTAAATAATAGCAGACGGCTTATGAAATATTAATAGGGTGAACAAAAAGCAAATTCGATGCCATGAATTAATTGCAAAGCAAAAGAGAGGCGAATGAGTCAAGTCATTTAAGATTTCCTACTGAACTATACTAATGTTTTTAATGTTAGGGATTGTGGTGACCACTCACAAGTACAACTGCTTTCGCCGTTTCACTTCCGTTTCGATTCGGTACAGCCTCTGCTTGGTGCGCCAGCACCACACGGTCATCAAGTAGTTGGGAAATCCAGTGAACCCTGCTATCAGGTCGCCTTCCATCATGACAAGTGCTTTGTACCTTTTTGTGTCAGTTTCTAGAAATATAAATATCAATAAGGATCAAAAATAGTTGCTTGTCTTCTTTTGACGAAGGAGGATTCTCCGACCAGACAGGTGGCGTCAGGTGTGATGCTTGATACTTTGGTAGTTGGTACGTGGCGTTGCAGTTTTTGTTACATATTAATAAGTCTTTAGTGACACATTTACCTACGGAACATATACAGCAGAGTGTTTGTTAACAAATTAACGATGCCCTCTCTACATTTCCTTCGGTCTCTTTGCACTGCCACAAACCATCGTACGTCGTTCTTTGCTGCTAAATTGAACTTAAAACGATTCAGCCAGCTCACCTTTGATTTCAGCTAGTTTTATGAATGATGGATACATTACAATGAATATCCTCGGATTTTGCGTTTTCTCGGCAAAGGCAAACATCTGAGAACGGTGACCTGAAATAAATGTAGCATTAGAGGGAGAGTGAAGACTTCACCTTCGGGAACGGATTTTCGGCATCTGATCAGAAGTTCCGAAGTCTAACCTTATATATAATGGTATTAGTACATATAAATTAGTAGGTATGCTTTGTGAAAGTGAACTCCGTTTGTCAGTCTGTCACGCCCTACACAGTTTATTTTTTTGTGATAACGTGTTTAACGCGCTTTAAACGAGATTCAGCCGGAGCCAGTTAACTCGTAAACTTACACGTACACGTTCAGAAATTCAGTAGCGCGATACACGCGCATCATGTTCATCATCATCAGCCTATATCAATCGCACGATATTTAACTCCATTCTCTGCAACTCTGGACGAGAGTTCAGCCAACACACAAGGCGCCGCGTATCTGTTAACGAAGCCAGGCACGCGCAGTTGGAGCGCTGCAGACGCGATGTATAACAAAGACTCCATAGTGTATCGCGTTGTTTGAGATAACACTGACTTTGGGATGCGATGCTCGCCTTGTCCTTGAATCAATTCTAATTCCCGTACGCGGCAATGCAAACAAGCTTTTCGCAAACCGATTACTTTTGTCTTGTTGTTGTTATTCAATCTGATTTTTCTATCTATGGGCCCCAAAATTAGACACAGCCTGGGTGTCAGTGGTATATCGGCTACATTGATGTATGTACGCCATTAAATTGAAACAAAGAACAGTGGGCAAAGGTTTTTTTTTTATAAAATTCAATTTGAGCACAAGACGTCCGGTTTCATGTTTGATCAACGTTGCTTGCCTGATAATCAGCTTTCAAGAAACTTTAACTGCCACTTCGTAAATATGCTTACCAGCTATAGCATCCACTCCATCTCCTTTCTCCTCATCTATGGCATGGTAAACAGTTTCAGTGTTGGTCTTGTAGTTAAAGAAAATGATGTAGATGTCGTTGGCCACGGCGAATACAGAATTGCCCACGAACGTCATCAAGTCTAGGCAGTGGGGGTTACACCATCTGGAAATGCAAACAAAATAAAACTCCACGATGTTTTGATCGTAGGTTGGAGTCCGTAAAGCTAAAGACCATAGAAGTGTTAATACAGAAAAATAAAAATCATTTCTGATAAAGACCAAAGAGATACCTATGACACTAACGTTTTGTCCGTTACGATAAAGACCCTGGATTCAATGCATAGCAGCATAGGTCAAAGTGATAAACAGGCTTTATGTAACCGTTTTAGAAGTCCGAATAGCAGAGGGGCCTACTAGAGACACTATCTTTCGGAGTTGTGGGTTGTTCGAAAGAGATACCGCAGCCCGGAACACAAACGAGAAAAGGTAGAAGAAAAAGTACAACGTCACAAATGTTCTTAAAAAAAAAATGGTAAGTAATTAATATAGACCAAGAATAAAAACAGACCCAGTATTGAGCCTTGAGGCACACCCAGCAGAACAGGTAGTCCGGAAGATTTTGCACCATTATCATCTATTTATTGGAAGCTATTACTTAAGTAGGAGTATTTAACATTTAGAGATTCGGTTTGGACACCGTGATGAGTAGTTAATGCAACAGCGTGTCATGGTGTACACACTCAAAGGCTTTGGAGAGATCACAGAAAACACCAATTACATTTTGAGAGGTCTCCCATGCATTGAATATTTGTTTCTACAGAAAACCGTATTTGTAGTTAGCCGGCCTTTTAAGCTATAGGTATGTATTGTTCATTATGAAGAAGTCTATTTAAATTAAAATGTTTAAGCAACTGCTTGTGTATTCATTTTTAAAATATTTTGCTGAATGCGGGTAAGATGGATTTTTTTTATCATTGTAGTAGTTATGCCTAGATCCATAATAGACTTCAATCCTTCTTCCCATGGGGATAGGTCGAAACTACGGAAAACAACCTGCTGAGATCTTTTCTTAGATAAAATAAATAATCAATCCTTATATTGGATCAAAAGAGGGAAAATAAATCAAATGCTGAGATCTTTAAATGACAACCTAGTTGGTACCTCCGATATGATTTCAACCATATATAAACAAAGAAACCCTACCAAAAACAATATAAAATAACTTGCTGTCACTCGAATCTCAACTAACATGAACAGGCGTTTCAAAAGTGTCTTAATTGATTCTAGTTAGTTCCGGTCCTTATCTTTTTTTGTTCGTTCTAAAAGAATGACTCACGCCGGGCCTTGCTATACAATAGCCGCGTACCCACCTAGCGCACAGGCTCGCGCGGCAGCCTCGCGAGCCAAATGCCTCGGCTGGTGTGGACGTGCCTCGGCCTGCCTCGGGCGCGCGTTTGCTCGACCGAGCACGGCTCGGCCCCGAGCCATGTGTTGTCGGTAAACTTGACGCGCTCAAAGGTGCCTCAGCGAGCGCTGTGCGTTAGGTGGGGACGGTTATGTTTTGGCTCGCGCGCGAAGCTACTTCAAGTTTTGTCTCTTGCCGTGTTTGTCTTGTGTAATTTTGATATCATGGGCAGTCAGGAGAAGTCAATCCAGAAGCGTCTAGGTTTTTTCTTGATACGTGACTGTTTTCGTTTCTTTAAACAATAAGCAGCTAGGAAAATAGCTGCAGCTGAAAATGCACGACTGTCCATGACGAATACTCTCGGACTTATGATGGCTCAGCCTGCCTCGCGAGGCGGCCTCGTGTAAATTGAACAAAACTACTGAGGCTGCCGCGCGAGCCATCGCTCGCGATCCGGACACCGAGGCTGCCGCGCGAGCCTGTGCGCTAGGTGGGTACGCGGCTAATGAATATTGGGTTGCCCCGACGTTCCGTTACTTCCATTTACGCGACTCTGATTATTCTGGAGGAGCGGTAAAAAGGGCCCCACTATTATAGTTTGAATTGTGCCATTTAGGTGTCAGTCGCCTTCATGTAATGAATTTGTTTCAGATGATGATCTTGTTGTTAATAAGCAGATTGAAAACTTTTTTTTTTGTCTAAATTACCCTTCTTTAGACATAATAATAAAGGTAATTATTGCATTGAATCTCCACAGCCGAGAGATGTGCAGTCTCAGGGATTTTTAAAAGCCGAGGTGTGTATGAACCGATATTTATGGTCTTAGTGGACAAGAGACTCACCCCGCCTCCACTGCTAAAGACAACTAGCGCAAATCTGTAAAACTTAGATACTATCCATGAGCAAGGAGTTTCACGGGCGCGTTTACCGGGCTTTTTTTGTGGTGGGAAATCATCAAATAACTACCCCTGCTCTGGGCGGAGCGGGGGGGGGGGAGTGTCAGACTTGTACTGACTAAAACCCACCCATGTTCCTTCCATTGTCCTTATGTTGCGAGGCCGCGGTATCTCTTTCGAACAACCTGCAACCCCGGGCAACCAACCCGCAACCCCGGCGTGCTTTCTCACCTTTTACCGGGCTCGATGTAGATTTTCTAACATCTATATCAAATAATTATGCTGACTACGATTTGGTGATCTTTTTGGGGAAACTGAGAGTTGTCTGTGCGGTTATAGGTGAAACTATATTGACGAAGAACTACCGGAAATATATTATAAAGGACGGTACGGTTGACGTGTGTCGAGCATGCCACCATCCGGGTGAGTCCATTAGACAATTATTTCTGGTTGTCTCGTCTGGCTAAAGACGAGTAGGTACTAGCGCAAGCATATTCAAGTAGTTAGGATTATTCACCAGCGACTTGCCTTGAAATATAAACTTGTGGAATCTGAGGTAGGTACCGTACTGCCCATATTACCGTACTGCCCATATGCCCGACCTAGTTCTTGAGAAAGACCATGTCACGCTGTACTGGGATGTGAGGAGGTTCCTGTCTCTGGAGCCCTAACCACCAGTAGCTCGGACCTTGCTCCAGATACACCAGCGGACCACATTTTTTTATATTGTTAATTTGTTAAATGTTATTCAAACTTATTTGAAAAAAAAAAACAAAAACAGTTAATGCATAATGCTTAGGTACTTATAACTATTGCCATCGTATATGTAGGTACAAATCATATATCAGATGAGTTAAAAAAAAAAAGAAATGTGTGGGACAAAGTTACCTAAATAAATACTATTTATGTAAGTAGTACCTACTGTCTCAAACCAGGTATGAAAATAACGAGCATAAATATTAAAAAAAAGTTCCATTAGGTACTGTTTTTTAGATTACATTTTTTAATTAGAAAGTACCAGAAAATACCTGACTTTGGGTTCGAATTTCTCATCTTGGAAAAACTTTACTTCTTCCACGTCTGCCATTTTTCTTTCTAAATAAGCTACTTTTGCTACATATAGTTGTTTTTAATAACGCAATAAAACGTAAAACTGTAACCTTTGAGATAGTTACAGTAATAATAACCACATAATAACAGAATGCTCGTTACCTAGCAACAATAACATTGTTGTGTTTAGTTTTATAACCGAAACCGTACTGTTCATAGTAAAATTTGCATATTTTTATTTTATGAATATTTAAATAGCTTCAAAGTATTTTATATTATTAATAAAAAAATTTCAACCAACTTTTGATGTTTTACACAATTCAAAATACTTAATCTAGTAATGTGAAACGGAACGTAATCGTATCTGTCAAAGTTCTAAACCACGGATGGGCAGTGATTTATGATTTTGATAAGAAAGACAGAAAAATAGTATTAGAAATGTGTATAGTGTATGATTTTCTAGGGCAGTTTAATTGTATAAAATGTGAAAAGTGTCAGTGTAGTAATTAAGCCACCATCATGTAAGTTATGGCGATTTGCGTAGCCTTGTAACTGGGTGATGTTTATTTTCGTATTTAGAGTTATTTTGGAAGGTTTTATTATTGTTTGAGTGTTTTTACGTGTTATGATTGTGTTCAGGGAGAACTTCACCGGGTCTATGGACGATCCGGTGGCGCAAAGATGGAACTCGTCGTCGATAGACTTCGCGGATATAACAATGGACAGAAACTTTGCCCTCCTGCTCGTGTCGCTAATATCTGCGATATTATGGATCGTTTACATAACGTACTACAACAGCCGCGTGCTGGGCTATATCCTAACCAGGCTCATCAACAAGTTCTACTTCCAGGATGACAATTTTAAAATAGGTGAGTGACCCATATATATTTCATAGTTCATGTTCATGATCAAACTATATTTGGTTACTAGGTCAGTAGTCTCTCAGTCTCTTATTCATTCATTTTTCCAGAAGTAATTTGAAAAACATAAAAAAAGAACACAAAAATATTCAAATGTCTACTTTATGGTAACCCAAAAAGTTAATAAAAAGAAATAATATTTAATAATTTCTTGTCAATGTCGTTTTTTATGCATGTTTTTACTACTATTGGCATTGAAACAGTGAAGTGCTGTGTTACAATTCAATATATGAATGTTCAGATAATCTAAGAATGAGATTTATCTTTGAGATAACAGATAGTAAAAATCATGAGGCAATATATATGTAAAATTATTTATACAAACAAAATATGTATCAAAATGGTGTCCACTGCCTGCTTCAGTACAATAATTAACATAAGTCACACATTATTAGCAGTATCTGTTTGGTTGATAATAAAAAAAAAAACTAATAATGTTGGACACAAAAACTTGAAAGCTAATAATATTCATGACAACTCACTATTACAATAATTATAGAACATTTTTGATACTATAGGAATCCATTTATCTCTATCAAATGCAAAACATATGTAAAGTATGATGTGTTTATTTAGTTGTTAAGAATTATTTTAATACTAGCTGTTCTCCGCGGTTTCACCCACGCTGCTCAGCACCTGTTGGTCGTAGCGTGATGTTATATAGCCTATAGCCTTCCTCAAGAAAGGGATTATCCAACACTAAAAGAATTATCCAATTCCAACCAGTAGTCCCTGAGATTAGCACGTTCAAACAAACAAACTCTTCAGCTTTATAATATTAGTTTTAATATAAACTAAACAATTACTACCACTGAACTTATAACAAGCTAGCAAAAGCTATTGTTCAATGTAATAGCAAAACTAAGTATTCCTTTTTCTTCCCTCTTTCTCCCACACATCTCACTTTTATAAAATACGTATTAGCCTATGTCCGTCTCCAGGATCCCAACTATCTCTGCACCAAAATTCATCAAAATCGGTTTCTGCATTTAGGCATGAAGACGTAACAAACAAACTCACTTTAGCTTTATAATATTAGTAAGGATAAAGAAGTTTTTGTTTGTAAGTTTGTATGTAACCAAATGCAGCTGTATCGTAAATACATTGTGTCATCATCTATTTATCCCTTAATATTTATAAACAGTAATCAAAAGTACAGTTAGTCAGTTTTGTACATGTATTGTTCATAAAAATAATACATATTTCATATTTACCTGGAATGATAAAGTACTAAATCATTGAATTGTGCTATTGCTTTTAAATGAGAATTAATTACTTTGGATTAGACTACCCATTTCCGTTCTAAACGTTATTTAGAGGATGCAGTCAAAGTTATTTAGAGGATGCAGTTACATTATTCTGAGAGATAACCATTATCATCACTGATATTAACGTCTGAAAAATTAGTCAATCTGTTCATTGTTAATAAATTAATTTTAATTTGATAGAACACAGTGTACTACACATTAACATTACATCCAGAAATGTATTTAATATATTGTATTTTGTTCAGCAATTAAGCTTTGACTTTGCCTTTAGTTTGGTGTATTTACCATGACTGTATCTATGCTTTTCTGTGTTTTCCTCAAACTGGTACTAAACACTGTCACCAACAGCTGTTATGATGGTGATGAATAGAATTTAAAAATTAAATGAAAGGTAAAATATAAATTAAGCAAATCGTCTTGTTTAACATACAAAAATAAGGACCATAATTGTCATAGCTACCTATAAAGTAATCACATTTTGTTTGTTTAGGGAAATAATCTTGAATATATATTGCTTTATATAGGAAACTACAGAATGTTATGAGCTTACATATTTGCTTATCACACAGTTACAATGTTATCAAAACATAAATCCATCCGAGAAATATTATGAGTATTGATGAATGAATTTCATGAGTCACACAATAATAATGAATTCAGAAAGCCTCCATGACAAGTTTAAAAATATACCATCTTAAAACAATAGAAAGTGAGATTAAAAACACAAAAAGAATATAAAAACTTCTTTGCGTTTTTTTAAGTCAGTTATTTACTTTGCACAAAAAAATTTTTCTAACTGCACACTAAAATACATCCTGCCGGGGTTGTGGGTTGTTCGAAAGAGATACCGCGGCCTCGGAACTAAAGGGCAATAGAAGGAACATGGGTGAGTTTTAGTCAGTACAAGTCTGAAATGCCCCCCCGCTCCGCCCAGAGCGGGGAAGTCATTGGATGACTTGCCACACGCAAAAAAAAAACACTAAAATACATCACAATGAAAAGGCATACATGCGGTCATGAGTTTAAGGATGACAATTTACTTATCAAATATTCTCTTTGGTTTGCAGGTTCATTCACACTCAATGCCCTGTCCGGTAAGATAATGTTCCGGGACATCGTGTACATCAACTATGACTACACACTGAGGATACAGGACGGCTACTTGATATTCAGGTGGTGGCGGTCCTATGTGCCCAAGGATGTCTCCGAAGGTATGTTACATGGAGATTAAACTAACAATACCCCTTGTTATCTCTATTTTGAAAAAGTTATTAAAAACAGCTGTAACATAAAACAAACAAAAAATCCATTTATAAAAATATCTGGAAAGATATAGCTGAGGCTTTAAAATTCCATTTCTGGGCAAGCAATGGAATTTTAATGGCTAATATATAATATTTACAGGTTGACCATAGACAAGGTAATTTTCTAAATGTTAAACTCCTTGAATGTCTGTCCAATTATTTATAGTTAAAAAGTTATTAGCATTTTTATCTTAATACATACATATTAAGATAGTTTCTTTTAATATTGTGTGAAGTGATTGAACAAACAAAACTTGGTCAAAGTTTTGAATTATAAATAATTGGATCAATGTTCTCATGATTGATATTGTAGTTAATATTATTGTGATATCGTTTGTTGCTTCTTAAGTTGTCAAAACATCCATGTATACAACATTCTGACCATAATATTAAGCTAATTGGCACTTTAAAAGGTTTCACCTAATTAGCATCATAATAGGGCAACCTAATGGGCTTAACAGAATAATATAATATTAAGTGACTCATTTGCTGCACTCAAAATAGATTGTTTTCAATGTTACGTTAATCACCCATCCTTGTGCTACAGGAAAATGATCTGTGTCCATATTAATACCTACAGGTAAACCAGAAAAGGTTTGCTTCGGCTTAATAAACAACGTTTTAAAAATATTTATTTCTCAAAGATAACAGATCACTTACGATGAGAAAGATAATAAAACAACGCTTAAGTAATTAGAAGTAAAATAATAAATATAAGAATTATTTCGGGATTGGTAGATACTTTCCGTTCAGCTGCATCCGGTTAGACTGGAAGGTGAACATAATCGGGAAAGGCTAGGCAGATAATGATGGTAGGTAATTTCAAATAACTTTGTCATTCGTGCGAATACGGGTGGCAGTTTTTAAGTAAAGAAGTGAAAGGATTATTCTTATTAATTATTATTATATAGGATGGGACACTGACACAAGTCGTATCATTCCGAACTAAAATAGAAAATCTCAATAAATCAGAAAAATACGGCCAAGTACGAGTCAGACTCGCGCACCGAGGGTTCTGTACTAACTTGCCATATCTTTTGACTGCGTAGATTTGGAGGGTTGAGTTTTCACAGCTCTAAGGGACCACAGATGTGATTATATGGTTTTGATTTCAACTCGATATCTTTACGCGTTCCCAGTTTAAGGGCCTTGAGAGACAGACAGACGGATAACAAAGTAGGGTTCCGTTTTTCCTTTTGAGGTACGAAACTCCAAAAACAGGTGTTCCATCCATTTGAGCGTGGTTAGTATTAATAACCGATGAGATTATTTATTTGGTGACTTCAGACCAATTGTACTGAATACGCCTGAATATACATTTTTCGCGTCGGTTTCCCTGCCACCCTGTATTTCGTAATACAGTAATAAATGACTACTAACACCGATTGACCGATATGTACCAATACTTATTGCAAATAAATGATAATGATTGCTTAGCACGGAAGTCACGTCAGAGTAATTCCCCACAGAGTCTAAGCTTTTGCAAGTCGTTATATCACTCAAAACGTTTTAGAAATTGCATATAGTGTAATATTATATAAATAAACTAAATTTTAATAATAATAATTAAACTGCTAGAAAAAAAATATCTTAACCTAACTTTTTGCAAAACTAAAATTTTAAATCTAAGTCGGAGAGGATCTGTACCCTAGGATTAATAATTTTTGATGATAAAAAGCACTTGCCTACTTGTGTTAGACGTCAACTACGCACATTCATATTTCAAAAGGGTGACGATGCTTGCCGAAGCGAATACTTTTCCCTGTAGAACAAACCTACTAATGAAGTCACCTGTTATTTTTCACAGACTTATCGCACTCGGACACGCGGCTGTCAATCATGCTAAACGGCTTCGAGCTTCATTTCTATAATCGCTGCGACTTATACAACGAACTCGAGAAAATATTTGGTCTTGAGCCTGTTATCAAACAACAGAATGATGACGACTATACGGATCGAGATAAAGCTATGAATGATGCTAATGAGAAGCGAAGAAGAGCTCAGGAGACTGTTAGGTCAGAAGCTGCTATGGCAAGAACATGGCGAGATCTCATCCCCGTCATCAAAATCGATATCTGCTCTGGTAGAGTGGTTTTCGGTAACAGATTAGTCCCAACAACATTATCGATAAGCGTAGAAGAGTCCCATTTAGTCTACAGTACAAAACCTCCCGCCTCAAGCCTTGACCATCTCATGCACTTTGTCAAAGCCAAAGCAGAAAACTGTAAAGTGATGCTCGCTCCCAGTCCGAACTACACATCGATGGTCGATGAACCGCCGCGGTATATGGGGGAGGGCTTCGTAGTAATGAGTTCTAACTATATCGAGGTCTACTTCTATATGGATGAACCAGGTTTGGTGCCGGAACAACCTGTTCTTCTCCAACTAGCCAATGGAGATATTGTAGAGTCAGCACCACCCATCTGGGGTGTTGATATAAAG
This sequence comes from Ochropleura leucogaster, assembly GCA_958449745.1. Taxonomy (NCBI): domain Eukaryota; kingdom Metazoa; phylum Arthropoda; class Insecta; order Lepidoptera; family Noctuidae; genus Ochropleura; species Ochropleura leucogaster. Next base: position 18,293,166 of record OY288208.1, read on the forward strand.
TGCGGTAAAGGCACAGATTTTAGCTATGGGCCTTGGGCAGACAGGCAAAGAGATCATCTATTCAAATTTTTCTTCCCACCGAATTATAAAAACTTAGAAGTAACGCCACAGCCTAAACCTGGGGACATAAGACAAACACAGTCGTTTGATATACGATTATCAACTCTAAATGAAGCTACCATAGATATTCTGTTTACGAAAAATAAAGAAACAAATGCGGTGCATATTAATATTGGTGCAGGTTCATACCTTGAAGTAACTCTCCCATGGATTGTCCTACAAGATGGATATACGACAAAAATTACAGGGCAGCTACTACATTTAGAAGCCACGACAAGTCTTCAATACAGGAGTTTAGCTGAAAGTGAAACATTGGAGTACACAGTCAAATGCCACTATCCTCTCGTTTGGAACCATCATCAATGTTGGCAGTTAAGTTTGACAGGATGCAAAGCCACAACACACCTGGTCTACACACACATAGATTTCTTCCAAGATCTCATAAATGATTGGTCGACGAAAGCTCGGCCCGACATTCTACATTTTGTACCTTATACCTGGAAAATATCTCTGTTACTGAAAGAATGTGAGGTAGTCACGGTGAGCAATCAATACAATTGGATAGACTGCAGTTCAACCAATCAAGAGAACAACCATGTCGCGTTCTGTGGTGATCTTCTCGATGTTTCCTTCGATTTGCCTTTCGTTGATTTCTTGCCAGATTTCATCCCGTTAAAGATTTGGGTACAAGGCGAAGCTGTCGACATGAGTTTGTACTTGCCCGAAGTAAACACGTCAAAGTTACTTTTGTTGTCACTCGACAAGAATATGAAGTTAGTACCCTGCAGACTAAAAGCTTCAAAATGGAGAAGAAAATGCGTGAAATCTCAAGGTTGGGTAGACTGTTGGTCTGTGCCTATTGTCGCCCTAAGTGTAAGATACAACTACCACCCCATTCCACCGCTGGGACCGGAACCCCAAGCAGACATAACCACACCAGAGAAAGAAGAAATTCTGTTATCACCGATGAGAATACCAAGAATGAGAAAACAGCCTCAAATCAACTGGACCTTGGACGGTAACAAATTCGACAGAACTACGCTACCCCCCGACAAAGTAAGTGTAGAACTCGAAGTGGGGCCTTCAATCCTTCTGGCCTATGGAACTATTATCACAAGCTTTATGAATTTATTAGAAAATATTTTTGGTGAAGATCAAACATTTACTGACATGCAGAAATCTCCAAGTGCGGAACCTTTTTATTGGTCCAGTGAAAACGCAAAAGCTAATGATAAAAGCAGTGTTAATCAACATACTGAGATATCAATGGACGATTCCACAGATTCGAGCAAGGGTCCTTTTGACCCACGACACTATCGGCCTCTGGACGTGACAGTATCCATTATAATCCATGACATACAGGCGCACTTAGTAAAGAACTGTAGTGAAAGTGAGCCGCCTTGTCCAGTCGTGCTGATAGAACGGTTTGGATTTGAAATGGACAAAAGCTTTAGAGAGACCAAACTCCAACTTCTATTGAGTCCTTCAATATTAGTATCGGCAAATAACCTTTCGCGATCTAACCCCATGAACTCGGGGGCCTTGTATCAAGGTCACTTGATGCTCTCTTCTTTCCAACTACGAGGTAATGGTTTCTTCAGTGACACCAACCGAAATGTCGAAGAGGATACTGTGGAGTATGCATGGATGATGGAACTACAACTAGGTCAGCTAACTGGCCGATTAACTTTACCCCAACTGTACCAAATAATATCGTCTTTAGAAACGTTTTTGCTTCTCATTTGTGATAGTGAGAATGAATTAGTGCCGCCTAACCCCGCTAGACAGTGTCATCATGGAATGAACAATGTGATGTGCCAAGAAACAGACCTCACTTTGAAATACAGATGTCCAACAGCCAATGAAATAAAATACAAGATGATTCGAGTCGCGATCGATCTCATTGATGTGTATATCGCAGATACAAACACTACGCTTCAGTCATGGATTTCTCCAGTCAGACTAAGCTATTGTAACTTACACGGCTCAGGTTTCGGAACTGGTGTGACCGGTTTGCTGCCTAATATAAAACTAGCTCTCTACACACAAACAAACATGCAGACAAACACCCACCATCATTCGAATGGTAGTAGTACTAGTCAGAACAAACCCCTTGAAAGTGATAACTGGGTCGGTGTTGGGTCGGTCGCCCTAGGACCTCTGCTAATCGAAGCTGCGTCATCGCTACCCCAAACACCGAAAAACCTTCACTTAGTTCAACAGAAGTTCTTGAAACTTCATGATGATAAGACGAAAAGACTTTGGTTCTTGTGGCCGATCGAAGGAAAGAGTTCGCAGTGCGGTTGTACGGGAGGTTGCGCGTTCTTTGGGTCTAATAGGAACGGTCCTAACTTCTTGAAGCCAAACCCTAGCGATTTGAATGAAGGGATCAACGTGGCTATGTTTAATGTCATTGAGACGACACCAGGAGAGTATGGATATGGACAGAGTCTACTACATCCAGGACAGCTTGTGTTCCATACGCCTCCATACAACAGCTTGAATGTCTGTCTTCAGCCAACCAATGTGGCTACTTTAATACCATCGCCTTTACCTCAAAACTTGAACAAATCTCCGCAAAGTGCTGAACGTCGCAGCCTGACTAGACGATTCTCATACACAAGCATGAGCAAAGGAAGTAACAACTTACTAGTTTCTAGTACTAAAAGCGATGTTCCGTATGCACGCTTAGTAGATTCCTCCGTGCCTTTGGGAAATTCCAAGATTGACAGCGATTCAAAACTCAACAAGAGTATCCTAAACGTTCCTCAGATGGAGAGCAGCGTCTCTGATTCGAAGCTAGCTCTTAGTTGTGGGGTTAAGGATAACGCTAATGTGACTGGGAAGAAATCGGCCCCGGGAGAAGAGTCCTTTGTTGTACCGAAAGTGCCTGTAAGGAGTGTCGCTGTATCCGAATCGCATTATTCATTAAACTCCCAAGTACCACCCGACGAGACATTGAATCAAGAAGTGCAAAGAACAATGTCTATTACAAGCGAGAACCACTCCGAAGCCTTCTTTTCGGCCGACGAGGACATGTTCCCAAGTCGTTCTTCAAGTTTGAAGCATTCGTTCGGTAGTCGCCATAGCAATCCTAGAGACAAGAGCTCCTTTGGTATAAACGACATAACCAATGAGAAATGGTCTAGCTCCGCGCCTAAATCTGAGGTGGTAGACATTCCGGATACGATAAGTAATATAAGTACAGGAGTCCAGCCTGATTCCGAAAGTGGTTCCGTATCATCAACCTCCTTCATATCTGCGATATCTTCTCAAGAAGATATGACGCTTGTCAACCTTCACATGCAGACCAACAAGCCAATAGTAGACTCACCTCTTTTAATGGCCAGTTACATGCATAACTTGCCCCAATACAAATGTCCTAACTGGTCTACTTGCTCCCTACCCAGTGGTAGTGACGTATTCACGTTACCCCTCTTCAAGAGGGCTGATGATGGTACCCTAGTTTATGTTGGCCAGAAGTATCTACCAAGCTTTGAACCGTTGGGAAAAGTTAACATCCTCAGATTGGTATCAAAGAAGGACCTTAATAACCAGAATCAGCATGGACCATACTCAAATCTTCCTCCACATTTCAATTCTCAAGTCAAAGCACATCCTTACCCGCAAGGATGGTGGGATGTTCAGCAAACAGTGCAAGATAGCCAAGAGAATACCACTGAAAAGAGTACCGCATCGACAGTCACGACCACAAGTGACTCCAAAAGCGGTTTATTCGTCAAATTACGAGGTGAAATCGATATAATGTTGACTCCTCTAGTTCTGGAAAGCACTCAGAAATTCGTCGAGTCTCTTACACCAGTATTATCAAATATACATCCGATCACAGTGATAAATCACTTACGTCTGCTTTGCATATCATCGGTGTCCAGTGCAAATGTGTTAAAACAAAAGCAGTATGTCCAGAACTGGCTACCACAGATGCAGGACAGAAGCCAATCGAACTTGGTGACAGATAAAGACGATAAATGCAAGCTAGCAACCATTCCTCACTCCAACGTGTACGAAGAGAGCATTCTAGAATCGTTACAAGCGACGGTAACGATTCCAAAAGTCAACATGATCTTCATACAATCATCAGTAGTAGAAGACATGATATCTTTCTCAGCTTTAGACAACATTCAGGACTTGACTTGCGTGTCCTTATTTGGAGTGTCAGTGGAGAATATTATCGCAAAATACGTCAGCACGAGGAAGAATTTGGAGTCAGTGCAGTTGTATTATAGGCCTACGTTACGGGCTTTGGGTAGTAAGAAGTCGTTCGGTATTATGAAGGGTCCTCGCGCGTTGATTTCGGCGCAGACTTCTGGGAAGAGAAGGGGGCCGGAGAGAGGAGAGCCGGTTTATATTGAAGCGTCGCAGCAACAGTGTGAAGATACTACCATAACGCTGAATGTCGGTAAGTAACAAGTATATTGATCAGGTTTTGGAAGTAATAAGCAACCTCTATTAGTTAAAAGTAATCTTGAATATGGACTAAAAGTTAAAGAATAACTCGGCAATTTCATTCACTTGGAGATAAAAAAATACAAATTCAAAAATAATTGATTTATTTTTATGTTGGTTCTACAGCTAAAACTGAACACTATATTGAATCATTGAGTACTCTGACATTATTGATACCAAATTTATTTTATCCTTATTTTTAGGTAAGGTCCACGGTCAACTGCGTCGCATACGCAATGAGTCATCCCAACTGAAAGATGTGACAATCACAGGCATACCCTGCCAACATTCCAAAGTGTCTTTCAAGTTCATTCGAGTTGACTCGTGTGCTAAAGGATGCGAATCCATGGTATGTAGCGTAATTTAAACTCTGTAAGTAAATACTTATGGTTGATTTTATAATTGCAACAATCTGGTCACTGTACTACTATAGAGTAAAGACTACTGATATTTTGATCACTGTAATTTAAGCCCTGTTCGAAGTCATTAGATCGATTTTATACCATGACATGTTCTATCTTTACAGTGTTGCCAAAATGGAGCTCCGGCCGAGGCTCAGAAAGACAGTCCAATCGGCTTCATAATGTTCGAATGTGGTCTTGAAGGCATCTCCATAAAAGTTGCCAAGCACTCGCAATCTCACAAGCCACAAACTCAGACCGAAGAGAAGAAACCTCTTAGACCAGACAATGAAAGCTGTAGAGAATCTGTCAAATCTGCCGAAGAGTCGAAGCCAGATAAGGAACGTAGTACTAAAAGCAGGACTTCTGGGATTGAAGATCTGTTCCGAAAGAGGGACTCAAGCTCTAAACCTAGTACTCCTAATCTCGGGAGTGCCCAGCCTCCTCCCGTTCCACCTCCCCCCGAACCTTCCACTCCTGGCCCTGATGAGCCTTCGCATGACAGCACTACTACTGTGGTGCCTTTAAAGGATAACGGGAATACATCGTCTTGTGCCATCGATTTGAAAGTTGTATGGTTCAACTTTGCTGCTCCTCCAAGAACTCCTATTACGAAGAAGATTGATTATACGAGGTAAATTAGCTTTCGATAATGAACACCATCACATGTTTCATCAGGTTATAAACTATCTGTGTACCTATCTTTTATGCTTGAAAGAGTAACAAACATCCATACATACATCCTCACGAACTTTCGCATTTATAATATTAGTAGGAGAGTATAAACTTATCCTCTTCGCCAAGGTATTCTTAAACCTGTATGTAAACCGTTTCAGACTAGATTGGAACCTCCTAAGCACAGCATCTCCAGCCATCAACGCGTGGATGAATCCTTGCAACCGATTAGGAATCAGAGTAGTGGCGTTGTACCGCGCCTACGCCAGACGCCTCACCGCCACCGCAGCCAGCCTGATGGCAGCTGCCTTAGACCTGGCTCCACATCATACTCTGCCCAAGGTAACTTTGCAATTCATACGCGTATTCACGACGCGCCTGCACTGCCAAAAGTATCAACATTTTTGAAACAGCTTGACCCATTCCGACTCTTAAGTTAGCGAACCCTTCACGAATCAAACCAAGTAACTACGCAATAATGATTGCTGGGAAATGACTCGGTTCAAAATGGCACACTTCTCAATGTTTATTAATCTTTATCTTACGCATTTTATAGTACAACAGTTCAGTAGTATTTCAAGTACAGATAAAACAATAAAAACTTGTCATGAATTTAAAAATAAATCTTTTAAAATATATAGATAGAAACGGTAAAGATAAAATCAAAAAGAAAAACAATTGTAATGATCAAAAAAACTAGTTTTTTTCGGCTCCGTTAAGGTTACTCTTAGACCTATTTATTATAAAGTATAATACAGTAAATCTACTAATATTTCAAAGTAATCGCAGCATTTATTTCAATGACGCCATCATACACACGCCAAAAATCTCTATCTCAACGTTTTTACAGAGTCGTTACGGCCGACACACGCCGATGGCTAAGCAGTTACGTGAGGAACCTTCGCTACAACTGTGTGCAGTATTACTGCGGTACGCGCTGCAAGCGGATGCTGCCGCCGTGCAGGCAGACCTAGCTGAACGACATCTGCCGTCCTTGTCTACGCTGAGACAGGTAACTGAAGAAAATGATAGAACAAGGTCCTATGTTCCCAACCGTCCCTTGCTAGAGCCAGCCCGCGCTTCTGAGCTAGTCCAAGTCAGTCCCCTCTTAATATCACTCAGATCCAGCCTGTCCCTTTGCTTTCCTCCCTCAGCGACGCTGTAAACCTTAGCGTGTAGTCGCTTAGTTTGTAGGTTTTTTTTGCCCTGGAGGTCTTAATTTTTAAGGCATCCACAGGAAACGCCCGGTTAAGCAGACGTCAATTTGACATGGTAATACCATTTTTTAACTTTGATACAACTGGGGTACTCAATTGATGCAATTGTACATGGACTTCCAAAGCCATACATAATTCGAAAAAAAAATGAATAAAAATATAACGTAGGGGGGGTTGAGGACCAATAACATGAAATTAAATTTAAAAACATTTTAAATAATTTAAAAACGTTCTATTTTTAAATTCTAGGGCGTGATAGTCCTGAGTCGTCAATGGAAGAACATTCTCTACACTCCGCTACTATTGGAACACAACTATAAGAGCAAAGTGATGAAGCCACTCAATGTCACCTTCGCTTTACCTGATTTATTAGAGGTAAGTAGTGCAAAATTTAAGTATCTACAACAGGAGTTTGCGCGTAGCGGTCGGTCAATTGGCTCTCAGTTTTTTAAGTCACAATATCGTTTCTTTTTTATTTATTTGGATGTTCAACAAAGGATGCACATAGATTATAATCTAATATATAAAATTCTCGTGTCACAATTTTCGTTCCCATGCTCCTCCAAAACGGCTGGACCGATTTGAACGAATTTTGTGTGCATATCGGGTATGTCTGAGTGTCGGCTAACATCTATTTTTCATGCCCCTAACTGAACAGCGGGTGAAACCGCTGGGCACAGCTAGTAAACAATAGAAAAGGTTGTTTTAAGTGTGTTCCTTTAAGAGACCGCAACATGCACATATAACTAGATATTAACACAACAGTAAGAAAAAAGGCAAGATCATAATATTTAGGTAATATAAAATCTAAAAGTAAATAAAAACCAATATATACTTTTTTTAAAGATAAGAAATCAGTCCTAATTTTATTATGATTATTATGATTATCTCTTGGAAAAGTATTTAATTAGTTCAGTGATAAATAAAAACTGCTTTCTTTGACTGTCTTCTATTATGTTGTATGTAGTTCTTAATTTAATTGTGTGGCCCATTCGCCCGATAAGTATGTGTGTCTGAATAAAACCTCCCTTGTCCAGGATTCCGTAGAAGGCTGGCAAGAATATCCTTTGGAGACAGAAGCTTTGGATGAGAACTGTCTACTTCTCAACATGGATGTTGACAAAGTCAACCTGCCCGGTGAGTACACTTTCATATTACGTAAAAAAAACAGAACAGACAGAGTAAAATGTACTTTATGATGAACTTGATAAGGTCTTATTTCAAAGAATAGCGGCTGTAGTGATCTAAATATTTGTTTTGATATAAAATTTAATTTAAGCAAAAAATTTAAAAGCAGGTTTTTTCTTTATTAAATCAATGATTTAAAATTAATCTTTGAAATATGAGCTTTGAATAGGAATATAATTAACATAAAATTACAGCTTTTTATAAAAAGAATTGGTAATATATTTTTATACTTACAATTTTCACAATAAAGCCAATCATTATTATTATATTAATATTGCTAAATTCACAGTACTTATCTCGTAATTGGCTTTTGAGTAAAATATTATTTAAATAGGCGAAATTAGTTTTACGGATTATATTGTTCTATTTAAATATTAATGTAGGTAAATACTCCACAGTTTGCAATTTTAATATAAACCTGGCTGGTTAATATCCAAGTTTGCGATAATCATCTTACTTTTATTTGGATGGTCCTCATCCTCTATAGAAAAATAAGAATTTTCTAAAAATAAATCACTCGAAAACTCGCCACCACAACAAAACAAAACGAAGAGCAAACAAACAAGCGAATCACGATATTGGCTCTGATGGGATTGGTATCGATTCGGTTACTTAAACTGAACAAACGATATTCCGGTTTTGTGTATACCGTATATGTTGTATTACTAACATCGAACTAATATAATACTGGTACTTTGTATCTGGCATCTTCTATAAGAACAATAATTTTACAATATAATCCGTAATACTAACTCCATATAGTACAATATACTTTGGCATAGATAGCAACATTAATAACACGTTGTTTGTGGGTGAAGCGTCCGGCGTGGCGGCTAGTCCGCGCCCGCACTCGTTCCCATCCACGCCGCCCTCCGGTTCGTACACACTTTGTGCTGTGCTCACAGGGGCTTGTGAACCTTATGACTATAGAGATAGAATTCAATTTAGAACTGGAATGTATTCATCATGTCCACTAGTAATCTTGTTCCACCAATTGCTAATTATAGATTCCCCTTTTTCAAATAACGTTCCCCTCTCTGGGTGGAGCGCCAGATTTTTACTGACTAAAACATACCTATGTTCCTTCTTTTGCCCTTTATATTTCGGGGCGCGGTATCTCTTTCGAACAACCCGCAACCCCGGCAAGTTGGACTTCCCCTGAGGATGCCTTATCCAGGTATTTCTCTGGGTTTGTCCGCCAACATTTCTAGGAGGGCTCTACTCCTCCTGCCATTTGCTCCTTGCCAAGTATTCTGTCAGCCTCCTTCACAGAGCCTCTATAAAATGTCTTCCGTTTTATAATGGGTTTGTAGTCTTCCGGCATCATTAAGGGTCCTTTTACAAAGTAATGAAGTAGAGAGACCGTTTACACATAAAAAAAGCAAGTCCTAAATAAGAAGAAGTTCGAATGACACGATAAAGTTAAAACTTTTTTTAAAATACAAGGTTTTAATTTTTTCCGGGACCACCGAACGCACTGAGTTTCAAAAAGTTTTTTCTCTATCTAATAATATAATGCAAAAATCTTAAGGTTCACAAGTCCTAAAGTAAGAAGTCATTTGTTATGTTACCTCAAAAAATAATTACTTTAACTGAGAGTATCTAGCATTCATTTTTTGTGAAGAGTATTTAAGCAGGCAATACTTCCAAATTGCTTAAATACCAATCCTAAATATGTATATTTAATAAAAATCTCATAGCAAACGATTTCCCAGCGTGTGTTATGCGTTTTATATGTTTAGTTGTTATCTGTCTTGCCGGTGTTTACAACCGCATGGAGTGTTCATATACATTTGTGTGACCATTTCATCGACCTCATTAATGTTACCTGTGATAATCGCATACCTACATCTAAACTAAGACATCTCTTAGAAAAAAACCGGTCAAGAACGACTCAGACTCGCAGTAGAGAATTCCGTACAAACTTGCGACATAAACAGCTTATCGTTTTTTTTTTAAATAACGTTGCCCCACACTAGAAATTTCTCCTGTATCGTGGTCGCGTTTACAATATTTAAACTCACATACACCAACAACCAGACCCGTAACACTTACCTGTAGGTCATACAAATATTTGTTCCGTACGGAGATCGAACCCGCGACACACAGCGCATTAGTCAATCGCTCAGTCACCTCGCCAACCGTGTCGTCACTCGTTTCTCGTCGTTTTGACTGCGTAGACTTAAAAAGTTGTTTTCACAGCACAGAGGGACCTCATACTTGAGTATATGTCTATAAATATCACTTGTCTCCAAGGTCTTCACATATAGACAGACGGTACGAAACCCTCAAAAGGTAATTTTTCTGAAGACGAGAAAAACGTATTGCTCTTGGTAAGGGAACTAATGAACAATGTAGATCATAAAAATTTTGTAAAAGGTCACTGTATCTATACTGTATTATGTTAGATAGCTGCGTATGATTACTAAGTATTCGAATACAAGAATAACTAAAATTCACGATTTTTGAGATGTCGCAGTTTAGATCTATGTAGGTGTATCCTGACGCTTAGAATACAATTTAGTATATCTATTACCGGTCAAGCCTGAATTCAGGCCAAGTTAGGTTGTACTATGCCTAAGTGTTTACTGGTTTATCGTTGCATACATTGCGGCCATCTTGGATAGCGCAGGTCGCCATCTTGAATAGATCACTCGGATTGTGTGTTATTGTATACAATTCTTACCTGATATATTAAGTTAGAGAGCCTTAAGAGGGGACATTGGCTGCAATTTTTCCATACTTATGTAACTTTCTGTTTTCTTCCTGCTTCCTAAGTGCTCATTTTTATGAAATTAGGGTCTGATACAGGCATGCTCCTGTCATTTTCTTTTTTCAGCAACCAATTGGTAACGAAAACATGACACTTCAAAAATGTCGTTTTTTACCGTCGTCATTAAGGGACTACCAGACAAACTTGTTTTTTTTAAACATTAACTAAATAATTAGAACCTAGTTAAACTCTTCCTTAACATTTTAATTATCCTTACTAATATTATAAAAGCGAAAGTGAGTTTGTTTGTTTGTTACCTGTTCACGCAGACGGACGGACGGCTAATTTTTATTTAAAAAAAGTGGGATGTGGGGGAGGAAAAGGGAAGAAAGTAGAAAAATTTAGCGTTGCTATTACAAATCAATAAGGCGCAAGGGGAACTTTGTTACCCCGAATTTAACGCGAGCGAAGCCGCGGGCAAAAGCTAGTTAACAATAATTAAATCAGCTGAGTCTTCAATTACGTCTTCAATACGAGAATACAAAACGTCGATTTCGCTAAGATTTGATTATGTAATCGGTCTGAGCTGCAGTTGTCCCGCGCGCTCTGTGAGCTCTGTTTAGGCGGACGGTAAGTTTCTTCAAAAACCTATTTTTCGATTTCCTTACAGGCCCTGTTCCCTCTTAAGGTCGTCTTTTTGTGATAATCCCTCACCTAACAACTTCAGTATGAACTAGTTTGGTCTTAAATCAGGTTTGGCCGATAAAATAATATTCTCCCTCTTATTTAATGTAATTGATTTGAAAGGACATTGGACAATATGTGTCCAATATCCTTTACTAGATGTCTGAATATTTCCCAGATTTTTCATACATTCTTAATACATCCATGTGTCAAAAAATGTTAACTAACCTCATTTTGTTTGTGATGAATATTTGATTTGTTTTTGTAGTGTTGTTTGATTTGTGTTTACTTTTATATTTCTATGTGGATACTCCTGTTCTAAATTATTTGTTAAAAAAAGGATTGGCCGTCGCTTCGCTTAATTATGTTCACCGCATAAAATTAGATTTTTGCATAAAAAAAAATAAACAAACGCGCTAGTGACAAAAGCTCCTGTATTAATAACTCGCTTATAATTCAATTAATAGTAATACTTATTAATTGAATTAAATGCAAGCTTGGGTTTATATGCTGAACTTATTGTTTATGTACTTTGGCTATCGCTATATGGTGGAACTTTTCTTGTATACTTATAATATAACTTATCATTGATTGCAATCATATTCTTCTCAATTTTATAATCTTCTTATTACTACACTCAAAAACTATTTTACCATCGTTCTTTATTATCACAACATTCAAAATTATTTTTAAATGTTTAGTGTTTAGTGGTAGCAATCGCGACTGCTGAACATGATGGCCTAGGTTAAATTCTCGGGTCGACCAAATTGTTATTGAGCTTCCCATCAGGAATTTCTCAGTAGCAGCCAATGAGTGATGGCAATAGGCTCGGCCCCTAGAATATGAGACGTAAACATCAATGGTGAAATGTGGGTGTACTATCAGTTAAGAATACACCTCTGCTTAATCATTCGGAGATTACAGTGATGTCAACTGTATGTTCTCATAAAAGTTGTGGCAAAACATTTGTCACAAACACACAGTACCCGAATGTTGATGTGACAAATATAGCTTGAGAAAAAGACTTAGGTATGACTGAATCGATGCTCTACAAAGTGCATATATCAAAACTCTATCATCATTATTCTCTTGCTCTCTCCTTCATCCATACTACTCTATCACTCCTCCTTTTCACACACCTCCTTTTATACCATATCATCCTTCACACAGTCTATCCTCTTTTTTTATAAAAAACGTTGCTCCACACTAGGAGTTTCTCCTGTATCGTGGGTGCGTTTACAAACATTTAAACTCATATACACTAACAGCCAGACCCGAAACAACTATTTGTAGGCTTTACAAATATTTGTACCGTGCAAGAATTGAACCCGGGACACGCAGCGCAGCAGTCAATCACTCAGCCACTGCGCCAACCGTGTCGTCAAACACACATTCCTTTAAAGACGTTCACACAGTTCATCCATATTCTCTTATTTATTCTCAAACATTTTCCTCAATTCTCCGCACCGCATACCAAGCTATAACAAGAACTTAATGTGCCACGTTATACGCCGAGAATAACAAATCTCTGTTACTGAGAATGAATGATAAAAGATTTGCATGTTGATATTAGTGAAAATTTATGATCCAAACAGTTTTGGAATCGTAGTTATATCTGCATTATTTACACCATTTCTTAAGGGGTGCCATCGTACAATAAAAAATAAACTGTTTAGTAGCTAAAAAGAAAATCTTTGAATTAGCTTTTATGCATTTAAACAATATAAAAAATATGATTTATATTGTGATAGTTCAAATTTGAATCCTAGCTTAGAGGTAACTATCATAAAAGTTTTTCCTTGACAACTAGACTGGTTAATAACATCTCCTGGCCAACTGATTAAATTTCACTCATCACATATAATACGCTAGTATCCAAAAAAATATATATTAGTCCGTCTTTTAGATTATTCAAAAATAAGGGACACGTATTTTTTTTAGTTCGTGTGACGTCACGCGTTGCTGCATTTTTTCGCAACGAGTGACGTCACGCGTAACTTTAATGGGCTATAATATATCTTTGTCATTTTTGGTCTTATTTACAAATAAAAAAATACGGGTCCCTTATTTTTGAATAATCTAAAATTCGGACTAAATAGAATGTAATTACTTTGACCATGGAAACTACCCTATTAAATGATGGATAGACTTTGTGAAGGATGATAGAGCCAGGAAGGAGTTGTGATGTTATGACGAGTAATAGAGGAATACGGAATTAGAAAACATGCTGCACTGACCCCAAGGGATTTGGGATAAGAGCAGAAAAATGATGATGATGAAATATAATTAAATGACCAAGGGATGTTTTAAGATAAAATTCACCAACTTTTTTGATATGGTGGCACCCATATTCTCCACACCACTTTCTATGCTCATACATTCTAGCACATTCTTCAAATTCCTAGAAAGTCTAACCCTCTTACATTAGTGAAGTGCTAATACCATCTCCATCACAGTGCGCGCCGCACAAAGCAGTCGCGCGAGCCTGGTGTTCCCCTCGCTGCCATTCTCTACGAGGAAGCCGGCCTTCCATGACGACGCCATCGCTAGTGAGTAGATACATCGCTGGTTTTACACGCGAATTTAGGTACTAAGTGCTGCAAGGCCGTCAATGTATATCGCCGGATAAATGAAGTAAGTTACAATGACGATCTTATAGATTAAAGTCATGAATCATTTATTTTGTGTGTAGAAGTTTCAACGTGCTAGTTGAGTAGTCGATATAAGTACATTGCAATGAGGACGGTTAGTACGGAACTAATGGCGCTAGTATAGCTTGTTACAAGCACCGTCATTTATTGAAAATCTGTTAGTTGCATTTTTTTTTCTACTTCAAAAAAGCTTGACTTAGAAACTGACTTCCTACGACGATGGTATTGGCCAAAACTGAATTAGAAGGACGTCTTCGGATGTATAGGGAATGGAAAATGTGTAAACATCCAAAACTGTGTGCTCTTAAAAAAAGACATACAAGAGGTCCAATATGATTTTTCTCACTTATTATTCATATGGAACACCCAAGCTGACGTTCCTTTTAAACTCTAGTTGACTACGGGACTCTGAAGGAAGACCTACCCACGGTGGGTTCCAACCCATCGTTATACTCTCCACACGGCAGTGATGAGAACATTAAGAATGATCGCGCAATAGAAGACCTGTACCAGTGGATGGCTAAACAGGAACCCATCAAAGTGGTAAGTCTTTGAAAAGGTTGGTGAATGTATATGGAGATGGTGCATGTTCCTTTAGATTTCAAAAGTAGTTTATTCGAATCAGTGTGATGAAAAGGAAAAAACTGTTCAGGTGGGGATTCGTAGATGACTCTGCCCTTTTTTCCGGATGAGAAATCGTTAAATAACTTCTCCTACTCTGGGTGGAGCGGTAGAGAGTGTCAGACTGTTCCTGACTAATACTCATCTCTTTCGAACAACCTGTAGCACCGGATGACTCTGCCCTGGAGAGTGGAGTGTAAATGTGGTGTTGCCCAACAAACGATAGAACACTTACATCGTGTCCTGCCTGTTGTTTGCACATCACAGTAGCTTATGGACGCTACGGAAAGCGCTAAACTCGTCGCCAAATTTTGGACTGACTCTATTTAGATTATCAACGATACGTTAAAAAGAAGTATGACATGAAAACTTCAGTAAAACACTGCATTTGATACGCATGCTCTTAACACTTTCGCTGCCCAGAACTCAGCGTATGAGTCCAAAATAATAATACGCTGAGTTCTGGGCAGCGAAAGTGTTAATGGGTATCTAACCAGTATTTGAGAGTAGAAATTACACAATTAACTCTCAGCGAACTGATTATCATTTATTACAAATGATAGAAGACTGTATGCATGAATTGTAAATAACAAAACAGTTTTAACATCCTCGCTGTAGTCGTTAATTTATTGAAGGTTACAAAAAATTTGAACTGCTGTAGTATAAAGGGTGTTGTTAAAGATTTCATATTTATATGAATCTAAGGGCGCGCCCACAATCCATTTAAACTGTAAGAAAATAAGATCTAAAGTGAAAGAAGACTTTATGAAAGGTAGGGTAAGGTAAAGTCCAAACAAAAAAAACTTTGAAAAAAAAATTTGAGGAACGTCCGAACAAAAAAATTTATGACGTTGTTTTTTAACACTAAATAGGCTTGCGTTTAGCCGCAACTAGTGTAAAGCAAGTAAGCGGCCCAGGGTGGAGCATGCCTAGAAGAAACCGATAGTTAGGCTCTCTCAAAACATTTCATCCCACAATCGATGCTACAGACACCGCATGACCTAGCCACCACCACACGCATGCACTCATTCCCGGGTTAAAGATTAACCTATTGACCCCACATTCAAAGTAAACTATAAAACACAGTCACGTAATTCCACTAACCCAGGAGCCAAAGAGCAAGAAGCCAATAATTCCTCCTTCGAAGATGAACCCTCGCGCGGTGGCTGCGGCGATGCCGGCCTGCAGTCTGTACCCGCTGCAAGGGTCGCTGATGCTGCTGGATGCTCATCTCGTGTTCCAGCCCTTCCTTGCTGCCTTGGGGGTCTCGCCGCATCAGGTTACGCAAGGTATGTTGTGTTTTTTAAATAACACACTTTTTTTAGTCTGTTCTTGTGGATGTTTAAACTGAAGATATCAGAATTCTCCTGATTTTGAGATTTTTCTTAACTGATGACCTCTAGATAGGTGGTTTCTATATGATTTTCGGTTGATTCAGTAGACAGATAGATAATAAAAAAAACTAGCAATTTTTATATGGTAGGTACAATTATATGGTGCATTTTAAAACCGATTTTATGAACTCTTTATATATATTATATTTATTTTATGAACTATATGCCTGTTTTAATAGCAACACCTAAATGATTGGTTACACAATGTTATTATTACTAGGCTTTCAATGCTCAACACGACGCTGTAAGTTTAAAGACACTACTGGGTAAACGCCTCCCCTTTCTCCCTTCCAAACCTCTCTATTGATCGATCTCTCTCTCAAGCTGTTAGTGTGAAAAAGTAAATACTTCTTGTACTAAAACTGCTTTCTGTGAAAAAGTAAATACGTCTTCTACTAAAACTGTCATCAAATTTAAACCATTTATTTCAATCAGACCATTACAGGAATTTTGGAATATCATGAAAACAATAAAGATGCTGCTACAACCCCAGTCACAAAACATAATAACTTTTGAAAGTACTATAAGATATACTCCATAGATTACCACAATAAAAGCGCATATAATACTTTAAGATTATATTTTTATATTATATTTAAAGATACATCTCACACTTCCTATTCCATTTCTAGTCTCCGTTTTTCTCTAGTTCCTTATTTAAAACCAACTTGAGTATGGGAACGTCATGCCCCAACCAGCCAGCATTGGTTAAGGTATAAAACCTCTTACAGTACTGTAATTGCCAAAAGTGTAGATCTCTAGAATAATGGGCAAGAATCTCCAATGTATGTGTGTGTCTCTCAGGCGAATCCAAAAACAAAAGCGGGTCTGGCGATGGCGTCAACAGCGGTAGTGGCGGGCCGCCCGCGCTGGACTCGCTCGGCTCCAAGCTGTCGCTCATCGCCTGGATGGACATGTTCCGCATCGACATCGTCGTCAGCGACCTGGCTGCCAGGGACCGCAGGCATGCGGGGAAAGGAAAGGGTGAGTTGCTATACAGGGTGCTGATAACAGAGCCATGGATTTCTAAATGTTGATGGTATAGAAAATTGACCTTAAGAGACGATACGTCATTTTTATAGATAATTCGATATATACTACATTTTGGAAAAAGAAAATAAAAAGGGATTAGTCGACAAGATAAAGGCCGTAATCTCCCATTTTGTTTTTAAATCAATGAAATAATTTTATTGTGATTTCAAAACTAGACCTTATGAAACCAACATACCGACGCTTCCTACGTACATAAGGTTAAGTCAAAAACCGAGGTTTACAAGAGAGCGTAATTTGTGTTCAACACGCCCTAAAAATTATTCTATGAGCAATATTAAATATTTTCTTTCTACAATATTTTTAAGAGTTTTATAATGCTATTTACACATAAGTATTTTATGTTGTCACGTTTTCTTGGAAAAACTGATAGATGAACGTTTCTACGACACTTATTCGTTGTATATATAATGCATGTTCTCTTATACGATTTCTAAAACAAGGTAAATAAATTAAGTAAAAATAAAAATCGTATGTCAGCATGTGCCAAGTCATTTGATTCCCACCCGAGAAAAAAAAAGCATGTGCGCATAGATAATCTAAAGCCAATGATACAAAAAAAATTTAGAGGTGTCAAGGGACACTCGGATGGAACGAAGTTCCTATAGAAATGAAACTATCTGGCTTGCTTTCTACAAGAGAGAGAGCGACAGACAGACAGACAGAGAAACATGCGACGCCGCACAGTTTACAATAGCTTACTATAGCAAAAAGTGTCGTGACAACTTTTCGTAAGATTTTTTTCCGTCTAGCCCCCACAACGCGCGATAAGGAACTTCCTTCCAAAAATGCCATTTTCGACATCACTTTATGTACGTAGGGACCATCGATACATTTAAGTGAAGATCCATAACCATTTCATACTGTTCTATCATTTACTCACAATATTGTAAAACCATCCGCCATTAATTGCCTTTAAGTTCTACTAACCATAAACCAGTCAAACACAAAGCAACCACTAACCAGGTTCCCAAACCCACGGTGCGCTCCCATCAGAGATGCCCGCGTTCCTTTGCGAGAAGGTGTCCATCGACGTGGACCTGAAGAAGGTGGCGGACATGGCTGTAGACGACCTCATACAGCGCCAGAATGTCCTGTACATCTCCAGGGGACAGCTCAAGAAGCACATCAGTACGATGCTCAACTTCAATATCAGTATACGGTTTATTTCGCAGCAGGTTAGTGTGAAGAGCTTCGTAATTGTTGTTATAAAAATATATCAAAACCCATTGTATATTTACTAATTGTATTTCATGCTTTACAATTTGTATTTCTTTCATAGAATATTTCCTCTCCTCTCTTCTAAGCTTCTGCGTCAAAACATAAAATATTTAATTGAAGATAACTTACAAATTATTCAATAATAATAGTTTGAACTAACCAACCATTATTATTATTTTTCCGATGTTTACGCCTTTTTCGTCATTAATAATTATTCAACTATAGCTGGCATCAAAACAATCATGTTTTTTATGAGACCTATTTTTCTAAGCGTCACTTTTTCGTAATGTAAGACAGCAAAGTTACAAACTTTGCCATAAGCACAACTTTGCTATAAAGCCAACTATGGCTTGATACGATTTTAACCGTGGTTAATATAATCACAGTTGTACTGATTGTATGTATTGTGGTTTAAAGAGTAGAATATTGTGATCTGCATCTTTATTAATATATTAGACCTTAACAAAACATTGTTTGTTTAGGTTAACATGCCCCTGCTCCGGCTACTGCATCAGATCAGTAACATGTACCAAAATGTAAAGGACACGCAGATTGAATTGCGCACACAGACTAAGATATCGCATCGACAGAATAAACACACTTCGTCATCAGGTAACTTACTTGAATCCTTTTCATAAACTACATATAAGATTTATTTATATTCTTATTCTTTATTGCACACAAAACAATAATAAATACACAAATTACAATATACAGCTTATGTACAACGGCGAGCTTAACCCAGAATTGGGTTTTCTTACAGCAAACCTTTCTTAATGATTAATCATTAAGAAATCTTTATTTTATACGTTTAACACTTTGACCCCCGAATACTGAAACGTCACTCAAAATGTGAGGGCTGCTTAACATTTGAGCAGCTCTTAAACTATAGATTTTGTATGGTCAAACGTCACTTCTGAGTCTCTGTTAAATTTAAGTGGGACTTAAATTTTGAGTGACGTTTCAGTATTTGGGGGTGAGTCGACTAAATAATAATAACAAATGCGGACTTCTGAGCAGACATTTCCCAACAGTCTACCTTTCGCTGCTTAAATTCGAAAGGGCCAGAAGTCGAAAAGATATTTTGGTACAGAAGAGCTTATTAAAATATTAGTTGGCCAAACAGGGTGTATAAATGCTAAAAGGGCAGCAATCTGATTGGACCATTTACAAAGTGAAAATACTCGGTGTCTTTTTTGCATATAAAAATATAAAGAGAATTGATGATAATATTTAACTATTTTATTTGAGACCCTTTTGAAGTTTAAGCAGCACTTTGATCTTTTTGTGATCTGACGAAAAATAAAAAAAGGCTCATCTCATCCCTTTTAATTCACCTGGTGGAGACATTTGTGGGAAACCCCTTAAAATTTACTAAAAAAAAAATCTCACATAGGTAATCTAATTAAACATTTTTTTTACCAGTATCAGACTTCAGAGAAAACTTAGTAAGCGTGACATCTCTAGAAAAAGAAGTCCAATACGCCACCTTAGAGCCCAAATGGGACCTGATAGCTCCGACCTTAACTCCTGAGCTGGCGGCTGCGGTACCTCAGTCCTTGAGTCAGCAGAAACTGGCACAACCAGCTACCAGGCCTAGACCACAGTCTTTCGCACAGAAGTTGAGATCTACTGGGAAGAGTGTGAAGGGGAAGTTGGGTGAGTGATTGTACTTAATTATTATTACTAACTGTTGCCCGGAAGTTTATACGCGTTAGGTTTATTAGTTTAGTTTTTTTTTATGTTTGATAACTTTAGTATAGATTACTTTTTATTTGAATCGGATTTTGTTAATAATTTCATGCGTTTTATTATAAATGGTAGGTAGGTCGTGTGGTAGGTCGCAAAAGCTAAGCTAATTGAATTTGACGCGTTGTGCATGTTTAACGGAAATATTTTCGCTCATAAAGGCTACAGCTCTCTAAACGAAGGCGCTCACACGCCCATGTACGCGGCGGGTTCCACGGGCGCGGGCACCGCGTCCCCGGGCCCCGGGCCGCACGTGTCCCCAGGCCCCGGGCCGCACGTGTCCCCGGGCCCCGGGCCGCACGCGTCGCTGAGCTCTCCGTCGGCGGACGCCGCGGACGGCAAGCTGGCGCCACGCTGCTGGCGGACCGTGTACCTGCTGCTCGACTTGTACGCCAACATGCCTGATGCCGAGACGATTACTCACAGGTAAAGAAAGCACTTGGAACTTATTTTCAATATCCGCTTTGAAAGTCTGGGGTTTCAGGTTGATCGAAAGAGATAAATTACATTGGTGGGTTTTAGTCAGTTAAAGTCCGACAATCCCCCCCCCACTCCGTCTAGAGCGGGGGATATTATGTGATGATTTACTATCCGAAAAAAGAATTATTTGGATAAAATAGTAGCGAACCTATTCCAAGACGCAGTACGAAGTTCATTCAGTCAACTGACTAGTATAATGATATCTAACTTCCTTAGCACTAATGTGACCAACGGGCTCGATCCTACATCTCGTGTGATTACTTCTGTGTGAGCAGAGATTTATAGATATTGTGACTTTGTTATCCATTAAACGTTGAAGGGGTGTCAAAAATGTATCATTTTCATTACTTGCGTAGCCTTTTCCCTGCTATGTTGGAGTCGGCGTCCAGTCTAACTTAATGGAGTGAACAGTATTTTACATGGCGACTGCCTCCACCTTCACAGCACACTAATGGCTGGAAAATACGATACCTCTTGATAAGACTGGTTGTTTGATTTTCGGGCCACTAATCAAATCAAAGATCTACTTTTGACAGCTGGTTGACAAATGTATCAAGTAATAAATTAACTTGTATCAAGTAGTCAAGAGTAGTGGTTCTCTCCCACAGATTCTCCGTGACAACTGACATCCCGGAGCACTACCGACATGGTCGCACCGCACGTCCTCCTTCTCGAGAACAGAACAACAGCAACTCCTCATCCAGTGCTGCCAATATGGGCATGGTCGTTGTGGGAGTTGCCAGGTAAAAAATTAAAGATCTTTTTAAAACGGTATAAGTTTTTAAACTCACATTGTCACTATCATATTATGATGTTTAATTATTTGTATACACATCTTTTTTTAATTTTTTAATATTTTATAAAACTTGAAATTAAAGTATTTAAAAATATAATAATAAATAGTCGTCCACCGGGTTCAATGCTACCGGTTTGAGAGAATAACGTCATTATTAACACTTTAAACGAGATACGTATACCATTTTTATACATTTATTTATTTTTCAACATAAAATTACATTTTTAAATATTTCTTAAAATCATAAAAAAAATATATAAAAATAGTAGCCCACGAGTATCGGAAACAGGGTCATTTTTATTATTATTATTTCTAATAAAATAAGCACACGTTGAGATTCAAAACAAAAGTGAACTAGTTTATTCGAAGGAAATGCCACAGATAAAATATACACATACTAATATAGGTTAGTTACACATTAGTGACAACAGATAGATAGCAGTATTGAATATCGATTATGTATTTAGATATAACTTTCAACACTCCCACTATATCTAATATTCATAAACATAAGCATTTATAAAATAAAAACATAAGGTAACATTTTACACAATCACCAATCCTAACAACTTCATAAAGGCATAATGTTTCTTAGCACACAAACTTTTAGTCAACAAGTCAGCAGGCATGTCAGCAGTCGATAAATAATTTAATTTTATTATATTATTTGAAACACACTCTCTGGCAAAATGATATTTCACATCTATGTGCTTAGATTTTTTGTGAAATACTGGATTTATCGACAACTTCTGTGCACTCTGATTGTCATTAAACAAACTTAAAGTATACATTTTATTTGTGATTTCAAACTGCAAAGTCCTTAAATATATGGCTTCTTTACATGCCTCTGAAATACTCATGTATTCAGCTTCGCAGCTTGAAAGAGCTATTGTTTTTTGTTTTTTACACTCCCAGGATATTACTCCATTGGATAACAAAAAACAATAACCAGTATATGACCGTCTATCATATGTATTATTAGCCCAATCAGCATCAGCAAAACCTTTAATTTCTTTATTTCCATTCTTACAATATGTAATACCAAATGATTTAGTCTTTTTTAAATATTTTAAAATCCTCTTGGCATAATGCCAATGCTGATCAGTATGATTAATATTAAACTGACTTAAATAGCTTACAGAGAAAGTTATATCTGGTCTGGTTAAAACCGACAGGTACATTAGGCTACCTATTAGTTGCTGATAGGGCACTTGTTTAGTTACATTTTGACCAGTGTTTACATTTAACTTAGTCTCCATTGGAGTTTCAACAGTCTTACAGTCTGTCATTTGAAATTTTTCTAATAAACTCTCAATATAACCTTCTTGACTTAAAGTAACAGACCCTATCCTTTTATCAAATTTAACACTCATCCCAAGACACTGTCTTACTTCTCCTAAATCCTTAATTTTAAATTTATTTGACAATATTTCCTTTAGGCTATTAGTTTCCTTTTTATTATTGGAAAAAATAAAAAAATCATCGACATAAAGGGCCACTATAGTTATCATATTTTCAATTTTCTTTGTATACATACAATGTTCTAATTTAGATTTCTTATAACCATTTTCAATTAAACAACTATCTACTTTTTTGTTCCAGGCCCTGGATGCCTGTTTTAAGCCATAGATGGCTTTCTTAAGTTTTAACACTTTCTTAGAGTTATCTGGGGAATTAAAACATTCAGGTTTTTCCATGTATATAGTCTCTTCCAAGTTACCATTTAAAAAAGCAGTTTTTACGTCTAAATGTGTAACATCAAGATCTAATTGGACTGATAGTGAAAACAAAAGTCTTAATGTTGTATGTCTAACAACAGGCGAGAAGGTTTCCGTATAATCGACCCCTTGTTTCTGGGAAAAACCTTTAGCTACAAGTCTGGCACGGAACCTAACCTTACTTTCACTATCATATTTCTTACACAAAACCCATCTACATTTAACTATAGTACTGTCTTTAGGTGCATCAGTAAGTTCCCAAGCATCATTATCATCAAAACACTGTAATTCATCCCTTACTGCCTCTAACCACTGCTCCCTATCTGGTCCTGTTAGAGCCTCATCAAGTGAAAGTTCACAAACATTTTGAATAACACTACTTTCTAAACACATATTAGAATAACCATACCTGTCCGGCTTCTTTCTTTGCCTAGAGGAATCACTTCTTTTAACACTCACAACACTTTCCACACTGTCATCAGAAGAATCATCTGGTACATAAGTCTCATCATCATAATCATGAAAAATGTCACTTCCTGATTCATGTGATGTGTCTCCCACTGAATCCTCAATGGATTGTGATTGTTCAGTTTCCTCAATCTGGACTAAACTTTCTGTTTGTTTGGCATTTTCTATAATGATCACATCACGGCTTGTTGTGATAACCTTTGTGCTTGGATCATAGACTCGATATCCTTTTACATCCTCTGGGAAACCAACTAGAATCCCTTTTACAGCCTTTTTATTCCATTTCAGACGCTTTTCTTTCGGAATGTGCATCATCACTATACTTCCAAATACCTTTAAGTGGCTAATATCTGGCTTTACTCCATTCCACATCTCAAAAGGTGTTCCATTCAAATTTGCTGCAACTATCCTATTTTGTAAGTATACAGCAGTATTGGCTGCTTCAGCCCAAAAGCTTTCATCCATTTCAGCATCAAAGAGCAGACACCTTGCCTTTTCCACCACAGTACGATTGAATCTCTCTACTAAGCCGTTCTGTTCTGGTGTGTAAGGATTACTTTTCTGATGAACTATTCCTGCTTTACTTAAATAATTATCAAACTCTTTATTCACGAATTCTTTCCCATTGTCGCTTCTAAGAATCTTAATTTTTCTGTTTAATTTATTCTCCACCTCAGCTTTGTATTTTTGAAAACATTCAAAAGCTTCATTTTTGTTTTTCAAAAAATAAATATAGATGTAGCGACTATAGTCATCAATGAATAGAATAAAATATCTGGAACCACCAAGCGACACATTCTTGAATGGCCCACATACATCTGTATGTATTAGCTGCAGGAGATCATTACTTCTGTTTCCATTATGTGGAAAGGGTAAACGATTTTGTTTCCCTTCGCAACACACTATACATGATGACTTCGATATTTCTGCCTTTCTATCAAGTGTAAGACCTTCCACAGCTTCCTGCATTTTACTTAAATAGTTACTGTTGACATGACCGAGCCGGCGATGCCAAATTTCACTTGAGGTCACCATTGCAGCCAGCCTTTCAGGCATTCTCAACTTATAAACTCCATTTAATAAGCAAGCTGTAGCAACTAGCTCATTACACTTATTAAATATTTGACAGCCATCATCTTTAAACAGGACCTTGTTGCCTTTTGCGATCAATTGACTTACAGAGATGAGATTCGTGGTCAAACTAGGTACACATAATACTCCTTCAACAACCACATCATACTCACAGTTATCCGTCAATGTTGTTAATCTCACATCACCAGAGCACTTGACAGGCACTTTTTCTTTATTCGCAACAATAATTTCTTGGACTGTATGATTGTTCGACACATTTGTAATCCAATGTTCATTCGCTGTCAAATGGCCACTAGCACCTGAATCAATGTACCAATCATTCTTTGAAAAACAACCATTCAGGAAAACGGCACTAAATGCATTTGTATGTTTACGTTCACTGAATTTGTTATTTGATGAATCTTTTACATCCTTAGGACATTGGTTACGATAGTGTCCCGTTTGTTTGCATTTGTAGCATTTGATTACTTTCTGTTTTGACATTGACGTTGGCGTCTGAGTTTTTCCGGTATTGCCGCCATACTTTTTTCGATAACTCGCAAATGCTCCGCTAACGTCGCCGCTGTCTTCCTCCAAGTCCATCAATTTTGTTTTAATGGCGTCGGCTGTTATACTAATGCCCGAATGTTCAATCGCCATTATCATTGGCGAATATTTTTCAGATAATCCGGCTAAAAGCAATGATCCTACCCACTCATCATTGATATGAAAGCCCGATCCACTCAATTTTTGGCTCGTTTCTATGATCTGAGTAACATAGGACGTCATAGATGTACAATTTTCAAGACGTATGGATATCAAAGTTCTCAACAAGCTGATCCTTCTGGTAAAACCGGAATCATCGAATAAATGCTTTAACTTTTCCCATAGTTTCTTCGTATTTTCGACATCCTTAATATGTACATATAGCGACGAGTCAATCGTTAGAATCAATTTTGCCTTGGTTTTCGCATCGGCTGCGGCTTCATCTGGATTCGTGACTTTGATACAGTCCGACGTACCTTCCAGTATTAGAAAATTCTCCGCGGCGAAAGCCCACTCCTGGTAGTTCTCGCGACCTTTTAATTTTGGCACGCTTACAACGTAATTCGAACTCATTTTTTCCGGCACAGTGTATTCTCAGTCCACACAAACTTATACAGCACTTACTTGCAAGTTCAAGAGAAAAAATACACGTAATTCTGGGCACATAACCTCTAATAAAATAAGCACACGTTGAGATTCAAAACAAAAGTGAACTAGTTTATTCGAAGGAAATGCCACAGATAAAATATACACATACTAATATAGGTTAGTTACACATTAGTGACAACAGATAGATAGCAGTATTGAATATCGATTATGTATTTAGATATAACTTTCAACATTATTTATGGAGTTCACGATATTACGGATAAACTGGAGTTATTGCGAGTCTGTGATAATAAGGACGTCCCGTCTTTTTAAATTAGAATAATACTGCCCGACTAATGACAGTATATCAGTTCTGAATTTATTCTTAAATTCCTTATGGTGTTGATCTCATCGAATTGTAATTTCCAGGATCCATCGCACGCGTCTCCTAGCCTCTCTGTCAGGGTTGAAGCTGGAAGCAGAGATCACGTCGCTACAGGCGTCTTTCTCAGCGTCTCGCTCCCGCCAGTGGTCTCTTACCGGCAACCTTGGAAGAACCATGATTGTCCTGTTGGAAGGAGTGGCTCCCAACCATCAGTAAGTGTTAATACTATAGTACGGCCAACGAGAAGCGATACCAAATGTAAACAAAACCCATGCTAAAACCCCATCTAAAATGGTCGCCCGAATGTTGGCGAACCCGTCTTAACGTTGTCATGTTTTTGCCGGGAGAACTAGACATTACGACAAAGGCACAAGATGGAAAGAGCTAAATATTAGATTGTCAACGCCACAGTTGTTCTTTAGGTTAATGACCTTTCGTATCGCTTCTCGTTGGCCCTACTCTAGTTGGTAGTATAGTGTGCTCTTTTTAACCGACTTCAGGTCAGCAGTGGTGTTCTAGTGTTGTGGCAACTCTTCAATTAATAATAATAACATTTTTAAATATAAATAACATTGTTCGTTGAAAAATACACAAAGATGGTGTTTTTTTTGGGTCCACCCTTTATAGCAGAACTTTTTATGTCATAATTTTATTTTGCATAACAACGGATGGCATAAACTTCACTTCGCAGAAAATAGTTTAGCAGACACTCATTTATCATACATTCTAAACTCATAATTTTATAAGTCCGAATCATCTCTAGGCATAAACTTCATATCCATAATATTTAAAAAGTAGAAACATCATATCGCAGAAAGTTCACAGTCAGAATCGTCTTTTGGCATAATATATTTTATATCGATGATCATTAAACGGCAGAATTGTCATATCGTAGAAAGTTTATAGTTAGGGTCATCTTTGTCATTATAAGTTGTCATTTATTTTGATTAATTATTTCTTTAAGATAATGTCATTTATTTAAGTTATTGTTTAATTGAATTTGAGATAATGTCATTGAATTAAATAAGTAATTAGGTATCCTAATCTAAATAGTTCAGTTCCGGGTAAACTACTTTAAACAATCTCTTTTTCTATTAACGCAAGTCGTTTGTGGGAGGCGTAGGAGGTCACAGTTTTAACCTAACCTAACCTAGCCATTACTGCCGTCTGCATAGTATGCCAAGTGAAATTATACCAAATAATATATTATGCGAAATTTGAACTCTGCGAATCGTAATTATACTAAATGTAATTCTGCCATCTTAAAAGTATGCCATTGTTAATTCGAAGTTTTAAACATTATGCCAAACGATAATTATACCAAATAAATTTTATGCCTTTAAAATGTTCGTTTAAAGAAAATTATGCTAAGTGTGTTATGCCAAATAAATTTCGGAGCATCAAGTTTCTGCCAGATAGAGGGAACCCGTTTTTTTTTGCTAGTTTTGTTTCTTATTTGCCTAGTTAATAATACATGTGTTGAGGATATTAATAAAACTTTTCGTTAAACATCCGCCGACGACGTGACTGAGGCGTGAACAACATGTATTCTCTAACTAGTTTTATCAATTTGTTCTTTCTTTCAGAACGGTAGTCCGTGTGAGCGTGGGTAAATCTCAAGCTCTATACGGATGGGAGGCAGGTCGGCAGGGAGCCACTGCTCTGCTCTCTGTGGGAGGAGTGAGGGTAGATCTACCGCAGCATCCTGTAGCGCTGCATGGAGTCATGACCCGGTCTAGTAGACAGCTGTCTTCGACATTACAGGTAAATTATTAGTCCGTCAACCATACAATGTCCATAGCAAGTTTCATATTTGTTTTGACGTAGTTTTGAAGATAATATGTATCGGCAGTCTAAACTGCAAGCATACATCGGCCTAGGTGCCGCTTCTAGAAACAGTTGCGTGCCTCACTTTTAAAGCGCTAAGGCGGTTGTTCTTCATAGGGCGATCTCGTTTGCCGGGCTTGTATTTTTTAGCAATAAGTAATCATGTCAAGATTTGGATGCAATTCGTATATCAAATCATTTATTTCAATTGGACCATTACAGGCACTTTTGAATGTCAAGAAACAAAATGAATGTAAATTTCATTTTAGGGTTTAATTTGGGTCCTCACGTCCCT
Organism: Ochropleura leucogaster; assembly: GCA_958449745.1. Taxonomy (NCBI): domain Eukaryota; kingdom Metazoa; phylum Arthropoda; class Insecta; order Lepidoptera; family Noctuidae; genus Ochropleura; species Ochropleura leucogaster. Next base: position 18,321,431 of record OY288208.1, read on the forward strand.
ATATAGATTAAGTGGCAATAAATTAAAATATTATTTTCGTTATAAAAATAATATTTTTATTGTAAATAATAATAGACCTGTTTCAATGAAAAATGGTTGCAAAACGTGGTATCTTTAAACGCGTTAATTTATGAATATGTTGTCGTTTACAGGAGCTGGGCGTGACCCGCACGTCGTCGCGGCTGTCGCGCGTGCCGGCGGGCGGCTCGGGCTCGTCGTCGGAGGGCTCGCCCGCGCCCGCGCCGCGCCCGCCCCGCGCGCCGCGCCCAACGTCCGCGCATGTCTTGCTCAACCCGCTGCATTTGCACTTCTCCATATTGCTGCAGGTATTTATTGACCGTCAACTAAACACGTCAAACCATTTATTTCAATTATGCCGTTACATGACACTATTGAATGCCACAGATATGATAGTCGAAATTTTTTTCTAAATCATTCTACTTTCAACTAAGAAGGAGGAGTATCTCGTGGCTAAATAATAGCAGCCGCTCAGATCGATCTTAAAGTTAAACCGCGCTTGTCTAGGTTAGTGTGTGGATGATTGCTACATTATATTCCTGTTCACGTTATATTCGTTATAACTCGTTATATTCTTTATAACTCGTTATATTCGTTATAACTTGTTATAACTCGTTATATTCGTTATAACTCGTTATATTCGGTGTTTCCTCCGTGATTCATAAAAAAAGTCTATATTACCCAGGACTAACTGGGTTATGGAGATCAGAAAAGCAGTCGCTCCATGTAAAATACTGTTATTTAGCTGTATCCGGTTAGAATGTAAATCGACCCCAACATAGTTGGGAAACAGCTTGGGAGATGATGATTCGACTTTCAGCTAGCTTGTACAGCTCCCTGGTTACAAAACCTAACGATGATGAGCATCTACATCTAATTAAAATCCCCCATGAAAAATTTCAGACTTAATACTTGTAGTTCCCGAGATTTCGAGATTAGTGAGTCAGTAAATTTCTCTTACAAATATAACTCTCTCTCTCTCCTCTATGTATTTTCCATCTTTTTAATAGTCAACTCTGTGGTCCCTTTCTGCTGTCCAAAAATTAACAACTCTCTAAGTCTTAGCAGTCAAAATATATGACTGTTTGTGTCGCAAATTTGTACGGAACCCTCGCTGCGTAGCACACCAGTTCCATAATGAAATTTTGGTCGAGTAAACTCACTTAATCATGGTCATTTTAACAGAGTCTCAGCATAACAGCCGCTCTCCTACCATCGCTACAAGCGCAGTACAAGATGGAACAAGTACAAAGTACAGGCGTCACAGGCAACAAGGCACAATTCACTGTAGACCTACAACAGCACTCGCTTAGCTTCGTCACTAAGTTACAGGTAAATAATCTCTAAGGAAATCTCTTTAATCTTTACTGATGATATATATGGTAAAATAACTCGTATGTTTGTTATGTTTCCACGCCTTGCCACGGCACACAGGTAAACTAAGGCTTAATGGCTAGGCCAGGTGAAGCAGTACCTTAAATATATACGACGTATTAAAAAAAAATAACACTCCTTTTTTTGGGACAGTCCTGTAATAAACCTTTATTGCTGTTAAAGTTTTAACTTACATAACTAAACGTTACTTAAGATATAGGTGACCATAGAGGTAAGAAAACTTAAAAAATAAATTAACTAAAACATATTCTCGGCATTCGGTTTATCTCTCTTCTTAACAGCTTGTCTTTCGACAAAGGCCTCCTCTAAGGATTTCCATTTATTTCTGTCGTTTGCTGTTTTTTTTTTTCATTATTTATTTATTCGACGTATTACGACATGTTCAAAATTACACGTTATAGCGTTTGCTTTTATTGACTATTTTTCAGTGACTGGTTATTATTGCTTACGTCAAAATTTGTTACGTTAAATCGATCTTTTAAACATATTTGATTTAAATATAAACCTTTAGGATTAATTTCTGTAATTACCGTTTAATTCAATTGGTAATTTTTGTATTTTATAGCATAATAAACATAATTTCACATTCATTAAATAATTGATTTACTGTAGCTGGAGTTCGCGGTCAAAACTCTCTTTTGACAATTAAGCGTTGAATTTAACTTTGTAGCCGCTTATACAATCAACCTTCAGGGTTGGTCTTAATGTATATTCTTAATTTAGTATTAATTTTAACAATATAACATTAGTCCAGTAATCCTTAAATGTGTAGGCAGAGGTGTTCCTAGTATAGATAGTAAGGCCTGTTTACATTTCGTATAAAATCCTGATAGAAAAATCCAAATGACGACATGGTTGGCGTAGAGGTTGAGCGATCGACTATTGCGCTGTGTGTCGCGGGTTCCATCCCAGAACGGAATAAATATTTGTTTAACCGCTAGTTGTTTCTGGTCTCGCTGTTTGTGTATGTGAGTTTAAATGTTTGTTAACGCACCCACGATACTGGAGAAAATAATAGAGTGGGTTAACGTTTAAAAAAAAAACATTTTTTCCTGGCTTGGAATAGAAGTCCAATTTAGACTTTAATGCTAAGCATTTGCGTTTGCACTTTTCACTAGACCGACGAGGTAGTTGAATAACTTATTTTATTATTTTGTGTGACCTAATAAGTCCCATAAGGACAAAAGCCTCCCTTCCATATTATATTCTGTCGGCAGCCTTTCGATCCTAATCCTTTCAGTAGGAGTCTAGCTCGAGGTATGATTTGTTTTTTTAAAATTTCCTGTTCGATATTCAAACGTGTGGCACAATTTGTAAGCACTTCCCGCAGGTGCCGGAGGCCAACATCCCTGCGTCGGCGGGCGTGTGGCTGCCCGGCGTGCACGTGGCCGGCCGCGTGCTGGAGCAGCGCGGCGCGGCGCGGCGCGAGGGCGCGGTGCTGCGGGCGGGCCGCTACGTGGCCGCCAGCGCCGACATCGGACTGTTCGAGCACACGCTGTCCACCGACCTGCTCAACCACCTCGTGTTCGTGCAGAAGGTTTTCATGAAGGTCATTTATGTCTTCAATTTTTATAAAATTATCGTTTTTTTTTTAGCTACAGTCCTTTTACACTTAGATCAGCAATAACGTCCCTCTAAAAAGGACCCTTATTCTCATTACAATAAAATTACTGATAAATTACTTATGATTGTTTACTTTGCAAGTACACAGATATTTACAAACTCTTAAAAGTGTTTTTTAAACTAAATAAGGCCGGTCTTTCGTACTCAACTACTCTGAAAAGGAACAACAAAAACAAACTCAGAGGTCATAATCTCTTTTGAGGTCCTAACAAAAATCTTGGTCAACATACATGTAAAGTACTTTTTAGAAGCACACACCACACAGATTTGAGTAGACCTGTCAAGTCAGTGCAAGCATTTATCAGTTATTCGATAACTCAAGGATCTCAACGACACGTCAAACAATACCAAAAAAAGAACTTTTCTGTAGGTCGTTTATTGTAGTCAAACTGCCAGGCAAAAAACAAATAAAACAAGAAAAAGTAATGACCCGATATAATCTTTATTCTCACTGTCATCCCATAATAAATTATCTTTCCAAATTCTTAATTTCTATTAATTTTGCAGGAAGTAAACGAGGTCGTACAGAAAGTTTATGGCGGTGAGAAGCCAGTGCCACTATGGAATGAAGAAGAAGCATCTACTTCTGCACTCAGCAGGATACTGTTCTCGCTTACTATTAGAATCAAGGTATGTTTAAAACCCATTTTTGTCCTCAAACATATCTGAGCAATTTATATAATGGTAGTCTACTTATGACACACATATTCTTTAACCGTTAAGTTACCCGTAATCACGCAAATCAGTATCTGCATAAGCCATATTCCTACCAAAATGGTAGAAAGCCATATTTCTACCAAAATGGTAGGAATATGGCTAGTGCAGATATTGATTTCCGTGATTGCGGATAACTGTTGAAATAAATAAAACGTACCATTTCGTGCTTTTAGCGCCCATAAAATGCTGCATTAATAAAAAAAACTGTTACTTCTAGCGTATCCAACTAACAGCAACAACACCAAGCAACTCAGCCGTCCGTCTCGAGACGGGCGCGGTCGAGTTCGAGATATCGAACCGCGTACAGAACGTACAACAACCCACGGAGCCGCATGAAGTGCGACTGTTTGCTAGAGCACAGGTAAGCAACATGCTTTCCAGGGTTGCGGGTTGTTCGAAAGAGCGCGGTATCTCTTTCGAACAACCCGGAACATAAAGGGCAAAAGAAGGAATATAGGTGGGTTTTAGTCAGTAAAAGTGTGTCACTCTTACAAGTTACAAGTATTTTTTATGACTTCCTATCCGCAAAAAAATCAACATGTTTTAAAACACAACGTTTTGGATTTATCAGATCCATTAGAATCTGGGACTAGAGACGATTATAATGAGTCGGTATTCTTCTACAAAAGAAAGACTTTGATAGTTTTTGATGACCACCAACAACCATGACTGTTTTAGGGTTCCGTACGTCTAAAAGGAAAAACGGAACCCTTATTGGTTCACTTTGTTTGCCTTCTGTATGTCTGTCTGTCAAGACAAAGGGTAAAAACAGTCATGGTTGTTGGTGGTCATCGTGGTGGTATCGAGTTGAAATTAAAACCATATACACTGCAGTCCCTTTGTTCTGTGAAAAAAAAAACAAACCTCTAAATTTACACAGACAAAATATATGGCTGTTTATGTGTGAACGGAACCCTCGGTGCACGCCTGCAGTCTGACTCGCTCTTGGCTGTTTTCTCTGTTTTTTTTTTATTGAAAAAAGGTTGCCTGGTACCCTGTCAGATCTTATCTGGGAGCGTAAGATCTGATTACGATTTTCTTTTGTAGGTGGATGTGAACCTCAGCTTAGGACAGCTCATTCGCAACGCGATGTTTGAAGAAGCAGAGCCCGAGTTCCAACAATACGCCTTCTTCAATACAAGAATATGTAAGTCTTTTATTAATTTAACCAGAATAGTCTCATAGCTAAGATTTGGGTGGCTATCGACACGCTAAGAAGACGCAAAAAAATACTAAGTTTTTTTTTATTTCTCCTTTTTTAGTTTTGATTGTATGTCATACACATTCTTATCGAGTATTAATTTTCCATTGCTACTTAAAGATATAAGCATATCCTTACTAATATTATAAAAGCGAAAGTGAGTTTGTTTGTTACCTCTTCACGTTTTAGTGGCTAAACCTATTTTGATGAATTTTGGTACAGAGATACTTGGGAACCAGGAGATGGACAATTGGACATGGGCTAACTTTTTTTAAAAAAAAGTGGGATGTGAGGGAGAAAGAGGGAAAAAAGGGAAACCTTAGCGTTGCTATTACAAATCAATAAGGCGCAAGAGGAACTGTGTTACCCCGAATTTAACTCGAGCGAAGCCGCGGGCAACAGCTAGTCATCCATAAAACTTATAATAATACTTATGAAAATATACCTAATATATGTATGTATTATAGAAGATAACTCATAAATTCCGGAAGCAATATAGATAAAATTAACATGGATGGATGGATCACCTATACGATGGATTACCGATACCCTTTCGATTCTTTAAAAGAATTTCGAAAATCGGCCGACAGTTGACGAGGAAATCGAATTGAGAATCTCTTAATTTATTTGAAGTCGGTTAAATAACCGTTTCTCGAAACCACGTCGGGAAACACTTAATTTAAATAGATGGGGTTCCGGCAGGGAACGATAGATAATAGCGGTAGTATCCGACACGAAAGAAACAGTGCGACAAATTTGTCCATCTATTTCTTTATTTAATTATTAAAAAAAAAACTTTGCCTCACACCAGTAATTTCTCCTGTCTCGTGGGTGCGTTTACAAACATTTGAACTCACATACACAGCAGTCAGATCCGGAACAACTATCTGTAGGCCATACAAATATTAGTTCCGCGCGGGAATCGAACCAGCGACACGCAGCGCAGCAGTCGATCGCTCAGCCACTGCGCCAACCGTGTCGCGTGTCGTCAAATTTGAACTGAGTTTTCACTGCCATTTTTCTTCCCAGCAATGCGCAACGCCTTCCAAGACGAGATGGTATGCGGTGACGACAAGGAGGTAGTCCTCATCACCCTGAAGAGACCTCTCATATACATACAGCCGGTGGCCGTGGACAAGGCCATCCTCGTGTGGCTCAACTATAAGAACGCGTACGAGTACTGGAACGAGAAGCGACTCAACTTGAACAAGGAGGTGCTCACGGCTACGCAGCAGGTCTTTGAAAAGGTACGGCGAGATTGAGATAGTGAGAACACGACTTTAAGTTAAGGCCATAAAACTGAAAATGGTATACAAGTGTTTTTCATTGTGGTATGATTTATATAAGAGAAAAAAAAAACAGACTTCCAGAAAAAGGACGACACAATTTTTTTTTTATGTCAGCTTTTTTAGTGTATGCAGTATAAATATATGGATACAATTCATATGGGAGCCCAGTAGGCCTACCATAACTTTTTAAAGCAGAAATTATTCCACTAACGGAAAGAGACGGTGCTAGACACCCTGTATAGCTCTGTCTCTTTCCCTCAGCGGAATAAATTCTGCTTTAAGACGTCAAGGTAGGGTAGCTGCTCCCAATCGATTAAAAAAATAAATCGACCCACAATCGACGGTGAAATCGCGTAACAAAAAAAAAAACAAGCAGTTGAATTGAAAACCGCAACATCTCCTTTGAAGTCGGTTAAAAATGATATCTCCTGCATCTATGATTCATTGCCGCTGAAGAGCTGTAGCCAAAAATCGATCTAGTGGCTTTTTTTTACAAAGCTTTTGTCGGAGTATTTACCCAACTTTTTATTTTTTAAGATATTTTTATACAGAACCTGTTGGTGAACTTTTTAAAAAATAAATAAACTGTGTGAAAGTTCAGACTATTAAAATATGAATATAAATGTATGATTATGTTAAGTGGGTGCTCAAATTAGCAGATACTGTGTCAACTAAATAATAATGTACGTTTCATTTTGTTAGGTGCAACTGACATCACAAATTACAACGCCGCATTTGAGCACATTGTTCTTACAACTGAATGTAGATGATATCGGAATATGTCTACCGCTCAACCAACCGCCTATGGTAAGTCCCTATTATATTAACTTCAAAATAAAAGTACAAAAAAGCTAAAGTTGAATTGATTTGTTATTCATTCAGAGACTACCTGGAATTAGGCGACATGTCGATAAAGGTGAAAATATACGAGATACTAGTAAACATCTATTCGACGACACGGTTGGCGCAGTGGCTGAGAGATTGACTGCTGCGCTGCGTGTCGCGGTTTCGATCCCCGCACGGAACAAATATTTGTATGCCCTACATTTAGTTGTTCCGGGTCTGGCTGTTTGTGTATGTGAGTTTAAATGTTTTTGAACGCACCCACGATACAGGAGAAATTCCTAGTGTGGGGCAACGTTTAAAAAAAAACTATGTTGTAGGCTCGTTGGGGCCTAGGCCGTGGCGCTTGGGGCGCGTGGTGCGGCGAGGGCGAAGCCCGGGGAGCTGTCGTGGTCACATTAGAATCCACCAACATCGGCGCATGTTCGTCGGGCGCGCTGGTGTCGAAGGGTCGCTTCGTAGGGCTGTGCCTGCGGTTCGCGGATGACTTCGAAGCGTCGCTGGATGACTGGAAGCCGCGCGCAGATGAACCCAGCTTGAATGTATGCTGCGTCTCTGAGGGGACGTATGAAGTATGTAGTAGAACTACTGCTGCTAAACATAACGGTAAGTTTCAGTTATTTATTTCGTGCTATATATTATTACTTTATTACTAATATTATAAAAGCGAAAGTGAGTTTGTTTGTTTATTTGTTTGTTTGTTTGTTACCTCTTCACGTTTTAATGGCTAAACCGATTTTGATGAATTTTGGTACAGAGATAGTTGGGAACCAGGAGACGGACATAGGCTAATATTTTTTTGAAAAAAGTGGGATGTGAGGGAGAAAGAGGGAAGAAAACGGAAAACTTAGCGTTGCTATTACAAATCAATAAGGCGCAAGGGGAACTGTGTTACCCCAAATTTAACGCGGGCGAAGCCGCGGGCGAAAGCTAGTATATTATAAAGTGCTCCTACAAGGGTCCTGTTCTTTCCTTTTGAGGTACGGAACTCTAACTAATGGATACACTCGGTATTAGATATAGAAATGTTTATAAAGATTCACTTGTTAACTTTCTTGAAACACGATAAACGACTATTACAACTACAACAGGCATTTTATATCCCGTAGAAAACGCCAAATGGTTCCTGAACGTGTCGTGGCAGATGGAAGGCGTGGACATCCACCTGGACGTGAACGTGGGCAAGCAGCTGTCCGCGCTCGGACACACGCTCACCATGCTCACTGGATACGAGGAGGAAGATCCTCTCAAGATGGACTACGAGAGTGATCTAGATGATGAGGCTGATAACAGCAAAGATTCTCAGGTATGTACATATTTATACAGCTTACGGAACATAAAGGAGAACATTGGACCTACACAAATGTCCTTTTTTTGGTATTGTTCGTCGTTTCGTTGAGCTCCTTGGGTTTTGAGTCGAGCTACACGATAACTGACAAATGCTTGCACTGACTGGACAGATCCACTCAATCTGTGTTGTGCTTTCTTAAAAATACCATTTCAGACCTGCATAGTCCTCATGTAAGTTGACCAAGTGTTTTTTTGTCTGGACCTTAAAAGAGACTATGACTTCTGAGTTTGTTTCGGCTGTTTCTTCTTAGAGTAGTTGGATACGAAACACCGTCCTCGACTAGTTTAAAAAAAAACCTACTTGCAAAATTAACATCATTTATGGCTATCAGGAAAGTATAATCCTCCGGCGAAAATACACGGACCACCTTCCAGCCTTCGTGTTCGACACCAGCATCGACGCCAAGAAGCGATCTAAGCTCATTGAGAAGGAGATGAACGAACAGGCCAAGATCATCAACGACCTTCGGACCCTGGGCGCCAGTCATACCACCATTGAGCATGAGATGAAGAGGCTGCATGATCTGGAGGCGCTTGTGTTCAAGGACTTTAGAAGGTATTTAAACAAACGGTTATCACTAGCCTCAAAGAGTTGTCAGCAAAGCAGAGGGGCCTGCAAGGGTGAAGGGTTATTGGAAAGAGATACCCCGGTCCCGGAACATTAAGGTCAAAAGAGGGAACATGGGTGGGTTTTAGTCGGCAACACGCCCCCGCGCCGCCCAGAGCGGGGTAAGTTATTTGATGATTTCCCATCCCCAAAAAAATAGGGTAATCACTACATATTATTAAACAAAGTGACTTCCGACTGTCTCTTTATCCCTTTGTATGTATCTTTAAAACTACGCGTTGGATTTTGATTTTTTAAGATTCAAGATTTTTTTCCCCACTATGTTGGGGACGGCTTCCAGCCTAACCGGATGTAGCTGAATGCCAGTATTTGACATGAACCGATTGCCTATCGGGTCTCCACAACCCAATTAGTACGAAGTTATATGGTACCCCTTAGACTGGTTGTCCGACTTTCGGGACATTGAACATCTATAACGACTTTTAAAATTTATCCAATGAAACCAGGAACCAATAACTTAACGTAAATTCCGAGGCACGGAAGAAACTCGGTATGATACGGACGGATCACCCATCTAAGGTCTGTTTTTTAATCTCGTAGACTAAACTGACATTACGAGTGTTGTCAGTTTATTGCAATTCTTAAATAATGATTCTTACAACCGAAACTTAACGTTAATAAAAATCAAGTATCGTTTTTTTAACAATAAGTTATCCTAAAATAATATGTTTATCCTGAAATAATGTGTAGGTACTTATTTAAAACGTAATAATACAAAATTAATAATTTTAAACATATATTTTTTAATTACATAACTTAATTACAGGTATTCGCGTTATCTAATTCAGATAATGACTCCATGTCTGAGGAATATTCTGAATCATCAGAACCGACACCTACTTCTAGGATAAACCTATCAGTAATGTCCCAGATGACACATTTTATCTTCAATTTTAATTACATGGACTACACAGTCTTTCCACCGCTGCCGGGTCACTTGACGAAGCTCTTCTTCAAAAAGGCTTCGTACTTCATTCATTTTGATTGTTTTATTATTTTTAGGGACATGCCCCTTTACTTGAGCCCAGACCAACTCAATCGGGTTTAGTTCAGCAGCCTTCTCGTCGACGACATACCTTTCATAGGCTTTTTTGTGCTTTCGGGCAATTTCATTTAATTCGGGCTTTAACATTGTCTCGTCATATGAAATATTTTTTGATTTTAGCCAATCCTGGATTTGCCCTTTTCGCCAACTAGAAGTAGGTAGGTACGATTTCAGTTTCCTGGTGTGATATGGAGCATTATCTATTACAAGTACTGCGTTTTCTTTTAATTTCCGAAAAATAATTTTTAACCGTTTAGTAAGAGAAAAGGGTTAAGATTGCCTTTTTAACGCGTACGGGAACAACACTGATGGCGTCTATAATTAATTTTTTGTTTAATTTAAAGGCATCGAAACATGGTCGGATTACGCACGGTGCGGCGGCGTTGCGTGGTCAGATTTCCCTGGCAGTTTGTAGCACGTCGTGCAGCCGTGTACACGTGAATTTTAAATTTAAAACATTGAATGAAAATTAAATTCGTCTAATATAGATAAAAAGTTACGATTCAACAAACCGGTATCGTATGTACAACACTGCACAAAAGAGCTGGCAACATTATTTGTAAATTTGACATTTGCATGTGTCAATTTAGTCTACGAGATTAAAAAACAGACTATACAGACCAACCTAGGCAAGCGCAGCTTAACCTAAAGATCGAGTTGCCTTTACCTAACCAAGATCTCGAGGTTATTTACAAGTAACTCAAGTGTATTATTTCTCACAGGGACATGATCCAGAAGTTGCGTCGTCAAAGCGTGCGCGCTAGCTCCATCACTAAAGGCAAGCTGGGACTCGGCTCTAACAGAAGCAAGTCATTCGTCGTACCAACACCACCGCAGGAGAGGAAAGACTTTGAAGGGTATGTACTAAACAAATACAGTATTTATCTATAAGACTAAATAAGATGGCGCTTATGCGTAAAAATGTCTGCTGCATGACTCATGTGATTTTTAACAAGATGCCAAAGAGCTGGAAAGAGCTTCTACTAAAATTATTTAAAAAAATATTCCAAAGGTTTTTAGTAACGAAAACATGCTTTAATATAAGTAAGTACTTAAATGAGAAAGATTTTTTCTCCTGTGTTGTGTAATAATTTAAAACTGTATTGTCTAGCTATAAGTTTATTGTGTTTATTTTTTTTGCATGCTTACCTGGTAAAATATGGCTGAACCTGTCAAAATGTTTTGATCCTTGTCACATTTTACTTACATATGTGCAAAATAAAATTATCTTTATCTATAAGTATTTATTTAGGGTTGTATAGTATTACTAAATTCTTTAAATAGTATTTTTAGGGTTCCGTACCGCAAAAAGAAAAATACTGAACCCTTATTGGATCACTTTGTTGTCCGCCTGTCTGTCTGTCAAGACCCTTTATTACAGAAACGCATCGAGGTATCGAGTTGAAATTAAAAGCTTAAATATATGGTGCTTTAGTGCTGTGAAGTAATCAACCCTCTAACCCCCGAATACTGAAACGTCACTCAAAATTTGAAGGCTGCTTAACATTTGAGTAGATTTTGTATTGTCAAACGTCACTTTTGAGTATCTGTTAAATTTAAGTGGTACTTAAATTTTGAGTGACGTTTTAGTATTCGGGTTAGTCTACGCAGTCAAAACCTTTGGCCGTTTATGTTGCAAGTTTTTACGGAACCCTCGGTGCGCGAGTCCGACTCTCTCTTGACCGGTTTTATGAATATGAATTGAATTCCAATCTCAATTAGATTGAAATTCAATCCACAAAAACATTCTCCATACGGATAAGCTGTGAAACGTGTAAGTGAGAAAAGAGTGAGAAGTGTGTCTTGTGTAATGAATGACGTTCAAAGAGTGAATAAATGAATAAATGACATAATCAGTTGACAAATCTCTTGTAAGGTAACCAACAGGATACTTCTGACTAGGCGATTTCTGAGGTATTTATCACACCTACTTTTATTGCAGTCTAGTGGAGCCGAACCTGGCGATGTCACCCGGTGTCGGGGATTCTGGTGAGACCTTACTCCTGGGTGACGAGGACAACAGGCTCGCAGACATCATTGAAGGTGGCAGCTGGAGTTCTATGGAGAGTGAGCCGCTTACTGGTGAGTTTGAAGTATTGATTAATCATAATCATTTGTTAGACATAGGTACCTTAAGGATTTTATAAGTAGTGCTTGTTCTTGCTATGTCTTGTCATAAACTGAACGGAGATACAATCACAAGAACCGATTCCATAAAAGACCTGGGAGTCATATTCGACCGTAAACTCACTTTTCACGATCACATCACGGTCACTGCTAAGGAGTCTTTCAGGCGCCTTGGCTTTGTTTTAAGGAACTGTCGTGACTTTCACAACCCCCACGTTATCAAGCTTGTTTTTGGTGCATTGGTCCGTAGCAAGCTTGAGTCTAGTGCGTGCGTATGAAATCCGTTCGAGAAGCAGTACGCGTTAGCGTTGGAGAAAGTACAGAAAGCATTCCTCAGATACCTTTACAAGCGCTTGTACGGGTTTTATCCCTACTTGTATCCAACTCAATTTCTTTTGGGTTGCTTAAATTTCAACTCTCTAGAGGTAAGACGGTCGCGCGATCAGATGATTGTAGTATTTAAAATCCTCAGGGGGATTATCGATGATCCTGATCTTCACAATGAAATTTGCAAGCTATTTGTCCCAGACAATTACTGTCGTGGCAGGAAACATCGTTTGCTGGTTGTTCCAACCTGCCGTACTGTTGCGCACTCCAAGTCGCCTATTCCTAGGACACTGGGGTAGCCCCCAGTGTCCTAGGAATAGGACGCTAAACGTTAAACGCTCTCCTGAACTCGAACACAGGTTTTGATATGTTTGCGGATGAATGGAAGGTGATACTGTTAGAATGTTTGAATTTCTGTGAGAAGAACGAATGACTGAATTTAATAAATTAAATATGTTTAAATAGTGTAATTGGCCTCGGCTGTTCTATTTATAATGAATAAATAAATAAATACTGACTTACAATTTGGAATAATGATATAATAAGAAACCATAAAAATCATTAAAACAAAAATATTAAATGTTAATTAAAAATATATATTATGTTAATTAAATATATATATAATGTTTATTAAAATGAAAATTGCAATTATAAAACATCAATTAAAAACAAAAAATGTCAAATAAAATATACCTACAAAAAATATTATTTAAATTTGAATAATATTTTTATTTAAAACGTAAACCACAGTTAACCGAAGTTAAGTATTGACCGGTTGATTTATAAAGGAACTATATCTCTAACCAGAATACAAATATTATCATTCTGTGGAGTGAGGTTAAGTTCTGTTGGAAAATGTCCAAAGTCAACTTCGAACGTTAACAAATACTAAATAGGTTTGCGTTTGACCGCAACTCGCCTGATCACGAGTACCTAGAAAATCCGATTCCTTCGATGTTATCACAAAATTGTAATCCCGTTATGATGGCCCCAGGCCCGTCCCGCTCGGCGTCGCTGCGCGGTCCGCGCGCGCGGGCGGGCGGGCCGCACGCGCCGGCGCCGCCCGCCGTGCAGCGACAGAGCTCGCTGCCGGCGCAGCCCGACCACTGGCCTGACGACCTGGACGGAGTGGAGCTGAGGAGGAAACCTGATCATGGGTATGTCAACACCTTCATGGATTCACTTTACCATTTTTTGCAGCTCTACCAAAAAAACTTTGCCTCACACTAGGAATTTCTCCTGTGGGGTGCATTTACAAACATGTAACTTACATACACAAACAGCCAGAGCCGAAACAGCTACCTTTAGGTCATACAAATATTTGTTCCGTGTGGGGATCGAACCCGCGACACAGCGCAGCAGTCGATCGCTTAACCACTGCGCCAACCATGCGTCAAATATTCGAATCGACGACACAAAACCAGGCTCTGTTTCATACAATCTTGATAGCCAAATCTATTATAATTTTTTGCTAGATTATTAAATTAAATCATTGGGTCTGTGAAAAATACCATCAATCTATGTGCCAAATAAGTGTGGCTAAATGTCCCTTCTTATTTCAAAGAACAAACTTATTGCGTCGAATTGCAATAAACTTATTTCCCATTAATAGTGTTGTTTTAAGGAGCTCATTATTAGTCTGCTGTGAATGGGTGACCACCCATTATTACATACCGATTTCCTACCTCGAAATGCACATTACGGTCGGTTTCCGGAATAACCGGATGCAGCTGAATACTAGTATTTTATATGGAGCTTGGACAGCCGGTTTTCACAGAAACCGGCTGTCATTTGAAGATCTTTGAAAAAATCAAAATCAAAAATCAAAATCAAATCATTTATTTCAATTAGACCATTACAGGCACTTTTGAAAGTCAAGAAACAAAATGAATCTACAGTCCCGGTCACAAGGCATAATAACTTGTGAAAGTACTGTAGTTGCCCATTCCAAAGCGTCGAGCGAAAGTCGTTACAAGTAGTCAGCGGACGACCAGTCTTACCAAGGGGTATCTTAATACCCAGTACTGAGTTGTGAAAGTCAAACAAGTTCCATATAAAATACTGCTATTCAGCTGCATCCGGTTAGACTGGAAACCGACCCTAATTTAGTTAGGAAAATTCTAAGAAAATTATGAGAAGTTATTTGCATAAGTTTTAACATCAGACTAAACTCCTGTGTCATTGTAAAACAGTGGCATCCCATCAGAAGGGCTGAGCTCAGAGAACAAGACGAGTAAGTCGAAGACCACGGAGCCGAACATCGACTTCGAGCTGGACGTGAAGGTGTACATCAACAGCGGCAAGTGTGTGCTGCACACCAAGGAGCCCAGTAAAGAGGATGATAGTATTAAGATGTGAGTATATTACGCACTGCTTTCATAGGAATATTATCCTTACTTCCTTATTTATAATATTATAAAAGCGAAAGTGAGTTTGTTTGTTTGTTTGTTTGTTTGTTACCTCTTCACGCTTTAATGGCTAAACCGATTTTGATGAATTTTGGTACAGAGATAGTTGGGAACCAGGAGACGGACATAGGCTAATATTTTTTTTGGAAAAAGCGGGATGTGAGGGAGAAAGAGGAAAGAAAAGGGAAAACTTAGCGTTGCTATTATAAATCAATAAGGCGCAAGGGGAACTGTGTTACCCCGAATTTAGCGCGAGCGAAGCCGCGGGCAAAAGCTAGTCTGAACATAAGTAAGAATTTTAGGTAGAAGAGAGATGTCCAAATCCCAGGTTAGAATAAGAAATTCTATTAAGGTGGCTTTTTTTCGGATAGGAGTCATCAAATAACTTCTCCTGCTCTAGGCGGAGCGAAAATGTCAAACTTTTACTGACTAATACCCATGCATGGTCTTTTGCCCTTTGTGTTCCGGGGGCATACAAATAAATAAATTGAACATCAGCTTTTTACTGACTTGACTACTTATGCCTTTTATTTTATACTCAGGTACATATTAGAGAAATTGTCTCTAATATGTATCTGAGTATATATTTTCGATTTAAGGTTAAAAAAAATATAAATATAAAAATATTTATCCTTACTAATATTATAAAAGCGAAAGTGAGTTTGTTTGTTTATTTGTTTGTTTGTTACCTCTTCACGCTTTAATGGCTAAACCGATTTTGATGAATTTTTATACAGAGATAGTTGGGAACCAGGAGACGGACATAGGCTAATATTTTTTTTTAAAAAGTGGAATGTGAGGGAGAAAGAGGGAAGAGAGAGGAAAACTTAGCGTTGCTATTACAAATCAATAAGGCGCAAAGGGAACTGTTTTACCCCAAATTTAACGCGAGCGAAGCCGCGGGCAAAAGCTAGTTCTCAATAAAAACATAACATGTCACTTACTTGAGAACAATAATTATTACTTAAATAATAAATTGGGTTCGACAACTAGAACTTCGCCACTCAACGCATTCATTTCTCGGGCTATTTCCTGTTTGCGATAAAGTACAAACTAAGCTAGGTTTTGAATGCATTGAATCATAAAAGATTTCTTATGCGTGAGGGTATTTTATTGTATAGCAATGCTCCTTCAAATGTTAGCATTTTTATGCCATAGTTAGTCCGAGTTTTTAGTAATTTAGTAACCTTTGTGTCGTTAGCGGTCGTATGCGCGTGGGGCGGTCTGCATCGGGAGGGCTGGCGGAGGGCGCCACGGGAGGCAGCAGCTCCCCGACAGCCGCCAGGAGGAAGGCGCCGCATGCAAGGCACCAGCCCGTCTTAGACCTCACTGTGTTCAGAGTACCCGGCTTGGATCTCAAGGTAAGGGCTGCTTTCCTTGTATAACAATTCAATGTCTATCCATTTCTCATTTGTCCATATTATAAACATTTATTTTGAAGAATTGTCAAAAATGTCGCTAACTAAACCTTTGACGTTATCTTCAATGGTCACACAAATTTTGACGACACGGTTGGCGCAGTGGTTAAGCGTTTGACTGCTGCGTTATGTGTCGCTAGTTCGATCCCCGCACGGAACAAATATTTGTATGACCTATACATAGTTGTTCCGGACTGACCTGACTGTTTGTGTATGTGAGTTTAAATGTTTGCAAACGCACCCACGATACAGAAAATATTCTTAGTGTAGTAATTAGTAGAAGAAGTAATTATGTTATGTGTTTCTCATTATTAATGGAGTGGATTACATTTAGACTTAGTTTTCGATCCATTCTGAAACGCAAACTACAAGAATAGCCTTGTGGCTGTTAAAATTGATAGCATTTGTATAAAGGAAATGGTGAACACGAGTATGCCGTCAATTACTAAAGCAGTATCGCATACTCAAAACATCATAGACCTGTGGATTTTTTTTTGGGTGGGAAATCATCAAATAACTTCCCCCGCTCTGGGCGGAGCGGGGGGGAATGTCAGACTTGTATTGACTAAAACCCACCCATGTTCCGTCTATTGCCCTTTACTTTCCGGGGCCGCGGTATCTCTTTTTTGAACAACCCGCAACCCCGGCAGGTAAATAGGAGCCTTATACACAGATAGCCGTTATAATATTAAAATTTCTCCAATAGGTCCACTACGAATCAAAAACCCTGCCCGAAGAAGCTACCTCCCCCCAAACCGTCCCCTCGCTGCCCACTCTGAACGTGGGCGCCCGTAAGGTGGGCACCAAGAAGGCCTCGCTGTTCGCGTGGATCACGCTGCAGAGCATACCGGAGGAGACTATCATCAGCCCGCATATACTGGAGTTCCTGGAACAGACGCTGGAGCCTATACCGACGAAAGCGTCGTTTTCCACACCAACACCGGGTAAGTTATGTTGTGAAGAATGCAAAATGAAACCGTAACATGTGCTATTTTGTCGAAAGTCAACGATTTTATCACGAAGGTGTTGTATTTCCCTGTACCAACTGGGTTGTGGAAGTCAGATAGGCAATCATTCCATGTAAAATACTGGTATAAATCTGCATCCGGTTAGACTAGAAGGCGACTTTAAAATAGCTGGGCAAAGGCATAGCAGACGATGGCCACCCAAGCTCGCCACTCAATATCAAAAAACTATTCAACATTGGTATTTTTTCATTGATATAGTACCCTCTTTTTTTGGATGGGAAATTAACTAATAACTTCTCCTCTTCTGGGAGCAGTGAAAAGGAGTGCCAGACTTTTATTAACTAAAACCCATTCATGTTCCTCCACCCAAATCATTATTTATATTGAAAACATAATATGAATAAAACCTTTTCCCCACAGAAGCGGAAAGCGGTTCCCGGTCCCGGTCCGTGGAGGGCGCGTCGTACGGTCAGTACGTGTACGCGTCGTTCCCGGTGGACGTGATCGTGCACTTCCACATGCAACCCAGCACGTTCCGCTTCAGCTGCCTGCCCGCGTCGCGCGTGGAGTGCCTGCTGCAGCTGCCTAGCCTGCAGATCGTGTTCAGCTCTAAGCGGGCCAGCGACGAGTCAGTACTCTCACAAACACACACACACTCCTCCGATTAGACTAACCAAAAATCCAAACATAACCAAAGTCAAAAACCGGCCAATGGCGAGTCGGACTCGCCCACCAAGGGTTCCGTACAAATTTGCGATATAAACGGCCATATCTTTTGGCTATGTAAGCTTAGAGATGTGTTTCTTTGAACAGCTCTAATAGACCACAGATTTGACCATATGATTTTTTTTCAACATGCTACCTTCACGCGTTCCCGAAATAAAGCTTCTTGACAGTAAGAGGGACAAAAATATAAAAGCATTTCGCATTTCTTTTTGAGGGAAGGAACCCTAAAACGATAAAAACAATACAACCTATCGTAACAATATTATAGTTTAAGCAATAAATAAACAATATCAAATCTGGTAAGTTCTCCCACAGTTTTTTTAGGAACTCATCTCTATATCTTTGACAAGAGTAAGCGTATTTAATATTAAAAAAAAAACTTTGTTTACTAAAACAATTCAATTAACGTCTTTTAAATCATGAACTAACACAAGTAACTACTCTACAGGGAGATGGCCGAGCCGGCAGTAGCGATGGGCGGGCTGAGCGTGACGGGCTGCCTGGCCGACTTCTCCGTGAACATGTTCCACCCGTACGGCGGGAAGAAGTCCAGCCTCAAGGAGGCGCAGTGGTCCCCGCTCTCCGACACCGAGAGGAAAGACTCCTTGAGCATTAACGTGGAGTTCGTCAAGTTCCATCTGTCGAGGTCCAGGAAGTTGGACTTTCAGACGGAGCAAGATCAGTCCAAGGCCACTGTAAGGTTTTCAAGTAAGTGCCTTTGAGGATTAGTTACTTTTTGTTGCGACCAAGAATTAGAACAAACTTGAATCTGTACATTTTTTATGTAAAATATCCAATATGACTTCACGGTTGGCGCAGTGGCTGAGCGATTGATTGCTGCGATGCGTGTCGCGGGTTCGATCCCCGCCCGGGACAAATATTTGTGTGGCCTATAGATAGTTGTTCCGAGTCTGGCTGTTTGTGTATGTGAGTTTAAATGTAAACGCACCCACGATATTGGAGAAATCCTAGTGAGGGGCAACTTTTTTTAAATAAATAAAATAAACATTACTTATTTATCATACTTCAAGATACCATAGGCACATACTCGTAATACAGGATGCTTATGTTCCAGAACTAATAATTTAATTAACTTTAAAAACTATAGTACCTTCCGTTACTTACAATGAAAGGTCTACAACCCAAGAAATCAAGTAATTCGTAAAATATTTATACGTAATTCTTGAAAGATTCTCCTAACATAATATTTTCCCTTCCCTAGCAATTGTAGACGTGGGCTCAGCGTGGTTCAAATACGACATGCGTCGCTTGGGTGAGATCCTCGCGTTCCCTAAGGCGTGGTACAGACGAACGATCGTCAGACGCATGTTCTTAGGAGACCTCAGCTTACACGACACGCGCGATCATGGGTAAGAAGAATATAAACACTATTACTTAAGTCTATTGTATTATGACTAGTGATGGGATATTCGGATGCATATTTACCTGAAGTTGAGAAGTTTGCTTATGGAAAGCACTTTTTTTCCGTGAGATATAAACGTGAGATGTAAACCCAATTTCACTTAAATGACTGTTGCCCTGTTACAAAGTAATTTTCCCTACTTTCATTGTTAGTGATTTTTGACGAGATTATTTGTTACAAATTTCAAATCGGGCCTACGCAACCTCAGTGAACATAAGTAAAAAGGAAAATTAAGTAAACATATATAAGTTATGCAATCCTGAAATGCCGGGATTTTATTTTTAATAAATATATGATAACAAGTTGCTTCAATACTTTGTTAGCCAAATATTAACTTTACAACAAATATAAGCTTTACCCTGGTATAAATAAAGTTAACTTCAGAAAAAACTATTGAAAATTTTATCATAATTTTTGTTTAGTAGCGCCAACAAAACCTTGTGTTTGCGTTATTAAATTATTTTCCAAACAAACATATTATTTTGATTTTTGAGTTAACAAACAAGTTTACATTCTAAGTGTATAAGTATTATCCCCAGGCCATCAAGCAGCAACGCTCCAGTATCACCCGTATTACCACAGAGAGAGAAAACTAAGACTGTTCCAGAACATCAAAAATCAAAAGGTACCGTCACATCACCCTTTGTCAATTAAAAAAAATCTAGTAGGTATGTTATGCTAAACTTATAGCTCGAAATATGTGTGATTCTGAAAGTCTGTATGTAATTTAACTCCGTGTTTATTAATAAAAGGGGCGTATGAATAGAATAGAACATAATGTACTTTATTGTACACAAGAAATGACATCTGTTTTACAGTAATTCCTAGTTCTATGGTTACAATGGTGGTTTTATCGCGGATAGCGATATCTTACAGACTAACTTTGGATGGACTTTACAAACATTCTAATTAAATTTTAATTTCGTACAACTGGTTCAATGGTGCATGTACTGCTAATACTACACAAACACACTAGCTGCCACCTGTGGCTTCGCCCGCGGGATGATCGCAAAAAAGTATCCTATGTGTTATTCCAGACTATAATCTACCTCTATGCCAAATTTGTACAAGATCCGTTCAGCCATGTAACGTGAAAGAGTAACAAACATCCATACATTAACCCATCCATCCATCCTCACAAACATTCGCATTTATAATATTAGTAGGACTAGTAAGATATGGTAGAAATGTTGCGTTTTGTGAACTATAGTACGGCCAACGAGAAGCGATACGAAAGGTCATTAACCTAAAGAACAACTGTGGCGTTGACAATCTAATATTTAGCTCTTTCCATCTTGTGCCTTTGTCGTAATGTCTCGTTCTCCCGGCAAAAACATGACAACGTTAAGACGGGTTCGCCAACATTCGGGCGGCCATTTTAGATGGGGTTTTAGCATGGGTTTTGTTTACATTTGGTATCGCTTCTCGTTGGCCGTACTATACACTAAAATAATCACCCTAAGTTCTGGTTTTAGTCCACAAGGGCTATTAACCTCAATAGTATCACTGAATGACTGGTTAAACTTTTGCTATGTGCTTGCGTGCAGACAGTAGCAAGGCGTCAGCGCCCGCGATGGGCGCGGCGTGGGAGACGCTGGTGCTGTTCGCTGTCAACTTCACCAAGCTCAACGTCCACATGAACATGGGCAACGTTATGGGCAATGTCAGGTAACAACTCAATCTAATTTCACTAACCATACAACAATTTATTTTTTTGGGGTGAGAAATCATCAAATAACTTGGGTGTCAGACTTTTGCTGACTAAACCCCCCACCCATGTTCCTTCTATTGCCCTTTACGTTCCGGTGCCGCGGTATCTCTTTCGAACAACCCGCAACCCCGGCAGGAACCATACAACTACTTCATTCATATCTCCATTCTATCTCTAGTTTTAGATGCATTTTTTCTTGCCCATTCTTCTCTGTTACGTATGCAAAACAAATTGTACTGTGTTTTAAATATTTAATAAATTATTTAATGAGATGTTTTAATAGCCGAATAAAATTAATAATATGATGTCAGACTTCACGTCGTCCGCCTACAACACCCAAAAATATGTTTTTAAGAAGCAAAGTTCGAAATAGTTCACTTCACTGCAATCCATCAAGAAGAGCACACGTGTAATTGTGCGCACGCGGTTACACCGGTATATGCCCTTTTTTTGTGGATGAGACAGCTTCAAATAACTTCGCTCCGCCCAGAGCGGGGGAAATGCCAGACTTGTACTCGCTAAAACCCACCCATGTTCCTTCTATTGTCGTTTATGTTCCGGGGCCGCGGTATGTCTTTCGAACAACCCGCAAACCCGTGGTTAAAAGGTCTCATAACTTGTAACAATTTGTGGGTAACTACGATATTTTCATAAGGTATTATGTCTTGTGACTGGGACTGTAGCCTGTAATAGTCTGACTAAAAATAAAATATTTGAGTTACTTTCATGTTACCTGACAAATAAACTAAACGAATCGTTTGCCAGTAAATAACACAGACATCATCATCTGCCTGGCTATTATGTTGGGGTTGGATTCCAGTATAGCTGGATGTACCTGAATACCTGAGCGATTGCATATAGGACTTCAAACAGCCGGTTATTGGTTGTCAAACCTGCGGGGGCTTTTGACTACCTGTGGAGACTGTCTTAGACAGCCGTGACCAATGGCTTAACGTGCTTTCCGAGGCACGGAGGAAACTCGATATGTAAAGGGTATTTCACCCAACCGCTGGCCAACAGAGGCAAGCTCAATTTAACCTGAAAAAGAAACACAGAATGGTCTGATTATTTGCAGATAGGTTCTGTGTCATTCTCGGTCTCAGTGGTTCTAATGGCTTGGGTTGTTCACAGTTGGCAATCCCGCGACTTCAACTGCACCGGCCGTCTCAGCATCGGCAGCACGGGACACCGCAACATGCTGGTGGGCGTCGCGCTCGCCAGCTCCGAGCTGGACGCACGCGGCGGCATCGTTGGGGGAGCCATCTCACTGTCCTCCATCGATACTTACGGTACGTACCACAACAGGCGCTGGTCAAGACCATGGCTCAATGTAAGAACCGCACCGCAACATGGTTATAAATACCAGAATCTCATTTCATTACAAAGTATTAAATAAACATTCTTCAGACATTGACCAAATTGATCGATATATTCGATTTGATTATAAATGATTTTTACTTTGGCCGATTTGACTGTTTTGCGAATACTCACAGAACCTTTATAAAAGTGAGAATTCCATCCCTCAGTCCACATCGAAGAAGAAGCGGGCTGCAACCCAGGCCACGTGTGCGGCGTGCGGCTGGCGGCGCTGGAGCTGCGCCTGGAGTACATGGGCACGCCCGTGCTCATGGCGCGCGTGTCGCGCCTGCAGGCCGCGCTGCGGGACGAGTGGCTGGCCAGGAGCCGCCAGCCCGCGCACCATCCGCACAGGCCCACGTCTAGGTAACGCCTGCTGCTTGTGTCGCTTACACCTGTGTTGTCTTAGATAGGCTACTCTACAGTACGGCCAACGAGAAGCGATACGAAAGGTCATTAACCTAAAGAACAACTGTGGCGTTGACAATCTAATTTTTTATTTAGCTCTTTCCATCTTGTGCCTTTGTCGTAATGTCTCGTTCTCCCGGCAAAAACATGACAACGTTAAGTCGGGTTCGCCAACATTCGGGCGACCATTTTAGATGGGGTTTTAGCATGGGTTTTGTTTACATTTGGTATCGCTTCTCGTTGGCCGTACTGTATTTGCTGTTAAAGTAAAGTAGTAAATGTGTTATAAATTCTGCTATTGTAAGCATAAAGGACGCGTCCAGAATAGCTTAGAGCGAACTCACACTAACACAGATCAAGATTCATTTGCAGCTTTTTCCCTTTTTTGTCACGTATAATTGCAACTCTGAACAGTGAGAGCACCAATCGCACGGTAAATCCGATACGAATTATTCGTAAGTGTTTCTCACTTCACTAAATAGCGCCTAACGCCAGACAGATGGTTGAAAAACTGGCCCATGCAGGCCAATGTGATTTCATTCTTATTTATTTTCCTCAGATGCGTCCCTTTTGTTTACAGTTGAACTAGAATCTTGACTTCTTTGCATTTGGCTAGGCTAAAGTAGGTTTATGTATCGTAATTCAGTACCTCCCCCTTTTTTGGAAGACGGTTAAAATCAAGTAACCTCATACTTCCGAAGTTCTAAAGTAAAAAAAAAAAACAATCTAATCAAACAGTTTTTATAACTTAATGCAGTAATGCTGTTTTTTTACTGGTGATCGGCTGCATCCGGTTAGACTGGAAGCCAACCCCAAATTGGGAAAAGGCTAGGCAGATTATGATATTCGGAAGTTCAGCGAAGAATGTGATAAAAAATAAAAAATGTAAAAAAGTGCCATAAAACTACCAGTAATTAAAATTAAGACTCACCGGAACCACGTGTAATACTGGTACATTCAGGTGATCAAATTATAATAAACTTTAATAGAAATCAATTAAAGCATATATTTCAAGTAGGCCAGTTACTTCCTGCAGAATCCTAAAACGCTAGGCATGCACAGTGCACAAAATATAACATTGTAACTGCTTAACTAACCCGCACGATCTCTCACTAGCTTCCATGAAGATCAAGAACCGGAAGACGGGTAAGCTATAAGGTCCTATTTTATTACCCATGGTCCTTTTAACGGTTGACCCTAACCATGACAAAAAGCTACAACCAAATGAACCATAAAGGTGCAACCAGACCGGCTTATAAGTGTCATAGGTATAGGATGTTATGGAGCTCAGTAACCGAAACTAACAAATATCCGACATGAAAAATATCCGAAACCGAATCCGATGATCCTTTCGTAATAAGTCTAAATAACAGGTTATGACAGTTTTTGTTTGCATTTGCATTTACAATTGCATTGTTTACTGTTCTTGTTATTTGTTTTGTACTTTTATAATGTTAAAATAGTAATGTCCGTAACCAAAACCATCCGAAATTAGTTAGGTAATCCGAAATAATTTCATATGCGTTACGGTATCCAAAACTGGACTAATATTATTCATATATCCTTATCTAGATCCCACATTTCAATCCACAACATCCCTGGCAATAGCGACGCTTAATTTAAAAAAAAAAATATCCCGCGCATTACGAAAACCTAAAAAGGATATTTTTTCTATTGTGCCAATATCTACAAAATACGTCAGTGACGTTATTGAACAGAACTTGAAATTTGCCGCCATTTTTATAGACTCCTCATATTGCAGGCTTTGGCCGGTGTTGTCTCCACTTTCAACTACTAAAATAAGCACTATCAATTAAAAAGTATTGAAATATGCAATAACGGGGGTAAAAAATATTGTTTTATTTATAAGTATGCATCTGATGTTTAAAAACAGGTCATCAAATTTTAGGTCATACAAATATTTGTTCCTTGCGGGGTACTGCGCCAACCGCGTCGTCAAATTTGCAATATCAACACTACGTCACAATGACTACCCCATATACAAGCATTGCTCAGTTTGGGAATTTCTGACTAACTTTTTGAAAGCCTCTGTAATGTCACCTTACAGTTAATGTGAATGATATTATCTTGTAGTTTATATTAGTATGTACATAATGGAAGAATAAAAAAATATTAATAAATATCGTGGATCAACTGTAGTCTGGTTGCACCAACAATAACAACAATAAAATAGGGCCTTATCATATTGCGCAGTAAGCGCTAGACACCCCACTTTTTCTAACCCCGTATTTCTCCCCTCAGGCCAGCAATAATCCTTACACACGGAACCCTAAGCTGGCACCAGCTTCAGATCCTGATGTCTCGGAGTACCACGCCAGACCTGCTGAAGATGCAACTGAAGCTTGAAGAGTTCTTTACTCAGCAGTTCAAATCGAGTAAAAGGGTGTTCAGCTCTTTGCATCCAAACTATACTAATGCGAGACGAGATCGGAGAGAACGTAAGTATCATTGTAACGTCTGTTTTTAAAGGAACCCTTATTGGATTACTGTGTTGTCTGTCTGTCTGTCAAGACCCTTTATCTTGGGGACGCGCGGAAGTCATCATCATCTGCCTAGCCTTTTTCCCAACTATGTTGGGTTCGGCTTTCAGTCTAACCGGATGCAGCTGAATACCAGTATTTTACATGGAGCGACTGCCTCTGACCCCCACGACCCAGTGAGTACCGGGTAAAACGATACCCCTTGGTAAGACTGGTTGTCAGACTTTCGGAACACTGACTACCTGAAGAACTGTTAAAGATCTAGAGACGACAGCCGGGACCAACGGCTTTACGTGTTTTTCGAGGCACGGAGGAAACTCGCTTTGCAACGAGTGGTCACCCATCCACAGACCAACCTAGGCAAGCGCGGCTTAACCTAAAGATCGACCTGAGCGGCTGGTATTATTTAGCCACGAGCTCCTCATGACTTTGAGTTTATGTAATGTTGTGTTATTTAGCGCCAGCCCCATGCGCGGGCGCAGCGGAGGGCGGGGCCACAGGCGCGGGCGCGGCGGAGCTGCGTCACCACCGTCACTGGCAGAAGGTGCTGCAGCTGGTGTCCGGCATGCAGCTGTCCACGCTGCCCACGCCGCTGCCCGCCAACGGTAATGTCGCTTGACGATAACATATTCTTACACAATTACAAACATGAAGCCCCGGAACATAACGGGAAACCATTCCCTATTTGAAATAAAAAAAATGCAACAAATTAGCTTTCCAGATTAATTTATGTTAGTTAATTAAGACACTAAGGGCCGATTTTTCAATCGCCAGTTAAGTTTTATCCGACGAATAAGTCTGTCATTTTAACAGTTTTTGTATGGACATTCTGTCAAAACGTCACATTTACTCCTTAGATAAAAGTTATCTAATGATTTAAAAATCGGCCCTAAGTAATAAAATTATATTCGAAATTAAATTAATACAATTACTAGAATTTATATCATACTTCACTTTTTATTAATGAGCTATTTTTTTTTATTATGTCGTGAAGTACCTATGCAACATAATATAGTTTAATAATTTTTTATTGCAAAAATAATATTCTAAATAAATTATAATGCATCAATGCCACAATTTCATTCTCCTCGTTTCCCTGTAGGCACCGTACTCGGCGGTACAATGGAACTCCACGGCACCAACATATCTCTCGCGTGCTTCCACGGCAACAGCTTTAAGTCTAAATCCTGGGCGCTGTTCAGTCTCAAGGATCCATGCATCAGCTTCGCCACTGAAGCACAGCAAGTCGCCAGCGAAGAGGGTAAGTTACCTTTTGAATATCTTGTTTTTTTTTTTAACAAAAAAAATGTTGCCCCACACTAGGATTTTCTCCTGTATCATGGATGCGTTTACAAAAATTTAAACTCATATACACAAACAAGTCAGACACGGAACAACTGTTTATAGGTCATACAAATATTTGTTCCGTGCGGGGATCGAACCCGCGACACGTAGCGCAGCAGTCACACGCTTACTACTGCACCAACCGTGTCGTCAAATGTAAAGAATCGCAGAATGTAGTTTTACATTAAACTAGCTGTGCCCCGGCATGCGTTGCAATGCAATTTTCTACCTACCTACCCCACCTACCCTACCTACTATACCTACCCTACCTACCCTACCTACCCTACCTACCCTACCTACCCTACCTACCCTACCTACCCTACCTACCCTACCTACCCTACCTACCCTACCTACCCTACCTACCTTACCTACTCTACGGTACAAGTTTGATGCTCACCCCACGCAGCGTTCCCCGCTCCGTGCGCGGGGTCCAGCCAGTTATTTGAGGTTTTCGCACCCGCAAAAAAGTGTGGTTTCAGTATCTCTACGCTTGACTCACGGGTTCGTGATTATTATATAATTACGTAACGTTCATATCAAATTTGCGCAGCGTCTACATTCGACAAACAACCACTCTATCGCCGCTAGAGGTGTGAAGTCACTCTTAATAAAAAAAAATGTGTTGTGTATAGGTTCTATGGAAGTCCACGTGGTCCAGAGCCTGACAGCCAGCCTGGGCGGGCTGGGCGCGGGCGGGTCGGGTGCGCGTGCGCACGTGTCCATGGCCACCGTGTGCCGCATGACCAGGGCTCTGCTGTTCCCGCCGCAGTTCAAGACATTGAAGGAGTGGTTCCATTATGCCTTCGCTAATAGTGAGATTGATGGTGAGTTAGTTTTTACCTCTTACAAGGTATCATTAATTATACAGGCTGCTTTATAATACATGGTGTAAATACAATCGAATGGTATCAAAATACAGGATGTGTAATAATGTTCTTCCCAGCAATCGAGCTCTTCCCATCTCTGGAGCGCGACCCGACCGGCACAACGTCATCCAACGCCAGCGGTTCCAGCACCAACACCAACAGCACGGAGAGGAACAAAGCAGCTGCAGACAAGCACGTGCGCGAGGTCATCTTCGCGCTGCCCTCGTTACAGCTGCACCTAAGGACCCACCACCTGCAGGCCCACACGCCGCCCACAGAGACCGGTCAGTACACTACACATACTGTAACATGTTCGCGCTGCCCTCGTTACAGCTGCACCTAAGGACCCACCACCTGCAGGCCCACACGCCGCCCACAGAGACCGGTCAGTACACTACACATACTGTAACATGTTCGCGCTGCCCTCGTTACAGCTGCACCTAAGGACCCACCACCTGCAGGCCCACACGCCGCCCACAGAGACCGGTCAGTACACTACACATACTGTAACATGTTCGCGCTGCCCTCGTTACAGCTGCACCTAAGGACCCACCACCTGCAGGCCCACACGCCGCCCACAGAGACCGGTCAGTACACTACACATACTGTAACATTTTCGCGCTGCCCTCGTTACAGCTGCACCTAAGGACCCACCACCTGCAGGCCCACACGCCGCCCACAGAGACCGGTCAGTACACTACACATACTGTAACATGTTCGCGCTGCCCTCGTTACAGCTGCACCTAAGGACCCACCACCTGCAGGCCCACACGCCGCCCACAGAGACCGGTCAGTACACTACACATACTGTAACATGTTCGCGCTGCCCTCGTTACAGCTGCACCTAAGGACCCACCACCTGCAGGCCCACACGCCGCCCACAGAGACCGGTCAGTACACTACACATACTGTAACATGTTCGCGCTGCCCTCGTTACAGCTGCACCTAAGGACCCACCACCTGCAGGCCCACACGCCGCCCACAGAGACCGGTCAGTACACTACACATACTGTAACATGTTCGCGCTGCCCTCGTTACAGCTGCACCTAAGGACCCACCACCTGCAGGCCCACACGCCGCCCACAGAGACCGGTCAGTACACTACACATACTGTAACATGTTCGCGCTGCCCTCGTTACAGCTGCACCTAAGGACCCACCACCTGCAGGCCCACACGCCGCCCACAGAGACCGGTCAGTACACTACACATACTGTAACATGTTCGCGCTGCCCTCGTTACAGCTGCACCTAAGGACCCACCACCTGCAGGCCCACACGCCGCCCACAGAGACCGGTCAGTACACTACACATACTGTAACATGTTCGCGCTGCCCTCGTTACAGCTGCACCTAAGGACCCACCACCTGCAGGCCCACACGCCGCCCACAGAGACCGGTCAGTACACTACACATACTGTAACATGTTCGCGCTGCCCTCGTTACAGCTGCACCTAAGGACCCACCACCTGCAGGCCCACACGCCGCCCACAGAGACCGGTCAGTACACTACACATACTGTAACATGTTCGCGCTGCCCTCGTTACAGCTGCACCTAAGGACCCACCACCTGCAGGCCCACACGCCGCCCACAGAGACCGGTCAGTACACTACACATACTGTAACATGTTCGCGCTGCCCTCGTTACAGCTGCACCTAAGGACCCACCACCTGCAGGCCCACACGCCGCCCACAGAGACCGGTCAGTACACTACACATACTGTAACATGTTCGCGCTGCCCTCGTTACAGCTGCACCTAAGGACCCACCACCTGCAGGCCCACACGCCGCCCACAGAGACCGGTCAGTACACTACACATACTGTAACATGTTCGCGCTGCCCTCGTTACAGCTGCACCTAAGGACCCACCACCTGCAGGCCCACACGCCGCCCACAGAGACCGGTCAGTACACTACACAAACTGTAACATGTTCGCGCTGCCCTCGTTACAGCTGCACCTAAGGACCCACCACCTGCAGGCCCACACGCCGCCCACAGAGACCGGTCAGTACACTACACATACTGTAACATGTTCGCGCTGCCCTCGTTACAGCTGCACCTAAGGACCCACCACCTGCAGGCCCACACGCCGCCCACAGAGACCGGTCAGTACACTACACATACTGTAACATGTTCGCGCTGCCCTCGTTACAGCTGCACCTAAGGACCCACCACCTGCAGGCCCACACGCCGCCCACAGAGACCGGTCAGTACACTACACATACTGTAACATGTTCGCGCTGCCCTCGTTACAGCTGCACCTAAGGACCCACCACCTGCAGGCCCACACGCCGCCCACAGAGACCGGTCAGTACACTACACATACTGTAACATGTTCGCGCTGCCCTCGTTACAGCTGCACCTAAGGACCCACCACCTGCAGGCCCACACGCCGCCCACAGAGACCGGTCAGTACACTACACATACTGTAACATGTTCGCGCTGCCCTCGTTACAGCTGCACCTAAGGACCCACCACCTGCAGGCCCACACGCCGCCCACAGAGACCGGTCAGTACACTACACATACTGTAACATGTTCGCGCTGCCCTCGTTACAGCTGCACCTAAGGACCCACCACCTGCAGGCCCACACGCCGCCCACAGAGACCGGTCAGTACACTACACATACTGTAACATGTTCGCGCTGCCCTCGTTACAGCTGCACCTAAGGACCCACCACCTGCAGGCCCACACGCCGCCCACAGAGACCGGTCAGTACACTACACATACTGTAACATGTTCGCGCTGCCCTCGTTACAGCTGCACCTAAGGACCCACCACCTGCAGGCCCACACGCCGCCCACAGAGACCGGTCAGTACACTACACATACTGTAACATGTTCGCGCTGCCCTCGTTACAGCTGCACCTAAGGACCCACCACCTGCAGGCCCACACGCCGCCCACAGAGACCGGTCAGTACACTACACATACTGTAACATGTTCGCGCTGCCCTCGTTACAGCTGCACCTAAGGACCCACCACCTGCAGGCCCACACGCCGCCCACAGAGACCGGTCAGTACACTACACAAACTGTAACATGTTCGCGCTGCCCTCGTTACAGCTGCATCTAAGGACCCACCACCGGCCTCCTCTCTAAAGGAGGCCTTTAGAGAAATAAATATACGAAATAAAATGTTGTTACAGATGAGAAGCCTGTAGTGGAGTGCAGTTTCATCACAGAGTTTGAAGATCACATATTCGTGTCGGTGGATGCTGAGGCGTTCCTGTTCCTGCACGACCTCATCTCTTCGTATATCAAGGAGAAGGATCGACTGGTAAGTTTACTAACTATCAAAGGTATTGGCTATACGTTCTTAGCCCTACTTAGGGTTGCCAGGTCGCCGGACAGACCAGCCAGTTTTTCCGGGCATTTGGGTAAAAAAGCCGGACTCCATGCATTGTTGAGGGTTTTGTGTCTCAGTATTAATAGGTACTATAATAAAAATTGAATGTAAAATCAAGCTTTTTTGATTATTACCATAAATTTTGTTAGTAACTTAAAAATATAAACAAAATCGAATGGCAAATCAGTTTAAGTACTTCTTTTATTGTTCATTTATTGTTTTATCAACATATAACTACATTTTTAAATATTTCTTAAAAACATAAAAAAAAACATTTAAAAATATAAAAATAGTAGCCCACCGGTATCGAGAACAGGGTCTAAGCTACCGGCGGTCAGGGCTCCACAGAAAAGAATCTCCTAACAATACGAGCCGTGTCCAGGAGTACCGCGCACTGTATCAAGCCCTTGATCCAGCTGCCTCAGGTATTGCTTTTGGCAATTAAGCCATTGGCAGATACGTACTTTATTATTAATCATTCGAATACTGTCTAATAAAGGCCTAACAAAAGCCGGACACTGTTTATTTTGGCCGGACACACAATCAAAAAGCTTAAATATGTCCGGCATACACCTTGCAACGCTAGTTCTACTAATCGTACTTAATAGTACAAGTTTTTCTTGGGAATAGATGTGACATCTTCAACTCAAATTCAATTTGTTTAATGAGCTTTTTGTTTTTTAATAATTCCTAGTTTTTAGAACATCTTAAGGGTTCTTGTTAGCTGCACGCGTAGGAATTAAGGGAAGAATACAATGATTTTTTTCCAGATCTGTGCATTTGCGACCGCGTCTTTGATCTAGTGGTCACAAGCTCGAATGCAGAGCATTACGTAGTTTTTTTGTTGGGTGGGAAATCATCAAATAACTTCCCCCGCTCTGGACGAAGTGAAGATTAAAACCCACCCATTTTCCTTCTATTGCCGTTTACGTTCCGGGGCCGCGGTATCCCTTTGGAACAACCGCCACCCCGGCAGAGTCATGTGGTCTTGGAGACGAACATGACAGTCCCTAAATTCGTTTAGTATCTGGAATAAATGTGTCCCCCCTCGTAGATGCCGGGCGGCGCGCGCGCAGCGTGGGCGGAGGGCGCGGGCCCCCCGCAGGACTACCGCGACTACCGCTGTGTCACGTGGCATCTGGAACCTACTGTCAGGTATGATAACACTATTCACTATTACTCTCTGAGGACAGGGACAGTTTATTTATCTATTTATTGTTTTCTGATTTTTTATAGCTTGGATTTTATTTAGCGAATATGAGAATATTGCCTTACAGTCGTATATAAGCTTCAATCAGTTGACCCATTTAATACCACATATGGCCTACATAGAAACTTATAAAACGTCGAAAAAAGGTGCACGGTCCAGGTTGGTCGCTTCATATGGAGAAGAACTGGCAAGAAATTTCCGTCTTGTCCTACTTGTCTGGCTTATACTGTCCTTTATACCTACCTATTGTTTTTTTTTAATTAAAATTTGGAGTATGTATAATGTGAGTTAGTACGTCGATACAACAATAGATAGGTCAATATATTTATTTGCTCAGACATGTGTTTACATACAGAAAGAAAAATACATGTAGGATAATGCCTACAGATAGTTGTTCCGGGTCTGGCTGTTTGTATATGTGAGTTAAAATGTTTGTAAACACACCCACGATACAGGAGAAATTCCTACTGTGGGGCAACTTTTTTTTAATATGTTTCAGACATGTTTCCTACATAAAATGTCGTGCAAATGTTTAAAATGTAAAATAATTCATCCCAATATAATTTATTTTAAGTGAAATTAGTTAAAATATAATAAATGTTAAAATTATACATCAACATTCATGTTTCCATTTCTCCTCCAGACTCTTATCGTGGGCTGGCAAGTCGATCGAGCCGTACGGCGTGGACTACATCCTGCAGAAGCTTGGCTTCAGCCACGCGCGCACCACCATCCCCAAGTGGCTCCAGCGAGGCACCCTCGACCCGCTCGACAAGCTGCTGTCTCTCGTACTCCTCAGGCTGGTCGCCATCGTGCCACACAAGTGATATTAAACATTACTGCCAAAGAAATTAGGTTGCAATTACAACAAGACACCGTCGAGGTAACATTATTATTTTGTAAGAACAATGGAATGTTATCCTAGGTTTTGGTTACTTGTGTAATCACCCAATGATTTAAGGATTGACAACGTGGTTTTAGAACACTGACATATATCGATAATCGAGCGACATTTAACGAATAAATGATTTATTAAAGCGCTTAAGGCTTGAAACACTTAGCGCTTACGAAATTTTCAAGCGACAAATTGGTAAAATTTTGTCCAAGGAATCAATTTTATATAATTCAACATTTTAAACATTCCCAAAACTTAAAATGTACTATAAGAATCAGACGATAAAGTTGAAAATTGAATGAATTTGCTGTGGTTGAGGGATCGAAAGAAAAAAAAGAAATAGTTTTATTAAAACGAAGATGGCCTTTGGTGTGTATTTGTAGTTTATGTAGAAAATTACTGTTTGTACTACACGTATACATCATTTAAATGTAAATTTAGTCGAAATTAAAACAAAGAGTATATTATTCTTCAATGTATAGTAGATAAATTGTGGGAAAGAGTTTAAAAACTCTGTTTTGAATGAAAATGAATGTGAATGAGATTATTTTTATTACTAGAAATTGTATCATGTATGTACATACACAGTTACATAAAGTAAGATTGTGTATGTGTGTATATAATCAAAATATAAATGATATTATTGTATTTTGAAACTTCTGTTATGCCTAGTAAATGTTCTTCACTGCTTAGACCCAGAGAGAGTAGCTAGGAAAATGTATTTCATGAAAATAAAATATTATATTATACTCCATATAAAATATGATATTAACCAGTTCAATAACTTGTCTATAGCATTCCCTTATCTTAAAAAGTTGAAAAAAAAAAAAAAATCTATTCAATTTAGTCGAATTTAAACTAAAAGTACAATTTTATGTGGACTAACAAACCTACACCAAAAAATGATCGCATTTCATTGTGTTATTAACTTGTAAATAATAAATGTAGCGAAATTATTTAATTCTTAATTGTATG
The DNA here is from genome assembly GCA_958449745.1 of Ochropleura leucogaster. Classification (NCBI taxonomy): domain Eukaryota; kingdom Metazoa; phylum Arthropoda; class Insecta; order Lepidoptera; family Noctuidae; genus Ochropleura; species Ochropleura leucogaster. The sequence goes on from OY288208.1 coordinate 18,355,546, forward strand.
AAAGAAGAAAAAAAATTGTTTTGTCACATCGTAATATTACCTTACATTTTGGGCAACTATAGTTTATTGAATGAAGATTTTTCAATTGCCGTCACATTCTAAAAATCTAGTTATTTAGTCAGTTATGTTTTCTATATATCGCACACCTTGATCTAAACAGGGATAACTCAAAAATCGTGAATTTTTAGTTTTGCTTGTATTCGATTGCTCGGTGAACGCAACCAACTAATATAATAAAATTTACACACGGTGAAATTTTATAATCCGTAATAAATGTAGTGTTTCCACACAAACAGTAATACGTTTTTTTCGTCTCCTGAAAAATAACCTTTTTTGAGTTGTCTCAGTTTAGATATAGATGTGCCATATATAATAACAGCGCGGGTATTACATATTACGAGATAACACTGTTTACTTCGTTAATCGTAATGACATCAAAAAGACATGTCGCGCGGATACTAACCATTACAAAATCCTACTTGGTAACCCCCAGAAAGTTTTCGCAGTCAATATCTGCACATACTCGTACAAATCAGAAAACTTTATAACTACTAAAATCATCCTCTTCTTGCCTTTCCATTCTATTCGGGGTCGACGCAACAAGTTCTCTTCTCCCTTCTCAGACGTCACGGCATTGTTTACTCCTTCATATCATTCCTTACACAATCCATCCATATTTTCTTTGGCCCTTCTCTCTCTCTCTCTCCATCACCATTCAGATCCATCACTCTTTTAATCACATGTGCTTCCCTCCTCATTACATGACACACCCAGTCAAACGACTTCCTTTCAATTTTTCTAAAACAGGCCCAACTTTCAAATTTCGTCTACTGATGTTGTTATTTCATCTTTGACGTCACGGCATCATTTACTCCTTTCTCTTTTAACATAATCCACAAAAAAAACTGTGGGTATAGGTAGGAATATACAATTATTGTATTAGATGAAATGACTTAATAGTACATTGCAGTCCCATTATGTCTTACCAAATACGCATACAATAATTTAATATTCATTGTAGTACGGTATCATACATTTCCAACATATAAAATCTTAAGGTAAGTAAATAACATGTCAAAATTCAGAACATATCTATTTATTAAATAATTCATACATGTATTCTTTGTCCTTCCTCTCCTTCGCTATCCACTCTAGTGGTTCTAAAATAAAGTTCAAAATAGCATACAAGAAATGAGTCCCTGTCGGTAATTGTCGAACATACTGCGTTTATTTTAACACAAGACAAGCAAAGAACATACTATATCTGCCCATGACCTAATATAGGCATTAGCGAAAAACATCCGTGTTCGTTGGTGTTAAGGTCTCTTTTGTAACTAATGTGTATTATAATCCCTAGTTTTAATTTGCGACCAAATCAAGTTCCATCACATTTTGTTAGCTTATTGTTTAAGGTGGGAATATTCTGTGATTATTGTGAATGCAGTAGGTGTTAAGTTGTACGGTGCGGGTGTGGCCTCGGTTTTATTGTATTTTAGGAACGGTAGCGCCATTTGCGTACCTGTGGGTTTTATTTGATGATTGACAAGTTACTTCCGTGGTTTAAAGTCGTTTCCTTTAAGAATTGGTTGGGTTAAGATAAATAAATAATGATTTGGGTAAGCATTATTACTTTTGTTACAGTAAGGCCAACGAGAAGCGATACGAAAGGTCATTAACCTAAAGAACAACTGTGGCGTTGACAATCTAATATTTAGCTCTTTCCATCTTGTGCCTTTGTCGTAATGTCTCGTTCTCCCGGCAAAAATATGACAACGTTAACGGCGGGTTCGCCAACATTCGGGCGGCCATTTTAGATGGGGTTTTAGCATGGGTTTTGTTTACATTTGGTATCGCTTCTCGTTGGCCGTACTGTAGTTCTCTTTGACACCGAATTGTCAAACTAAATAAAAAGAAATAAACTGGTCTATTCCAAAACCACAAAAAGGTCGTCAAATCTTCTCGATGCTTGGAATAATACTTATCAATGAATGTTGGCAATTTCAGTTTTTGAAAGAAACGGCTTTAAATGTGGGTGTAACTGTGTCTGATTATTATCCTAATATATAATGTTATGCTAAATACTTTTTTATATTAAGTTCATGTTAATATGTATAAAGTATACTTCTTACGAGTCCTTTTCATCAGAATATTATGTTATTCTGTAAATTTGGATTGTAAAATGGGACTGATTAAGAACTGTCGTCGTTAGGGACGACCATTCAATGCTAATTAATTGTAGATGGCGCGTCCATAGCTAGGTTCCAATCTGACCAATGAAGTCAAGCTATTTTGAAATATAAAATGACGTAACCAATAACGGTGCGTAGGACCAGCTATACTAGCGCCATTAGTTTTACAGTTACCATCTCAATTTAGACTTGTCACAGTTTTTCAAGCCAGTGTAATTATTTTCCGATGTGGAAACACATAAAAAAAATCAAGTTTATATACTGTGTTAGGTTTGTTTGTGAACACTGTTTAAAACAAGAACTTAACATAATTTTAAGGTAGGTAAAGCTTCAAAATAACGGCGCCAGAGGGCTGACCGATCGCTTCGCCTCGCAAGTTCATTGCCCACAGTTTTATGCAACTTTCATCTGTATAATAGTACTCTATGTATACAACCCTATAGCACAGACGTCGTGCAGCATGGTGCCGATTATTATGATTCGAACTTGAGGCAGCTATTATCAAAATGTGTTCCGAATTCATATGTTCGTGATTAGTCCCATTTTACATTTTTATTTTGAAATTTCTTGATGTATATAAATATTATGTTGAAATAATTTAATTTCAATTATTTAATAGATGAATTATTATCAATTTCATCTAAATAATTTCTTTGAAAATTGTGTTGGCGACGATAAAAATGTCACATTATAGTAATGGTTCTAAATACTATGTAATTCCATAGATTTTTCAGTAATTTACAGTAACTGACCGTAAAAATGGCACATTGAGTTTAGCTTTGCAAAGTTTTACGAATTTACGAGTGATACAGAAACTCTTATAAATTCTTAACACTTTCTTGCTAAGGAACGTCTCACCACCCGAATAAGGAAGCGACTAGCTGTCCATCATTTTCATGTTCAACAGCGTACAAAAGATTGTACTTCGTGTGCCAGTAACGACCAGATAAAACGTGGTGAATAGAGACGAAAGATTTCAAATTAGGATTTATATTCACTTCATTGTTTAGAGACCTTTTTACACCACAGACTACTTGCAGTATTAGAAAGTTTAAAAACTTTCTTTCAAGGGATAGCTCCCCTGATTTCCGTTTGTTATCAGCCACCCTTTCCTGTAATCCATCGAAAGGTTGTCTTGTAAAGATCGTTTTTATCGATATCAGCATTCACTTATTGTATCAAGATAATCATTCTGTAATTTTATTGGTATGGTGTACAGACGCCTGCACATAAAGCTACTACAATCTGTCAGATTTCTTTGATAGATTTTCGACTTTATATCTTATAGTTTTAGGTTCAAGGTTTATTGGGAAAAATTGACAGTTTCGGGTAGCTTGACCTGCAGGCGTCTATACATAATAAAAACTATTATATTTTAATTGGAAACATACCATATAACTTCATCGTCAAAATCCCTTTATCTCGATTCGCCCCATTTTTCTTCGGATGGGTAATCAAATGACTTGTTCTGAATAAAACTCATCCATGTTATTTCTTTTTCCCTTGGTGTCTCGGAGCCGCGGTCTCTTCCTAACCAAACGCAGCTCCGGTAGGTCGATTCATCCCTGCGTTTCTATTCACCCCGTTTTATGGTAGTTGATCGGTGACTGCTCGAAAAGCGAGAACTCGTTTCTAGACGCTAGCTCTTCTCGTTAATCTCAGACGATGAGACAAGTGACCTACACTCGATGTGACATATTTACATGTCAGTAATACAATACAAAGTAAGTTCATTTGCGGGTTGAGTTGTATTATTTTGTATAATAGCGGTAGAAGTAAGGTTGGAAGGCTTCGTTGCATAGTACTGATTATATTTTATTAAAGCATGGTGATTTGTACATACTGTATGTGATAGATATCAATAAATTATTATTAGAATTTATTTACGTGTTTTATTACGGTTCTGTAACTTAAAAGGAAAAAATGGAATTGTTATAGGGTCACTTTGTTGTCCACCTGTCTGTCAAGACCCTTTATCTCGGGAACATGTGAAGATATCGAATTGAAATTAAAACCATATATTCAAGTCTGTGGTTTCTTTGTGCTGTGAAAAAAAACAACTTCTTAAGACTACGCAGTCAAAAGATATGACCGTTTATGTTGCAAGTTTGTGCGGAACCCCCGGTCTGACTCGCTCTTGATCGGTTTTTTTTCTTAGTCACTCAAGATTTGCCAGCGAGCAATTGAGTGCAGCATAATAGATGTTAACCGAACAGATCGCTTAAGAAACATCACCCTGTGCTCCATAGCTCAAGTAGCCGATGCTGAAGAAAAAAACCATCGTGCAGAGGGAGTGGGCAGGCCACTTCGCACGGATGCATCCGGAGAGACAGATCCTCACACAGCGCCGTCGAGGTCCAGTGAGGCGAGGTGCTCGCGACCAGTAGTAGATAGCATTCGGGTTGTTTTCATTGACTAAGGCTTAGGCGATCCTGCCGGAGTTGCGGGTTATTCGAAAAAGATACCGCGGCCCCGGAACAAAAAAGGGCAAAAGAACATGGGTGGGTTTGAGTCAGTAAAAGTCGACACTCCCCTCCACTCCGCCCAGAGCGGAGGAAGTTATTTGATAATTTCCCATTCGTAAAAAAAATCTAAGGCGCCACAAACTTATTTTGAAACAATCGTGCCGGCGCGTGAACTACTGCACACAATTACAGCCGCCATTACTAGTCACGGCTCTTTGTCATTGGAGTCACAGACAGCCCACTGCACCGAGCCTGCATGGCGATAGACGAGACAGCAGCCCACGTGCTTCTGCACTGCCCAGAGGTTGCCCCATACAGGGCAAAGTACTTCGGTAACCCGTGGCGTTTTTCGTGGAGCTGGGGTGGATCGAATAATATTCCCACCCATACGCAAAATACGCGCCTCAGACATGGAGTTGCGGACCTCAGCCCGTTATACAATAAAACCGTGTCGGCTTGTCCGCTCGCACTGTAAGCTTTTCAACGGAGTATGCCACGAAGCCAATGTTACTGCAACATTCTAAAAATGATAAATGATGTTTATTTTGCAAGTAGGTTTTCACAAACACTTTTACACGTCTTTTTTAGAAACTAGATGAGGCCGGTGTTTCGTACCCGACTACTCTGAGAAGAAACAGCCGAATCAAACTCAGAGGTCATAGTATCTTTCAAGGTCTACAAAAAAAATCTTGGTCAACTAAACTTGGTAGCTGGGCAACAGCAGCAGAAGCAGTAAATTTAAAACGTCAAACAATAATTAAAACAAGTTTATAGGCAAAATATTTTATATTATATAAAAAATAAACCAAACAGTGCACATATTTCTATTTAAAATAACATAAGAGTATTTACCTATAATAATTAAAATGTATAACTGCATGTACAATATTTGATTAAACAACATACATCATTGTACATCTACAAATAAGATGGCTAAATATTACAGGCATCGTTGTATTAGCTTAAAAAAAACGTTGTCTATAAGCTCTAAAAAGACGTCGGGGGCCGATATGAAATAGTTAACTTTATCCAAGTTAAAAATGTAACCATTTCGCAGTTAAGACCGTTAGACGAAATAAACTAATCACATTGTTTTTATCACCCCGCGATTACCAGTTATATACTCGCACATGTTTTAAACAATTCTTTTTACAAAACTTGTATAAAACATGTAAATATATCTTGATGTTGTTTCAGACATGTTTTGGTTAACTATTTTGTTTAATCTCTTTTAACAAATAGTTATTCAACATGTTTTATAAGATTGTTGTAAACACGGGGTAACAAGACGGATTTTCGAATAGCTGCTATCATAAAATCTATATTTCTCAGTCAGTATAAAAGCTACGGGCAAACAGAAACAGTACTTATAAGTAAATATGGGGCATCTTTATTAACAAATAAACACAGTTGATATTTAATATCTCTAAATTACATTATGGCGCTAACATAGGAATGTTCCCGACGTAATTGTACTGGAAAATCTTATGTCTTTTGTACAAATTCATTATTAATTTGTGCCAGTAACATACATACAATATTCAAAAATTGTTTCTTGACGCGTTTGTTAGTTGGTTATTTTCAGTTTTTTAATGTATTAATTTTATGAATATATGCATAATTTATTCTCCAATTTATTGTGTGTAGTATCGACTTTAAATTTACCAAGATTTTAGCCACGTTATTTATTAAAAAATAACTAACATGTCTTAATATTACAGGCGAAGATGACTGGCAAATTGTACTTAAAAATATTTGTAAACATAGAAATGCTGCAATTAAAGCTATTGATAAAATCTTGCATTAGGTATTGCACTGGCTCCGTTACAAATTCACTGTGATTAAAATTTATTTATTATATAAACATTTGATTAAAAAGATCACCTCCAATTTATAAACACTATAATTATAATTTACCACATCGATATATCGAATTGCAAAACATCGATAAAACATACACTAGCCTACACTACGATAATATACAATATAAAATAAATAGACGCGGCGGGATGATCATTCGTTTTCTTACTGGACAGTATAAAGATTATGGCAAAGCAGATCACCCAAATTGGGCAAATTTTAGCAAGCCTACGAAAATAAAAGTCATTTAATCTGGGTGATCTCAGATATTTTGTGGAATAACTTCTCCGTGAATCGACTAACGACTTAGGTGTAATAATATAATAAAACATTTATTACCTATCTATTTTTTTTTTGTTGGCTTAAGAAAATATCCCCGAAATGTATGGATGATGTCCTCTAATCTCGAGAAACACCATGATAATAGCAAATACACACTGCAAAACATAGTGTCCAGACTGTATAGTGTATAGTTTTATTTCTTAATGCAATCAAATCAAGAACAACAATTATTCTTCTACTAGCTACTAGGAAAAGCAAGTGCGTACGATTCTGTCGTCTTTAAGCAAGACAAATCTTCAGCTTTTTAAATGTATGTGTTAAAACAAGGATATTATAATGTTACTGCACTTTCAAAATTATTCGCTGCTATAATTAAATCACTTTAAAGAACAGTAGGCCTACCATGACGTCTTAAAGCAGAACTTATTCCACTGAGGGAAAGAGATGGTGCTAGACACCTTGTATTGATCTGTCTCTTTCCCTCAGTAGAATAAGTTCTGCTTTAAGACGTCATGGTAGGGTAGCTGTACTTGCTTATTTCATCAACTTAGTATTTAATTATAAACAAGATGTGAAAGCCTCTTCCAACATTTAAACATTTTGGTTTCTCCTCGCACGGAACAAATATTTGTATGACCTACAGATAGTTGTTTCGGGTCTGGCTGTTTGTGTGAGTTTAAATATTTATAAACGTACCCACGATACAGAAGAAATTCCTAGTATAGGGTAACGTTAAAATAACAATAACCTGAATCGTTCGCCGCGTCTTATAAAAAAGCTATACAATATACAAGCCAGCTTTGTCTAGTTGATAGCGAAGTTCTGTGTGAAATCGTACTCGATGGTCGGAATGACGGTCTGCACGAACTTCAGGAACACTATGAGGTAGGAATGCACGCCCATCTCGCCACCGCTCTCTGTTACTGTCTCTATTATCTTCTTCATTACTTCCGCATGCCTGTGGATTATTTAAAAATGTTATACCCAAAGAAAAAAAAAAGATTTAAGTATAGACGCCTGCACATCAAGCTACTACAATCTGTCAGATTTCTTTGATAGATTTTCGACTTTATTTCTAAAATATTAGGTTCAAGGTTCATTGGGAAAAAATGACAGTTTCGAGTAGCTTGACCTGCAGGCGTCTGTACATAAATAGAACACCTACATTTTGCCAGTTATGTTTCTAAGACACATCTTATAGGGGGCGATGTTTAGAGGGGCCAGCCAGGGCCACTGCCTGCTGAGGTTGCGAGTTGTTTGAAAGAGATAACGTGGACTCGGAACACAAAGGGCAAAAGAAGGAACATGGATGAGTTTCAGCCAGTTAGAGTCTGTCACTCGCCCGACTCCGCCTAGGGAGGGGGAAGTTATTTAACGATTTTTATCCGAAAATACAGGGGACGACTTAAATCAACTTGGCACAGTCTTTAACTCAGTGGCTGCTACTGACAAAAAGCCAATAAATGAATTTGCATGATCTGGAAATCAACCCATGCTTAGCATTCGTGACCACTGACCAACGTAGTCATCAATAATGACGATGAATTACACCCGTGTTTTATAAGTGAACGATAATGACTCATTATAAAACACTGGCATAATTAGTGCGCAAAACGTAAAACGAGCATTGGCATCACATTTTTCCATATTGACTTGACTTTTTAATAAAAAAAAAATGCGAATAATACCTGCTCGATCGACTTGTTTAACCGATTCGTTGCGGATGGCACGACAGACGTGCCATCCAATTTTTTTACATATGGCGTATGACACGCGTTTCGTGTCATTTTTAAATGTCTTATAACTCGCTCAAATCGAAATTTCTTGAGGTGCTTCTTGAACTAAACATTAATCTTTTTGAATGCGGATCATTATTATAGACGTCGTTTCTGGAAATAATGCAAATCAGATAATTCCAGGGGTTGACAACCTCGATAAGTTGCATTACGATTACTGCGATTAGGTACGTATTAATGAAATGCATAATCTAAATGGGTTGCGATATCGGAGTGCTCAGATATTAGATCTGAGCTCTCAGATGACTCTTCTATAACTCTTTCGCCTGTAAAGACAACAAAACATAAGTAGATTTTTTTGCAGGAAAATATCTGTATCCATATTCTGCTATCATTAGGGCACTTGCCTACTACACATCGATGAAACACAACAAATGACATCAAATAATAAAAACAGAAATTAGAATCTTTATTATAACCTACAATCCCAGTATGATATGTATGTAAATCATAAAACAATACAAAAGGTTTATAACATCTGAATAAAAAAGTCACTTATCATCCATTTTCAGTGAAACACCTATATAATCAGTTCAAAACCACTTAACACAAAGTAACCGTTTACTTTCGATTTTGGAAGTCGACTGAATACAATTCAAGGGAAAACAAAAAAAAAGAGCATTTTTTCTGTACATGGCTGATGGCACAATAGGCGTGTCATCAACTGATATGGCACTTGACACGACTGTCGTGTCACGAAATATTTGTTCGTCGCCACGCATAAAAGTGCACCAAAATGGGCGTCGCAACGAATCGGTTAAATGAGAAATATCATGTCGTATTTATCTTTTGTAGAATTTTAAAAATTAGCTTCGAGAAACCCCACGATACAGAGTTGCGGAGTTGAGGAAAAGAAATCAATAAATATGCAAAACGCTGAATCATTGAACTTGTATGATGTTTAACGTACCGGCAAGGGTGCACAGACGCCGTGCTAGGTCCCGACACGTGTGGGTGCGACTCCATCGTGACGGTCTTCTTGGCGTGATCTTGGGATACGTCTTCGTACATTTGCTCCACACTCAGGAGGGTGCGGTCCTGAAAGTATTACAATAAAACGATTGATTCGGTCATTTGTTTAATTCCATTAAGGCTGTTTAATTGACACCACTTCATATGCCTAGGGTTTTCTCAACTTTTTATTAGGGTCAGATTTTAGTCTAACCAAATGAAGCTGAACACCAACATGAGTACGACTATCCCTCTCACTCTATCTGACCTCCACAGCCCAGTTAGTACTGGGTGGTTAATACCTCTTGCTAAAACTGGTTGTTAAACTTTCGGGTCACTGTAACGACTGTCAAAGATCTAGAAATAATAATATTCTAATATTCATTTATTTCAGGAAATTTTCCCATACAAATGAGAGCTATAAATTATACAATACATCACACATACATAAGATAACACAAGACATTTAAAAAAATGCATTAAATGAGGGTTCCTTTTGATTTACGGGAAAAACTAAACTTCTTTCTTTCTATTCTTTTTTAAAAAACGTTGCCCCACACTAGGAATTTCTCCTGTTTCGTGGATGCGTTTACAAACATTTAAACAGCAGCACAACATACCCGAAGCAACTATTTTTAGGCCATACAAATATTTGTTCCGTGCGGGAATCGAACCCTCACGCAGCGTAGCAGTCAATCTAACCAACTCTTTTCTCTTCTGCAAGGTTCTGTACCAACCTCGTCATACCCGATGAGCCAGAGCCTCGGCGTCTGGTAGTACTTGTCGTACGTGATGTGCAGGTCGTACGTCCGAGTGCGGATGATCTCGTCGCCATCTGACTTAGACTTCTTGTCGGACTTCAGCTTAGGCTCCTTGCGCTGTGCTAAGTCTGTCGACTGGAAGTAAAAAAGAAATTTGATTGAAACAGAAGATTTTTTATGACGAATAAGCCCCTCGCCTCGAGGAGCTCGTGGCTAAATAATAGCAGCCGCTCGGGTCGATCTTTAGGTTAAGCCGCGCTTGACTAAGTTGGTCTGTGGTTGGGTGTCCACCCGTTACATACCGAGTTTCCCCCCACGGCTCGGAGAGCACTTTAAGCCGTTGGTCACGGCTGTCATTTGTAGATCTTTGACAGTCGTTACAGGTAGTCAGTGTTCCGAAAGTCTGACAACCAGTCTTACCAAGGGGTATCGTATTACCCAGTATTAACTGGGTTGTGGAGGTCAGATAGGCAGTAGCTTCATGTGAAACACTGATATTTAGCTGCATCCGGTTAGACTGGAAGCCGACCCAAATATAGTTGGGAAAAGGCTAAGCAGATGATGATGTTAAGCGCCTCGCCTCAAATGCGACGTTGTGAGTTTAAATCCGGGCAAATACCACTGTGACTTTTTAATTCATAAATGTGTATGTTAATCTAAGACATCACAGATATCGCTTAAGGAAAACATCGTGAGGAAACTTCGACTTATAATTAATACTAGGTTCCGCTCGCGACTTCGTCCGCGTGGCATAGTTACTTTGGGCTAACGCTAACTTTAACCTGCGTGATGATCGAAAATATATCTTTCTCTCCCCTTTTCTTCCCTCATTCACGCCCCTTTTGTCACTTTTTCTTAGTCTATGTCCATCTCCAGGATTCCAACTATCTCTATACCAAAATTCATCAAAATCTGTTTGGCCATTTAGGCCTGAAGACGTAACAAACAAACTCACTTTCGCTTTTATAATATTAGTAAGGATATAAGTCAGAAATCGCCAACTGTTTTGAGCAAACGGGGTGATCAATGCTCGACTGGTCGTGCCTTCTTTATATGAGAAGAGTAATACTTTGTTATTTTTATTGTAATTATTGGAGCCTATTCTCATCACCCAGCACCCAGGAATAAAATAGACTTCATAAGTAACATTGATTTACTGTGCCTATATTGAAATATCAGAAGTACTGATAAAATAAAAGCAAACAAATTAAGGTGAAACTACATTGTATGTTTTATATAAATATTGATACAAACATGCAATCAAGGTTACAAACCATATTGAATATGTGAGCGATAGTGGGCAGGACGACCAGATAAATAGGTCACTTTAATATACACGTGTACTAGTGACCAGCCGATTCTGTAGTGTTGTTAATGCCAGATAAATATATAAAATATGCGAATGTTTGTGACGATGGATGTATGGATGTTTGTTACTCTTTCACGTCAAAACGGCTGAACCGATCTTGATGATATTTGACACAGAGGTGGATTGTGGTCTGGAATAACACATAAGATACTTTTGTTTTCAATACACGCGGGCGAAGCCGCAGGCGCCAGCTATCTTACTACTATTATGTTACAATTTCACGTCAAAACGGCTGAACGGATCTTGATGAAATTTGGCACAGATGTAGATTATGGTCTGGAATAACACATAGGATACTTTTTTTCGATATCACGCGGGCGAAGCCGCGTGCGCCAGCTAATGTCAGATAAAAGTATTTTAAATTGTGTTTAGAAGTATCGCCATCCATTGCCTTCGATTTGAATAAAACTATGTTTAGTTTAAAACGCTATCATCCTACTCTCACCTTCTAGAACTGAAGGAAGCCCTAAAAAATGTCAAATACGACGTCATAGGCTTAGCAGAAACTAGACGACTTGGTAACTCAATAGAAGAACACGATCAATTCATAATGTATTATATAGGACAAACACCTGGATTGTACGGAGTAGGATTTATTGTGAATAAACGCCATAAGAGGAACATTATATCCTTTAAAGGACTATCAGAACGGGTAGCTCTACTCGACCTAAATATCAATAACACCGAAATAACTATAATACAATGTTACGCTCCAACATCAACAGCAAGTGATAAAGATATTGAACTGTTCTATTCAACTGTAAATAGTGCATTAAAAGATTCTCGAAAACATGTAATAGTCATTGGTGACTTCAACGCCAAAATTGGCCAACCCAAACAAGAAGAAAATATGATAATGAAAAGTCATGGTTATGGAATTAGAAACAATAGAGGTAACAGATTTATTCAATTTGCGCGTGAAAACAAGTTTTCAATTCTAAACACATTTTTTAAAAAGAAAAGCAGTAAAAGATGGACTTGGAAATCACCAGATGGCAAAGTGAAAAATGAAGTGGACTACATATTAACAAATTTCCCAAAGTATGTTCATAACATAGATGTGATCAACGTACAATATCCCAGCGACCACAGACTAGTGAGAGCGACTTTTAAGCTACAACATTTGAAGAAAAGCAGAAAATCGTACGAAAACAACACAAATAGTAACTTAAAAAACGAAACAGAAGTGAAAACATATATGGAATCGTTAAATAAAAATTTTGAAAATATTTCGTCCTTGCAACAATGCCACACAGTGCAAGAACTTCACGATAAAATTGTTGTTGCTATAGAAAAAGGTCTCAAAAAAGCACAAAACTCTTCAAAACAAACAAACACGAGTTCAGTTTTATCAGATAAAACCAAAAAATTAATGTCAAGACGGCAACTTCTCCAAAAAACAAAACCTAAGACTAGAAGCACGAAAAACGAGCTTAAAGCTCTCTACAAAGTCGTAAGTAAATATATTCGTTATGACTACAACACCCATCGCAAGAAGACCATTGAAAAATATGTACTTAAATTTGGAAGTTTAAAAAGAGCCCACAAAGAACTAAGACTATATAAAACCTGGATAGAAGGAGTTAGAGATTCGAACAAAATTACATGCAACAGAAATGAAATAATTCAAGTTGCAACTAAATTTTATAAAACTCTGTACAGCTGTAAACATGAAGGAGAGTCAGCTTCAGCTTTGACTCTATCGAATGAAACATTATCTGATATCGCAGACATAGAGGAGGCTGAAGTTTTGAAGGGAATAATAAGACTGAAATCTGAAAAAAGCCCAGGACCTGATAAAATACCCAACGAAGCCCTGAAGCTAGGAGCTCCATATCTAGTGAGCCCTCTAACACTGCTTTTTAACCTCGTACTAAAAACAGCGATTACGCCAAAACAATGGACCGAGTCGGACATCATTTTACTATATAAAAAAAGGAGACCCAAATGATATAAACAACTATCGACCAATAAGTTTACTGTCTTCAATGTACAAACTGTTCTCATCAATTCTAGAAAAAAGAATCAGAGAAACTATAGAAAAGGAACAGCCTATAGAGCAGGCAGGATTTAGAAGAGGTTTTTCTACTGTAGATCATATCCACTGTATTGAAATGATAATAGATAAATACCAAGAGTTTCAAAGGCCGCTCTACATTGGATTTATCGACTATCGAAAAGCGTTCGATACTTTGGATCATCAGTCAATATGGAAGTCTCTACAATCGCAAAATATTGAAACAGGATATTTGAAAGTTTTACAATACCTATACCAAAACTGTAGCAGTAGAATAAAATTAGAGACGACTGGACCATCAATACCCATAAGAAGAGGTGTAAGACAGGGCGACCCCATCTCTCCAACCATATTCATAGCAGTACTACAAAGAGTCATTGGACAATTACAATGGGAAAGAGTAGGCCTAAATATAAACAATAAATATATAAGTCATTTGAGATTCGCCGACGATATTGTGGTGCTGTCTGAAAGTAGAATCGAACTACAGTCAATGATAAATGATCTTAGCGCCGCAAGTAAACAGGTAGGACTAGAAATTAATCTTAGCAAAACCAATATTATGACAAATTTTTTGAAGTCCCCTGTATACGTAAACAATGAGCCACTGGAGTATGTCGGTAACTATATATACTTAGGTAAACAATTATCGTTTGAAAAGCAAAGGAATGAACAAGAAATAGAAAGGAGAGTTTCGATAGCTTGGAAAAAGTTTTGGAGCTTAAAAGAAATCATGAAAAGTGATATGCCGATCAAAATCAAACAAAAAATGATGGATACCTGTATATTGCCAACACTCACATATGCTAGCCAAACTTGGAAGTTCACATATCAAGCGAAAGCTAAAATCAGGACGTGCCAAAGGGGAATGGAAAGGAGTATGCTGAGAATCAGAAAAATCCAAAAAATACCCCATAATTTGATACGTAAGAAGACAAAAGTTACAGACGCTCTGATTCAAAGCAGAAAGCTTAAGTGGCGGTGGGCTGGACATATAGCCAGGTTAACGGATAACCGATGGACAGCCAGGATAACAACCTGGAAGGGTCCATCAGGCACCAGAAAGAGAGGTAGACCAGCTGCCAGATGGACTGACGACATCATACAAGTGGCTGGCAAACAGTGGATGGAAACAGCGAAGAGCAGAAATGTATGGAAATCTCTAGAGGAGGCCTTCACCTTCGAGAAAAACGAGGGGTTCTTACAAAAATAGTAGCATAATTTTAATATTAAAGTTAAGAAAAAAAAAAAAAAAAAAAATTATATGTAAGTTTATCTTTTTTGTATTATTTTGTAAGAAATATAAGGCTTTTTTATTTTTATTTTTTTATTTATTTATTATGTTTAGTTTAAAAACCAAAGGAACTATGGATAAAATGTAAGAAGGGTAATATAGCTAGAGAGGAGGTGATGATTGAAGTGGTTCAGATTCAGCTGCCTTCAGATAGATTGTGGTACAACCTCAAACATAATTAGAATAGGTAGATGCTAGATGATGACCTTTCTGAAGCTTTTGTTGTTCCATTAACTGCTAAAATTTGCTATTCGTGATGTTTCTACCAGACTGCCATGGAATAGTTATTTTTAGGGTTGCAAAAAAACAAAAACAAACCCCTTATTGTATAATTTTGTTGTCTGTCTGTCTGTCAAGACCTTTTATCACGGGAAACGTGTAGAAATATCGAGTTGAAATTAAAGCCCTATTCTCAACTCTGTGTCTGTGTCCCTTTGTGTTGTGAAATTTATGAAATCAACCCTCTAAGTATATGCAGTCAAAAGATATGGCTGTTAGTTTATGTCGTAGATTTGTACGGAACCCTCGACGATGGGACGAGCTTACCCAAGAGAAGCCTATTAACTCGCGACGATACGATGGGATTAATAGGACTGGTTGTCAGTCTTTCGGGACACTGATTATCTGTAATGACTGTCAAAGATCAACTAATGACAACCAGGACCAGCAGCTTAATGTGCTTTTCGAAGCACGGAGAAAACTTGGTATGTAACCCATCCAGAAACCAACCTACGCAAGCGCAACTTAACCTAAAGATCGACCCGAGCAGCTGTTATTTTTTATACTCGAGTAAACTAAAGCTATAAATTGCTAGTACAAAACACGGCATAAAGATGAAATTGCTGTCCCTCTTACCGGGTCTACTTCATCCAGCAGTCCTGACTCCTGGAACTGCTCCATGTCTTCTGCCTCTCCATCCTCGTCATCCTCTTCATCATCATCATCGCGGTCACCTGCCGCACCTTCACCGTCGCTGTCACCCGTGTCGGCAGCTTCTAATGTCATCTCACATACCTAGAGAATCGAAAAAAGATTATATTAAGCCAAAAGGAAGTTAGAGAAAGGCTAGGCAAATGATGATTTATCTGCCTAGCCTTTTCCCAACTATGTTGGGGTCGGCTTCCAGTCTAACCGGATGCAGCTGAATATCAGTATTTTACATGGAGCGACTGCCTATCTGACCTCCACAACCCAGTCAGTACTGGGTAATGCAATACCCCTTGGTAAGACTGGTTGTCACAACTTTCGGAACACTGACTACTTGTTACGACTGTCAAAGATCTACAAATGATTTTAATTCTAATCATTGACATTCTTGTAATTTTTATGATTTGACATTTATTTCCTAATAATTTTCAATAAATTCTTATGTATATTTATAATTATGTCATTAATCTAGCTTTTAAAAATTGTGTTCTAATGTTATAAATTGTAATTGTATATTATTATTACTAGTCTGACATTATTTTAATTTTAATAATTGACATTTCTGTAATTTTTATGATTTGACATTTATTTTCTAATAATTTTTAATAACATCTTATGTATATTTATAATAATGTCATTAATTTAACTTCGAATATTATTTGCATGCCTATGCGACGGTAAAATATGGAGCACTATATAATATGAAAACATCTATGTACAAATTACCCATGTTTGCAAAGAATAAATGATTTGATTTGATTTGATTTGATGACAGCCGGGACCGGAGCCGGCTTAACGTGCTTTCCGAAACTCGGTATGCAACGGGTGGTCACCCATCCACAGACCAACCTAGGCAAGTGCAGCTTGACCTAAAGATCGACCCGACCGGCTGCTATTATTTAGCCACGAGCTCGTCAAAATCGGAATTCAAATGCGATGCAATTTCGTTCTATTAATTGCCGCCCATTGTGTCACCCTATTTATCAGTTGACCTGTAATTTGTATAGTGTACATTATAAAGGGTAATCTATCTGGACTCTATGACTGTTTAGTTGCATTTCATGCTGGCTCTGATGTTTAATATTAGATTCATATGCTGATTAATTCCATTTTATTGTTCATATATAAAAAAAAACTAGCATAAACCACTCAAACAACATTGTTTCTTCTAATTTTAAACTTCAATTATGTTGTGTCAAACAAAAAAACTCACAACAGGAAAAAAGTACTGTCTTGATATTTGGTTGAGGTATCTTTTAGGTACTCAAACAAATATTTCCTATTAGTATTAGTGTTTCACAGTATGTAAGTTTACTGTTAGAATGATAATATCATAAACATCACACATGTAATTCCCGAAGGGTTGGGTAAAGGTGTACCCTATTTTAATATGCGAGTCTTTTTGTTTGTTACGTCTTCACGCCTAAATGGCTAAACCGATTTTGATGAATTTTGGTACAGATATAGTTGGGACCTTGGAGACGGACATAGGCTAGAAATGCGGGAGAAAGAGGGAAGAAAAGGGGAAACTTAGCTTTGCTATTACAATAAATAACGCGCAAGGGCAAAAACTACAGGTAGCAGGTACCTGCAAATTAGGAAAGGGGTACTGTGTTACCCCGAATTTAACGCGAGCGAAGCCGCGGGCAAAAGCTAGTATACTATAAAAGTGTTTCTGTTATAAGCGTGAGTATGTTGGCAAAGTAGGCACGAAATAGGTGTGCGTTGTGCCGTTTTATAGTAACTGGCTCACACTGGCTGTCAGCTGCCTGTGAAACCGACTTACATTCTATGAAATAGCCGTAAAGCCTTTTTTCATAAAACCAAGAACACATGCAGACACCATAAGAGCTAATTAAAAAATTCCCCCCTCAACACAGTCTGCATTATCAGTTCACAGATAATATAAGTTAGGTAGATAATGTAAGTTTTAATAAAAAAAAAAGTATTAATGGAACTTTAAAATTTATTTATGGTATTACTAGCTTTTGCCCGCAGCTTCGCTCGCGTTAAATTCGGGGTAACACAGTTCCCCTTGCGCCTTATTGATTTGTAATAGCAATGCTAAGTTTTCCCTTTTCTTCCCTCTTTCTCCCACACATCCCACTTTTTTTTAAATCCTTTGTCCCTCTCCTGGTTCCGAACTATCTCTGTACTCATCAAAATCGGTTTAGCCATTAAAGCGTGAAAAGGTAACAAACAAACAAACTCACTTTCGCTTTTATAATATTAGTAAGGATTTTTACCTTTTCTTCAACTGTGGGTGATCCTGCATTGTCGTAGTGATGTGTGTCCACCCAGCCTCCGTCCTCATCTTGTTCATCTTCTATTATCTTCTCCTTATCTTCACAATATTCTATCTGTAAGGGAAATGAATATTATTCTTAATAATATTTAATTTCTGTCAACATGTTTAATATGAATTTTAACAGGATTTTATATATTTATGGTATGCATTTGTTTATATAATTAATTAATATTTAAATTTAAGTGTTTCACTGATTAGTATAATAATATTATCATTTCCAAATTGCTCAATTTAAGTAAGGTTTGTTGTAACAAAACCCAATTCTGGGTAAAGCTCACCTTTTTACTTAACATTTTTCAATTTTGTGGTCAAAAAAAGAATAAGAATTATTTATGTAGAATTTGTTAAAGACATTCAATAAGTCATTGTTACAGTGATAAGAATAATTTATTTGCCAGAATGTAGGTGTACAAGTAGTATAATCATAACATTAATGTGTCCCATTTACATTCTAGTATTAAATGTAACATGCAAATATTTATTTTAACTATAGGTTAAATTTTAAAAGTGTTATAAGCTGTTTTCAATGTCTGATTTTATATGAGTACTATTTGTGGCTAGTGGTTTCACCCACTGCTCAGCTCCTTTTCTGGAGAGGGATTTGAAAGATATATAGTACTAGCTTTCGCCCGCGGCTTCGCCCGCGTTAAATTTGGGGTAACACAGTTCCTCTTGCGCCTTATTGATTTGTAATAGCAATGCTAAGTTTTCCCTTCTCTTCCCTCTTTCTCCCTCACATCCCACTTTTTTCAAAAAAATATTAGCCTATGTCCGTCTCCTGGTTCCCTACTATCTCTGTACCAAAATTCATCCAAATCGGTTCAGCCATTAAAGCGTGAAGAGGTAACAAACAAACAAACAAACAAACAAACAAACAAACTCACTTTCGCTTTTATAATATTAGTAAGGATAGTAGCTGATTCTCAGTCTTACTGAGTATGCGTCAAGTTTCATAAGAATCGTTCGGTCCGTTTCGGAGGAGTATGGGAATTGTGACATACTTAAGACTTTTATAAATTAGATTATTATAAACAATGATGAACATTGTGACTTGAGAATTTTATTACTTAGAATATAAACTTTATATAATAGAGATTTAATTTGATGTTACATTAGATAATTATTGATCGGGAGGTTATTGGAACCGCTTTTTGCAGCACTGCTATATTTATCTTGATCACAAATCACAGAAAATGTTCGAGCAGCAATTTAGAAATACACAAAGTGTAAAATCTTTTAATCATGTAATTAAGAGAACTACCAAATGGCATAGGCTACTAGCAATACAAGGAAATATTATATCCATATTTAGTCTACTAATGTAGTTACCTAAAATAAAATAATCCATTTTATTGACATATTTTAGAAATATTTAAACAGGTAAACTTAAGTTACCAGAATGTTTTAATCACATTTTTAAATAACCACTGGATGGCTTTAAGAGTCACAACTATAAAAGTAAAAAGTAAAAATATATCAAGATAAAGTCATCATAATAATTCTAGATTTTTCAAACAATATTATTGTCCAATTTCAGTCCATCACAATTTTGCTGAATACCAGCAATGCATGGAGCAATTAGCTATACAATCACATAATACCTGTGAAATATTTATATCAGCAATAAACATGACTTAAAATAATCAATTTTATACCTGTTTGCACCTCCTGTAGCATGGCACATTCCTTGTGATAAGAAACTGCTTATCAGCAGGCAGGTATGGTCTGATCTTGGCCTCCTCACCCTTGGCCCATTGCCAGGTGGGACAGTGGTGAACTAGGTGGTCACCGGCAGCCACAAACTCCTCAGGAGTGAGGACTCCTGTCTCTTGGAACTTAGACTCCTAGTAAAGTAAAAAAAAACAAACCAGGTTTTAAACTGTAATTTGATTACAAGGCACTTTTTCAATTTATTATATATATTAGCACAGTTGAATACACAAATTATAATTCATTGGATTAAAATACTAAGCTGCATTTGAATTACATTTTATTTTGTTTAACATTCATTGTTTATACAAAGATAAGACTTAGATATTTTTAGAAGACATCGACATTCTGGAATATTATGTATTCAGCAGTCCTTTTATTATTATTCAAAACTGCAAGTGCTCTAAAAATCACAAGAGAATAATCAATACATAAGCATATCAATCATGTTGTGTGTATTTTACACGGCATCAAGTTACTGTAAACAGTGATAAAAGTTATAATTACGAAGATAATGGGTACCTTTAGCACCGGCGTCAAATACCCGGCGACTCCGAGGGCTGTGCCCTTTACAGTGTTTATCATACTCTGCATTGTAGTGCAGATTGATCACAGATTCTCAACACTGAGCTGCGAAAGCAATCTTTAGCGTTTTTGTAATAAAATTAATTATGAACACCACTCCGCAAAAAAAGCCTTGTACGATCCAGTTGATTTGCAAGTTTGACATTGACATTGACATTTAATGGGTCGAAGGCACAGAGTAATAAAATATAAAAGGTCGAAGGTTTAGAGTGGTTTCGTATTTTCCTCCACTTGGTTTTATTCAATTTTTACGTAGACTAAGTAGCCTGGAGGTGGTATAAGGCCCGGTTTCGTAAGCGGAGAGCAGCGGAGTGGAGAGGAGATGTGCAAGAGTCAACCAATCATAGGAAAGATGAGAGACACGATGTAGATTTAAAGCAATGTGATTGGTCGGTTTCCGCCCATCTCCTCTCCGCTCCGCTTTGGTGGAGTATGGGCCTAACTGGAATTATTCCTCAGCCAAAGGACATTGGCCATGAGACGAGTTCTGTTCATCCTTACTATAACATTTTAAAAGCGAAAGTGAGTTCGTTTGTTTGTTTGTTGCCTTTTCACGCTTTGGCTAAACCGATTTTAATGAATTTTGGTACAGAGATAGTTGGGAACCAGGAGACGGACATAGGCTAACTTTTATTTTTTTTTAAATGGGATATGAGGGAGAACGAAAGAAGAAACGGGAAAACTTAGCGTTACTGTTACAAATCAATCAGGCGTAAGAGCAAAAACTGCAGGTCTGCTTGGTGTGTTATACCGAATTTAACGCGAGCGAAGCCGCGGGCTAAAGCTAGTGTAAAACAAATTAATTCGCAGACAAATGCTATTGTTTGTAAGTGTGCTATGTGTACTACCAATTTTACAAACCATGGTGTTTTGTATCAAAATAATTATGATGAAGTTAGTTGATGTCAATACTTCCTCTATAATGTTTAATTTTAGATTACACGATGGCCAATGAAGCTGTGCAAAGCAGTTTATGTGGACTTTCCAATGTACGTAAAATCTATCTAAAGTGAGGCGATGTAACACTGGAATTGAATAGCTTACATACATGATACAATGTTAAAAATAAATACGTCGTTACGGTAGATTTGCAGGTTCTCTTACGTTTGTTGCTCAAACATAATCGAAAGGTGTTGTCATATTGACAACGTGACTATTAAACTCAATAACCTCCCGTATTAGGGGTGGTTTCCCTAGGGGAAATCTAAGCTAATTTTTAATTACTCTACTAAACATCATCAAAAATTAACTAATGAACGTTGTAGAATTATTGATCATCTAGTGGCTCAACTCTACTGTGTTCATTGACGTAGCTGTCAAAGAACTGTAAACGTCAAATTCATCAAAAACTTTGATTTTTCAATTTTCATCGATAACACGAAATAATGAGAATTTTCGTTTTCGACAAATAAATTATAATACTGTTGAATTTTTCATAAAATTTCTATATCGAAATCACCATGGAGGACGTTCTAGATGAGATAGTATCTTCGGAAGATTTGCAAGTAATGTGAAAACTTGTGCAACGTTGTATTCGTGAGTCATTGAATATTATACTGATTATTCTTGGTTTTTCATGATTTAGAAGTTCGAGAAAGTGTTCCACGAGCAGCTCCACCTAGGCAACGTGACGCACAAGGCGCAGTTCGAGTATGCGTGGTGCTTGGTGCGAAGCAAATACCCCACAGACATACGAAAGGTACTGCAAAACTTCGTCGCATCATTATTTTGATCGTGAGAATTTTGACGTCATTTATTTTTTTTGATGAACATATAATTTTATATTTA
The DNA here is from genome assembly GCA_958449745.1 of Ochropleura leucogaster. NCBI lineage: Eukaryota > Metazoa > Arthropoda > Insecta > Lepidoptera > Noctuidae > Ochropleura > Ochropleura leucogaster. Next base: position 18,377,848 of record OY288208.1, read on the forward strand.
CGCTCACGTAGAACAAAGTACTGAGTATTTGCATGACCAAAATAAATATTTATAGGAGTAAAAAAATAAAATCAAAAGTCATGGTTGTTATTTATAGACAAACAACTGAAACAACTCATTTATAAAAGTGTCTGTCATAAATCAGATATTATTTGCCAAATTAGAGGCCTCAAGGTCTTGTAGGACTTGCAGATAATTTCTTCTTTATTCTAAAAATATTGCAACAAGAGAATGTTCTCAGCCAGAACAGTAACAAAGGTTATGAGAGAGACAAAGCCTGTTTTGAACAATACCATGTTGATATACTTTGGTACTACATCCTAATACATAATATGTAGACAAACACACTAGTACTGGGCATTTTGTAGATTATGTTATTGTTTTTTGTTAATCCTATATTGGACAAAGAAATTACTATGTTGCAATGAAATGTTTGCATGTTAATGTATTGTTTATCTTTATATGTGGTGTTAAGATGAAAGTTTATTCCTCTTTCCTTGGTTTTTGGGGATGCCAGCGGATCCATTAATTGAGAAGAAAACCTAACCAAACATTACAAATAAATGTTAATTGATAGTAGTAACTCCATTTCCAAGGGGATTAAATATTTTGTAAAATTGAATTGTTTCACTCATCGTACAACCAATCATTTCACTGCCCTTTTAGTGCCTTTTTAGTCATTCAATTCAGCCTACCTATTCAGGAAATACATTAACAATTAACATTACTGTTAATCTTACAGAGAATACCTGGTACCTACCATTGACAACTTTATTGGCTTTTCTAGTGATTACAAAGGGTACTGCTGAGATTGAACTCTTGAGTTCCTTTCTCAGTAACAGCTAGAGTATAGGTTTGTGCTCAGTTCAAAATCAAAATATTTTTATTTCACATGGGCACTTATAAAACATTGAGAGTTATGAAAAGATGCATGGTTTGGGTTGGTCATTTCCTATGGAGGAGTACCTGCAAGAAACTCCATGGTTACTCTTTTAAAATCATTTGGTTTTACATTGTTTTGTTACAGCGTTAGTACTTAAGTATGAGAAGACACCGTAGGCCTGACAATAGGTTTTTTACAAAATGTAAAATAAAATAATTTAACAAAAGTTAACAATCGTCTAAGAATCTACAAGGCCAACCATGTCCAATCATTCACAACATGCCACAACTTCACAGAATAATCTAATAGCTTAGATTATGATAGCACAGTTAAATGAAAAATATTTACAATAAACATTATTATTATTGTTTCGACGGGCCTGTTGGTCTAGTGGTTAGTGGCCCTGACTGCTGAGCCGGAGGTCGTGGGTTCGATTCCCACCCAGAACAAACTTTGTGTGATGAGCATGATTGTTTGTTCTGTGTCTGGGTGTGATTTATCTATAATAAGTATGTATTTATAAATTATATAAGTATGTATATCAGTTGTCTGGTTACCATAACACAAGCTCTGCTTAGCTTGGGATCAGATAGCCGTGTGTGAGCTGTCCCAAGATATTTATTTATTTATATTTATTTATTAAAACTTGAAACGGGATATTTACCATGTTTATTATTTGTTTCAAGTTTCCTATATTTCGGCAATGTTGTAAACGCCATGATGACGTTATTGCGGGTAGATGTTTTAGAGCAGACAAAACGATCTACCCTTGTTATTCGTTTTTTTTTTGGGTTACATACTAATAACACTGTTGTTTCAAGTTTTAGTAATAATAATAAAATACTAAGTAATCTATTGTCCATCCTCAAACAGGACAAACAAAAGTAAAATCATCTTTGGTTCCTCCTCTCATAGAAACTCAAACATATCAAGTGTGCATAATAACTATTTTCAGGGTATCCTGCTTCTAAAAGAGTTGTTTAACTCACATCCGGACGGCAAACGAGATTACCTGTTCTACCTTGCCATAGGCAATGCAAGAATCAAGGAGTACAACAAAGCACTGCATTATGTCAAGTCTTTCCTAGAAATTGAACCGGCCAACCAACAAGTTTTGGCTCTAGAGGTTGGTATTACTTTTACGACATTTAAAAAAAAAAAACTATTTGATACTGGCTGTTTATGTGCCTAATGTTTTCATTATTCCAGTGAATATCTTTTAATTTATGGTCCTGCATGCTTTTGTTTTTTCTTTCCTGTTGTTGGTGTTCTCACTCTTCCTATTTGGACCATATTTTTCATTGTTGGGTTTTACTCATTGTGTAATGAAAAGGAAAAGTATTTATTGAATTATTAACTAGATATACATGTTTGTAATGAGTCATACATTTGTACTGTATATTTTATAGCGATGTGTATACACAAAGCATTATTGTAATATTGCATGGTGCTGTAGATATAATCTATATATCTTTATTGTATGCCAGTGTTTACAAAATAAGCCATTATTAGTGATTGTAAATCGAAATTTTCTTTTCATTTACATCAACTTTATTCTTTTTCTGTACAGCACAGTAGCAAAGAAAGAAGGTTAAAGTAATAAATATTGATTATATACTTCTTTTGCGTCGTTCACGGTAAAAAACAACTGCGCCATTTGCACGAACTGTGTAGTAAATAAAGAGACCTAATGCAGTCAAAGATCAGTTCAGCAATCAAATTGCGTAGATGTATAGTTGACTATTTGTTTTAAAAATGGCAACAATAACATTAATATTCTACACTCAACCGTCTTTAACTTAATATTACTCAATACTTTACTTCGGCCAATTACAGCGCCAGATCAACAAACGAATGGAGAAAGAAGGTTTGATCGGCATCGCGGTCGCCAGCGGTGCCGTGCTAGCCATCGGCGGCATCGTCGGACTTGGGATAGCACTGGCCAGCAAGAAATAGCATTTGGCCTTCCTGTGAGTATCCTTTATTAATATCATACTCTTTGGTATCTAGGGAGATATATACCCAAAGAGTATTTAATGCAGGGGTATTAAATACTCTTTGGTGGTTGTAGTATTTTGAAATATGTTGTAGTAGTCTTGCCACGGTGATTTTACCTCTGACAGCAGTTAAAGCACAGCCTTATACATACATAAACTCACGCCTTTTATAGAGTAGGCAGTAACTACACAACTCCCTCTGCTAAAATCCTCACAGTTTGTCATTGTACCTTTCTGCACGTCCATACATGTATATGTGTGTCCATATTGTTTATTGGCAAAAATAATGTCTGTAATTTTACCAGCCTCCTCAGTAGCAGAATAGAATATTTTTTATTATGTTCACCAGATAAAATTGTAGCTTAACCTTCTCACCGCCACGGACTTCAATATCACCACTATAACTTCTATTGAAGTCTGTGGCATTAACCTTATTATGACAGAAACAAATTAAACAGTGAATTTTTAATTTCCATTCAGAGGTAAAATAACTTAGGTAGGACTTCCGACGGTTCCAGGATATTTTTATAATATTTAGTGTATGCTTCGGTGTGGAGATGAGATTGGTGAATGATATTAAAAAACTGCTGTATTTTTAAAAAGGATGAGTAGAGGAAAATGCTTAAGTTTAAAAAAAACCATATCTTTAGGCCATATCTTTTGATTTCACAGCTCCTAAGGATTACAGACTATGTATATGGTTTTAATTTCTCGATACCTCCAAGCGTTTTTGAGATAAAGAGTCTTGACAGACAGACGGACAACAATGTGATCCTATAAGGTTTTCGATTTTCTTTTACGTACAGAACCCTAAAAACCAATGTGATATATTGTAGTATCAAAGTTCAGGTGTATGATAAGGGCTGATAAGCTATGGCAATTGAATGTATTTGGATAAAGTTTGGTGATAAGGATTGGCCTAAATAACACATACATAATATGTACGTTTTACCCGTTTGGATAGAAAATACTCTTTATATGGTTATTTGAAATTTGGGTGTACAGTCAGCAAGGGAGATAAGTAACCGGGCTAGTCTGATTTAGTTGACATTTTCTTAAGTATCCATGAATGTTTTCGAATAAACGAAGTTTATGTGATAGAAAAAAAAACCAGCCAAGTGCGAGTCGGATTTGCGCACCTAGAGTTCCCTATAAACCTGCGACATAAACGACCATATAAATATTTTGACTGCGTAAACTTAGAGGGTTGTTTGGTATAGGTACTTATGGTTTTAATTTCAACTCGATACCTCCACCCGTTCCCGAGATGAAGGTTCGTGACAGACAGGCGGATAACAAAGTTATCCAATAAGGGTCCGTTTTTTCTTTTGAAGTACGGGTTCCTAAAACATCAGTTTCTAAGAAAAAAATCAACTATATCTGCCGAGCCTAGTAACTTATCTCCTTTGCTAACTGTACATTAAAAACTTAAATTAGATACATTTAAGCCCCATAATTTCGAAAACTGTACCTATATAAGCAAACTATTTCTTCAACAGAATAGTTTTCATAAAAGTGTTATTACTATTGATTCTCAATTTCTGTTCTAGTGCCTTAAACTTTAAACAGTGAAATTAAACTTTTGTATGAACCGTGCAGTCTCTATTAAAGTGTTATAGTCTATTAGCACGCGATCTAGCAATACATACGGCGCTTATCACCCTTGCTACATCGTAAACGTTAGCCGGGGAATAACTTCGGCTTATAAATAAACACACGACTGTATTTTTGGAAAAATCGATGTGTTTTCTTAGCGATTGTTTGGGTAGCTTGCGGGTTGTTCGCGGCCGTGGAACATCAACGGCTAAAGAAGGAACATGAATGGCTTTTAGTCAGTACAAATCTAAGTCAGTAGGTACTTCCTTCTAGTCCCCCTATTTGTTAGTATTTTAGTATTGGGTAGTCCATTTATCAAGGAAGACTATAGACTGTATATCATCACGCTACGACCCTTAGGACCGAGGGAGGACTAAAGGAGAAGTTTAGAATATCGAACAATCTCATCTTTATACCAATTCCGCTCCAATCTTCTGATAGGCAACATCTTCTATTGTTCCAGAATGAACGCTCTGTTGGGCGCTCATTACCTCTTTAAGAAGAAGCAGATTAAAGAGGATTAAAGGCCGAATTCGAATGATATTCTTTAAAAAACTAACTTTGTACGCAGCTTAGATTTATTTATTTATTATCTATGTACAAATTCATCTATGACACTTCTATTTTGTTCCAAAATTAAAATATGTTCAAAACGCTTTTAGATTTAAAAAAAGAATATTGTGTGGTTTTTTGATTAAGTAGTATAGTTTTTTTTAAGAGTAAATAGCATTAGTTAGTGTTAAATGTATGGAATAATATAATATGTGTACTATATTTATTTGTCTAGCTTTAGGAGTTATTGTATATGTAAGAGATGGCTATATTATAATATATTGAAAGGAGGAAACGTTTGTCAAAGATTCCATTAAATAAATACACTTTTTTGTTTTGGTTACAAATTCTTATATTGTAAGACCCTTCCAACAATATGTAAGTATTTTATTTATGTAGTTTCTAAATAACGGGTAATACTGAGGTTTATATGACACTTATACAGTTAAATAGTTTAACCTCTAACTCATGTGTCGGTCTGATAGACCAGCTTTTATTGTGATGTGGTAAGAGTTATTTTCAGTATTATTAATTACTATTGAAACGGGAAATTTACCATGTTTATTATTAAATACCAAATCCCGATCATCACGGATAAACTGAAGTTATCGCGGGTGGGTGTTTATAAGCATACAAAACAATCAACTTTCTTCCTGATACGGTAAATATCCCGTTTCAAATGACATTAATAATGTTAGTGGATATGTCATTTTTAGAGTTACTTATATCACCCAGCTTGAAGTGACGCCAATTTAAATTACTTTAATAATTTTTTAATTTTTTTAATTATGAATTAGCATCACCATTAAAAAGTAATAAAACGACACATTTCAAAACAATTATTTTTATTATTCTTGTATATAATGTAATGAAGCAGCGTATAGCTAGTACTCTAATGTACAATGGCTCAGGCGTGGTTCCAACTAGAAAAATATACATAAAATAATATCTCCTGACTCAATTAGGCATATCTCTATCAAAATCATAACAATACTGAGTGTCCATCTATGGGATGACGTCATCATACAATATGGCGGCTTGTACGTCATCATCCCATACATACCTTAATTAATTATTGCATAAATACTTAACAAGTAAGTCCAATGATTTTGAAAAATACACCTAATTAGTACAGTTATAGAGTCGAAATTAGATTGGAGGAATGGTGGCTTTGCTTTTTGCAGCAGTCGTATACAGGAGCGCCACCAATGAAAGAAAGAGATGACAAATAATTAATGGGGACGTTGCGAGATCATCTGAACAAAATTTTGAATTTATTATGACGATAGAATCAATAAATGCATGTATTTTTTTCGGTCCTTGAAATAAGTTGCTTATGATGCTTAAAATAAGAATTAGATTGCCTTGGCTATCTGTAAAGCACCATTGAATGGAACTCTGGTTCATAGAATTGTTTGTTTTTTTGGCAATACTGATAGCGCCCAATTCTTAGGCAAACTCTTGACCGAATTTAGTAAACAAGCTAAAAACATCCTATTTATTGATTTCATCGTTCCCAAAATAATTTTCTAAAAAAACAAATATTTAGGCTTAAAAATTGTGATGTCAACCTAACTATTGAATTAAACAAACTACAGTACGGCCAACGAGAAGCGATACGAAAGGTCATTAACCTAAAGAACAACTGTGGCATTGACAATCTAATATTTAGCTCTTTCCATCTTGTGCCTTTGTCGTAATGTCTCGTTCTCCCGGCAAAAACATAACAACGTTAAGACGGGTTCGCCTACATTCGGGCGGCCATTTTAGATGGGGTTTTACCATGGGTTTTGTTTACATTTGGTATCGCTTCTCGTTGGCCGTACTGTACGTGGTACGGTCACATATTGAACAAACTTAATATGGTGTGTGTTGTGCTCCCTAAACATAAGCTAGACCGTTCGAGACACGCCATTCACGCCAACATACACATCTACTAACAACATTGATACATTTCGCAAGAATATTTAATACATCTGTACTACATCAATTCATTATTTTGTACTCTGTAATGTGGCAATATTATACCCCTACAGTTAACGTCAACAGCGTAGAGCTCGAACAGACAAAAAACAACTGTGCGTATAAACTAATAAAGTAAGTTTTTACATGATAGGTCATGCTCTGAGGTATATTAGTATAACCAAACAAATAAAGAAAAAAAAACTAATGTCGAACTTGCAGTTCACAAGGTAACTAAACGTAAGTATTATATCGAGAGCATATCATTGACTTATAGTCCTAAATATTCATTATCTTCACTGGTATATAATATTTTGTATATAATCAACAATTACTGTACAGTGCGGTGGGGGGTTTGAAACGCTTTTTATTAGTATCAGACTTTGGTAAGTCGAGTAAGGGGGTCTACACATGTGTGGTAGCGTTTGTGCGATGATATATGAGGTGGATTTGTTGCTAGAACACCATTAGAATGGGTGATCTTTTATCTGCTTGCCACATTTGTGTAGATGCCCTTAGAAAAAACGATATAAACCCCCCTTATTATAATCTGTATTGTAAGTGGCATGTGTTGAAAAAATATATATACTTTCCTTAATCACAATCTGGTAACTGACTATTGTTTAATGTTAAATACAACGTGCATCAACTCTAGACATCTAAAAGAACTATAATGAGTAGAATGTAGTCAGAGCAATCTAAATAAAAGATACTTGCATCTATACCGTAATAATCAAATATTAAGCACTCATTTTCCTAAACAAACAAAACTTATTTTATATACAGTCGAAAATTATTACTCACTATGGCAACACTGTTAAATGTCAACAAGGTTATATTTGCGCAAACCAAACTGACTTAATCATCAATTCTCACTAACACACTAAACAAAAAATATTTTCAATCAACCCGTAGAACTTATCCTAGTAATAATATCTATGAATTTCCTTGCGATGGCAACACTCACGCAAGTGTCAAAATGACAGCTTTACAAGCCCCGGTGGCAGAGTGAGATATCTCAATAAATTCATAAATGTAATATCTCTCATATAAAAGGTTAAATGCTTTTACCTATTGCTCTAAATACTTAAATAACGTGAATCCTAACGTTCGGGGGCGGGAAGTAAATATAATTTTGTGACTCGCTTACGTTTATCTTATAATATACTAAATAACTATAACATTGTACTCTAAAAAATATGTATAAGTATTGAAGGCTAACATGAGATTGTAATCACAGTAATTGTCATGTAAGTAACGAGCCCACATCATTACTACAAAATAAACCTTCACTTGTACACTATAAGGTTCATATTACCACAATACCAACGCAAACCGTTCACTACCCACGTATTTACACAAATTCGAAGGCAACGTCAAGGTATACTTTATTTATTGCTTTTTGTTACTATTTATTTATTTATGTACTTTACATATCACCTCAATTTATATACATGCATAATATCGTCTTATCATAATATATTGTTAAAGTGTCAATTTGAACTTTTGACGAATCGCACGCTGTTTGATAACGCGATAACTGCTCATCCCTTGGATGATATCAGTCTCAAGGAGTATGGTGGTACAGGTAACAAGTACAGGGTAGAACACTCGCGAGTAACGCAGTACATTTACACATATTGAACGTAAGCCAATCCAGGCTTGCCAATCTTGCAACTGGCCGATATTTAATTTTGATCCTTAAATGTTTTAATCGTTATACATCATGTTCTTATCGCGTTCAAACTTCGCTGTCCGCGATTCAGTATACGCACATATATGTATATTTACTTTTACTTTAATAATAGTATGATTTAAGCTCTGTTATATTTGTTCGTATACAATATTCTCATCGTATAAAGTTAGTGTGCTCTTTGATATCAGGTATATGTCCATTACTCGCTACGGTCGTGACGCGGTCTAAAGTTCCTCTAGTGAGTGCGTATTCTATAACATAACGTTTACGATACGGTTACCTACGGGCAGCACTAACAATGACCTAATGACTTGCATATATTTACCTACGATATACTCTATATAGTATATATATAAATGCAATCTGCAAAATGCATAAAACAACAGTTATTTATATCTATAAATTGTATAAAATATTAAATAAAATCTATTGAAGTGAGGTAGATGGATGGAATTTCACAATTTGTGTGGATATTTTTTTTTTACTTTATAACGTTTGCCGCATTGGCCCAAATGCTGAGGTAGATGGATGGAATTACTATGTAAGAGGCCCTACTACGTGACCGGGACCTTTACATACAAAATACAAAAAACACTACTCACTAGTTTCATTAACTACTAAAACAATCTCACAATCATGTGGCGAGTCGATCTGAACTAACGTGTCAGGTAAATGCTAAAGTGAATGGCTGTGTTATCACATTGGGTATAAAAATAATGTCTCACTAACGGGTTTATAATAAACGTACGGCAGCGCGGCTTCCCGCGAGCGCACGACGTGCTAGAACGAACACGGTTCAACCCACAGAGATTCTAAACAACGTATCTGTCCGTTCATAATACCAGCAATACAGATCCGTGATATCTATGCAAAGTAACCAGACTCAACCTAGCTGCAACCGATTTAACCCTAAAACTTTAAATTTACATTAATATCGGAAATGGCACCAACGACATTCCACGGGTCAACAATTAAAACCGTTATTACAAAAACGAATCAAGCTAATGACCACAAAACATAACACTCAAGCACCTTTTGATAATTTCAACAAAACATTGTCCTATCTGTGTTACTCGTAGTCTACAGGACTATTCCAACACACTTATATTTAACACGCCTTCATTTCATGAGTTTTTGTTGTGTTCGTCCTCTGAGTAGTCTCCGTCATCCTGTCCGTTGTTGTCTGGGTCTTCAGAGATCACTCTCCGGTCATCTTCGTTATAATCCTTGTAGTAATCCTTACCGTTGTCCTTGTCTGTAATGTCGTGTTTGTCAGTATCTGTCTCGCTTATGCTGTCATTCCGTTGTCGTTCTTTGCCGAGGTCGAGTGGTTCATCGGAATCGCGCATGATGTCAGGTTTGCTCATATTCTCAGTGTACTGGCGCTGCATCTGTTTGAGAAAGCGCTGGTGTGCGAGATTGGTCGGTGGAGGTGGCAAGGATCCCATTTGTGGAGACGGTTCTTCGTAGGATTTCCTGTCCATGTGCATTGCGCTCATTTGGGCCAGTTTTGCGTTCATTCCTGTTGGAAAAAGGGAACGTTAAAGAAGATCCACAAAACAAAAGCTAGTTACAACAAAAATTGGAAGTTTGTCTTTACTCCGATATCATAGGGCAGTGGGCATTGTTACGTACCAAACATATTCTCTCCGATGTACTGTAGGTAAGTATCAAGCAGTGCCGAACTGCCTCCGTATCCAGGTGGGTAGTCATCATGCTTCATGCCGGCAGTCATTCCGTGCGGAAGGTTCTCCACAGTTTTAGCAGTCAACGCTCGCACAGCCGGGACTTTTGTGATCGTCGTGTTTGCCAAGTTGTTTATATCTGAGGAGGAAATGAACAAGTTATTTAGATTCATGAGTCCTGTGAACTTGGTTCTTTGATGGTAGGTAGTTCTTCTGTTACTTACGTGGTGGCGACACCGGTATGCTGTCCTGGTACCGCGACTGGCTTAGGTCATCGTTATCGTTGTCACCGCAGATTGAACTGCTCTCCGAGGCGGCAGACTTGGCGTCCAGCTTGATGTCTGAGCGCCGAGGTCCGGTGGGCGAAGCTCGTGCCCGGAGTTGTTCTGGTGATACCTTCACGCCGGCTTTTGCTAGTAACCTGATGAGATAGACAGGGTTAGTTATATATTCGATCATGGTCCATACGTGGGAAAAGCGGTCTGATAGGTGCAGTGGACGTCTTCTGAGCATGAAAGATAATGTTGATACTACTGTCGGTTGTATTTGGAAACGTAAATATCTGTTCTTCCTTTTCTTGATCGGGAGTCACATTCAGAATTTGTGTCGTTTATTAAATACTCCTATGTTTTGTGGTAAACTTCAATTACCCAGTTATTTGATTTAAAGAAGTCAGATAGTCGTTCAGTCAAATACTGGTATTCAACTCAAAGTTGCCCCAACATCGTTGGAAGCAAGCTAGGCAGATGATGATTCTGTAAGCGCGAAAGAATACGTACTGGCTGGCGAGTTCAGGATCAAATCTGGTGGGCATTTGCAATACGGGCAAGTCCTTGGTGGAGATACCGCGATGTTGTCGCGACATATGCGAGTGCAGTGAGTTGCGGGATTTTGCAACCGTTCCGCAGAGTACGCAACTGAGGAAAGAAAAATATTGCATTAGTCAAGTTAACCCAAGGCCATAAACTGGGTGGTTGACCATGCCAATTCTTCGGGACTGAGATAGTCATACATACAACTTGGTCATACAATAACAAACAGCCACAAAGCTGTGTTGCTTTTTTAGAGAAGGTTGACCCTGGATTTTTTCGATTGATAGTTGTTTATAACAAAACCATATTATCTGGTGTAGACAATTTGGTATTATCATTAAAAGTTCCTCGTAGCGATAACTGATATCAATACTCATCTATAAATAGCATAAATCATACATAAGGTTGCCCTAAGTTAATATCTCGTAGTCCCCACAAGACACATCCACACGACTGTCCGGTTAAGCAGATAACGACCTCATTGGTCGAAATGCTAGATGCCCTTAAAAAAAAACTTGTAGTGTATACTAACCGATATCCAGGGCAGACTGTATGTTTATCCTCAAGATGCGTCCTCAGCGTGTGCGCAGATCGGTAGATCTTGCCGCACTTGGGGCAGGGCCGCGGGTCGGTTGCTCTCACGCGCAGTAGATCCTGAGTCCTTCGACACCCGCCTGCAACAGACAATACACTTTAAGTTCTGAGGGTCACGGGACACATTCCTCTGATTTTTAGAGTAGTCCTTACCTTGTTCTCTAGAAATGTAGACTACACTTAAGAAGCAGTTTGTTAGTAGTTAGATTTAGTTAAAGTAATTTGTGTCTTGCGCATAATTTGTAGAGTCAATTATTGTGTAAAGGTTTGATCGAAATAAAATAAACCTTTCTACTTGGTAGTTTTATTGTTTAAATGTATTTATATAAGCAGACACTTTCTTCTGGTAAAAATTAAGTTATTACGTATATATCGTATCACTAATACATTCGCAACTAGAATCGTTTACTCACATTGAACATTTGGTTATTGAGTGACTAAATTTACGCTTACAAATATTTTTTTATTAGTTTTTATTTTTTTATAGTTATTAAGATATACGACATTGCCTCTCAGGCGTCAGGAACAATTTCATCTACTCGCTAATTTAACCAATATTATTATTTTTTTCGTTCTGGAGATCTATGAAATGTGTTCGTTTCCATCGCATATATTTTAAAGGCATCTTCGTTAATATTTACACGAACTTACGAAATGGACTTTAGACTTTCCTAAATACTTTATATTTTATGCTAAGGCAACGTATTTCTTCGTGGATAAAGTATAAAATGTGCAAGTCTATCTGTAGGCCTATGGTTTAACATGGGAGTACCATTGTATTTATTGCTTTCTTAAGGCTAAATGTTCCATGTAGGAGCGGTATAATCTTTGGCAGGCAGCTGCGTTGGGAAGTAGGTGCCTACGCATGCTGCTATTCAGAACAAAGGCATTTCATGTTTGTTCAGGAGCTGCGCGCTTCAATACACGCGCTATGTAATATGTCAACAACATTCAATAACAGAATAAGTTTTATATTTTTGGTGAATTTCCTTTTTTTTTCTTTACAAAAATATATGCGAATGGAATCGTCGATTATTATGTACATTTTTAAAATAAATCCTCCGGTTGTCTACATTGACTAGATATGTTTTATATTGTGCACGACTCACGTACAGAGCATCACGAACAAACATCATTTAGAAAATAAATTCTCTATGATTTGGAAGTGAACTTATTCTTAACTATTGCATTCAAAGGCATTAGATTCACTTTCGTTACAATCTATTTCGTATTGTCTTATCTATGGTCGAAAGTATTCATGTAAGGAGTAGGAGTAGCACACACTGGTGCAATCGTTCATCATAAACCATAAATCTTGTAAAGAAGTCCTTTCACACCTAAATATCGTTTGTATAATAAAGTCCTTTAATAATAAAAAAATTAACCAAAAATATAATAAAAATAACAAATGTAAAAAATAAAACTTTCAAGTAGCCGAACTATTGCACCAGTTGTGTTGGAGGAAAAAGTACAGTGGCAGAATGATGTCCCGTCTAAAGGGCGCTTGAACCCACCGCGAATCGAACCAACTAATGCTACGCTAATACCAGGACACCAGAGCCTAAGACAAACAGCTAATCGAAGAATAGAACCAATCGCTTATAAGCATCGCCTGGACAAGCGAATCTGGCACACTCGGACTTAAGCTTTATTACAAAAGCTGAATCTACTACTACTGCTTGATAGAGCATCAATGCTGCAATGGTCTTCAAACAGCCCCATTTTTACGCGTAATCACCAAGACTTATTATTGTATAATAATTTGCCTGACTATTCCTGGAGATTACACACCAAATAGGGCGTTCGTTGACTCTTCAGGAACTACATTTAGCACTATCTTTAAATTGTTCACCAGACCACGCTTATAATAGAGTGGCTAAAACCGTAGAAGCAACAATGGAAGTTACAGGCATTCAGGAAGTGATCAGAATGATCGACGTTCATTAGTTGCACTTCGTATTCTATCAATGGCACCAATCATCACATGTCATAATGCACTTATAATATAAACCTTACTTAAACAATATCAGTCTATTCTACTACAAAAATAATTTTCAGTCGATTTATACCTACTGCTTTATACAATGTTTTATGAACATGATAGCGTTATATGAAAAAATGCATCCAGGAGATCATTATATTCTCTGGTTTAATTACGAGCCCCTCTCGACTTAGTTCCGTTTCACAGCCGTTGAAATTTTAACTTTAGAAAGCCGAATATCAAACGAGTCGCGTTCCCGACCGGTCAGTGCGGTCTCAGTTGGCCCAGCCACAACTCCACTTCAGCGTTTTCATTTTCTCCCACTGGCGGCGGTGCTTGATGCGCATGTGGTTGCGCACGGAGTTGGGGTGCGCGAAGTAGCGCGCGCAGCTCGACACGGGACACACGGGGCTGTCGCGCGGGTAGTGCGCGTCCAGATGCCGCCGCGCCTGCGCCAGCGACGCCAGCGCCGCGCCGCACAGCGGACACGTGAGCCTCGCGCCCTTCACCAGCGCGCTTGCCTCCAGATACCTGAGCAACTCGTTCCCTCGCTCTTCCCTCCCTCCTCCCCCACTCGGCACGGTATCGCTTACTGCCGGGTTTGCCAACGCGCCCAGCGCCGCGGCATCTGCAATGCCGACAGCACCATGTTACACAAACTATCTACGGGCAAAGCGGTTGGCAAACCCGACCCTAAACTCGACTTTCCGAACCGTCCGAACGCAATAAACTCTCTAAAAATATTACGTCATATTAAAATACAATATATAGATACGATAAACAATCCCGTTCCGATTTCGCTTCACGTAGGTCCTTGGCACATCTATTCCTATTATTGTACGCGCGTCGCGTCGTGTTGCGGGGCGAGCGGCGAGTGGCGACGATCACCACCAAGCGCTGAGCGAGCCGAGCGAGCCGACCGAGCCGGGCGGCTGGAGCGCGACGGGTGGTGGGAGCTCAGCGTCGCGCCGTCTCTAAGAGTTCTGCCGCTGCCGGATGCCGTGGGCTTGCAGCTGATGGTTGATGAGGTAGTGCTTAGTTTTGCACTTCTTGCCGCAGTGCTGGCAAGGGAACCACTGGTCTCGGTCGGTCTGCGAGTGCACATTGAGCATATGCTGGCGCAGGTTGGAGGTGGAGGAGTACACTCGGCCGCACAGCGGACACTGCGGCCGGTAGCCCATCGCCGCCCCGCCCGCGAGAGCCGCCCCTGTAACACAGAGGCGGCGGTTAGACACAGATCCGAACAACATCGTTAAACGCTATGGTGAGTGTATCGGTCGCACGGTGCGGACGGGGCGGGCTCGCGCCTCCTCTGTTTGACGCCGTGTATCGAGTTCATGTGTATCTGCATGTACTGGCGGGTCTTGAACGCCTTGCCGCAGACGGGGCACGAGTGCGCGAGCTCGTGCGCCGCGTGCACGTTGAGGATGTGCTGCTTGAGGTTGCTATTGTTGCTGTACAGCTTGCCGCACTCGGGGCACGCGGGCCTGCAGGGCTCACCGGGGGCCGCGGGGGGCGCGGGGTACGCGGGTCGCTCGTCGGGCCGGTCGCCGCCGCCCGGCCAAGTCGCTCCTGGGGCAGGGAGGTCTCCGTCAGTGCGCGCTCCTAGCAGGTACTCGTCTGATTTTCGACGGCACGTCTAGGACGATCGGTCGCTACGTAACTTCCACGGTTGCCAAGATTTTTCTAACTGCGTTTATGCGTATTATGTTTTGGGGGCGAAGTACGTATTTATCGAAACGATTATAATAGAGTAATTAAGCGCTTTGGTGTCGTTCTCGTTATTTAATTGTTAGTGTTATTACATGCAATAGGTACATGACTCAATAATGTACAATTAATGATTTGATTTGCTTCCTTTGTTCTTTTGGAGGTCATTAATTGTTGATTGGAAATTATTCTAATAGATATTAATTATTCAGTCTGATTCGTCGAGTGATTGTGATATTGAGTCATGTATCGTCAGAGTTATTAGTGTGAGTTAGGAATGCACTTACCGTAATTGTCGGGTATTCCTGATGGTCCTGGCAAGCCGGGGAAACCTAGAAATTAACGCATTCACATTAATTTCAAATTACAATCATACATCCATGTAACCAAAGAGCAATTTAAGTAACCATTACCAGCCATAACCATTTAACCTTATCTAGTTCCAATACCTGGTAGATTGAGTAGTCCGGGAAAGTTGTGTGGCAGGGTTCCGTTGGTGTTGGCCATGGTGGCGGGGTCGTCGTAGTCGATGGGCTCCTGTTTGGCGCGGGTCTCGCCCTCGGTGTCACTAGCCCCGGCGTCAGATGAGGACTCCTCACCGTCTCCAGACTGCAGACAAAAATAGAAAATTAGGAAATTTCTAAATAATCCTTTTTTTTTTTCTAAACACATATTTGATACTGGAGAATTGAAAAAGTCCACAAAAATATATTCTTAACTTACCAAATTATTGGAGACTCCAGACAGATGTGGGTTCTGCGAAGTATCCATGGCTTGGCTGAACAGCAGTTCATGCCCATTAGTGCCCAGCCGCTCCGGGCTTGCTCCCTGCACCGACAGTAGCTGTTCCGTCCTACACCAATAATTTGAAACACTTATAAATACCACTGCCTCCCATTACGTGTAGAAAAATACAGAAGAGTTTGGAGGTAGTGTCGAAAGTAGACTAAAAACTATGGAACATTAACATTATTTTTTTTTCCAGAAAATATTGCAAAGGACAGGTCATAAAAGAGTAGGCATAATACCATATTAATGCTAACGAAGTTATAAGTAATCATTACATTCAGATAGCAGCTTTGGATGCTACTTTGTGAATAAAAAGACCAGTCTGTAGCCAGTTTCACAATCATGGAATGCTCAGTAATACCTGGATTTCATCTGCGCCTGGTACAGGTCTGAGGACCTGGCTCGCTTCGGCGGCGGTGTGTTGGCAGCGCCATCATCTGGTTTCCGTGGTCTCCTGCCTTCGCGCTGTTGTCCACCCTCTCGGCCCTCTCGGCCCTCGCGTGATGCTCCACTTCCGGTTTCAGTCCATGAAGACGCTGACTGTTGAAATTATTCCCACATTTAGTAATAATAACAAGATGTAATTTTTGGACAGAAAAGCATAGTTGGTTATTACATAATCAAGTTGAAATATTGGGATATTAAGATTTAGACTCGTTCCTGCCTGATTGGCCAGAGAAGAACACGGAGAGACTTGAAAAAGAATGGGGGAGGCCTTTGCCCAGCAGTTAACACGATGGGCGCCAAAATAACTTAACATTAGATTCCAAGTTCTAACTTATACTGGTGAAATTATCGATTGAGAAAAATCTGTTCGTATTTCTTAGATATAATGTACATGTACACAATGTAGATACAGACACTGTTATTTGGTTATTCTGAGTTTGGCTGCGAGGTTATTTTGGCGCCCAACGTGGGACCAAGTGGAGAAAACGAAGTTCTAATAAATAGTCAAATCTTACTGGAGAAGCTTTCTGATCTAAAGTGGCCATTGGCGCTGGTGCTGGAACGTCAGTCAAGCCTCTAACTTGTAGCAGTTGGGCTGCCCTCAGAAACTCTTTCAGTTGCTCTTGGCCGATGTGAACCTCTCCTTGGTACATGAATCTAAAAGAGATAAAAAGGACACGTTTCAAGTCTGAAATTCTCTGATAATAATAGTACTAAAAACAGGCGTTCGTCAACAATACACAAGAACTTACCTAAGAAGACTTTCCATGTCTTTGTCGTGGACATCACGCAGAATTACAATGGGATGTTGACAGGGATTCGCCTTCAGTAGCCTCCGAAAGTAAGGACTACACGCTGACAATACGACCTGGTAAACAGAAGTTAAATAAGTAAGTTAGCTATCAAGAATGCACGTGTGAAAGTTGGACCAAATAAAATAATTCTGGTGAATGTCTTGCACACTCGTGGGTCCCATGTTCGTGATGTACATTCTTGATATTTCTCGGAAAATTGCAAGAAAGTATCAAGACCGATTCCCATGCAGTATTGACAGACTATATTGTTGGCTCGCACTTCCAAGACATAAATATGCTAATCATTTATTGGAAACAGAACAGTCTTATAAATCGATTTAATATCGAACTTTCACGGAATCGTGTTAATTATTACGTCACATTTGTTGATTCGATATTGTACAATATTGCTTGGTTCTTATAGTGTCTGAGTGACATGGTCAGGACGACTGCTGGCGAGCATTTGTGAAAAGGTATTGAAAAAAAAAGATGGCGGCATCAATTCCTATCCAAACCACGCGCTTGATTAACCATTCAGTACTACACATAGATGATGTTTCTTATTTTGTATTTTTCTTAGCTATATGTTATTTTAATCTTACCTTGTGCGCAGTAAATGTAGCGCCGGCGCACGCAAGCGTGACATCGACAAAGTCCTCCTCATCGCGCAAGCGCCTGAAGGAGGACACCATGGACGAGTGGAAGTCGTTCCATCGCAGTGAGTACTGCTGCTCGCCGCCGGCCGCGGCGCCGCCTGCGCCATACAGAGCGGTCAGTGTACCTTACAAATTTATTTTAGTCGTAAAATAACTGTATTTAAAAGAATCACTTTTTGTTTGTTGAAAAGCCATTGCAATGATAAGACATTGCGAGGGCTTTTCAGTAATTATCAATATTATGGGGTTTGTTCATGAACGCATGAACCGACTTCTCAGCATACCTATATATATCAGCCATATATTTTTGACAAATAAGTCTCTCTGGCTTCAATAATCGTTAATGAATAAACCCCTTAATTAGCAAGCTAGGCCCGCTTGCTCAACAATTCACTAAATGCGTTTTTCGCTACACGGTTTGAACATATTCTGTTTCAGCCGATATATCAGCCTTATTTAATGAACTTTTGTGCAAGCACGCCTTCATCTTAAGATAGTTATTACAATTAAGGACTTGAAAGTTCTTCGGAAAAAACGTAAGTTGGTATGTTTTCTTGTTTAACCCTTTCGCTGCCCAGTCCAAATTATACCATATATTTTGGACTCATACGCGAGTGAGTTCTGGCAAGCGAAAGAGTGGGAGCGCAAATGACTTTTGCAAAAAAAAAAGTAACAGTAGCGCCTTCTAAGTTACTTGAAAGTTATTCGAATTATTATTTGATTTAATATTATTTTTAATTAAATTCATAGTTTGTTTAAAATATCTACTAAAATAATTATTTTTAAGCAATAATTCATTTCTTAACCGGTAGATATAATTGCTATGTCATCAGATTTTTCAATAGAGGAGGTTATAAATGTAGTCTCAAATTACACTTTATTAGCATAATGTAGGCATAAATATATCCTGGCTTTCACTAAAATCGTATCAGGCCTTAAAATCTCATTTTACCGAAACCACAATTTCGCAAAATTTTTGCGATGGGGAAATTTTGTTAGTTCGCAGATAAGTTTAGTTTGTTGTCATCACAAGTTGATACATCATATTACGCGTTTTTTAAACATTTTTTTCTTAAAACCTATTATTATTTAATAAGTAAATGATGTTTATTTTGCAAGTGGCTTTTCATAAACACTTTTACACGTCTTTTTTTAAAACTAGATGAGGCCGGTATTTCGTACCCAAACAAACTCAGAGGTCATAGTCTCTTTTAAAGTCCAAACAAAAATCTTGGTCAACTTACATGAGGACTATGCAGATTAGTGTCTGAAATGGTATTTATAAGAAAGCACCAATATAACTACATAACATATTAAATAGTTCACATGTGTGCTTGATCAGAGATACTTAGAAAAACTCGTTTAGTTGTAATTCGCTAGATTATTTCGTACATAAGTGAAAACGGTTGATGTCAAACATTCCATAAAGCTCATTTCACAACTCACAGGTCATATGGTTCGCAGAAGAAACGTTAGATTTAATTTAATGTATATGATAAATATCTTTAAGCCGTTGTGTAATACCACAGAGCAATAAAAAAGTGCCATATGATCGCTAGCAATGCAATATATAATCTCATATCTATGTTTTAGGAATCAAAACTATTTTTTAATTATATAAGTATTTCTAATTTATTGTTTTGTTTTTAAAAAGAAACAATTTATGACACTTTGACCTCGCAAAAAGTTTTAAATGTCACCATGGGTAGCTTACAATTTATGTAGCTTTTAACAATGTAGAGATATACGAGCAATGTGATTTTTTGTATTACCTAGCAGCTAATGGGTATTCTAATTTTGAATATATTTTTTTCTGTAGGTAATAAAATAAAATTATATTCGTTTGCGAAAAAAAAAAACGCATGACGTCCAAAAACGAAAAAAAAGACGTGGGAAGACACCTAATTGTAAAATAGTTAACAGAAATATAGATATAGTTTAAATTAACCCTGTCTTTTAACGAGCCCTTGTATGCATAATACCAGAGACACAGATGCCTTATTTAAAAACTTTGCAAACTTCCAAAACACAAACAAAAACCGCGAAAAAATTAAATTGAAACATAAACCGGGCAATAACGTTAAAGGGATCGAAACACCGAATTTATAAATGTGCAGCTTATGAAGACTCGTAAAGATAACTTTATTTCAATGACTAATAACTTATGCACAAAGGCAAGTAATATTAAAAAAAAAACAAGGTTTGGTGATATTTATTATTTTTTTATAACAGATGAGCACTCGCATATGGTAGTTAATAATGGGAAATGTCAAGGATGTTAATACAAGTTGTGACTAACACTAAATAGGTAAGTACTCATATACATACCCGGTTACTTTGAGATTATAATTATCTATGTTTTCCTCATTTTAAAAAATTTCATTGTCACTGGCTTTTACTTAATTTTTCCTTAGTGTTAGCATCGATGATTTTGGTACAGAGATAGTTGGGACCCTGGACACGGAAGTAGGCTATTTTTAGAATTTTTATGCTAGAGAAAGAAGAAAGAATAGGGAATACTTGGCTTTGCTATTACAAAAAAAAGACGCTAAGGCAAAATATACAGATAGCGGGTAACTGCAAATCACGAAAGGGGAACTGTGTTACCCCGAATTTAACGCCATTGAATCCGTGGGCTCATAATGGATGCAAAAAAATGATTCAACAGAATAAAATGCATGGCATGACTAAATTACAGATAGTCATAATGTTTTCAAAATCGAGAACAATACCAAAAATAAATAATAATATCCAAGTGATCCGAATTGTGTTTTAAATATCCAAAAGGCGGATGTTCCAAACTCTATAGGTTATAATTCCATACATTAGAAATTTGCGCACGGACCCACGCAATCATATCTTGGAAACAACGGGAGAGTTTTTTAAAATAAAAATGGCGTCTTTCACGAGTGTCCCGATCGACATAAATAATGTATTGTACTTACTATTAATGCTAACCGTTTAGCATGAGTCAATAGCATCGGCATTTCCTTTGCCACGATTAAACTTTTTTTGTTGTTGTCAACTCATAAATTAACATGAATATTTGTATTTACTATCTTTTTAAAACATGAAGCTTCATCAACTTGATTCACTGTTTTCTAAACTTAAAGCTACTAAAATGTGTAAATAATTAATTTAGTACGCAAAATCAACATTCAAATCAAATAATTTCCTCAAGAATATCAACAAATTAAAGATGATCTTGTTCCCTAGACGGTGTGTCATCGAGAACCTTGGAACGATTTTTTACAAGCTATTGCATTAAAATTCATTGGTCTTTTGTTGTCCATTGATAATCTGATAAGCTCCGATCGACTTCATAAAGCGGCTTTTGCATTGAATCCCATTTGTTTTTCGATATCCTTACTAATATTATAAAAGCGAAAGTGAGTTTGTTTGTTACGTCTTCACGCCTAAATGGCCAAACCGATTTTGATGAATTTCGGTACAGAGATTGTTGGGACCCTGGAGACGGCCATAGGCATTTTTTTTAAAGAGTGACAAATGAGGGAGAAAGAGAGAAGATAAGGGAAAACTTAGCTTTGCTATTGCAATAAATAAGGCAAGGGCAAAAACTACAGGTAGCAGTTACCTGCGAATCGGGAAAAGGGAACTGTGTTACCCCAAACTTATCGCGAGCGAAGCCGTGGGCTAAAGCTAGTGATTTATAAAGATTTTAGTAAAATACGATTGCCTGGTTGTCTCTACTGGTTGCAAGTGCTACGTATGTATGAACCTTTGAGTCCGTCTTCTAGGTACGGTAGTGTTTTTAGGTTTTTCATGGGGAATTTCTTAGTAACAGCACTGCATAGTCTGGATTTGTACCCAGTTGATGGAGATAGACTCGCTCCCGACTCCCTTTACACAAGACCTAAATGTTACTAGCGAAATGTACATGTACTAAACCTAAAGATATTATGTGGATTTTGTAAAATTAGAATTTATTTTAAGACGAGATTTTTGGGACTATCGGCAAAGTTTAAAATTTTAATGGAAGTTTGTAACCCAGAGATGCCGATGTTAGGATTGTCGTGGTCCTGTTACAAAGATTTAGGGATCTAATTAATCTCAGAATATCCGGTCGGGAGTCACAGTGAAGGATTGATTTTATTACAAAGTTTGCGTAATTTATACTTAGACGGAAATAAATTGGCGGCATTTCAATTATTTTTGATTTACTAAAGAGCATTTGCAATTGGTAAAACATAACCTTTCCGTTTTCAATTTAATAACTTTGCCATGCATTCTGGGAACAATCTGGATTATTGTTAAAAGGAAACAGATTGGGTTATGATTTTGGTGACTCATTTAGTCATAAAAATATATAACCTTTCTGTTCGCTTCGCCGTAGTCGGGTAAAACTAACAGAAATTTGCGCGATTTTCACGAAAATAACTTTCTTATTAGATAGCCAAGTTTGTGAGAATTCCAAGAATCTTTATTCTGTCCTCTAGATTCAACGGCCTGAAATGTCTTTGAGATAGCGGCTAGCTAAAATCAATACACACTTAAACAGTGTCCCTAAATACCCATTCACACTACGTTCATAAAAGGTTCATATCAAAAAGGTCATGATATATTTTGAGTGTGAATGCACGGCTTTTGATCCCCTGTCCGCGCCACCCCTCGGGAAGGGTGAGACTTCGAAGGCGGCGGGCTGAGCATTTTTATGACGCGTATATCTGTAGCCAGCGCAGTATTAACCCTATGAACGGCGAAATCGTGGCTAAGAACGCGTTTACGGCGGTGAAAATGGATACAATGGTGCGTTCAGATGGATGCATTATGGAGCATTTGATTTTGGAGGTTCTAATTGGAGTTTAAATTCTTGCTTAGCTCTTATTAGCCCTTGACAAAGTCCAAGCATTTGTATTTGCTAGTTAGAAATTAGCGTTCTCGGCAGAAGAAGCAAAAAGGAAAAACGTAGTAGACACGCAATTTGTCCAATAAAACGCTATTTATACTCCGGAACAAGCTTCTAAAAATAAGAACAGAACACAAAAAACATTTTACCACGAACAATTATTTGTAAATGCATTTGGCGAAAATAAAAGAGAAAAACTCGGGTCTCGAGTGAAGCGACGTCATTAAGCAAGAACGGTCGCCCCATCCCCTTATCCTGCGGGGTAGATCCTGGGGCAGGACGGCGGGAGTGCGGGGGGGAGGGGAATATCAACGAACTCATACGTTCGTGTGACGTAGCCACGCGTACGTACCATAGTATACATTCTGTTGGTAAACAATTGCGTTTCATTGCAATTTGCGTTTTTAATTTTGATTTTGTTTTTTTTTTTAATTGGCTGACGTTTTTTATTGCATTGATATGTATGGACTGTGAGCCTCATTATGGAGCTTTGTACACTTTTTAATCAGAAGCGATTGTTATGCTTTGTGGTTTCTGCGATTAGTGCGATCAATTCACTAAATTCGATTTTAAGGCCTTGAAAGATTTCAAGGAAAAGCCATCTGACCGAATTTTGATCCTGGTCGAATTTTAATGTCCAATCCATTTAAATGATTAGTAGTTACTTCTACTAAACAATATGACATTCTACAGTATAACTTAGAAGGAAACTCATCTTAAAAACATAAATGCTTTACAAGTAACTTCCAGGCGAAAAAAAATATTTGAAATCTGATGCAAATTTAATTCCATACAATTTAAAATTTATGTTTTCAATTTAAATTCTAAGAGGTGGAAGACCTCTGCTCATGTTGGAAATCTATTTCGAATAATTTGCTTGTTTAAGATAACGAATGAGATCTTTATCTTATCTTCAAAAGACATTATGAGTCGTATTTTTTTTTCTTAATTTTATGCAGCAAATATTTCCAAATAGATTTTTTTTTTCAATATTGTAAGATTTGAAGATTCAAAGTTTCAAATGAGATTAAAAGTGCGCTACAAATCTTCCAACTCAAGTCACTGGCTCCAATTTTTGCATTTCGATGTAGTTTACCCGACATCGGTAAAGTTAAAGGGAGGTTTATGAGTTAAGATGATGTGTAGCGCACTTGTGATGCTGTGTTCAGTACTCACCGGTGTCGGTCGCCATGGCCGGGTGTTCCGAAGGCGGCACCGTGTCGGGGCGTGCGCGCGCGCTAAACGTATCCAATCCCGCGCATTCCAACCGAGCGCCCAGTGTCGCCGCCACTGTAATGCCTTCCACACAGCTTCGCACCAAAACTATCCGCTAACTACGCCGTGCACCTCGCACGACTTGCACCCTTCCTTTCCTTTTCTTCTTGATCCGTACAAAGTCCGTCAGTTACAAAAATTGGAAGTTTATTTTTTAAAGCTTGATTGTTTTTTGTTTGAGTATTGCGAATTATTTGATGTTTTTGTTCTGAAAAATTTGTTTGCTCGTTAGTTTATGTATGAGTGTGGAATAGTTTCACGCTGTGACGGCAGGGTCGAGCGGTGACATCTCCGTGTTTAATTATTGTAATTCGTGCCTAATTTATGATTGTATGCGACGAGAAGGGTGGAGGAGCGATGATAAATATTTATAATTTACACGCAGCGGAAGTTTGTTCGCTTTGCGGTTAAAATTTAATTTAAATTGTCAAAGTTCTACAATTTAATTAACTGTGTAAAGTTTTGTTGCTTCAAAAATAATTTTCTATTAATCGTACAATATTTCCTGAATAATTAAGATTTAACTTATAAAAACAACACATTTAAGTAGTTAATAAATGTTACGGAACAGTACTTCATTACACTATAAAACTCAATTTAACTTGTAACATAAATGAGTTGAACTGTCAATATAATACACAGTTAATATCTATTCCAATTAGTAAGTAATTAGCATTAATTGCAATTTACTAAATATCTCACTTACTGGCATCCACGTGACGCAATAAATGTTATAACTCAATTCGCACTTGATACACGACTACACGTACACGACACTGCAATGCTTTACAATAAAGTCCAAATATCGTGTGTCCAGCCGAATCGCGGGGTGTTAATTTAAAGGGCCGGTGCAACGATCGATGGCGCGCCCTGCACCGCCACAATAAGGGAGGAGCGGGCAGATAGAAATCAATACGATGTCCATCATCGCATGCACCCACCCCCCCGCCCGCTCCGCCTGCGCCATGCACACGGGAAATGCATTTTCCGCGACTCCACCGCCTACACCCTTCTCGCGTTTCCGTCACCGTGCTAACTCGAAATTTATCCGAAAATGTTGACAACTGTATTTTTTGGTGATGTCCGGTGTTGGATGCACCGCTCGAGCCGACCGTGTCCGGTGTATACCTGACGCACGCGTGCGTTCGGGTGCGCGTCACGCGGGCGACTGTCGCGCGCCCCGCCACTCGGCCCGAGAATAAACAGCGTGGGGCGCGCGGGGGGCGGGGCGGTGCAGCGCCTGCACGCCCACAGCGGCCGCCCACGGCCGCCGGACGCGCACGGACGCTGCCGGACGCTCGCCGGACGCCGGACACCGATGAAACATGGATGTTTCAGGACGTCATCGCACTGCGACGCGTGTCCTCTCGTCGCACAATAACGCGCCAACAATTTATTGCGGCGATGCCTCGTGGCAGGACTTTCGCTTGCTCTGTAATATACACTTCGCATATTCGCCTCTAACTAGACAGTCTAAACAAGTTCCCAACAGGAAATTAGTTCAATCATTTATTACATCTTTAGTAGCATTAAAATAAATGATATAAAAAGATTAGTGAATAAATTGAACAGACTCAATAAAATCTCATATTCACTGAGAACATCTTGGTAATTAATTTGGTCGACAAGTGATCATTCTGTAATCGCATTAATGAAATCCGGTTTTATTCTAAATTTGTGATTAGGAGACCATATTCGTATGATATTTTATGTTTGGTTTTAATGGTTACATTAACGTTTCGTGTATGATTTCTATCGTTAGCAATATTGATAGGATTTTTATTCTAAATAGGTCAGTTTTTTCACCCCTTCCTTATTATCAGGGGGTGTTAAAAGCTCGCATTCTAAAGTCTACTAAATCAATTCACTTCATAGAGTTCTCCAATTTCAATTTTTCAGAGCAACGTTGAATCTATTTCAGAATTAGCATAACAGCGACCGATCGTTACTGCTGTGATCACAGATAGATACCTGCTTATGTTTGTTTAAGTGCACAGTCTCTGACGTCACTGAACACTATATTAAACTGTCTGAACTTAGGATAGAAATAACTTTGAAACCAGTTCAGTGTAGGTGGTGCATCAGTAAATATCGTAGAGGTGTGCGATTAAGAAGCCTCTTATTACTTGATGTCGCGCATTTGGTCTAAAAGTATTTTTAAGGTCTTCTCACTTAGGAGGAACCTTAGGACCTTTAAATAATTATTTTTTTAATATGGGTTAAAAAAATACGCATGTTTTTATTATTAAAATTAGATGACAGCCATCTCTTCAGCTCTAGCCTTTATAAGCCTTCATTTATTAATCTAGGCTCTAAATTAAAACCAATAAAACTTTAATAAGTTTAATTGCAGCTTTAAAGAAACTTTATCTTCAAATTAGTACTTATAAACGTAACTATTCATTCAATCACTAACCAGTGATCTAAAAACAATATTATCTCCTATTTCCGAAATTGGGATCGTCCGATTAATATAGATGGGCCGTTCCCCCCATCACTAGGGACCCTGTCTGCAGCGGACTATGGGTAATGTGGCACCTATACACCACTACGTACGTATCTGCTCACCCCCGAGGGTAGACGAGACGAGTACTCCCTCTAATATCACTTATGTCTGTAGTCCTTTGTTTTATCGAGCGATGAAATAGCTTGGTCTTGTAGTGTGTGCATTGAGATCGAATTTGGATGGGTATTTTGCATTGTGTGTTTTTTTTTGTGTTTTGGTAGTAACATGAAATTATTATTGCTCGGAGTTTGAAACAATGTGCTGAATTCTCCGGATCTTTTTTTGGCGGATGGGAAATCATTAAATAACTTCCCGCACTCTGGGCGGGGTGTGTCAGACTTGTACTGACTAAAACCCACCCATGTTCCTTCTATTGCCCTTTACGTTCCGGGGCCGCGGTATCTCTTTCGAACAACCCGCAACCACGGATTCTCCGGACCTTCAATGGATTAGCCAGATTTATTTTTGTTCTTTCTCGAACTTAAATGAAATCCAACTTCAACCTAAAGTAACATGACTTTCATTTAATCATCATTTATACTGGTTTACCAACCAGCTTAACCTGAAAACCAATTATTAGGCCAGGTGTATGAGTACACGAAGACTACAGACACGATGGATGAATTGTGTGAAAGATGGTATGGCTAGAAATGAGGTGTCTCATGAGATCACGACTAATGGGGAACTATGGAAAAGAAGATATGGTGCGCCAATCCTTACTAATATTATAAAAGCGAAAGTGAGTTTGTTTGTTTGTTACGTCTTCACATCTTAAATGGTCAAACCGATTTTGATGAGTTTTGGTACAGAGATAGTTGGGACTTGGGACTGTGGAGGCGGACATAGGCTATTTTTTTTTATACATTGCCCAGCACAGTAGGAATTTCTCCTGTATCGTGGGTGCGCTTACAAACATTTAAATACACTTACACAAACAGCCAGACCCGAAACAACTATCTGTAGGTCATACAAATATTTGTTCCGTGCGGGAATCGAACCCGCGACACGCAGCGCAGCAGTCAATCGCTGAGGCACTGCGCCAACCGTGTCGTCAAAGGGGTCTTTTTTTAAAATGGGAATGATGGAAAAAGAGGGAAGAAAAGGGAAAACTTAGCATTGGTATTACAATCAATAAGGCGCAAGGGCAAAAACTACAGTTTGCAGGTACCTGCAAATCAGGAAAGGGGGAACTGTGTTACCCCGAATAGCCGCGGGTAAAAGCTAGTCATCCATAGGTAAACAATATCTACAAATATTACGTAACAATGGTGAACTGGTTTCATATCGTCCATTACACCTTAATGCGCTGCCGACGATTGAAGACCAATCGATTGATGTACCAACACGTAACACACGGTAACTGATCTTTTGTATAAATATTATGTACAGATTGTACTAAGTGTTTTTACTATGAAAAACATTTTGGCATGAGGCGAAACGAAAATAGAACACCCTTAGCGTGGGTGTCGGTTTAGAAGAGATTAAGGTTTTTTTTAGAAGTTTCTGGTCGTTTGGCAGGATTCAGAAGTCAGTGTCAACGTTCTCAAGTCAAAATATTTGGTACTAGCTTTTTCCCGCGACTTCGTACGCGTGGATTAATAGTTCCCGTTCCCGGGGGATTTCCGGGATGAAAACTATCCTATGTCCTTTCTCGGGTCCCAGACTATATCTGTACCAAATTTCATTAAAATCGGTTCAGTGGTTTAGGCGTGAAGAAGAGACAGACAGACAGAGTTACTTTCGCATTTATAATATTAGTTTAGATTTAGATGAATATAGGCTACTGTAGCCCTACTATGACCTCTTAAAGCAATTCTTATTCCGCTTAGGGAAAGAGACAGGGCTATACAAGGTGTCTAGCACCATCTCTTTCACTCAGTGGAATAAGAATTGCTATAAGATGTCATAGTAGCCCTTCTGACCACATTCGTATTGCACTGTTAGAGTACCTACTGAGTTATAGGACCTTGAACACGTCTTCATTCTCCTACCCATATCCCACGTGCTAAATGAAAAAACCAGCCAAGAGTGAGTCAGACTCGCGCACCAAGGGTACTAACATGCGATCTTTTGCCTGCCTTGATTTTGAAAGCACAAAGTGACCACAGAGTTGAGTATATGGTTTAGTTTTAATTTCAACTAGATACCTCTACGTATTCTGAAGATAAAGGGTCGTGACAGACAGACAGACGGATAATTAAGTGATCTAACAAGGGTTCCGCTTTTTCCTTAAGAGGTTTGGGACCCTATATTGTTTTGTCAACTAATTTAATTTTGCAAAATATTGGACTAACTAACCTTTCAACGGTGATGATATTGTATCCGTATATGCAGTGTTTTTGGGGTGGGAAATCATTAAATAACTTCCCCCGTTCTGGGCGGAGCGGGAGGGAGTGTCAGACTTGTACTGACTAAAACCCACCCATGTTCCTTCTATTGCCCTTTACGTTCCGGGGCCGCGGTATCTCTTTCGGACAACCCGCAACCCCGGAGGTGGTGGCCCTGATAGACCCCTATGCTTTGCTGACAACCTACGCATCATCTGATCTTTGTCCGCCCCGCACACTAAAATATCATCAAGAAATAACAGAATACCATCTAGTCCCGATAGAAGCGCTTCCATGTTACGCTGAAAAATGGCTGGTGCACTAGCCAGACCAAACACTAAACGAGTGAACTATATAAACCTTTATGTGTGTTTATTCAAGTGAGCATTTGTGACTCCTCATTTAAACATAACTGATTGTATGCATGCGAGAAGTTCCATTTACTGACAAATGCTTGCACTGATTGGACAGGTCCACTCAATCTGTGTGGTGCTTTCTTAAAAAGACCACTTCAGACACTAATCTGCATAGTCCTCATGTAAGTTGACCAAGATTTTTTGTCTGGACTTTAAAAGAGACTATGACCTCTGAGTTTGTTTCGGCTGTTGCTTCTCAGAGTAGTCGGGTACGAAACACCGACCTCATCTAGTTTAAAAAAAAGACGTGTAAAAGTGTCTCTGAAATCCTACTTGCAAAATAAACATCATTTATCATTTACTGGCATACCTCGGTACTGACGCTTTCCCGAAGAGCAAAAGCTTAAGGTTTAGGCTTTAAAACTAAATCCACTTTGACGCCTTTACAACAACCTAATTTATTTCCATAAAACTGTGGGTGCATAGAAGAATATAGGGATACAAAATCATTGCAGTTATTCAACGAACATATTTGTAAGTTGAAACAAGAAAAGAAATCTCTGCCCAATAAGGGTGGACCTTCGTTCCTATTTTGAACGATTTGATAATAATATAAGTGAACATAAGGTTTATTTTACCTACAATGTGTATTTTATCGCCATTGTAACTATGCAAAATAAGATCACGGGCTTCCATTGTCATATTTAAAAAGTGTTTACGATACATTTTGCTCAGAAATGATGGTGACTGGTGAACCCTATCACTTGCACTTTTACTATTGTACTTATTTATTATCCTTACTAATATTATAAAAGTGAAAGTGAATTTGTTTGTGACAAACAAACAAATTCACTTTCACGCTCTTCACGCTTTAATGGCTAAACCGATTTTGATGAATTTTGGCACAGAGATAGTTGGGAACCAGGAGACGGACATAGGCTAAAAAAAAGTGGGATATGAGGGAGAATGAGGGAAGAAAAGGTAAAACTTAGGGTTGCTATTACAAATCAATCAGGCGCAAGAGCAAAAACTGCAGCTCTACTTGGTGTGTTATACCAAATTTAACGCGAGCGAAGCCGCGGGCGAAAGCTAGTTGATAAGTAAGTAGGTAGTCACATAACAGCTTGCTTATTTAGTATTGCTTCTGCTTGCTTCGCTTTCTTTCAATTGTTTTGCTTTCCTTCTCTACCATTGCTCTATAATACACTTTTCAATCCTAATATTTTACCTTTCAGTTGGCGCTATTCCACCCATCATCATTGCACCTTGGAAGGTGACCCGCCTTCCACCATTTAATTTTATTACTATCCCATTAATATATAGCTTGCAGGCACGAACAGCTCTATCAAAGTTATTGCTCTGGATTTGGGAGAAAATGACCATCTGGGACACTGAGGAATCTCATTTTGTGACGATAAACTGCTGATCAAGTGACTACAGTAATGTAAAAGACATCGTGGCTATCTATAATTAAAGATTTTGGCAATGATTCTACACCCTCAATGTCAAAAACATTCGTCAGTTATTAAAACAAAATGGCCGTGATGGCCCAGAGGTCTGGCCTCATGCGTGACGGTGGCGGGTTCAAATCCAGGCTAGTACCAATGTGACTTTTTCAATTTATTTGTACTTTCTAAAGTTTTTCTTAGACATCACAGACATCGGTGAAGGAAAACATCGCAAATAAATCTGGACTTATAATTAACTAGCTTCCGCCCACGACTTCGTCCGCGTAGCATAGTTACTTTGGGCTAACGCTAACTTTAAACCACGCGATGATCGAAAAAAAATATCTTTCCTCATTTCATCCCTCTTGCTTCCACTTTTCTCACTTTGAAAATTTATTTATTTCTAACCTAAAAACTCTTAAAAGCAATCACCACAATTCATAGTTCAAAGTACACATAACTGCCAAAATATATTTATCATAGTGTTAATACTTAGTGTACTTATAAAAATAGCACATTCATCAGTTAATACTTTCTAAATGAGATATGGACTCAACCCCACGAACGCGGCTGGCTATAAACGGACTTATCCTCACGCTCCGACTTCCACTCGAGGGACGGCACAATTTAAGCCCACTATGTGCCCACGTTTATCTGAGGATCGATGTTATAGAAATCGGTCAACTGCTCCTAATCATGCAAAAATTAACTTGCTTAAATAAATGAGATTATCGTAAAACAAAGTTTCGTACAGTGACTTTTAAATGCATTTATGCGACTTTAGTGTCAGCTTTGTTGATAATTAGGTATAGTATTTATAAAGCCTTGTTAAACATCCTAAAAATAAACCTCGGATTGTTTACTAAACCCAACAATTCGACAACAAACGTACAACAATCCCAGCCTCATGATATTTATACATATCCGTGGTCGAAAAACAAAACAATCCGTAAAGCCTTCCTGTAGCAAGCGAACGACCGGCCAATCATTCGTCAAACGCTACCCGGCCGGTTGTAAATCTTTGCAGGGGTGGCGCGGGGCAGGGCGCGGCCTGCCGCCTGCGGGCTGAAGGGGGGTTACGTAACATCCGGAAGTGCGGATTAGGAATCAATAGTGCGCTTGTAATGATAGTTGTAGTGTAATCGTAAATGCGCTGAGCGGTGCGCGGATCTCCGATGGATTCGGACCCCCGCAAGGTTTTGTAGGGTTGGATTTTGTCGTGAGCCGGCGTTGAGTTAGTGTACGTTTAATGGTTAAGTTTAAGAATGAAGCCGTTAATTTATTGATCAATAATGAAGAATTTGTGGATCATAAATTATTTTTTCTGTCTTTCAACGTTTAATAGTCTTAGAATGTTAGTGGTACACAAAATTAATTTAGCCCTTAATAAAGTACGTCAATGTAATGGAAGGGGTTAAAAAGAAATCCTATCGGCGCTATTTTTCCATTCCCACCCCTTCAATTGTTACGCAAATTGTAAGTCAAGTGAGGGTAGCTGTAACACTCAGAGGGAACCGTCTAACCCTTGCACGGTGCAGTTTTGTTATGCTTATAGCCCTAAATGTATCATTTTACCAAACATTTGGGTTGACGCAAAAGGTTGTATGAAGCAGCTCTTAAAAGGGGTGTAAGTTTGACACCTGTGTTTATATCTTTATCTAGTTTCATAATTGTTCAGAAAATTAACTCAATTCGAGGATTACTTTAGGTAATCCGCCAAAATTCTGCTATGCTGAAAACATGGTGTAATAATATAATAATTAATCAGAGAAAAATTACTTAATCTAATCGAATTCTAAAAATTGAGCATCTAGAATAAATTTAACCACACTTACCGATATGCATGACTTTTAATAAATTCATCTTCTATCCGAAGAAGCCAAGGTTCAGCTGACGCGGCTGCACTGCATCACACGTACTCAAAGCGGGGATAAGACGACCCCCTAGCCCCCCTGCTACTCCCTTGCCATCCCACCGGGCCGTCATCGCCGGCTCATCCGTCACGGTGACTGCTGCTGTTGACAAATGCTTTACTTCATTCGGGGGACATATTAAAATTGGTATTTTTTTGGCGGCGATTTCATGTTTGGCGCTAATGACGCAATGTCCGTTTTTTGTGGGGTGTGACTTGCGAATTACATTTTGTAGCAAATTATTTGCTTTTTATCAGGAAGTTTTACCAAGAACTGTGTGCAAATATGTCGCATTCACCTGACTACATTTAGTGCTCGTTCAAAACTACAGCGCGTCACAAACTCTCCAAATATTCCAGCTACGTCAGAAGTATCGATAAACACCCACTATCTCTGTCTGCATCGCCTCTGCGAGGGTGTGAATCCAACAATCGCTGATCGAACGGCCCATCCAATCTTTTGCTCGTTCATCCACATTACATTAAAAAATAATCTTTTCCCTCTCAGAACTTTCCCTGACTCCAAAAATAAAGCCGCAATCCGAAAATAAATATCTAAACGTACAACACTGCACATAAAGTCTCAAAGTGGCGGAGAAAAGTCCGAGCTTATTACAGCTTACTATTGCGTCTGGGGTCACCCCGCACCCCACCGCCCGCCACCCGTGTCACGTATGAGGGTGGCGGGGGGGCTAATGATGTTTTTTAACAAAAGATTACTCCAGCACATCATTGCTTTCCTTGTGGGCTGCAGGTTTGTGTGTAAGAGTGATACGCAGTTTTTATAGTGAAGTTAGGTGGAAGATAAATGTGTTAAAATTGGGGATGGCATTAATGGATATTATCGCTTATTACACCAAGAACACCTTATAGTTTTCGATCGTCTATATGGCACATAGTAGAAACAGTCCCAAAATTAAATACTTTAAATGTTTTTTTTTTGGTGAGAGAACAGCAACCATTTTGACTCTAAAAATGCAGAAATAATTGAATTTGTTCCAAATACCAAGAATGGATATGGTGTATCAGGTACCCAGGTCCGAATTGTCCATCGTAACAACTTATTGTTCATGCAAAATCTCATCGCAGATCAATTTACCCCCAACATAAAGTTATGTTATGAAGAAATGTCAATATTATGCAACCGCTGTTCCAACTTGTCTTGTACAAGCGCGGAGTTGACCTATTTCCCTCGCTCGGCCCTCACAGTCCCTCACATATCGCAAGACAAACGGCCGGGTCAGAACACATCCTTTTTATTATTGCGCTCCGATTTGAGCCGTGAAGACTGTCCATCTTTGACGTATCTCCAAACTTACTATTAGTATAGCAGGTTACAAATAGAACTAAGTTGATCGGATTCGTTTCTACTTTTGATATTCAAGTACTAAACCACATTAACTTAATGGTGTATGTGAATCATAGACAAAAGCTTGATTTAAATTGATCTCCACATGGATTTATAACGTAAAAAAACTCCTCCAAAAACTGTTTTCTGTTTCCTAGCAGTGACGATCAATTCTAAAACGATCTCATAATTATACATATTGAGACACTATTAAAACTTAATGATATACAATTTAAATTACATAACACGGGTTAAAATAATAGTAGATATAACTTAACCTATACATAGAAAGTACGAGTTATAACAAACGCGGAAGTACCCTCCAATGTTTACTGGAAACCTTTTGATTTGAACCGTTGTGCGCACTTGTGGGTAGGGGGGTGAACCCAGGGGGTGTAGGGGGAGGTCCGGTCCTGTGCAAATGTTATTGATGTGTAGTGGTTATGATGAGATAGTATTGTTCATATCGCCCGTTTATTTTGCGGAAAAGGGATCTGAAATGGTGGTTTTTTTTTCGGTTTCTATTTGTGAGAGGTTATGGAGAAGTAGTTTTTAAGATAGTTTGTAATATCTTCCTTGCTTGCCTGTATGGAAAACACTAGGCGTCATTTAGATGTAATGTCTGCATTCCTAAGTTTTCAACACTTGAACCGAGTGCTGAAAATCCGAAAGTTCTTAACATGGTAGGTGCCTGCTAATACTCGGGAAAATGGACAATATTGGTTCATAATAAATTGTGGGATTGAAGGTAATATTACGTCTCAATGTAAGAAATAAATGACGTCGGTTCCTTTTATATAGCACCTACGTCAACATTTTGTAAGACTGAAATAGAAATCAGAAAAGTTTTAGCGTTCATAATCAAAGTGCGCACGAAATATTTCATGAATGATTGTAAGGTTGCGAATTCTAGAACATTTCTAAGCATTTTTTTTTAACATGCTATTAGCAATAAGGAAAAACATACAATGCTTAAAAATACCGTTTTAAAATAAACTATCTCCTAAATTAAATTAATGCCATCCTTGCGGTCAACCTCGTTTTTTTTTAACCAAATGAGTCATAAACAATTTTTTTTTTACTTTTCCCCAAAAAGGTGTTATTATGACGTCATTTTTAGGTAAAATCGCGCCATTCCGGTAAGACATTGGTACTACATTACTAACGTTCATGTAAGTGTATTCCGTGAATCATTCGCACGTTGTAATAACCCGAATCAGTGAGTCATACCATTCTCATTGCTGTGAAGCCTTCTATTTGATTTTACCTGTAAGACTTCGTGTTTTATTTGTAGTAATTAATTTGCCAATATCGTTGTGTATGGTGTTTTTAGGGGTTCCGTACCCAAAAGAAAATGTCCGTTTGTCTGTCTGTCAAGACCCTTTATCTCGAGCATGGAGGTATCCAGTTAAAAATTAAAGCTGTACTCAAATCTCTAGTCCCTTGGAACTGTGAATATCAACCCTTTAAGTCGCAGTTAAAGGATATGGCCGTTTATGTCGCAAGTTATTACGGAATTTTCGGTACGAGAGGCCGACTCTTTCTTCATCATCTGCCTAGCCTTTTCCCAACTATGTTGGGGTCGGCTTCCAGTCTAACCGGATGCAGCTGAATATCAGTATTTTACATGGAGCGACTGCCTATCTGACCTCCACAACCCAGTTAATACTGGGTAATACGATACCCCTTGGTAAGACTGGTTGTCAGACTTTCGGAACACTGACTACCTGTAACGATTGTCAAAGATCTACAAATGACAGCCGGGACCAACGGCTTAACGTGCTTTCCGAGGCACAAAGGAAACTCGGTATGTAACGGGTGGTCACCCATCCACAGACCAACCTAGGCAAGCGCGGCTGAACCTTAAGATCGACCCGAGCGGCTGCTATTATTTAGCCACGAGCTCCTCAGGCCGACTCTTTCTTGACAGGTTTTAATTTCAACTCGAAATCTACACGCGTTCCCAAGATAAAGGATATTGACAGACAGACGGACAACAAAATAATCCTATAGGGGTTCCGGTACTGAACCCTAAAAACAAACTTATACGCGCCGAAATTGCGCTAATCTAAAACTACCCAAAGTTGCATTTAGACTTTGTAGTTCTTATTTATCTATACTAATATTATAAAGCTGAAGAGTTTGTTTGTTTGAACGCGCTAATCTCAGGGACTACTGGTCGGAATTGGAAAATTCTTTTAGTGTTGGATAGTCCATTTCTTGAGGAAGGCTATAGGATATATAACATCACGCTACGACCAACGGGTGCTGAGCAGCGCGGGTGAAACCGCGTGGAACAGCTAGTGTTGTATATATAGATAGAAACAACAAACAATACTATCTCTAAAATCATCAAATGATCAAACTAAATACTTACTGAAGTCTACATTTTAAAAATTTATGAAGTTAGACAAAGGTTTATCGTCATTCAATCGGCATAGCAAGAGCCATAGAATTCTTTAGGGGTTTCCGTCCGTCGAGTGAGCGTTATATCGACAGATAGGTAGGTATATCGAATGTATCGATACATTTTATCGATGAAATGTCCGTTACGATAAATGTTCGTCGACGAACCGGCAAGAGCTTTCATTTGTAAATTGAGTTTGTGTTCCGTTTAAAAGTCCATCCAAGGATCTAAATTTTTACAAATCCTTGTTTTCAGTAGATGTTATTATCCCTATTTTTCAGGGTGGGAAAATAAAAAAAAACAAATAACTCCTCCCACTCTGGGCGCAGTGGTAGGAAGTATCAAACTTTTACTGACTAAAACTCAACCATGTTCCTTCTTTTGCCCTTTGTGTTTCGGGGCCACGGCATCCCTTTCGGAAAACCCGCAACCGCAGTAGGTATATTAACTTTAGCCTGAAATATAAGGGTACATTTTGTGAATTAAAAACTAAGTTACATTTCGACTTGCCGACATTTGAACACAGAAACTTTTGCAAGAGAGACGAAGCCTCAAACAGGCCTATCACAACGTGGTGGGTAGATATTTTATGTAAGTTGAATTCGTTTGTTTTTGTAAAATACATTCGGTAATCGTTACAATAATACCATCCCTTACATACAGCAACCCTGTATCCTAAAGTCCGGCAAATGAAAACTTTACCAATATTTTCCAACGCACAGACATAGAAACAAAACCGTTCCTATATGAATAGGAAGCAAGAAGGCTGAACGGGTACTTCCGGTGCGTGAGTGCGCCCTCCGGCAATGTTAGGGCGGGTGGCGATGCCAGGGC
This sequence comes from Ochropleura leucogaster, assembly GCA_958449745.1. Classification (NCBI taxonomy): domain Eukaryota; kingdom Metazoa; phylum Arthropoda; class Insecta; order Lepidoptera; family Noctuidae; genus Ochropleura; species Ochropleura leucogaster. Next base: position 18,415,282 of record OY288208.1, read on the forward strand.
GGGTGGCGTGTGGGCGGCTGACGGACGCACGTACAACTACAAGTTTTTGATATTGGATTTATTAAATATTTTGGTGGGTTCAAATGGTTTGAGTAGTTTTGGGTAGGTTCATAGATTACGTAGAAAAGATCTCTCTATTTTGGTATTCTTTGTTCTGTTTCTTGTATATTTACAGGAAGGGAAGTTGATTCCGCTCAACATATTATGTCAGCTGTTTAGGTGATACCTAATACATTAATTGACAAAACATAATAATCACGTCTGTTTTCTTCGAATGGTTGGGTAGAGGTGTACATTCATATTTTATTCATAAATGGCGAAATATGTGTGTCCTATACGTGCAATCCTTTTTTTTTTTTTTTTTAGTGTGGACATCCTCAATGGATGTCCTCCGCCTTTGCGGAGGGGTCTGTCAGACTCCTACTGACTTAAACCACACGGTGTTCCTTCTCGTCACTTCTGGCTGGGGTGCGGGGACACATTTGCATTCTACACAATCACCCCAGCAGTGATACGTGCAATCCTACTTTATCTGTTAGAGTTTACAGGCGTGATGTCATGGTGAAATATATTTATTCCATATTAAAGTCTAAATGCCAATGTTTGTTTTTCCCACCAAACATGTAAAATTTAAATGCATATTATCCATTTCATTCTGTAAAATTCTAAGAACGCAGCTTGATAGACGTCGCGTCAATCAGTCTAGCAGGTCGATAGTCGTTATATACTCAATAATGCAGGCTTGATAGACGTATGGCCTCGTCCTTCTTGCACAACTGCAAACAACCTACCATTGAAACACATAAATAGACATTACTTGGAAAAATAATAACCTAGGTTATAACTTATTTGTTATTTGTTGCTGGAGCGAGGAGATGAGCGGAGCGGAATTAATAATACAATTTGCTAAAATCAAAACCAGAAGTAATTTATTGAAACTAGGCTGATGGTCAGCAATTACACAAGGCTGTCCCGCAAAACATCCACCGTTCGCGACTTCCTAGTGTTTTAACTGAGAAGAAAAAGTGGCGGAACAAACTTACCTCCAACACAACTGGTTGGTTTGAAGAACTAGATTTTATACAATAACTAGCTGTTCTCCGCGGTTTCACCCATGCTGCTCAGCACCTGTTGGTCGTAGCGTGATGTTATATAGCCTATAACCTTCCTCAAGAAATGAACTATCCAACACTAAAAGAATTTTCCGATTCCAACCAGTAGTCCCTGAGATTAGCGCGTTCAAACATACAAACAAACAAACTCTTCAGCTTTATAATATTAGTATAGATATCCAAGGTAGACATTATGAATATGAAATACCACATTTAATTGAAATGCCACATGTAGCTAGCACACATCAATATACCAGAAAGAAAGATAAGTGAACATTGAGAATATACTCAAGCAAAATAAAAAAAACTAAATTAAAGTTTCCAAGCATAGTGAGGGATCCCGAGTACATGTGCAGTGTTCGGATATTAACTTTGATGAATCTCTTTCATGTTTCTAAAACGGCCTTCAAGACGTTAAGTATAAGCTTTTTGGCAATCAAAAGCATATTTAACATGCCATTTTCCGGATTCCGTTTGAGCTGAAATTCTGCGTACATATTTAGTTTGGCTCAGAAGAAGTTCACCGCTGATCATGTTCGCTATGTCCGAGGCCTTACCCTACATAGAAAGATAATACGTAGGTAATGTGGACTGCCCCCCGTCTCGTGGGAACTTGTATGAAGAAATACAAATTGTTGGGTGTAAGACAATACACCTATGGCGGCCCCGTGGGACCTAAGACGTGACTCATGTCATAAGTCTGTATTTAGTTAGAAAATATTATTTATAGGGACACCTTTGCACACGCCTACGGGAATTGTATGTTAAATGTGACAAAAAATTACCAGGAAATTCTTTCTCAGGAAGTTTTTTTTTTACTTTTATTATTATCTCAATTGTCCTACTGCTAGGCGAAGGCCTCCCCTTGGCCTTTTTTATAGTACTATCCAAAGTACAAACTTTGTCATTAGACGTAGACATAGTCCTTTAAAATCAAGTTATTATACGAAGAAAGATATAAGGTAGAACTAAGTAATCGAAAATACAATACAAATATTTTCGCCCAAACACCGTAAATTATTAACAAAACTCATTATCGTTCTATTTCCATCTCAACTCTTCAAATAAATAAGAACTTCACACATTCAGATCATAGTTAAAAGGCTTAACAAAACAAAATAAATAAAACTACCGAATCCATAGAATCTATCACTGATATATTGTTAATTTTGGCGCGAAAACAAATAAAATGGCGTCGCTAGTGCACATTAGGCGGTGTTTACAACAGCGGGACAAATCGCTTTGTTTACGCGGTCAGACAGGGATGTAAACAACATCCGCGGAGAGAATGTCACGGGGTTAGTCCTGGGATAAGCGTGACTGGTAATAGATTTTATTATTTCGAGTACACAACTTAAAGTCAGATATATAAGACCCAAAAGAGAAAGCTTCTGTCCAGAATAATAGGGACAGAACGACTGGTAGGTTCTAGTGATCGCAAACACTACTCCTCTCATGGTGTGTCATGGTGGTATTAACGTAACAATAATGCACAATAGTGGCTATACGTCGACGCAGGTTCTCACCGGATACGGAATATTTGGGAGGCTCCTGCACATATCGGACGGGAGGAAAATGTCCAAGTGCCAGCACTGAGACGATCGCCCGGAACACAACGGTCCTCCACCGTTGTCCTCGTAGAGGCATCAGTATCAGCAACCTCTCGCCTTCGGCCTTGTTTCAGTCCGTGATTCGGAGCGATAGAGAATGGGATGCAGTCACCATATCATCAAATTACTCCTAACGGTATGGACGGACAGGAAGGGAATGTCAGACTTGTACTGACTAAAAGCCTTCCGTGTTCCTTCTTTTGCCCTTTGTGTTTCAGGGCCGTGGTATTTCTTTTGAACTAACCCGTAAACCCGGCAGGCTAAAACGGGTGCTGACCCTTCATTTTTAGCGTGTTGTATTTCAATATATCTGGAGATAAACCTAAGCTACAGTTTCTATCCTTTACTCATTAAAGAACTTGCGTGGAATACGGACATAAAGGACCAGTTTTTCAGAACGTACTCTATTCTCTCTTACTTCACTGCACGTCAGATGCATAACATAAAAACGATTCTAAATAAAGATATTTTCGGTCTTAATAATGACGTTGATCACTGCCTCTATAAACAGTCATCATAAAGCCTGCCCTTCATTACTACATCGAAATATCACCGCCATCGCCAGTTAGCTGGTCTCCGTGGTAACTGGTAACACTTACTGTTGCCGCGGTAATTACCGACCGTAATAATGTAAATTGGTTCGTGTTTACCGTAACTAGGGGTAGTTCGCTTTGGGGTTCCGACCTGGCTTGATTAAATCTAATTGTATAGTTCTTTTTAGTCGAGTTCACTTGTTTTGGCGGGAATAAGTTTTGGCAGATTGATACTAGCGCCTCAAGCGGGGTGTTGAGGAACTAGCGAAGGAAGATATCTAATTCAATGACATAGGTACAAGAAATATTATCTTGTCCTCTTGTAAATAAGGTTCTCATTACTGCTGAAAATGCCTTTTCACTTTTGTAGCACCCTACTATCCTACTATATAATATTACTAGCTGTGCCCAGCGGTTTCACCCGCTGCTCACTTAGGGGTATGAAAAATAGATGTTGGCCGATTCTCAGACCTACCCGATATGTACACAAAATTTCGTTTAAATCGGTCCAGCCGTTTCGGAGGAGATGGGAAGGAAAACTGTGACACGAGAATTTTATATAGGTATTAGAAGATAAATGCGAATATTTGTGAGGGTGGATGAATGTTTGTTACTCTTTCACGTAAAAACGGCTGAACTAATCTTGATGAAATTTGTCACAGAGGTAGATTATAGTCTGGAATAACACAGGGTACTTTTTAATTTCGATATCACGCAGGCGAAGCTGCGGGTGCAAGCTGATATGAAGTTAAACTGTAGGCACCTACCTTTACTTAACCATGTTTTTTTAAACTATATTATTTATTATTCTTTTATTTCTAATCAACTCCCTATTATTATTACGTCAGCAGTAGCACCACATCAAAGAACTAACTACTATAAAAGAGAACCCTCGCATCAATCAGAAACTCAATTATTGTGCTACCCCCAAACAGTTGCAATTCACTCCGCGTCGTACAGAACCCGTACAAATATTCCGTTGATTACAAATTATAAAAGTAACAAGCATATCGGTACATAGCTTGCGCCGCGGCGTCGCTCGCGTGACGGCGGACATGACTCCTGCTTACTTCCGCAACTAAATTACACGTGGAATTACAACGATAGAAATAGATTTAGGAGGTGTATGTATTTGTGTGTGTGTGTGTGTGTGTGTGTGTGTGAAGGTTTGGGGCGGTTAAACGGTCTTTGATTTTGATTCGAAATTATTGCAGGGTAAATTAGGTATGGCTTATTGTTGGTGGTTATGTTGGTATTCATTATTATATATAAAACATTTAAAATACAAAAAAATCGGTATCGGGAACAGCGTCCAAGCTACCAGCCGTCAAGGCTCCAGAGAAACTTCCCTTCTGACAATACGAGCCATGTCCAAGAGTACCACTTTCTGTATCGAGCCCTTGATCTAGCTACCTTACAAGAGCCTCCTTAAGAAGTGGTCGAAGCTTTTGGCAATTAAGCCATTAGCAGATACACAATGATCGCTGAGTCCATAGGTTTATTTTCAAAATATTTTACTATCCAAAATAATACTGATGTTAAGAATGTTGTTAAAAATCTGTTGTGTTAATTTTTATTATTAGGACCCTTATCGCCTCTGATACAGGATTGTCCGAGTACCTACCTACAGGCATCGAAATTGGTTATATTCTCCATCATTACTAAGATATTTTGTACTAGCTGACGCCCGTGGCTTTGCCCGTGTGATATCGAAAAAAAAATCTAATCGAATCAAATCAAATCATTTATTTCAATTAGACCATTACAGGCACTTTTGAATGTCAAGAAACAAAATGAATCTACAGTCCCGGTCACAAGGCATAATAACTTGTGAAAGTACTGCAGTTGCCCATTCCAAAGCGTTGATCTCTATGGAGAAGAATGGGCAAGAAACTCCATGGACACTCTTTTAAATTATAATATTTTTACAAAAACGTATTTACATCATTCATGTTGAGATTATGTAAATATGTGAGAACGATGTAGAAAAACGTGTCCGTTTCGACCGCGCGGCCACGACGTTTTTTATTTTAAAAAAATATGCTAAGATTTTGTAAAAATTTGTAAAAGTAGACTCCCAAAACCATAAATTTGTCAAAGCTATGGTTAAAAAGTTATAAGGGTTTGAACGTGGCCGCGCCATTGAAACGCTCCGAACCGCACGGCCACGGAGATCTTTAAAACTAAGCATTACAGAGACCTGAAATTTTGGTAAGTAACAGATTGAATTTGTAAAAAATTTGTAAAAATATAGAAAAAAATCCTGGGCTTATATTTTAGGAGCTGTAAGACTAATACGCCATGGCCGTGCCATTGAAACGGTGAAAAACACATTTTCGCCGATATTTCGCTGAAAAAGCAACGCAGACGTCTGAAGTTTTTTGTAAAACCCAGATTTGAATTTGTCGAAACTAGTAAAAATAAAACAAAAAATCCTAGGTTTATATTTTAGGAGCTGTTAGACTAATACGCCATGGCCGTGCCATTGAAACGGTGAAAAACACATTTTCGCCGATATTTCGCTGAAAAAGCAACGCAGACGTCTGAAGTTTTTTGTAAAACCCAGATTTGAATTTGTCAAAACTAGTTAATATAAAACAAAAAATCCTAAGTTTATATTTTAGGAGCTGTAAGACTAAACGCCATGGCTGCGCCATTAAAACGGTGAAAAAGACATTTTCACCGATATCTCGCTGAAAAAGCAACGCAGACGTCTGAAGTTTTTTGTAAAACCCCGATTTGAATTTGTCAAAACTAGTAAAAATAAAACAAAAAATCCTAGGTTTATATTTTAGGAGCTGTAAGACTAATACGCCATGGCCGTGCCATTGAAACGGTGAAAAAGACATTTTCGCCGATATCTCGTTGAAAAAGCATCGCAGACGTCTGAAGTTTTTTGTAAAACCCAGATTTGAATTTGTCAAAACTAGTAAAAATAAAACAAAAAATCCTAGGTTTATATTTCAGGAGCTATAAGACTAAAACGCCATGGCCGCGCCATTGAAACGGTGAAAAAATACGTAATCGCCGATACCTCGTTGAAAAAGCATCGCAGAGGTCTGAAGTTTTTTGTAAAACCTAGATCTGAATTTGTCAAAACAGGCAAAAATGCAAAAAAAAACTCTAAGTTTACATTTCATTAGCTGTAGACCGGAATCTTAAATACGTCTTGAATATGTCGATAGGGTGACCATGGCTTATTGTTAACAGAAAAATTCTTTTTCGGCGCCTACTTCCAAATCATTTGTTTTGAAAATATTTGTTTGACCAACTGAGAACTGCCAGCAATCACATAGGCAATAAAATGATTTATTGTTACACGAGTTTCGAAGACCTTCTTGCCGGTTTGCCGTGCCGATAAAAGAACAAAGAGCATAGCTAAACAAAGGAGATATCTCTAAAAATCTATCTCTTAAATCGTTGTTTGTTAATCGAAAATACTTGTTTTGAGTAGACGTGCGAAAACCATAACAGATAACTTTGCATAATAAGACTTTAAATTCTGTCAGAAATAACCCCCGTAATTAAGTCATGCATTGAATAGCAGGAGAATAGGAGCAAACAAAACGTGCGGGTGCAGCGCGGGAGACGAAGGCTGGATGTCTAACCAATCACAGCCGTCCAAAAAGAGATATCTCCTTTGATTAGCTATGCTCTTTGTTCTTTTATCAGCTCGGCAAACCGGCAAACAGGTCTTTGAAACTCGTGTAACAATAAATCATTTTATTGCCTATGTGATTGCTGGCTGTTCTCAGTTGGTCAAACAAATATTTTCAAAACAAATGATTTGGAAGTAGGCGCCGAAAAAGAATTTTTCTGTTAACAATAAGCCATGGTCACCCTATCGACATATTCAAGACGTATTTAAGATTCCGGTCTACAGCTAATGAAATGTAAACCTAGAGTTTTTTTTTGCATTTTTACCTGTTTTGACAAATTCAGATCTAGGTTTTACAAAAAACTTCAGACCTCTGCGATGCTTTTTCAACGAGATATCGGCGAAAATGTCTTTTTCACCGTTTCAATGGCACGGCCATGGCGTATTAGTCTTACAGCTCCTAAGATATAAACCTAGGACTTATTGTTTTATTTTTACTAGTTTTGACAAATTCAAATCTGGGTTTTACAAAAAACTTCAGACGTCTGCGTTGCTTTTTCAGCGAAATATCGGCGAAAATGTGTTTTTCACCGTTTCAATGGCACGGCCATGGCGTATTAGTCTTACAGCTCCTAAAATATAAGCCCAGGATTTTTTTCTATATTTTTACAAATTTTTTACAAATTCAATCTGTTACTTACCAAAATTTCAGGTCTCTGTAATGCTTAGTTTTAAAGATCTCCGTGGCCGTGCGGTTCGGAGCGTTTCAATGGCGCGGCCACGTTCAAACCCTTATAACTTTTTAACCATAGCTTTGACAAATTTATGGTTTTGGGAGTCTACTTTTACAAATTTTTACAAAATCTTAGCATATTTTTTTAAAATAAAAAACGTCGTGGCCGCGCGGTCGAAACGGACACAGAAAAACGTGCACAGTAAGAGCGTCCAGAGTAAATAAAAAGCAAAATTTAATTTGAAATCTAAATAACTTTAAAAATGAACCGTGGTAGCTAAAAAATTACAAGTCCCAACTGACAGCGCCCGTTCACGAACATGACGTATGGATCAGCTATGTGTTATTCCGTACTATAATCTACCTCTGTGCCAAAGTTCATCAAGATCCGTTCAACCGTTATGACGTGAAAGAGTAACAAACATTCATACATCCATTATTATTATTAAGCCTTTATTGCTGAAACTAAACATAAACTTATAAACAAACAAACTTAAAATCTAAAAAAACAAATCTATTTCTCCGGTTTAGTGATCAGCGTGTCCTGTGACACGTAGGCCTCTTCCAGCTGTTTCTAGTCTTTTCTGTCCCTGGCTTTTCTTGACCAGGTAGCTTCTCCGACTTTCCTTATGTCATCAATCCATCTTTTTGACTGTCTGCCTCTTTTCCTTTTAACATCTCGTGGTTGCCACTCTGTTAGGATTTTAGTCCAATTGGGTAGTTGACACCATTAACCAATAATTTAAAAACACAATTTTTCTGAAAGAACACCTTATTCTAGACCTGAGAACTCCATTCCTTTCAAAATAACTTTAAAATTCGATTTTTAGTTGCTTTTAAATCAATAAATAGTTGCATCATTGACTTGACAACTTAGTGACGTCATCGGTTGCGAGTCTCATACAAAATCTATGGGGAAGCGCGTTTTGACAGCTCATAAAAAGTATATCAATTGATTGGTGGTGTCAACTACCCTATTTGTCTCTTGTCATATGTCCTGTCCATCTCCATTTCAACTGTCTTACTTTTTAGGGTTCCGTAGTCAACTAGGAACCCTTATAGTTTCGCCATGTCTGTCTGTCCGTCCGTCCTCGCTTAATCTCTGTGACTGTTAGCGCTAGAAAGCTGAAATTTGGTACCAATATGTATATCAATCACGCCGACAAAGTGGTAAAATAAAAATTTGAAAAAAATGTTTTATTAGGGTAGCCACCCTTTATGTAAAGTGGGAAGTGATTTTTTTTTTAATTTCAACCCTAACGTGTGATATATTGTTGGAAAGGTATTTAAAAATGAATAGGGGTTTACTCAGATAATTTTTTGATAATGTCAATAATTTCGGAAATAATCGTTCCAAAAGTAAAAAACAATGTGTCCCCCCCCCTCTAACTTTTGAACCATAAGTCTAAAAAATATGAAAAAAATCTGAAAAGTAGAACTTTATAAGGACTTTCTATGAAAATTATTTTGAACTTGATTGACACAACAGTTTTTGTACAAAAAAGACAAAAAGCTGTACCAAATAATTTCTGGACTAAGTTTGTAGTATAATAGTATATGCAAGCTTTTTTGTAACTTTGTTTACATATTTTATTATCCTGAACGTATATTTTTTCAAACAAAAAAAAGAATTATTGAAATCGGTTTTCGCAATCCAAAATTACCACCGAAATTGTACGTCTTTGTATTAATTAGTAACCCAATTCCCCGAGAGATGGCGCTGTAGGCACTTATTACATTAGATCGGGTATTACCGAATTGTTCGGTTGGCCTCATAACTGGGAACACTTATTGTGACGGACGGGAAACTACGGAACCCTACACTGAGCGTGGCCCGACACGCTCTTGGCCGGTTTTTTATAATATCTTCCACCTTGGTTATGGATCGTATTTCTTCTGATCTTATGTGATCTCTTTTCGCAATGCCTATCATGCTCCTTTCCATACCCCTCTGACATGTTCTTAGTTTAAGATGTTTTTTGTTCATTGCCCAAGTTTGACATCCATATGTCAGGCATGGTAAAACACACAAGTTGAAAACTTTTTTCTTCGCTGTAATAGGAAACTGTTCGCCTTTGAATATCTCCTTAAGTGATAATTATCTGTTCCATGCATTAGCTACTCTTCTCTCGATTTCTATGTCCGTTTGGTCCTTGAATGCAACCAGCCGTCCCAGATAATATGTATAGGTTGTCACATATTCAATATTTGCATCATCCAGTGTTATAGCTACTTATTTCTTTCCTGTTTGTCATTACCTTTGTTTTTGATTCATTCAGACATCTTCACAAACATTCGCATTTATAATATTAGTAGGAATAGTAGGAAAGCTTTCTGTTTAAAAGGAATGCCGGAAACCTTTGACTAGCAGTGGGACAAAATAGGCGAAACAAAAAAACTGTTCTATTTTATTTGTAGGAATGAAGTCGTTCGTAGTAGGACCGAATCTAAAGATATGCAGGTCAGCTCTTATGCTGGTTTTGTTCTTTCTGACGGCAAGTGCAACAGAAATAATAAAAAAAACCAAAAGAAATATTTCAATACAAGGAAAAGCAGTAATTTAAGACCTATTTTCATTGAGATCTTAAAACCACAAGTAAGATAAAAAATACTGCCTAGGCTTACAAAGCTACCTCCTTTAACAATTATTAAATCCATTTAGACTATTTTAGACTATTTTAGACTATTTTAGACTATTTTAGACTATTTTAGACTATTTTAGACTATTTTAGACTATTTAGTACTAGACATTAACACCACTCGGATGCATAGAAAATAATCAAGCAAAAGTGCCATCCGACTCCATGACCCCTGTTTGTTCAGGAGATCCCATTTGTTTACAGAGGTAGAGAACATTGCAAGTTTATACTAACAAAACAAGGACTCGTAGTCCTAATTATCGTCATCTAAATCCGCCCCAATAAAGCAAATTACCATTCCGGACATCCGCTGCTATATCTATGTTTACGTCGACGCCTGTACCTCACTCACACAGACACAGGCCTCTCTAATACATTCACAAATCCCACGCACACTTCTATAACAAAAGTACATTCGAGCAATAAAGTGCGTACAATTACTCTAGGTGTCCGCGGGATGAGCCCTGATTAGTGACGGTCAGGTGGGCGCAGCGGAGGGCGGTCGATAACTCACCCCCCACACCCCCTGCGCCCCTAACTACTCCCCCACTGTTTATTGCAGGGGGGGCGATCGCCTGAACTTAAGTATTGATTCGCGCGAAACGTGATTTGTACGCACTCATCTAGAGGTTAGCTTGCGGCTTACCGAAAGTTCATTGACTGTTGTTTGGGAGTTTACGATATCCATTGCTGCTGTGGTGTTGTTGGGGATCAGGAAATTGATTTTGGATGGTCAATGGATGATGCGTAACGCGAAAGGTTTTGGCGAGTTTGGTTGGAGGGTGGATCGTATTGGGTGGTGGTGTTTACGCGCAAACCGCGGTCAATAGGCCTCGGGCCGCACCTACCGTTGTCTTCGGCGGTAATGTCGACCCGTCACGGCATCTACCGACTTATTGCCGAGTGATGCCGCGATGTTTTATTTGCTAAGTGCTTTGATATAGTTCGGGCGGGGGTGACTTAATTGACGTCGTCATGTTATACAAATGATATTTACGATTCGCTGTTTTGGTTTCTTGTATTTTTTATTGTTTTTCTTAGAATTAATTAAGTTGGTCCTTGTAATAATTAATTTTGGTCCTCATGGGATCAACAAACTTTCATTGACGAAAATGCAATACTTACAACTTTTGGCGTTAACGAAATTGTTCATATCAATGCGCTGATATCACAGTAAAGTTCTTCGTATTTTTAGATAATCTGTCATTTTGTACTTATTACAACAATACCCTTCGATTAGTTGACATTTACCAACACCCTGCGCGGCCTGATAAGCTTCTGATAATAGATACTGCTTTTCTTTGCGCTACATTGACGTGGGAGTTATTCAGAAACTGAGGACAAGAAATAATTATTACTATTTAAGGATAAAATGTCTAATATCGTTTCGTCTGAGACTATTAATAAGTTATTAAGTATGTACCTTAGGGTGGACGCAGAACAGGCCGTGTCGGCAGCGCGTTCGTGTTCCAAGCGCGCCTCAAAGAGATGTCAGTAAAGGCCGCTAGGGCCACTGCCTGCCGAGGTTGTTGGTTGTTCGATAAAGATACCGCAGCCTCAGAACAAAAAAGGCATAAGAAGTAACATGGATGAGTTTTACTCAGTAAAAGTCTGACACTCCCTCCGCTCCGCCCAGAGCGGAAAAGTCACTTGTTTATTTCACATCCGAAAATAGTTTGGACGCAGATCTGTCGGAAGAAGCGCAATGCATCATCAACCTGGCTTTTTCATAACTATAGTATGTTACAGTTGGCGTCCAGTCTAACCTGTGATGATGATGCAATTGAATATCAGTATTTTACATAGAACAACTACAATACCTTGGTAAGAGCTCCAGAACAGAAAAACCGGGTAAGTACAAGTCAAACTCGCACACCGAGGGTTCTGTACAAACTGGCGACATAAACGGCCATATCTTTTGACTGTGTAGACTTAGAAGGTTGATTCTTCACAGCACAAAGGGATCACAGACATAGTATATGGTTTTGATTCTGACTCGATACCTCCACGCGTTTCCGAGATAAAGGGTCTTGACAGACAGACGGACAACAACAAAGTGATTCAAGATTCCGTTTTTTCCATTTGAGGTACAGAACCGTAAAAATATGTAAAAGAACATCCAATGGAAAACACTAAACCAATGAAGCGTTAATGCGTCAAATGTGCACACTGAGTAGTAGTGTAGTCATACAGATTTAAATTCTACTGAAAATAAGCAGCGGACGATACGCTTGACGCATCTTCTGACAGTTGTGCGTCCATCTTGATTCGTGTCCAACAATATACTCACTGATGTAAAGAAAGGTTATTATAGGTAAGTAAGTAATTCATGGTTCATGTGTCGGTAATTAAAGATGAATGAAATACTATTTAGGCGCTTTTAAAAATATATCAAAATAGCTTTTACACGCGGCTTCGCTAGCGCTAAATTTAGGATAACACAGTTTTCCTTTCCTGATTTGCAGGTACCTGCTATCTGTAGTGTTAACCCTTGCGCCTTATTGATTGTAATATCAATGCTCAGTTTTCCCCTTTCTTCCTTCGTTCTCCCTCATTTTCACTTTAAAAAAAATCCTATGTCCGTTTCCAGTTTTTTAACTATCTCTGTACCAAAATTCATCAAAATCGGTATACCCGTTAAGGCGTGAAGACGTAACAAACAAATTTACTTTCGCTTTTATAATATTAGTGAGGATATCTATGTGGAGAGTTTCCGAATGATCTATTGAATTTTTTATGCGTCCACCCTATACATTCCTGACGGGCCTGTTGGTCTAGTAGTTAGTGGCCCTGACTGCTGAGCCGAAGGTCGTGGGTTCGATTCCCACCCAGGACAAACTTTGTGTGATGAGCATGATTGTTTGTTCTGTGTCTGGGTGTGATTTATCTTAAAAACGAAGTGTATAAGATTTGCTCTACCAAATGTCAAAAACAGTGAGTGTGACATAGTATTGAATCAAGAGAAACTAGAATTCGTCGAAAAAACTGTTTTCTTGGGAATAACACTCGATTCAAAGCTACAATGGGGTCCGCATATAACATCTCTTGCAGGACGCCTTAGTTCAGCAGCATATGCTGTTAGAAAAATCCGTCAGTTTACTGATGTTGATACCGCGAGACTAGTCTATTTTAGTTATTTTCATAGTATAATGTCATACGGTATTTTACTTTGGGGACGGGCTGCAGACATCGAGTCTATATTTATTCTGCAGAAAAGAGCCATTAGAGCCATATATAACCTACGTAGGCGAGATTCTTTAAGGGAACAGTTTAAGGATATTAACATCATGACAGTACCTTGTCAATATATTTATGAAAACATCATGTATGTCAGGAAAAACTCGCATCTTTTTAGTAAAAGAGGTGACAGACACAATTATAATACTAGAAATAGGGACCAATTAGTTCAACCAGGTTTCAGGTTAGCTAAAGTAGACTCATCTTTCATGGGGTACTGTTTGAAATGCTACAATAAAATACCTCCCCACATTCTTCAACTGAATGAAACGAAATTTAAATCTTGTATTAAACGCACACTATGTAGGCAAGCATATTATAAGTTGGGGGATTATATTGATGATAAAAATGCTTGGCTCAATGCTGGTCCTGCTCCTCAAGCATAGGGGTAAACTCATTAATAAGTATCCGAAGCTATAGTGGAAGCTGCAGAAGATTGTAAGACTATCTTTGCAATGTATAGAATCAATTCTCTAGTATTGTATAATTATTAAGCCCATATGTGAGTGCTATGTATTATCATTGACTTGACGAAGCCCTGGTGGTTAATAGTGTCATGCTCACTTAAATGTCTCGCTGATGGTGGCGGGTGTGTCGGGTCATTTAGCTCCCTTCAAAATGGTCGAGCTGAATGGGGCTGATCCATCCGTCATGTTCGTGAACGGGCGCTGTCAGTTGGGACTGGTCATTTTTTAACTACCACGGTCATTTTTAATTTATTTAGATTTAAATTGAATTTTGCTCTTTATTTACTCTGGACGCTCTTACTGTGCACGTCTTTCTACATCGTTCTCACATATTTGTATAATCTAAACACGAATGATGTAAATACTATTTTGTAAAAATATTAGAATTTAAAAGAGTGTCCATGGAGTTTCTTGCCCATTCTTCTCCATAGAGATCAACGCTTTGGAATGGGCAACTGCAGTACTTTCACAAGTTATTATGCCTTGTGACCGGGACTGTAGATTCATTTTGTTTCTTGACATTCAAAAGTGCCTGTAATGGTCTAATTGAAATAAATGATTTGATTTGATTTATAATATGTATGTATTTATAAATTATATGAGTATGTTTATCAGTTGTCTGGTTACCATAACACAAGCTCTGCTTAGCTTGGGATCAGATAGCCGTGTGTGAGTTGTCGAAAGATATTTATATTTATTCCAAAAAAATAAATAGTGAAACTGCGTAAAGATCAAATTCATCAATAAAAAAGTCGAAATAAATTAAAATAATTTGCTTATGGAAACAATAAAGTCTGCAAAATAAAATGTATAAGGAGCGGTGATTGCCCTCCCTACTAAAGTCGTAAGGGCAGCGCTCCCTCTATCATAACGAATTCGGTATACATCGCTGTTAAGTCTGCGATGATAATAATAATTATTATAGTTCTTATCGCCATTATAACTGTCAAGCGTTTATAGTTGATAGTGAGTCACTATAAATCCCATAGAATTATACATAGGCACAATTAGCAATTAAGGTGAAATTCATTTTATCTACATCCACACAAATCCTTACTCATATTATAAAAGCGAAAGTGAGTTTGTTTCTTTGTTACGTCTTCACGCCTAAATGGTTAAACCGATTTTGATGAATTATGGTATTTTTTTTTTTTAATTGAGAAATGAGGGAGAAAGAGGGAAGAAAAGCGAAAACTTAGCTTTACACAATAAATAGCAGAAGCGCAAGAGCAAAACTTACAGGTACCTGCAAATTAGGAAAGGGGAACTGTGTTACCCCGAATTTAACGCAAGCGAAGCCGCGGGCAAAAGCTAGTATAATATAATAAATTTATAATGCTATAAAGAGAATTTATTTGTATTTTTGTATGTAACGAATAAACTAAAAAACTATTATACCAATCATTTTGCTATTAGAAAGCAACATTATTACTGAGTAACATAATTATGCTGTATAACATCACGCTACTACCCACGGGAGCGGGGTAGTAACCAAAGACGCGAGTGGAACCGCGCAGGATGGCTAGTTTATAATAAACGATAGAGGGGCAATGTTAAGTTATTGGAGTTTACTCCTTAAGAATCGATTTTCATATATAAGGCGCCCGGTATGAGAAAAATCCGAGGGCTAAAACCTACCTTTAGTGCGCAACTTTCTAATTTGGCTGTGAGTGTATTAAGACGTACATATGGTATGCTGTATAGGCGACTATACCTATATACTATTTGTTATTGGGTTTGTTTTTTTTTTGTTTGTGAAGCCGGAGAAAGCAGTAGTTGTGAAATAGTCACTTATTTGTTTAATTAAAAACAAAATAACTAATTTACCGTGAACTGTGTAAAGGTTTGTGGGGCCGAAAATAAAAAACAACTTTGACCATAGATTCAGTAGTTAAATGATTCGTTTTGTTGTCATTGAAAAACGAAAGCTCTGGGGAATCTAGAATCACGTAAATTTTTTTTTACCTATGCTGTGCTCCTCTCGCGTCCGGCTCTGGTTAAGTTAATAGTTCTGAGTGAGTGGGAATGGCAAGCAGTCACCTCCTTTCACGAAGCGGTTATGCTAGTGAAGGAGGTGGATGATCGTTTATGGGAGAAATCCTCGACACGTCCCAGCCACCGCGGGAGACGCTTCGGACGTCGGGAGCCACGTGACGACTCTGTAAAAGCGGGCTAATGGACGTAGAGCGATGGGTAGCTCACGTCTCACGCAAGGCCATAAAGAAACGGACGGACGGTGAGCTACTTACGGCCAGGAGTCGTCAGACCGCGGCTGGGTCCGATCGAGGAAGCGTGGAAATCCCTGCAGGTACTTAATTTTATCCCTTCAACATTCAAAATCCATCTGATTTGCTGACATCTCTTTGAGGCGCGCGTGGAACACTAATACGCCTGTCGTCAATAGACGGACGGATAGTGAGCTACACATTGCTCGCCATCCACAGACCCGCATCTACGGTGGCCGGGAGTCATTCTGCGGCGCCCGACGCCCGAAGTGTCTCCCACGAGAAATATTAGGCTTGTAGTTAAAAGTATTGGACTTGTGGATATTATAAACTAGCTTTCGCCCGCGGCTTCGCCCGCGTTAAATTTGGGGTAACACAGTTCCCCTTGCGCCTTATTGATTTGTAATAGCAACCGCTAAGTTTTGCCTTTTCTTCCCTCTTTCTCCCTCACATCCCACTTTTGTCAAAAAAATATTAGCCTATGTCCGTCTCCTGGTTCCCAACTATCTCTGTACCAAAATTCATCAAAATCGGTTTAGCCATTAAAGCGTGAAGAGGTAACAAACAAATAAACAAACAAACTCACTTTCGCTTTTATAATATTATAAGTATAAGTATATAAGTAAGGAAGTAAGGATTGTCTAAGCTTTTACCCAAACTGAGTATCTTACTAACGGTAGGCCTAGTAAGTGATAAATCGAATATAATGAAGTTGTCAAAAATAAGGCGGGGTTGCATATACATAATAAAACACACCTATGTATTTAACTCTCTGACCTCAAACGTCAAATAACAAAAATCAATTATAATTCCTTGAAACATAATCACGAATATAACTAATTAACGTATCTTAATTAATTTTCTTACAAATTGCAATGGAACTCATTCGCGACCGGTTCTGTGCAGACTTTGATGATTTGCAAGCAATTAGAAATTGTTATTTCACCAATAATTTTAATTTTAATTGTTGTTTTGTCTGACCTCAAAACCGACATGGTTGTTAATATTTCCGGCGTATATTTCACGATAGAAGTAGAAATAATAGATCATTATACAAGCTGCTTCTTTATATACACAAAGTAGTGCAGCTTCTAATTTGGCGGGTACCAAAGTTGCTGTCGTGTTTAATAACTAACTGGCTCAAACCCACGGCGCGCTTGCCCGCGTGAAGTTTGGTAATTGTGCAACTGGAACGTTCTACCGGGATTCATATTATTCTAAGTGTACATAGTACACACAATAATTATATCCAGGTTATAATCTATCTGTGTTCTTGAAAAAGTCATTATTATTTGCTCTATCTCTTTTTGCGGATGGGAAATCATCAAATAACTTCCCCCGTTCTGGGCGAAACGGGGGAAGTTATTTGGGGGGGGGGGGTCAGACTTGTAAAACCCACCAAAGCCAAGTTCCTTCTGTTGGCCTTTACGTTCCGGGGCCGCGGTATCTCTTTCGAACAACCCGCAACACCGGATGCAGCTGATCCAACATGGAGCGACTACCTATTTGACCTCCACAACCCAGTTAGTACTGAGTACTACGATACCCCTTAGTAAGATTGGTTGTCAGACTATCAGGACACTGACTACCTGTAACGACTGACAAAGATCTACAAATGACAGCCGGAGCAGGAGCTTAACGTGCTTTCCGAGGCACGGAGGAAACTCGGTATGTAACGGATGTTCACCCATCCACAGACCAACCTATGCTAGCGCGGCTTAATCTAAATATCGAAACGAGTGACTGCTATTATTTACCCGAATTCCTCCAGTAACAAATATTTATACAAATATGAGTAGGATGACATCAAAATGAATGAATATTTAGTGAAAACTGAAATCAATCATGTTTAGGAAATCATTTTCTTCGTTTTTGTCTTACCCATGGAAAACCTAATCAATCCGAATACATTATTCTAGTTTCCTAAAGAAAATTGAACATGCTCTATTCTGTCATGGAGACGGTTTGGTTGACTCTGAAAAATAATTGGTAAAAAGTATTTTCCGATTTACAAATTTTAAAATATAGATACGAGTCTAAGTTATATGACTTATTAATATCACTTGCTATAGGTCCCTGCTTATCCATTATTTAAAGTCGTAAAGCGCTCATATTTAGTACAAACGCCATCTATACCTAGACGCGTGAACTATCGCTATTTCGGCGACATCAGGAAGCAGAACAAACTATACTACAAGAAAGAATATTTTACGAATCCAGAAGGAACTGCTAAGCTTACAATGTTTACAGTTGTAAATAGAAAAATAAAACTCAATAAAAGACCTTCTCTAGAAGTTAATAGAATATACTTTATTGCACACCAAAAGTTGAACACAACTGTTTTTACAGAAATTGCTAATTCTATGGTTACAATGTCTTGTCGCTGATAGCGATATTTATCAGACAACCTTTGGATGGACTGTACGAATATAAAAATATAACGGGGGGTAGGTAGTCGATGGTGTGCCCACTGCTAATATTATTTATACCTAGAACGAGTGCGTGGTGTTAAAGAAATACGTGGATTTTTTAATTGAAGATACAATTAACCTGTAGCTTTTTAGTTAAATTATTTGATATGAGCACACTCAGTATTACTCACAGATATAAATAAATTCTGTAAATTTCAAAAACACTTCATATTAATTTAAAAATTACGTTATCGCTGTCGTGCTAAGCATTGATAATTAAATAAGTTTAGCTTTTTGCGATAAAATGGGACCAAGACCAGAACCAAAGACAGAGACTAGATTCAGAGTCTCTCCGTAGTTGTAACCTGACCGATCCCACTTCGTGGGGCGAAATTCACATAAAGAGAAATTAATAGATACTTAGAATAAAGTTAAGCTTAGGGCTAAAAGCTAGGAACTGCATTTTAAAGGACAGTCAACAGTTTGTTTTAACTTAAGGTGTAGTAGCTAAGTATTCGGGTTTCATGAAGACTAAACAACAAATTCTATGCAAAATTTCATTTCAATTCGGCCAATGTTCAAGGTGATTTGTGTACGAGTGCATAATTATGTTTAAATGTAACTCCTAAGGGGTGGAGTCCTGGAGTCCTGAAATACATGCGTTTTCGTCTAGCTTAGGCGCCAGTCTCCCATAATATCAGTAAATCTTTATTGTTCATGAAACCTAATTATGTAACTATTTATTTCTTAGAACGCACTTGCGTTCTCCCATACAAGCTTTGTCGCACAGCTTCACCCCATAGGGGTCGAAAATCTCGTTTAAGGAGCAAACCTACGTTCTAAAAAGATCGACCCTATGCAAAATTTTAGACTCCTAGCACTTGTCGTTTCTGTGATTTCTTGATGTGTAAGTTAGTGATTTTCTCTTTAATACGTAAGTGATAAAGATTAATTAGCGAATTAAAAAAGTCCTAGTTACTTTCGTTTTGCTAATTACAAAATATAGGTATGATTAATAAGGATACAGCTAATTAAAGGGGCTCCAAACACTATTAAAGTGAGAAAACTAGTTAAGTCTATTAAATATTTTTTTATACGACTTAACAAAATGATCTTCGAGCCATTAAACATTTAAATTAACAAGAAAGCTACTAAAAATGGATTTTACGCCTAAAACCAACTAATTCATTTCCGAGATCAAAATATTATGCGCTTGACCAGCCGCTATCCGCTAACGTGTCGCCATCACATAAAAATGTAAATACACTAAGAAACTGGTACGTCACTAATTATGTCCATTGAACCGTTACCGGCGCGCGCGCACTATTGGAAAGTTACCGCGACAAGTGGCTTACGAGACAACATACTTTTTTTATGCAGAATCAAAGAATCTAATCATTTTTTTTATAATTATTGTGTGCGCAGTTTATTTGCGACCGACCATAATTGAAAAACATAAAATTGACTGAAGAGATATAGAGTTCCATTTGTTGTAGTAGTCTTAATTTGTGTGAGATAATTGATCGGGATAGTTATCCTCATTGAAAAAGAAAATAAAGAACAAATCAGTGCAGTTATTAAATCATAATATACGCCTGTATCCTCATTTTTTGCGGATGGGAAATCTTTAAATAACTTCCCCCGCTATGGGCGGAGCGAGGGTAGTGTCAGACTTGTACTGAACTAAAACCCACCCATGTTCCTTCTTTTGCCCTTTATCTCCCGGGGCAGCAGTATCTCTTTCGAACAACCCGCAATATCCGCAAAATTAATGATCTGCTTTTTATATGTTTGTTTCATTTTATAAAAGCAGAACACATTGTCTTCGTTTTTTTTTGCCTCAAAAAGTTTCGATTATGAAAAAAGTATGACTATTAAACACCAAAGGATAATATTGTTCATTGAACCGGTAACACGGTATTGGAAAGTGACTACCACTCGACATCGGCCTCCTGCTCTAGGAGACTGGCGTATAGGCGAGGAGATAACATTACAGAAATACAATAGAAGTAAATTTTAAATAATAGTTAATTAATATGATTATCTTCGTTTATTCATTTTACCACATATGTTTTGACATATTTTATTTAAATACTTATTCTTTATTAAAAAAGAAAAAAAAACATATACTTAAAAATATAATTTTTATTTTTTAATCTTTGGCCCACACTAGGATTTCTCATGTATCGTAAGTGCGTTTACAAACATTTAAGCTCACATTCGTAAACAGCCAGATCCATAATAACTATTTGTAGGCCATACAAATATTTGTTCGTGCGGGAATCGAACCCGCGATACGCACCGCAGCCTATCGTGTCGTCATAAATGATTATTATTAATGTTGATTAAACAGCTTTGGTATAATGTCAAGGTCCTGAAGAAAATTCAGTTTTTTATTAAACGTAATCTTTTTATTTTATCTTGTAATTAAAACCAAGCTATGTGTAATTACACGTTAACTGAACATTATAATTTTTTTGTAGCAAGTATTTACTTAAGGATACCAAAAATGAGGTTCAATTTCCTGCAAACTTTTGCAGTATTTGCAGAATTTTTCGTAATTGTACAATTAAAAAATCTGTTAACTTAAGTACCTGGTCTGCGTAAAGCTAACAGAATTAAGTGCATAATTTAATAATTATGTAGATGTGTTGATCTTAGATACCACATTCACCGCGCACACTATCTCCCGACCTACAAGCCAGTATGACCAATTAGATGGTAACATTAAACTTTGAGATATGTATCCGGTGCGATATGTTTGGCGGCTATTTCAGATTAATTAGCATTATTTTATTTTAATGACATTAACTTTATATTGATGTACCGACCACGGTAAAGCCAGAACTCTAATTGTTAAGTATTTAATCTATTAAAAGTTATCTTAATATGCTATATTTACGTCAGAATGCACTATGAACTGGATTTATTGGTTCTTGGTTAATATTTAACTGCATTCTTGAACTCTTTTGAGTATGCTCAGTTCTAACATAATATTAAAGAATTTCTCAATGTTTCTTGCAGTTGTATTAATTTAAATACTGGTATTCAATCTATTTATCTATCCAAATTCCTACCAAATACCATATATTTTGAAACGACAAAGAAATAGACCATTTCAAAGGCCTTTATTATGTCCAAAAGTAAGCGTTCTATTGGTTACTTTGGGTTTATATTTTCATCATTTTCGCGTAACGTTTTGTTTTTGTTAAATGCTGTTTTCCGTACCAGGTTAAATATTGAATACTACGTCATGAATCTGATCGATTTAATATTCCCACTACCCAAACCTTATCACTCCAACTTTTCAAAAACTATTTCTTCCCATAGGCAATATTATAAACCATAATTAAAATGTCCTATTCACAAATAATCATTATAACATTGATGTTTTAGAGTATAACTGTCGCTTTACATACCCGGATCAATATGGATATGCAAAATGTTGATGTCCAAGTCAATTTAGCTACCTAATATCATCTGTCTGGTTTGAATTGAGTGACACAATTATAAGTAGCGGAATAAATATACATATTTTGTTGGTCACTCATCTCTGAATCGACTCATTTTATTAAGTTTTTAACAGTGAAATGTGTGCTTTATTAAAATAATAAGATATTGTATTTTTATTGACGCAAAAGACCCGTTTACATTTTAATTTGAAAAAAAAAAACGCTAGCTCCGTGCCTAAATTAGGCGGCCGTTGCAGCTGCATTGATTAAAGTGTTCATATTTTAGCTTATTAGTCTAAAAAATAAACCTGTTACTGTAGGTTCTTTATCATTTTTTTTGGGTTTAATACTTAGCAACAGATATTTATTCGGTTTTAATTAACACCTTTCTTTACTAATCTACTCACATTAACTTTTACCGAACGCGATAGATCTAGAATAAGTAGAGA
The DNA here is from genome assembly GCA_958449745.1 of Ochropleura leucogaster. Classification (NCBI taxonomy): domain Eukaryota; kingdom Metazoa; phylum Arthropoda; class Insecta; order Lepidoptera; family Noctuidae; genus Ochropleura; species Ochropleura leucogaster. The sequence goes on from OY288208.1 coordinate 18,437,748, forward strand.
TCTGTTATTTATTACTTGTTCGAGAAAAACAGTCATCATCTGCCTAGCCTTTTCCTAACTATGTTGGGGTCGGCTTCCAGTCTAACTGGATGCAGCTGAATATCAGTATTTTACATGGAACGACTGCCTATCTGACCTCCACAACCCAGTTAGTACTGGGTAATGCGATACCCCTGGTTGTCAGACTTTCGGAACACTGACTCCTGTAACGACTGTCAAAGATCTACAAATGACAGCCGGGACCAACGGCTTTACGTGCTTTCGAAGGAGGAAACTCGATATGTAACGGGTGGTCACCCATCCACAGACCAACCTAGGCAAGCGCGGCTTAACCTAAAGATCGACCCGAGAGGCTGCTATTATTTAGCCACGAGTTCCAGAAAAAACAGTGTCATGTCAAATGTCATAATTTCACTGCATAAATTCGCTCCTAAATTCAGCACATTTTCGACCAGCCCTTATCACCAAAACTCATCACCGTATCAATCCAACGCGAACCATTTCACGCATCCATTTAGTAAACACGCAGTAGCCAAGAATAGCCAAGTCTGGTCACGGGGTGGACCGCCCCCTCCCTCCCACCACCGTGTAGGGCCCGGGAGGGGGGCGGAAGGGCCGCAAATGAAAAATGGCGCAATTAGCCCCGCAGACAGTGAAAAACAAGTGCACTCGATCTGCCCGCCGACTCGGCAGCGCGCGAGCTCATCGATAACGCACCGATGTACTAGGGATGCGATTAGGAGAGAGTTTTTTGTTTTGTTTTATTTTATGGTTGTGGATTTGATTTTTTGAGTGGCTGCCTTTATTTTTGTACTGTATTTTGGAATTTCAATATATGGATACTGATAAAGGTAGTTAATTCTGTATAAGTGTGGTTAATTTCGAGGTTGCGGGTTGCTCGAAAGAGATACCTCGGCCCTGGAACATAAAGGGCAATAGAAGATATTGCATCTGCAAAAAAAGTCAAGTAAAAACACGAATTACTAAGAAGTTAAGAGTAGGTTTAGACGATGCCACACAGAATCCTATTAATATTATAAATGAGAATGTTTATGAGGTTTTATGAATGTATGGATGTTTGATAATCTTTAAAAAAAAAACCAACAACACATAACCCGACACGGGAATCAAACGACGGACCTTATGTTCAGAAGTCGTGTTTGTGACCACTCGACTAGCGAGACAATCAAGTAAATTAAATACAAATAGCAATAAAAAAAAGGGTGAGGTGCAAAATTCTTACTATTAGTAATTTTCCGTGTTTAGATTGGATTGTATCCTTTCCTTTATTTATTGTTGGTTTCGGATATGTGTTGCAAAAACCCGATTATTACAGTTCAAATTAGTCATCAAAGTATCCAAAATAAACAGTAAGAATCAAGACCGAAGTCTGAGACAAACTCGTCCAAATCGAAATAAATTATCACATACATCCCTCTTTTGTTATTTCGTCAAGTTTAGTATCTAGTTCTTTTTATACACACACTGGCGTTTCAGGGGATCCTCAGTAAACTTCCGGGTAGAACTTTTAATTAGTTAAATTCCTTATTAACAAAAAAGTAAACGAACATCCATCCACATTAATGATAAACTTTTGAAACCGTGAGGGACGGAGGGGGGTACTTCCTTGGCAATTAGACTTGTTGGATTGGAGAAGAATAATTCACCATTCAGATGGACTGCGGTAAATGAATTCAGTTAATTGATACATGGTTTATTATGTTTCAGTTTAGTAAGGATTGACCGGTTTTCTTTGAGTACATTAAAATAAAACAACAAACCGGCCAAGAGCGAGTCAGACTCAGTCACCGAGGGTTCCGTACAACGTTGCGAAATAAACAGTCATATCTTTTGACTGCGTTAACTTAGAGGATTTATTTTTACAGCATAAAAGGGACTAAAGAGTTGAGTATATGGTTTTAATTGCAACTTGATAGCTCTACGTGTTCTCAAAATAAAGGGTCGTGATAGACAGACAGACGGATAACAAAGTGATTAAAAAGGGTTCCGTTTTTTTTATTTGACGAGCAACGCGAGACGACTCCCGGCCACCGTAGATGCGGGACTGTGGACGGTGAGCAATGGGTAGCTCACCATTCGTCCGTCTATTGACGACAGGCCGTGTCGACGGCGCGTTAGTGTTTCATACGCGTTTTAAAGAGATGTCAGCAAAGCAGAGGGGCTTGCCAGAGCCTCCGCCTGCCGGGGTTACGGGTTGTTCGAAAGAGATACTGCGGCCCCGGAACGTAAAGGGCAATAGAAGGAACATGGGTGGGTTTTATTCAGTACAAGTCTGACACTCCCCGTCCTCCTCATCATGACCCACCCCAAAAAAAAGGGTTCCGTTTTTCCTTTTGGGGTACGCTAGGTAGGTAGTATTCTAGGGAACGCGTTATGTTTGTCCTGTGTCAGTACAAATAAATACTTTTTCTTTCTTTATGCTAAGGTTACGGAATAGGCAACATTACGTATAATCTCAACATGAATGATGTTAATACGATTTTGTAATTCTTTATATGTATATATAATTCTTCTGTGAGTGTGTATGTCACTGAACTTCTCTCAAACGACTGGACCGATTTTGATGAATTTTTTTGTATGTGTTCAAGGGGATCTGGGAATGGTTTAGATTCACAATTTTGTCCGGCAGATGGCGCTGCATCACATGTTTTTGTAAATACGTAGCGAAGCACGTACCGGGCCGCTAGTAATATTATAATTTAAAAGAGTGTCCATGAAGTTTCTTGCCCATTCTTCTCCATAGAGATCAACGTTTTGGAATGGGCAACCACAGTATTAACAAGTTATTATGCCTTGTGACCGGGACTGTAGATTTATTTTGTTTCTTGACATTCAAAAGTGCCTGTAATGGTCTAATTGAAATAAATGATTTGATTTATGCAGTTTTTTTTTCTGACACTCTTATTTGGCTTGTCGCTATCGCAGACCGTATCGTATTTAAAAATAAACCAACCTGTGTTTCACTATACATTTCTAAGTCCTTTTTGTCAGTATACTAAATTTTAGCGTGATCGTCAAATGCAACGGCTACAATACCCATCAACAAAAATACTTCATCCTTTGCAATTATCTATTTGTATATCAGCTGGCATTTGGTGGTCCCACTAAATCTTGTTAAGTTAGTCAATCTAGCTTTACCAGTCCACCAATATATTGTATCGGCTAATTAATGCCGTTAACCATGCCAGTCTAAGTTGGACTTTTATTCTATTGCATTTATTTATTTTATTTGACAGGCCTGTTGGTCTAGTGGTTAGTGGCCCTGACTGCTGAGCCGGAGGTCGTGGGTTCAATTCCCACCCAGGACAAACTTTGTGTGATGAGCATGATTGTTTGTTCTGTATCTGGGTATGATTTATATATAATATGTATGTATTTATAAATTATATGAGTATGTTTATCAGTTGTCTGGTTACCATAACACAAGCTCTGCTTAGCTTGGGATCAGATAGCCGTGTGTGAGTTGTGAGTTGTCCCAAGATATTTATTTATTTATTGCAACTCCGTCAAACTCAAACTCAATACATTTATTTCAATTAGACCCAAAGTAAATAAACAAGGACAACTAGGCAGCTCGGGGTCCAGGGTTCGATTCCCAGGTGGGGAAAAGTCTTATTGAGTTTTTCCATAAGGAATTTATCTGTAGCAGCGATGGAGTCTGATTATGCCTGGTTGATGGCAATTATGCCCTTTGCGAATTACAGGTGCTATGTTTATATAGGTATTTAAAAAAAAAACGTTGTTTAGCACTTTGAATTTCTCCTGTATCGTGGGTGCGTTTACAAACATTTAAACTCACATACACAAACAGCCAGACCCGGAACAACTACCTGTAGGTCATACAAATATTTCCGTGTGAGAATCGAACCTGCGACACGCAGCGCAGCCGCTGCGCTAACCTTGCCGTCAAAAGCGTCATTATCCATCTGGAGTTCCATCCAGTGTTAATACAGGCCCCGCCAGCTGCTATCAGGTACCTACCTAAGATAGATAGGTACCTAATTTAATATGCGCCTGATCTATGTGTAAGAAACTTTTGTACCTAACAAACAATATTACTCGGATTGACATCATGTCCTGTCGTGATTTCTTTTTTTAATTCATGTAAACTAAACATGTCGTTTTGATTTTAGGGTTCCGTATAGCAAAAGGAAAATTTGGAACACTTATTGGATAACTTTGTTGTTTATCTGTCAAGACCCTTTATCTCGGGAAAGGTATCGTGTTGAAATTTAAACCCTATACTCAAGTCTATAGTAGCTTGAAGGTGTGAAAAAATTAACCATCTAAATCTACGCAGTCAAATGATATGGCCGTTTACTGTCGCACGTTTGTACGGAACCTTTGGTGCGCGAGTTCGATTCGCACTTGGCCGCTGTTTAGTGATTATGAAAACACTTATTCTACATATTTCATAAGATGTAGAAAAAGCGTTTTTTTTTTGTTTTAAACTATAATAATTATGATTAAGATGTTTATTAAACTGATTTGGTCACTAACATTATTTATAACATTTAAAACAAAGTGGTAAATTTATAATTATGTATTTTTTATTGGTAAATATCCCGTTTTAAATGTTTTAAATAATATAATTCTTCTTGTTCTTCGAATTTTGAAATAAATTAAAAGTGTCATGTCTCCTAATAAAAGTTTCGTAGTAAAAATAGAATCTACCGTAAAAATAACATAATTATCATTCTTAATTAGGTGGCATCTAAAATCAAACATGAATGGGTATTGTTTAGCTACTTGGTGCTATTAATTTCTAATGAATTATGAATGTTTTAAGTTCAGTATTTTACTTAAAAGTTAACTAGTTTTCCCTAACGTTCAATCAATTAAGTACTCTCGCTAAGTTTATCTACAGCCACAGATAATGAACGAACCTGACATTTTCAGTTATCTATCAGTGTAGGTGTGTAAGTATCAATATACTCACAACACTAAACTGACAACTGTTTAGCAGCAAACAGATTAATCGCTATCAGACGAGGCAAACTCACTTAACCAATCAATCTTTAATTTCGCTTGCAATAAATCAATAAATTCGCCATTAATTTTCGCGTACCGCACAGTCTTGGAGGCTGCTAAATAATGGATGGCCATCAGCTTTCATTAGCGCCGAGAGGGGGCGCCACCGGCGACCGGCGGCCGGGCGCCGGCCGACACCGGCCGATCAATACCACCCGATGGAACCCGAACAGCCGCGGAACACCCCGACAACATCCGAAAGCTCCCGACAACCACCGACGAGCGCCGAGCGCGCGCCGCACATGACAAATGTCACTGTGATACGGCTCTGCAGCCTTCAGGCCTCCCTGAAAACTGTGAAAATTCATTAGAAAAGTGCATATTAATCATACGTGTGTTGTACTGTATTGTGCATCCGTAGTACATAGTGAATATTGTTTGTGAAAACTCCGCGTAACATTGTGTGCTGAGTGAGTATTTGACAGTTTATACTTGAGGGTAGCCCGATCCATATTTTGGTTTCAATGCGCCAGTTTTGAGCTATCCTGAGCTAGAACTAACCCGTTCCTCTAAAACCCAAGGTCTGTTCGATAGATCCCGTCAGTTTTTCCTTAGTTTTTCTATAAAAACTGGTTCATACTTCAAGCCTTTTTGCGCAGACCCTCAAGACTCGCATTGTGAATGAATTGTTTCATCAATGGATGACAGATGACATAATTGGATCATGGGGTGTGGCGTGTCGTCTTAAAATGTGTGTATTTTTTATAGACAAAGGCCAGTGATGTCTAAGAAAAGAAAATTAATACAATTACAGGGAGGTTGCTGGGGCGCATGCTCCGAGCACGACTGCTCTGCGTCATACGTGTTATTATCTATAATTTTCTGTTTTACTGCAACTTTACTATTACAATCACGGAAAAATTATGTTTTCAATTTACAGTTTAAATGAAAGTCTAATTGTATTTAATTTAGATTATATTCGACCTTGTGGAGTTCTGATAAGCAGGAGGTTATGTAGGCATTCAATTTGATGATAATTATTTTTTCTGTTCCGTTATCGAATCTTGCGTACGAATTAACTAATAGGCTATAGCTCTCGTTTATAAGTTAGATACGCCCTTTTATTGCCAATGCCATGCCACCATCTCCTTGTCTAGAACTTTTAGCATCTGTCAACTCTTCCTAGGAAAAATCTATATTTTTTTCCTCACTGATGAATTAATCCCTCACCTTTGAAAGTATCTATTTTGAAACACCTCAACCGACCTTGACCAATTTACATAAAAGCCTGCGGGAGGCGCTGCGGTAGCGGCAAACATGGCCGCTTTATTTAGACCCCTTTCAATCTTCGCTTCACCTCTTCCGCCACCTTATTTACTAAGTTTACAGAAGGGCGAGAGAGGCCTTTCATTGCTGGCCGACAGTAGCTGTCAAAGTGACAGTTGAAAGCTCTCAGCGGGTGTGAAAAGGATGGACTTGAAAATAGAACGATCATTTTTGAATATTTAATTAGAGAATCGATGTGTTTTTAATTTCGGGCATGGAATGTGGGTGGTCTTTGCATAAAGCCTTTGTCCTATCGATATCTCTTTGGAACTGCTAATTAAATATTCAAATACATGACACTTGACATTTGAAATGGTTTTTGTGGATAAACAAACTTGTTGTTTTGCATGCAAATCGTGCCGCTGTCAGTCCATTAATGATATTACTACTCTTCCCATTTATAATGGGAAAAGCTAATAGAAAAAGTAATGTATGTAATTAATTTTCGTTTGGTCAAGGGCCTAGAGGGCCGTTATCAATGGTCGTCTGATATTAATCACATGGTCACACTTGGGTCGAGTTGACGTGAATTCTTTGGGCTGCGATTGTGGGGACATGCAGATGGGTAAGCGGACAAACAACTTTCGAACGTAGTGCGTCGTATGACCTCTGTTCCGGACGATACGCACCGCGGACGCTATGCTTAGGAGCTAGGGGACAGTTGTCAGCCAAGATATCACTTTTATACGTCTAATATTTTGAGATAGGTCATTGGCTGTTTTTTTTACTATTTTTTTTTTAGGGTATCGTTTAGTTTTGTTCAAACTTTAGGGTGTATTTATTTTTTAAACGTAGCCCCACTGGGAATTTCTCCTGTATCGTGGGTGCGTTTACTTACATCACAAACAGCCAGACTCAGTACAACTATCTGTAGGTAACACTAGTATTTGTTCCGTATGGGGATTGAACCCACGACACCTAGCGCAGCAGGCAAGCGCTTAGCCACTGTGTCAACCGTCTTTAAGTGAGTCGGAAGTCGCTGTGGGTTATGGTCGGCGCATTTTACAGCCAAGACAATGCGTCCTCTACGCCTCGCAGATACCTTAAGTGTTCTGCGTAGCTTCACGTTAGATGTTTATATCCTCCATAAAGTTTTAAGTCTATAACGTATAGTACGGCCAACGAGAAGCGATACGAAAGGTCATTAACCTAAAGAACAACTGTGGCGTTGACAATCTAATATTTAGCTCTTTCCATCTTGTGCCTTTATCGTAATGTCTCGTTCTCCCGGCAAAAACATGACAACGTTAAGACGGGTTCGCCAACATTCGGGCGGCCATTTTAGATGGGGTTTTTGCATGGGTTTTGTTTACATTTGGTATCGCTTCTCGTTGGCCGTACGCTAACTTCCGAGCCGCCACAACATTTGAACTCTAACATAGCCGTTGTTATGTTCTGTTGTGCAATGATGAGTTGACCCATTGACTTAATTATTAGAACGAAGTTTCGGAACGAAGTTCCTTATCGTGCGTTGCGAAAGACTAAAAAAAATTAAGACCATAATTGTAACGACACTTTTTGCTATAGTTGTCTCACTTTCTCTATCTCTAATTTTGATTCTTCTTTCTATTTCGCATTCAACAGTGTGGTGTCGCGATGATTATTTTTTGTTGAGTGTATACAGGTTTTTTGAGTCTTGTAAATAGTAATGCATTTAAAAACCTACAGACAATACAAAAATTACGTCACATCGCAATGAAATACAAAATGTTTTTGCGTATTAAGAAAAAAAGTTTATAAAAACACAACAACCGAGAACTGGTGTTCTCACCATCCTCCTAAATGAATTACGTTCAATAAATTATTTCCTCCGAGTTTAAAATGTTTACTTTCTTTTATTAGAAGAGTTACTGATAGTGTGGGACTGTGGGTGTGACGAGAAAGTTCATCTCGCGATCCACACCGGTAGGTGCTTTATAGGCATTCTGATACAATTTATGCGACTCAAAAGACCTAACGAATACCACCAATAAAGCATCATTTGCATATAAATAATCGATTTTTGTTATAATTTTTCTTCGTGACATCTTTTTGTGTGATTAATTAGTTGACTTTTTTAAATGAAATCGAATAACTGTGAAATATGTAGATTTTTGACATAATTATGTGGAAGAAGAAAAGAACATAATTTATTTTAAAAGCGTGTCTGGAATCAGTTGGCATAATAGGAAAGCTAAATGTTCTTAGAGTAAAGTTCTTTTAAATCCCAGCATTTGACATTTGAGGCTAGTGCAGGTTGCGGTGCACCGCGCTGCAACTCATTGTAGAAGTTATTCTGCATCACTTGTGGCTTGCGGCTTCGTCAAAGGTGCGTTTACACCGTTTGTATGTGACAAGGTGTAAACGGACCTTTGAGGAAGGTGGTAACGATGCATTCTAAACATGAAACTAAATAACTAGGCAATATGTTTGTTGCGAATGCAATCAAGAATCGTACTGATGGATGCACTGAATAGTACAAGGGTCGTTGTGGTTTTTAAGTAAAGTTATGACATTAAAAGCTTATAATAAAGTTAGAACTTTGACCTCTAATATCTCCTTTACTAGCTAGTTTCTAGGTATGGTCTAGTCAAAAAAACCGGTCAAGTGCGAGTCGGACTCTCGCAGCGAGGGTGTCTTATAAACTTGCGACTTTTGTTTTCGTAGGAGTAGAGGGTTGATAATTGAGAGATGATAGAGGAGCTCGTGGATCTTTAGGTTAAGCCGCGCTTGCCTATGTTGGTCTGTGGATGGGTGACCACCTGTTATTTACCGAGTTTCCTCCGTGCCTCGGAAAGCACGTTACGCCGTTGGTCCCGGCTGTCATTTGTAGATCTTTGACAGTCGTTACAGTCAGTGTTCCGAAAGTCTGACAACCAGTCTTACCAAGGGGTATCGCATTCATCAATACTAACTGGGTTGTGGAGGTCAGATAGGCAGTCGCTCCATGTAAAATACTGATATTCAGCTGCATCCGGTTAGACTGGAAGTCGACCCCAACATATTTGGGAAAAGGCTAGGCCACAGAAGTTGAGTATATGGTTTTAATTGCAACTCGATAACTCCTCGCGTTGCCGAGATAAAGGAGACTTAAAACAAAGTGATCCAACAAGGGTTCCGTTTTGCCTTTTAAGATACGGAACTCATTTGGTTGGCGCAATGGCTGAACGATTGACTGTTACGCCGCGTGGCGCAGGTGCGATCCCCGCACGAGACAAATATTGGTATGGCATACAAATTGTTGCTTCGAGTCTGGCGGTTTGTGTATGTGAGTTTAAATGTTTGTAAACGCACCCACGATACAGGAGGAATCATAGTGCGGGGCAACGTTTGAAAAAAAAATAGAGGTGTCAAGGGACACCCGGATGGAACGAAGTTCCTATAGAAATGAAAATATCTGGCTTGCTTTCTATAAAAGAGAAAGAGACAGACAGACAGGCAGAGAAACATGCGACGCCGCACAGCTTACAATAGCTTACTATAGCAAAAAGTGTCGTGACAACTTTTCGTAAGATTTTTTTCCGTCTAGCCCCCTTTCACAACGCGCGATAAGGAACTTCGTTCCAAAAAGGAGGTTTTGCTTTTAACAACACTCCTTTAAATCAAAAATATTTAGAAGATTGGAAGTTATAATAAATATGACACTGACGGCATGTGCCTGATTGCTGGGTAGAGGAATTTGATCTGGGGGAAGTTCCTAGTACGGGGCAAAGTTAAAAAAAAAACGAAAATGGTGTAGGAGGCGGTGTTGGTTGCTGGTTCCGCAGTTGTTATGTGCGCTTAGCTTGAAAAGGAAAAGTGATGAGAAACGCCACTTATCACCTATCGTAAGGTTCACAGACTATTGAGTGTTAATTAACACTTGTCAATTACGTGGATATCTCTTTATAATCTTGTTAGACACAGGTTTATAACAATGGTTGGGTTTGTGTTTACATAAGTAACAGTAGTTTATGAACATGAGATCTCGGCCTTTCGTTTGTGTGTGTCGACACCCATTCTTACTAGTGATGGCCTTATAGAAAATTAAAAATGAAAATCAATGAGAATAGTTCTTTTGAATGAAAGACAGAAAGGATGCATACAACAGATACAAAAAATCGGCCAAGTGCGCGTCGGACTCGCGCACCGAGGATTCCGTACAAACGACATAAACGGCCATATCTTTTGTGTCTGAAACTGTGTCGAATTACTGGGTTGATTTTTTCACAACTCCAAGGCACCACAAACTTGGTACATGGTTTAAATTTTAACTTGATACCTTCGCACATTTCCGAGATTGGCATTTCGCAAACTGGACTCCAAAAAGCTAGTCAGAAAAGACTAATAAATTAGTGCCGGGCCCTTCATTAGGAGTCAAACCTGTCCCGCCATTTTCAAATCAGACTACCACGATTTCGTCTAACAGTTCTCATTTGTACCGATTGACCACGTGCTCCAATTTTATTTGATCAGTATGTATAGATACTATCATTTACTTAGTACACCATAGTCCTCAGTATCATGTAAACATCGTGATGACTAACCTCACCACCTCATGGTTGCAGAGCGGCGGCGGTGCCGTGGGGGGCATGCGCCGGCGGCGCTGAGGCATGAGCGCGGCGCGCGCGCCGGATCCCCGCGACCCACCGCGCCATCACCGCCAACATCCACAGGTAACTTATACTTCTAACGTTTAGTTTAAGGGTAACTAACGGGAACTTAACTCTCTCCGGTTTCTGAAAGCCTATAGTATAAATCGTAAGACGACGCAAGTATTCTGGGAATCTCAGATCTGTGAATTTATGAATAGTCTGGTTAGTAAACGTCAAGTCAGTCCATAGTCAACACTAAGTACTGATATTTCAAAGTATCAGACTAAAGATATATTTTGGAATGTTCAGTCCGTGCAGCTTTTTTGAGTAAAGTTGTAAGTAGATTTATTGCCCGCAAATTTGGCTTTCAGGAACATGGGACGAAGTACTTTTATATTCAACTATTTTTGACTAATGATCTAAAAAAATATTGAAAGGACGTTATACTTTATCGCTTTACCTTTATGGTTCAATATCTACATATATATTTAACAAGCTCTTAATAGTGGCAAGACAAATTACTACGTGCTATCTGTATAATATTTGGTCTGATGGGACGGGACGAGAAGTCCTAGTTTTATTTTACTCTCACATTCACTCCCGGCTTCTCTGTTCCTTAAAGATATAAATCTCGATATCATCAAATCTCGAGTGAATCGGTTTATTTTAGGCTAGTGTTATCCACCGTTCTCCGCATCATTGCTTTACATCTGGCGAGTTTAAAACAAAAGACAGCCAGTTAACAAAAAAAAAGTGTGTGTGTCAGCTCCGACGCATGACTGGAGTTTACTCCTTAAGTACGAGTATCTAACCATACGCAAAAAGAGTTTATTCAACTGAAAAAAGATTAATATCATATGAAAGGGTAAATTCACAAATTAATTAAAAAATAGCAATATAAATACATCGACACTGATAGAAACAAACAAGCCCAATAACATATAGTATATAGGTATAGTCGCCTATACAGCATACCATATGTACGTCTTAATACACTCACAGCCAAATTAGAAAGTTGCGCACTAAAGGTGCGCACCAAAAACGTGACACATTTTCGTTACTTTAGTAGGTTTTACCCCTCGGAAATTTTCTCATACCGGGCGCCTTATATATGAAAATCGATTCTTAAGGAGTAAACTCCAAAAAAACAAAACTCGTCAACCAATAAGTATCGCTCTTAGTAAATGATATTTGAAGTATTGCATCCACATTGCTGAAATTTGATTCAAAGCCTACCAGCTACCCGCGATGTTTTAATGAATTGGTGGCTATTAATCAATTAGGACGATCGTTAGATGTGGCTAGCCTTAAAGTGGCTAGATAAGTGAGTTAGGTTACCTAAGGCTTATACTGTAATAAAAGTCTCAAAAGCAAAAAGCAATTTGGAGGGAGGACATGTTTAAGTCAACGCTAGTGCTTTATAGATATGAGAATAGAATAGAATATTCTTTATTGTGTACATCATACAAATAACATAAGTAAAGAAAACATGTCACAAAGGGCCAAAATGGGCGGTCTTATCGCTAAATGCGATATTTTCACGATTTTTTTTTGCGCGTGGGAAATCATCAAATGACTCCCACCGTTCTGGGTTGAGTGGGGGGAGTGACTAAATTCCACGTATGCTTCTTATCTTGCCCTTTATGTTCCGGGAGCGTCTTATCTGTTTCGAACAACCCGCAACCCCGGTTAAAGACAACCTGTGGATGGATTACAGGAAGACGGAGAGACAGTCAGATCAGCCTAACTCTCATCTATCACGCTATTAAATCTAATTCAAATGATTTAAGAATAAATACCGAACAAATGATACATAGCTGTACAAAGTCCTACTCCTACTATAATCCTTCTAATATTATAAATACGAATGTTTGTGAGGATGTATGGATGTTTGTGACTCTTTCAAACAAAAACTGCTGAATGGATTTCAATGAGACTTTACAATGCTATAGCTTATACATCAGAATAACACATAGGCTACAATTCATAAATATATATTCTATCACCTATATTCTATCACCACGTGAGTAATACCTTGGGGCGCAGCTAGAAATATATAAAAATGCAAGGATGCCAGACGTCTTAAATCAAATGACTGCGAAGTTTTTTGTACTACACAATTACGTGATCACTATTGTAGTTACACTGTCAAACTCAGGATATATAACGCTAGACTTTAATGATAACTTAATTTGATATGGTCTGCAAACTAGAGTTATTAACATTGTTTGGAATAGGGCTGTCGTGGATCAAATAATAGACGCTCGGATCATCAGGTTAAGCTGCGCTTGTCTAGGTTGGCTTAAGGATGGTCAATTACATACCAAGTTTCCGACGTGCCTTTTTTTTTTTTTTTTTTCGGGTGGGAAATCATCCAATGACTTCCCCCGCTCTGGGTGGAGCGGGGGGGCATGTCAGACTTGTACTGACTAAAACCCACCCATGTTTCTTCTATTGCCCTTTACGTTCCGAGGCCGCGGTATCTCTTTCGAACAACCCGCTACCCCGGCAGGCAGAGGCTCTGGCAAGCCCCTCTGCTTTGCTGACACTCTTTGAGGCGCGCGTGAAACACGAACGCGCCGTCGACACGGCCTGTCGTCAATCGACGGACGGACGGTGAACTACCCATTGCTCACCGCCCACAGGCCCGCATCTACGGTGGCCGGAAGTCGTCTCGCGGCGCCCGGCGCCATGGGCGTCTCCCGCGGCGGCTGGGTTGGGCAGATGTTCTCTCCCTCAAACGCCCGGCCACCTCCTTCGCTAACATTACTGCTTCGCAGAAGGTGGTGACCGCTTCCCATTCCCTCTCGCTCCGGACCATGGCCTGAACCAGGGCCGGACGCGAGAGATCGCCGCCGCCGATCGCCTCTACGAGGGCACGGCGGTGCTCCGCCCAAGCCGGGCAGATCGCCACTGTGTGCTCCACCGTGTCCTCCGGGCGATCGTCACAATGGTGACACCCGGGCGCTTCCTCCCGCCCGATGATGTGCAGGAACCTCCCGAAACTTCCGTGTCCGGTGAGGACCTGCGTCAGGCGGTAGGTGAGGACGCCATGACGCCTCTCCAGCCACTCCTCAAAGAGGGGACTTACCGCCACTATTGTAGCGTGCCCTGCACGGGGTTGCGACAGTCGCTCTCTCCATGCCACCATGAGATCGCACCGGAGGTCTGCCCGCCTAGCGGCAACTTGCCGCGGCAGTGGGTTTTCCCCCCGGTGTAGTGCCTCCGCGCGCCACTCAAACAAGCGCGCGAGGACTATCGCCTCCAGATCCCACGGTGGCAGTCCGGCAAGGAGGCTTGCTGCCTCGCCGGAGATCGTGCGGTAGCCCCGGACAAGCCGTATGGCCACCACCCTTTGGGGCGCGTTCAGATAGTGGGCGGCGCGCCGCCCTAAAGAACGCGCCCATACTGGGGCCCCGTAAAGGGCCATGGACCGCACGACTCCGGCATAGAGCCTACGGCAGGAGGCGTTTGGCCCCTTGAGATTGGGCAGGAGCCGCTTGAAAGCAGCCCCCGTCCGCTCGAGCTTGGGAGCCAAACGTCGGAAGTGTTCGACGAAGTTCCACCGGCTGTCGAGGACGATTCCCAGGTACTTCATCGTCGACCCGACGCCGATGCGAACCCCTCCTACCGTCAACTGGGATCCCGACGGTGGCGTGTTTCCGCGGCCATGAAAGACCATGGCCTCGGATTTGTGCAAGGCCACCTCGAGACCCAGTAGCCGGATCCTCTCCGCGACTATCGCAACCCCGCGTGTCACATTGTCGGCCGCCGCCTGGTGCGACCCCCCCTGAGCCAGGACGAGCGTGTCGTCAGCGTAACAAACTACACTGACGCCGCTGGGGAGGTCGGCGCGCAGCACCCAGTCGTAGCCGATGTCCCACAGGAGCGGCCCCAAGACCGATCCCTGTGGGACACCGCACGACATCTCTCGCCGGTTCCACTCTCCAGAGCGACCGGGGTATATGACGGCCCTGTCCGTCAGATATGCCCCGACCACACGACGAAGATAGGTCGGCATCCGGTGGTATTGGAGTGCCTCCCTGATGCAGCCCCAGGGCATGGTGTTAAACGCGTTAGCGATGTCGAGAGACACCGCCACGACAACCCCACCCCTGGACACTGCAGCCCCCGTCGTGAGGGCTCTCACGCGCATGATGGCGTCCACCGTCGAGCGCCCCTTGCGGAAACCATACTGGTGCTCCGCAAGATCCGGCCCCGTCCCCACAAGGTGCCCGACGAGGCGGTTTGCAATTACTCTTTCAAAGAGCTTGCCCACCTCGTCGAGCAGCACAATGGGCCGGAATGCGGACGGAGAGTCCGCAGGGCGCCCCGGCTTCTGAATGAGGACCAGCTTCCCCGTCTTCCAACGAAGTGGGAACTGGCCTCTCTCCAAGCATGCGCTTAGGAGCCCTAGTATTCGGGGCCCGAGAGCCTCCAGGGCCAGGACCCAGGCTTTGCCATGCAAGCCATCGGGTCCCGGGGCGGTGTTTTTGGCTTTCAGCCTGCCCACCGCCGCTCTCAGATCCACCCCAGTCACCTCCGGAACGTCGTCGTCGTCGTTGTCCTCGTGGTCCGCTTGTGGCACCGCAAGCGGCGGAGCCATGGGCGGAGGAGCATGCTCCCCTCGCGAAGGGAACAGAGCGCTCACCACATCCTCGACTAGTTGGGGCCGGAGACTCTGCGTCAGCGGGGGGGCCCTGGTGCGGAGTTTATCCCGCACCATCTTGTATGGGCGCCCCCACGGATCCCCGTCCAGAGACTCCAGCATCTCCTCGCGGGCCAGATCCTTGGCCCGCAAGACACCTTCTAGGAGGGCGGTCTTCGCCGCTCTGTACCCCTCATACAGCTCCGCCTCGATGGCTGCCGCATCTGGTGTTCTGATGCGGAGCCTGCGGTGCCTGGCGTACCGGTGTCGCGCAGCGACGCATGCCTCTCGCAGTGCCGTCAGCTCGCGCGACCACCAGTACACCTGACGCCGGGCGCTTCCAGGCCGGACTCGGGGCATTGCCACGTCACTGATCTCAGACATGGCCTCCTGGAACCAGTCCGCCTCGTGGTTAGTGTCGGCAGGCCTGTCCGGTGATGACACCCAGGCCTGCACGATCGAGGCTTCCAGGAGGAGCTCCCGGTCCAGCTGTTTCAGCGCCCAACGCGGACCACTCGGGGCCTGTAGGACCGGCGCGCTGGAGGTCTGGGCGGAGACGTCGAGCCGGATATACCGGTGATCGGAGTAGGTCTCCACCTCCTCCATGACGCGCCAGTCGACGACACGCGGCGACAGAGCGGGGCTAGCGAACGAAATGTCCACGACAGACTCGCCCCGCATCCGCACACACGTGGGGACAGAACCCCGATTTAGGACGACCAGGCCTGTCTCCAGTGCCCAGTCCTCCACCATCCTTCCCCGCACATCCGTGCAGCGAGAACCCCAAGCCAAGTTCTTGGCGTTGAAGTCCCCGAGCACTAGCACGGGGAGGGAGGGGTTACCGACGACGACGGTCAACTCCCTCAGGGAGTTGTGGAACTCGGCGAGAGTTCGGCTCGGGGAGAAGTAGACGCCCGCTACGACTATATCCCCGAACCGTGCCGCGACGCACCCCTGACCCTTCCTGACACCCTCGAAGGACGGGGTACCGGCGGCGGCCGACGAAATTATGGTCACTGAGCCGCTCAGGTCCTCAACCCAGTCGTCCCTGGGGAGGACAAAGTACGGCTCAGCGACCACGGCGATATGAATCGACCACTGCGCCATGCTCTGGAGCAGGAGATCCTGAGCGCAGGCGCAGTGGTTGATATTCGCCTGGAGGAGGCGTAATGGGGCCGTTATTGGCACTCCATTACAGCCCCCTCCTGGGCCCCCTCTGATGGCCCGGCTGCCGCCGCTGTGGCGTCAGCGGCGGCAGTGATAGCGGCGGCAGCAGCGGCGACGGCTGTGGCGGCGGCGTTGGTGGTGGTGGTCGCGGAGGACTTTCCCTTGCCCCTGGTTTTGGCGGGTGGTGCGCAGGCTTTGCCACCCGCCCGGTGATCGGCCGGCTTGGCCGCCGTCGCACATGCGTCGCAGTGCGGAGCGGCGTCGCAAGTCGCGGCCTTGTGACCGGGCTGACCGCAGCGGAAGCACAGTCGGCTGCGGTCCACCTCCGAGCACTTGACTGCCACGTGGTGACCCACGTGACAGCGGAAGCACCTCAGAGGTCTAGGCTCCAGCAGTTTGACCTGCGCAGATACCCAGCCCACCAGGAGCCTTCGGCCCTCCACGATCGCTTTGGCCGCCGCCACGGGGCAGCTTACCGTCACGGTTCGCATACCCTCGAAGTCAGGACGCACGGTGCCCACTGCCTTCACTTGGTCAGCAGGGCACCCACCAGTCCTGACGACGGCGGCCACCACCTCCTCCTCTACCACGGAATCGTCCAGGCCCGATATGCGCAGGCTTGCGCATTTGACAGGCCTGGACACTCGGGCCTCGTCCGCATTTATGGACGCTCTGAGCTTTTCAGCTAGGGCGTCAGCGGACGGGCCACTGGCTGCACCGGGAATCTCCAGCATTCGAGCCCCCGTTGCGGTGACTCTAAGCCGGAGGCCCCCGGTGATCCCGAGCTCCGCCAAATTGACCGCCGCCTTAGCTTTGGCAAGCACATCGCGGTAGGTCACGCCCCTTTTCTCCGCATCCGGCTGTAGTGTGACCACCACAGCCGCGGTCTTTGGGGCGCGAAGCCTAGCCGCGGTCTTTGGGGCGCGAAGCCTAGCCGCGGCGTTTCGCCGCTGCTTTTGCGCCTTCTTGTTGGCAGCCTTGGCCGCCTTGTGCCTCCTCTTTTTTCGCCCGACCACTTCCCATCCGGCTTCGGCCGTCTGGGATTCAGGTGGGGGGGCGATGGTGGTAGGCGCTGGTGCCTTCGCCGCCTTGCCTCTCCGTCCCGCTTTCTTAGCCGGCGCCTGCTGTGCCGGAACCGGACTCGCCAGGGCCGGCGCCGGTCTCACTGGGATCGACGCGGGCTTCAACGGAGCCGGCTTTGCAGGGGCCGACGCGGGTTTTGCCGGAGCCGGCTTTGCAGGGGCCGACGCGGGTTTTGCCGGAGCCGGCTTTGCAGGGGCCGCTGAGTTCGTGCCACTGGGCTGACCTGATGGCCTCGTTCCAGCGGCAACAGCCGAGTATGAAGCCGACCCTGGACCCCTTCTTGCCGTCCCCGAGCCCCCTTTTGCCAACCCCGTGGCCCCGCCTGATGTGCCTGGACCCTTGCTTGCCGCCAAGGGCGGGCGCAGAACAATGCCCTCCAGCACGGAGAACCGCGCCTGGAAGGCAGCCATCTCCTGCCGAACCAGGTTGAGAATACGATCCTCAACCGGAACGGCATGGCTTGCCGTCTGCTGCCCGCCCTCGGGTGTTCCGGGGGACCTCCTCTCCCGGAGACCGGCCAGGTCCGCCTGGAGCCTCCGGTTCTCCTCTAGGAGGAGTTCCGTGGCGGCCGTCAGGCGGGCCACCTCCGCTCGCAGTTCGGCCACCTCGCCAGACGCAGGAGGGGGCGCGAAGCTTGCCTCTGCAGCCGCTATTATTGTGGCCGCAGCCGTACCCACGGCTTTAAATTTCGTGGCCTTCTTCATTTTCAGGGCCACGTCCCTGACCGCGGCCTCAACGGCCTCCGCAAATCTGGCCTTACGCTCCTGGTTGGAGCCGCCATCTGCACTCTCCTCGTCGCTTGGGTGGGCTTCAGGGGCCGCATCGACCGGGAGGCGCCCGCCCTCAGCAGCCTTTCGGGCAACCTGACCACTCTTGCCTCGGCCACGCACTCCACCGCGCCTGCTGGTGGGGATTTTGCGAGCCGAGGCAAGCTCCCCTTCGGTGGTTGACCCCTGGTCATCCACCTGCCTGGGCCGCTTGAGGAAGGACCCACCGTCAGCCCTCGCAGCAGCCCCAACCCTTTCGCGGCGGGAGCTCTCTGAGCTTCCCGCGCTCGCCACACTCGATGCGGTGTCGGACTCGCACCCCGCATCCTCTTTCTCCCTATCTACGTCTCTCTCCCTACAATCGTCTTTGGGTTTTTCAAAATAATTTTCCATTTTTGTTCCCACGAGTATGGGGGATATATGTTGTCCTTTCTGGGGGTACCCCCTGTCCCCAGACAAGCCTTAAGTTATAACCCGCCAGAGGGTCGGCTGGTACTCTGGCGGGGGTCGCACTAACGACTGAAGGTTCCATAGGAACACCCGTCAGCCATTCATCTCCTCGCGGTGCGCCGCCGCTTGAGATTCGGGGTGACTTTTTATAGAGGTTTTCTACCTCGCGGTCCGGGCGGTTAAGCCAAGACCCTCGGTCCCAATCGAAGCCGCGAGACGTGATCCACGACACTCCAGTTTGGGGTTACGAGATCGACGGGGACAGAGAAGGAGTGCCTCCTCTGTCTGCTCGGGGCATGGTGAGTGCACACCGAGCCCGCCCTTGCTCCTCCGCTGTGCCCTCTGCTTATCAGAGGGTCACGCGGAACAACGCACCGGTGGTCCGGGTTGGACCCCTCCCACGTCAGAATATTCGCCACGGACAGTGGTCTTCCCCAAGGGATGGGAATTTCTCCCCATTACTCGGGGAATGCCACTGTCCGCGCCCAGGGTGCACCGGCCCAGCAACTGCTGCTCCCACTCAACGGATCGAAGAGGGCAGCAGCCACTAGGCACACGTGGAGGTTTTCTGACTTTGCACCCCTTCCGACGTGCCTCGGAAAGCAACGTAAGCTGTTACTCTCGGCTGTCTTTTGTCAGATTTTTGACAGTTGTTACAGGTAGACAGGGTCCGAAAATTTGGCAAACAATCTTACTAAAGCGTATCGTATTACCTAGTACTAACTAGGTTGTAGAGGTCAGATAGGCAGCCGCGGTAACATATTGGTATTCAGTAGTTTTTATCCAACATATTTAGGAAAAAGCTGAACACTGTCATCAAAATCCTTACTAATATTATAAAAACGAAAGTTAGTTTGTTTGTATGTTACGTCTTCACGCCTAAATGGCTAAACCCATGTTAATGAATTTTGGTACAGATATAGTTGGGACCCTGGAGACGGAAATAGTTTATTTAAAAAAAAAGTGAGATTTGAGGGAAAAAGAAGGAAGAAAAGGTAAAACTTAGCTTTGCTATTACAATAAATAAGGCGCAAGGGCAAAAACTGCAGGTAGCAGGTATCTGCAAATCAGGAAAAGGGAACTGTGTTACCCCGACTTTAACGCATGTGAAACCGCGGGCAAAAGCTAGTTATCTATATTTGTATGCTCTCGGGCATAACATAGTGCACTTTTTTACTAGCCAAGTTTAAGAACTATATTACGATTGTTAGCATAATTTTAAACAAATGAATAAAAGATTTCATTTGATTTGTGAGGACTAATACTGAAGACACAGTAGTGATGTCAGCAAGATTTGATCCAAATATTTAAGCTGACCTCTGACCAAAACCTGTAATGGTCTTCCGATAATTTACGATTAAAATAATTAAAGACATAAATACGTCGTTCCGTTATCATTAATCTCTTTAATTCTTTTGACCTGCATTATCGAATTAGTTACTATATTTAGTGAAAAGAGTTACTTTTACGATTAAAACCAGCAGTTTGTCCCACTAAAGTTGGTCAAATAAGTAAAATACCATAATAAAATAAATTCCCAAATAGCAACAATTAGAATAAATACTACAATTACGCCATTTTTTGCACCGACCATTGTTTAAGCAACTACAATCTATTATACTATGTGTTCTCAGAATTGGCACGAGCGTCCAAACAGCATGTCTAAATTGCGTCGACGCACGCGATTTCAATCCGTTCCGTTTGTTTTTAATTGACAAACGGATTTACAATTAGAATTATAAGCGACTATAAAACGCCGGTGTTATTTAGTGGCCATTTCGCGACACCCACACTGTTAAGGCGATGGTGATTTTTTAGACTTGATTGGTTTTCGGTTCATTAAGTATTGATTAATTGTTAATGTGCTATGTGAGTTTTTGTCCTAAAAAGGTTTTTATTTTTTACTGTTCTTAAGTAACGGTACTACTTTTTAGTACCTACAAAATCCGGGGTTACGGGTAGTTCGATAAAGATACCGCGGTCCCGAGACATAAAGAGCAATAGAAAGTACATGGGTGGGTTTTAGTCAGTATAAGTCTGACACTCCTCCCCGCTCCAGGCGAGCTGGGGAAGTTATTTGATGATTTCTCATCCGCAAAAATAAAAAAGTACCAACTGATGAATTTTTGGTATAGCAATTACATTTTTGAAATCCATGGCCATATCAAGGCATTACTGATGTCAATCAATTGATTTATTTTCAATGCGTTTCAAATTGGTTTTCATGCCTGCCGGGCTTTCCACCACATTGAGCATCAGTAATATCTAATTAATTTAATGACAGATATTAGATGCACCAAAAATTATTGCTTTTGAATAAAAGTCTCATCGGAAATGAGACATTGTTAAGAAAATCATCATAACACAGAATTTATATGGAAATTACTGCATTTAGGTGACGGCTATTGAAGAATAAATTAAATTTTATAAATAAATCCCATAAATCACTGAAGCCCAGTTAGTATCGTCATTAGCAAATACTAAAACAGGTTGCTGATAGCACATTCACTAATAACTCATCGACAGACGGTAAAGTGTAATATTTTATTTTTGTCCATTGACAGCTGTCATAATTGCTGATAAACAATAAATTAATATTATGTAAAAAAACTGCAATAAACTAAAGTTATTGAATAAATACGTTTCCGTGTGGTTAGTTGGCGAAATATATTAATTAAATTTATGGTAATTGAACGGTATGATTAAGACGTTCCATTAGCCCTTGATTGAAAGAACTGGAAATCGTGGGGTCTGAGACTTTTCCCAACAGTTGGATACTACCCACTTTAACACTATCAGTAAAGTGAAGTCAAGTAAAGTAAAGTCAACTAAAGTAAGGTAAAGTAAAGTAAAGTCAAGTCAAGTCAAGTCAAGTAATGTCCAGTAAAGTCAAGTAAAATCAAGACAAGTAAAGTCAAGTAAAGTAAAATTTATTTGCATAGATTGTAGGGTAGGTACATAAAATAAGGTGAAACATTAATTGGGTGAGCCTTGTACAATCTAACTTATATTACGTACGCAAACATAAATGAAATTGTTAAAATTGAGATTAAAATTAAAAAAAAATGTTCATAGCATTAAAGATAATCAGTATGTTATATATCATAACTCCTTGCCTTAACGAAGCATAACTTTTCTAGGTAGATGCAATGTCCTCTTCGACCATATTATTCAATTGAACGTCGTCGTCGCCATTTTACTGGTACTCAGGACTGTCCTCGATAAAGGACATCAGTATACACACGGTTGTAGGTTTACTATTGAGTAGGAATGACTGCTCCGTTGGCATGACTGCTGAATACGGGTCCAAATCCCGGGTCTGCCAAAAAGTGTGTGTGTGTTTTTCTATTAGGAATTTTACAATAGCAGCTTGGAGATGGCGGTATGAGCCCCACATGCTTCGGAATTGTATGCCGTTGGTCATGCACCTGATCTCCCTCCGCTCGCTTTGAAAGTGAGGGATCAGAGAGTGCATTATAACATCTCATGCCAGGAAGGGCATGACACGGTCACCGTGTCCAAAAACGGTCAGGAATATATACTTGTGCCGGAGTAAAACACTTTCCTACATAATTATCACATGCATCAACATTCAAAGCGAATACATTGGCTATTGATACTAGTATAGACCCTGATCTTTCTTTACCATTTAATAATACACGTTTTTGTAGTCAAATCGTCGGGCTCCTAGGCAAGGAGCATATCCATTCCTTTGGTGTTCAAGATAGCAATAATTATATAATGCTTATGTTATAAAAGGTTAAGCTTTAACGTCTATCTGACACTAAATGAGCAATTTTAATTACAGTGTCGTCGCCTTAATAAAATCGTCATATTTCTGCGCAAGAGCAATTAACGGACATGCTTCATCTGCGCAGATTTTGTGTGATTACATGAGTACAACACAATTTTGGTAGATTTTATTGATTGTTTCTTCGTTAATAGCGAAACTGTTTTTTCTTCGACAAATTTTGTTAGGATTCGTGGAAAAGCGGCATTGGCGCCATATATGTACTGTGATATTGAGTTACTTAGGATGAAAAAGAGATATTTATTTATTAAATAACTAAACTTATTGTCTTATAGTGGTATATAAGCGGACTTAATGCCATAAGGCGTTTTCTACCAGTTAATCTTTGAGTTTAATGCGACAACACTGTGATAGGGTACTAAAATAATATCTTTAAAAAAAATATAACTAAATATTTGTTTGCGAGAAATTATATACTTATACAGAAATCTCTTCGAACTGATTCTATGATTTTTAAAAGAGTAACAATGTAGTTTCTTGCCGATTCTCCTCCATAGGAAACGACCAACCCGAATCGTGCATCTTTTGTCGTCGTTTTATGAGTGCCCATGCGTGAAATAAAATATTTTGACTTTGAGTTGACATTCATGGTCACTTCACTTATTTATTTACTCTTGTAAACCATTATTACATACTATTTAAACTTCTTTCTTTTTTTAATTAAAAAAATCCTAAATGGTAAACAAATATTTATCGAAACTTAAGGATCGCAAGGAACGTAGTATGTGGCGTTCTGTGGTTTCTGTTTAAGCCCACGGGAAAAGGCGTGTTTTTATGTAGATGTATGTTAATTTATTTTTAACCTAAAAAAAAAAAATTACTGACTACAATAACATTTAAAATAAATATCTAAGTAAGTATATTTTGATTTTTAATAAAAAAAACCGGCTCGACTCGCCCAACGAGAATTCCGTACAAACTTGCGACATCAACGGCTATATCTTTTGACTGCGTAGAGAGTTAGAGGGTTGATTGTTTCACAGCATTAAGGGATAACAGACTTAAATACATGCTTTAAATTTCAACTCGATACCTCAACTCGTTCCCGAGATAAAGGGTCTTGGTAGACGAACACAGACGCTGACGGACGCCAAAGTAATCCTATCAAGGTCCCATTTTTTGTATGTCCTACATATTGGTGCAAGGAAAACGCAAACAATGAGTACCGTCTTACTGGACACTGTTCAACTGATCACAAAGGACCTTACCGGACGGCGAAACGCCGATTTCAAGCCACTTTCCACTTATGGGGCGACCATGCACCTTTTTCCATGGGCTCACCACTCGACTGACGTCGACACACCAGGCAGACTCGGCTGCGCTAAAATAGCTTACCGTTGACAGCTTATTACTTCAAGATCAGGGGTAAGATTAGGAGAGCCTTACCCCTGAATATTACCTCACTGTGTAGAATCGACCTCCCAACAGATATCTGGCGGTATATTGTTAGGTGATATTATATATATAGTATATGTAATATCACCTAACATTATAGTTGTAATCTTTCGTAGCTCCTAAGTCCTAACACAGACACATCCTCATCTCTATCAAAAGATCTCCTTCAATTACCACGAGTCAGTGTGCGGTGGGCACTACAAGACGTATCATTACTCAATTTTATTGTCCAACTCAACAAATCGCGATAATTCGTTGAATACATATTCTTGTTAGTGGTTTTAATGTTTATTTCATTACAAGAGTGTGTCGAGTGGAGAAGGTTTAGATGCAGCCATGTCGGAGGACGCAACGATGTAAGCAATTTTGTTTTCTTGGTCATTCCTTTGTTTAGCGATTTCCACTTCATAGTATTATGGGTTGTGATTTTAATAAGTTTATCAGTTTAATCTTACATAATGTGTGTGATCAGGATTTGTTATTTTTTTTGTGATTTTCTTACAAGTAAGAGTACCTATTCTGTTGTCTATGTTTTTTGAGTGAAATTTCTTAAATTTTTCTCCGAAGAACGGTTACCTATGGTATTTCTTTATGAACATGAGTAACGTTTTTTGATAGGTATATTGTCAGACATGGTCAAATCATCAATGAAGGTTTTAATCAGTAATTTCCTCATAACATCACCAAAAATTCTTCAATTTTTTCCTCGTTTAATTACCTGTTCGCAAACATTAAGTTTCAATTACTTTTTGGTATACACATGTTAATTAACGATCCCCCTCCCCCTCCCGACCGGCGGGTGCGCAGTGGGCGTGGCAAGTCATGCGCGAGCGCCGTTCCGTGAATCGCACAAGGCCGTCTGACCTACTGATATAATTTCTTTGCTGTGTTGGTCTGTCTGCGTGTCTGTGTGTGATGTCTGTGGTCAAGAATCTGTATGTCAAGAGACTTGTTTAGGACGGCGGTCATTGCACGCACACATAGATAGGTCTCGTTTACTCCAGTTAAAAAGGGAAGAAGGGTGAATGGAGCGAGATGTTTGTGTAGACCTCAGAGTAAACAAGAGCTCTGTTTGTGTGTGTCAGTAAATGTTTAAGGAAGTTGATAAGTCCTTTGTCTACGTGTGTATGTGTGTGCAGTCTGCAGAACCGCTAAGGAAATGTATGAACATGAATGTTGCCTAATTTTCCGTTGGCTGCTCTCAGGTAATAGGTGTTATATATGGTTTTAGATCGTGGCATCGCTACGGGATTTTAGGATTATTTCTTTTTTGTTGAATGCGCTCTAAGGTCGTGTGAATAGACGTCAAACTTTTTCAGTTCCGATAAGGTTAAAAATGGGTCGGCTCCCAAGGCTAGAATGTGTGTTTATTTTTTATTTCCAATGCATTTATTCTCCGATTTAATTGGAAGGTCTAACTTGTAATCTAATAAGGGCATTGTTCTATTAATCATGTTCGCCATCTACATATTCTGGGAAGAGCTTTGAGCTATTTTTAATACTGACGTTCCGTAAATATCAGTTGGTCTCTCAGCCTATAATAACCCAATTAGACAGTCGATACTTTGTCAAAGTTTTTCTCCGTCTTACGTAAGAATATCGTACATAACTGTGCCTCTGCCGGGAACCAAAGGCGCATACCTCCGCAGCCGCGCCGCTCGCGAATAATTCAGTAGTTTCTGAGAAACGGTGGCGGCGTCGTAATAAATTTAGAGTTTCGGTCCCCTCATTATGCGGTACTGCCTACATTCCGAAGGCATACAGTTTGCCGAATAAAAAGTTACGAATCCGACTATTGTTTTGGGGCACAGGATTTAAATGGAATAGAGAGGTTTCTGTTGATATGAATTTAATTTCTTGTTGTATATTTATACTTGCTTCGACCAATGAGTAGGATAAAGCCAGGATGAAGCATTCAGCTCGCTTCCGTTAAAAGTAAGGATCGCGCGTTCTGTACAGCCTAGTCAAAAATTATAAAATAAATCAATGTACTCCACATTCTAATGTATGACCAGCTACACATAGACTGCAGTATCTTAAAACTTCCATGTCTAATCACAAAGTCAAGTCGTTCAACTTCTCATTTTTTATAATAATTTTCTTCTCATGATAACATTCCATGAACTTTTCATGCACAAGCCGAAACATAATAACTTTTCTCACTTTATTTCAATGCTGTACTCGTAGCACTCGTCACGAAGTTTCCTATAGAGGGACCGGCAAACTGACCATTCATATAGTTTCAGTCTTACGAACGGTCAGCTTGTCAATCCGTCTGTATGACCATCATCGTTAGTTTAGCGACTGGAAGCGTGAAGCGGTACATCGTGAAACTACTTCGGGAAACATCGGGAAGTGTCGTCGCTTTTCGATCATCATTGTGACTTTTGGCATGCTTCTCTTCCTTTTCAAATGATTTTAGCTTTAATGCTTCCTACACGATTTCGCACTTTACCACACACGTTATTAAGCTTCCTATGGAGGGACCGGCAACCTGACCGTTCATATAGTTTCAGCCTTACGAACGGTCAGCTTGTCAATCCGTCTGTATGACTGTCGTCGATAGCGTCGCAACAAAAAACGGGAAGCGTGACATCGTGAAACATCGTGAAGCTGCTTCGGGAAACATCAGGAAATGTCGTCGCCTTTTGTTCATTCATTTTACATTGTGTATTTGCATGCTTATCTTCCATTCATCACTTCATTTCAGCATTTTCTTTCGCAAGGGAAATCGACAAATAACTTCCCCCGCTCTGGGTGAATTTCTCACTTTGCCGCACTCTTCACGAAGTTTCCTATGGAAGGACCGGCAAACTGACCATTCATATAGTTTCAGCCTTACGAACGGTCAGCTTGTCAATCCGTCTGTATGACCATCGTCTATAGCTTCGCAACGGAAGCGTGAAGCGGCACATCGTTAAGCTGTTTCGAGAAACATCGGGCAATGTTGTTAGTTTTTGTTCAACACATTTAAACAGTGGCATAATTATCTTCCTTTTAAAATAATATTGATATAAAAATAAAATCGAAAACCCGACAACTGAAACATTACGCTTAAAAAAGTACGAAACAATAAAATATGTCGTCTTAAATTTAAAACCCTGGTCGTATGCCACGTACCCTTAGAAAAATGATACACATGTCGTAGCTTTTTGTTCAAATCATTTAAACATTGTGACATTTTGCATGCTTCTCTATTTCAGCATAAATTTTGATATTCAGTCATTTTTAAAGAATTGTCATTGTCAACTCATGTCATTACCACTTCCAGCACAATTTCTTATTTTGCCACACTCTTCATAAAGCATCCTATGGAAGGACCGGCAAACTGACCATTCATATAGTTTCAGCCTTACGAACGGTCAGCTTGTCAATCCGTCTGCATGACCGTCATCTTTACCTTCACAACTGGAAGCCTGAAGCGGCACATCGCGAAGCTGTTTCGGGAAACATCGCAAAATTTTGTCTCTTTTTGTTCAACTCATTCAAACATTGTGACACTTTGCATTCTCTTTGTTTCCAAATCATTTCTTTTTTTAATATAATTTAAAACCAATAACAATCGGTGCACAATTTCCCGCTTTACACATTCGTCACGAAGTTTCCTATGGAGGAACCGGCAAACTGACCATTCATATAGTTTTATCCTTACGAACGGTCAGCTTGTCAATCCGTCTGTATGACCGTCATCGTTATCACCGTAACAGGAAGCACGAAGCATCACTTCGCGAAGCTGCTTCGGGACACATCGGGAACACATTCAATTATGGCGCTACTTTGCACGCTTGTCATCTTTTACATACATAATTTTAGTTTAAATATGTATTTAAAAGTGTGTGGAGCCGTCGATCTTAATCGAAATTAACGATCCTTGCCTCAGGACAAAGCCGTTTTTTACGTATGGGAAATCAAAGCTCACACGTGTTCCTTCTTTTGCCTTTTATGTTCCGGGGCCACGGTATCTGTCGAACAACCCGCAACCAATACAGGGGCCCTGGTGGTCACCTCTATTTTGCTTACATCTTTTTGAGGCGCGCGTGGAAAGCCTGACGTTTCGTTGTACCCTGAAACAACAGGTATAACGTAATGATGACTTTATTACCTTCAAAGTTACACTTTATTGTTTGCCTATTCTACACGTTCCTAACTCTTTATTAATACATTTTACCGTCTCACAGTTTGCTCTTCTAAATAAGACGCGGAAACAAAGCCTTCAAATGGACACTGGAGACACAAATAAAAGACTCTGGTATTATTCCAGGCATTTTTCTAAGTCAATTAAATACGACCCAAAATGGCGGCGAGGCAACTGTTGATTTTTTGGCGACCGAGGTGCAGGCAACAGTTATCGGGAGAAGTAAATTTATAAATATGGAGTTGAGGTTAGGACTGCATATTTAATATGATTCTATGTTTGAGATCTTATCTTGTATATTTTTAACTGGTCTTAATGTTGATTTAATTAATCATTAAATACCGAAGTTGATACATGAACAAAATTGAGAAGAAGTTTATAATTACTTTGAAAGAGTCTTTTGATTCCTTTCGGAGTTGCTGCGACTTTTAATGCCATCGTAAAAACTTTAATAACTATAGTAAAAATAGTATTATAATTATATTATTAAAAACTTGTTTGTGTTATTATTTGGTATATTAACATTGATGTGTATCAGCCCCCAGGCACGTTAAGTACACCATGGACTTCATTATTTCTGTTCGTTATTTCTATTTACTCTGGATACTGTGTACAGTTTAACTTTGACACCTGTATTTTTTCTTTATAAAGCTCTAAGTTTGAATTAAGTATTTCAAAATCTATTTATCTAATGGAATCATTACAGTATAACTATCACAATGAGCTTTAGACTGGCAAAACCATTCGCAAAAATTATGAATTAAATCCCTGCGCTTCTTTTAAAAGGACCAACTCTTGCGCATTTTTTTTGTTTCAAATCCCAACAACAAAAAAAATAGAATTTAAATTTATTAATGAATTTAAGTCATATGATTTTATCAAGTAACTATGACCGATAACTGCAGCACCTTCCCTAAATGTCTAACAGTTATTATAATAGTATGTAGCGGGATATTCGCGATTCCTTATCCGAAAGAAATACTTGTTCGGATAATCGCAGAGCCAAAACGAGCCCACATTGTTTTCTATTTCGGACATTTTGTGCAAAAAATATTTGAATATTCTAATGGCTTGAAAGCAAAAAGTTTAACTCGCTGTAATTTGCAGCGGGAAAATTTTGGACATGGAGTGAATGTTTTTGGCTGTATGTATGTACCTTATGCGTCATTCCTACGTAATATTAAAATATTATCTTTCTAAACTGAGCAGCTTGTAGGTTTCCATGGTCTGAGTCATGATGCTGTACAAATCTGCCAAGCATGACTTCTTTGGTGGACCTTGATTGAGTGTTTATTTATTTATTATTTTCAAAGTTTTGCCGACAGTTTCTGTATAAAAATATTTAAAAAAATTATGTTTAGTTAATTTTTATTTAAGAGACTAAAAAAGTATCAAATTATTGTTTTTTTTTTGTTATTGATAAAGAGACAAAATAAAAAAAACAGTTGTACTTGCTAAGTAATTTCAATAGAAGAAAATGTCTCTTTCAGAGTCACATTTATTCTTCTTTCATCTCATTTTCCAATTTCAATAAATAATCCATTTCGACGACACGGTTGGCACAGTGGCTGACGCGATCGACTGCTGCGCTGCGTGTCGCGAGTTCGATCCCCGCACGTTTGTGTATGACCTATATCACGATCCAGGAAAAAATCCTAGTATGGGGCAAAGTTTAAAAAAAAGCTAGCTCAAAAAGCTCCACCTTCTCAATGCCCGTAAATAACTGAAATCCAGACGTAGTTACAAATAAATATAAAATGTAAACAACTCATCGGTCGCCATAAAGGTGCCCACACACGGCCTAATGAGCTCCCGCGGATTTATGGACCATAAATAATGTTACTTACGCGTAATGACCATATGGGTGTACTTCCAGTCGAATAGACTGATAGTTTAGACATGGACCGAAATTGGATCCTTTTATGGTTGTTCCTGCGACTGCTCAGGACTGCTTATTGAGATGTACAGATTTTGTTGTTTATTTTTGCCATAGCTGAGTTCCAATTTGCATTTACTCGTATAGGTAATTTATTGATCTGTTATTTGTGAAGAATATATAGGTAATTCTATCTTTAAATAAACGCAGCGTAAAAGATGTTTGACCATCAAAGTTTAATTCTTCTTGTTTCGTATCGATGGTTCGACTTATTTATCTGGGCGCAGTAGGATATGGCTTAGTAAATCGCACCGTCTGTGGCGTTGTTTAAGTGGCTTTTTTTTGGGAATGGGAAATCATTAAATTCCTCCGCTCTGGGCGTAGCGGGGGGAGTGTCAGACTTGTACTGACTAAAACCCACGTCCATGTTCCTTCTATTGCCCTTAACGTTCCGGGGCCGCGGTATCTCTTTCGAACCACCTGCAACCCCGGCAGGCCTTTAACCCCCGAATACTGAAACGTCACTCAAAATTTAAGTACCACTTAAATTTAACAGATACTCAAAAGTGACGTTTGACAATACAAAATCTAAAGTTTAAGAGCTGCTCAAATGTTAAGCAGCCCTCAAATTTTGAGTGACGTTTCAGTATTCGGGTGTTAGTGGCCTAAAGTGCAAGTATTGGGACAGTCCGGATAATCTATTAAGTGGCACATCTTCTAGCCGGTCCGTAGTAGCTAGCTAATTGCGTTAACAGCGGCCGAACTACAAGTACTTGCAAAAAAATCAAAACACCACGATGTGTGGAAAGTTTCTGTTTATATTTGTGGTATAGGATTTGTTCCATTGTTATAAATATTAAAGGTGAATATTAATTTATTCCAATCATATCTGACGGTAGCTGGTGGTTAGCCATTTGCCTTTTACCGAAAATGGTTTCAGCCCCAGTTTACTATCCTTATCCTTACTAATATTATAAAAGCGAAAGTGAGTTTGTTTGTTACCTCTTCACGCTTTAATGGCTTAACCGATTTTGATGAATTTTGGTACAGAGATAGTTGGGAACCAGGAGACGGACATAGGCTAATATTTTTTTTGAAAAAAAGTGGGATGTGAGGGAGAAAGAGGGAAGAAAAGGGAAAACTTAGCGTTGCTATTACAAATCAATAAGGCGCAAGACGAACTGTGTTACCCCGAATTTAACGCGAGCGAAGCCGCGGACAAAAGCTAGTTTTTCATATATTAAAGTAAACCGACAGGAAATAAAACAATTTAGGAACCTTTTTTTGTTTATGGGAAATCATCGAATAGGATTGAATCATCAGATATGGAGTGTCAGACTTTTACTGACTAAAACCCACCCATGTTCCTTCTTTTACCCTTTATGTTCCGAAGCCGCGGTATCTCTTTCACACAACCCGCAAAAATTCAGGCACCTTATTCTTAATTAGGACTAGACATAAGTCTAGACTGATGCAGACACTATTTACGATTTCGAGAAACAAATTTAATTTCATCGCAATCCTTCTTAGAATGTCCATCTCGACCTTTTAATGCAACTGATAATTTATAAGGTACAGTAAATTTTGCCATTTATTTCACGTATCTTTGCACTTGGTTTTTATAATATACTTTTATTACTGTTGGTATACTCGTAAACAGGATTTATTGGCATCCACTGATAACTTAGCTAGGTTTTATATTTCATGTAAATCTTCGTTTTTTTTTTCTACAAGTTTCGATGCTGTAAATGGCTGTTCGGTTTATTGATTGCTTACTTACTCGGACATGTAATGACGGGTGGTCTTTTGCTACAACCTACTTTTTTTTAAACAGTCTTTGAGCATAGACAAATAGATCATAGACACATAAACATATGCAAAGGAGAGCGTTGTATATGATCGTTGCCATATTAGTGATAGTTTGTCATTGGAGATATAATACTCCTTTTTTTGCGGATAGGAAATCATCAAATAACTTCCCCCGTTTTTCGAGGGGGGGGGCGGACTTTTACTGACTAATACTCACCCACATGGGTGAGTCTTAGTCAGTAAAGTAAAGGGCCAAAGAAGGAACATTCCTTCTTTGCAACCCCGACAGTATATTCATCCGACTCGTTTGCTTACGGATAGTTGTATTTTGACATAAGTCTCATAGAACTTATGTCAAAATACAACTATCCGTTAGCAAAACGAGTCGTTTTTTGTTTATTGCAACCGGGCGTTAGCCATCAAAATGTATGCTTAGCGTTAGTCGAAAAATTGTCTTGCCAATTTTTGTTGAACCGGTGTAGACTAGCCTCGATCTGCAATCACACCACAAATAAAATTCAAATCCTAAAACCTCAACGCTGATATCCAATTAAAAGTAATTATCCTACGAATTACTATGTAAGTCTGTTTATAGCAGGTCTTCGAACTCGCGATCAATAACTTTACGATTCATGTCCAAGTGCGAACGCTTCTGACTCATGTTGTTTTGACAAACGTTTCCTTGATTCTAACGATTTGAGTCGTCACGTTATATTGTAATGTCTTATTTGGGAGCCCATTGTTGAATTATTTGGATTGTGAAATTATGTTTGTAGATTTGAATTGGGTGTTTTGTTGCTATGCGGATTTCGTAAAGTTTCTTTAACCGTTGAGTAATTAACTGTTTCATGGTGTTTAAACATTATTAATACTTATCTTTAGATACGAAGTACTTTAATGCCGTTAGTTGATGTCTTTTTAATATCATACTGATTATCATCACTAAGCGATTGAACACTGTTACGTTTTCTTGAAAGCAATTTGTTTTAATTTTTTGATAGACGTCAAAATCATTGTTAACAAACGTCAATGTCATTTTTTGACAGATCGTTACGTTACTCTGTCTTGTCTATGACGCTGCTACGACTTTCCTGTGAAACTTACAACTAAGTAAATCCATATCCATATCGAGGGGTGAAAGGCTATTTGGTTTAAGCGACATCTAGGGCGATATTGAGTTATATATATATTCGGAATCAGCGAATTTTTCTCCGTCGAATGGTGCCGGATTCATTAAGATCAGAGCACTTTTATGGCGTTTGAAACAATACCATTTTTGGGTTGTTTCAAAAGTGGCAGTGTATTAACCGACGTGGATTTCCCATCTTTTTTTAAAGTATGTACTTGAACCATACAGTCATATTAATAACCGAGACATAAACCAGTTACCCTTTCCCAGATTAATAATTTAATAAGAGTTAAAACGTTTTTCCTGTTTCTATTTTTTATAAAGACGTAATTTGAATCATTTTGCCTTCCACTGGTTGACGGTGTGATGTTACTTAAACCATTTGTCCGTCATTCAAATACGACATGAAGCGTCGCTTAAGCTCTTTCAGCTGCATCTATTTTCCACGCAGGATGCTACTTAAACCAAGTAGTCGTTTTGTTTCAGCTATTTTGTTTAGTCATTAAAACATTTAGTCCTATTATTTTTTTGAACGCATGTCGTTAAATCCATTTTTCCAGTAAGGTCAGGCGGGGCAAGGGCGCCATACTTTTTGCATAGATGATTTCGATGCAAAATATTTTTTTTCAGGGCTGACTTATGAGTGCACATTTATTAAATTTTAAATATTTGGAATGTTGTGGCTGCAAGAAACGACGATTCAATGAAATCTATCAATATTAATGCGATATTTTTTAATAAATTGAGATACATGAATATAGGCGCACTTGCCCCTGGAAACGGGGCAAGTGCGCCTATTAAAGAAAATACGCTAAAATCGTACGTTACAAGAAAAACAGATAATTTACATAATAGAACTTATACAAATAAGCGCATTACTCTTGGTTTTTTTTTAATTTACGCATCCTACAGGCTACTACAGCTTCCATAAGAAATTTGGGGCAAGTGCGCCATAAACTAGGAATCAGGGGTTCTAAACACTTTAATGTTGTTTTTTTTTATTGTAAAAAGTATAAACTTCTAAATTTAAATAAAAATGTTTTTAGGTTTGGCTGGAATGCTAGATTTCTTTAATTAACCCAATCACAGCGTTATTTAAATAATACGAAAATAGGTAACAATTTTTCCTTTGACGCCATATGACGTAAATACTTAGTAATCTAGTGGATGGCAAGCGAGAACTTAAATGGTAAAGTAGAAAACATTCCAGTCTTTATTGGGCTAAGGTATTTCAAAAACTGAACACGTTAAAATCAAGCAATAGTAAGTCTGAAGCTTAAGACTGTTTTACGAGGGCCTGATCGAACGGCGTCAACTGCTTGACATAAAGTTGCTCTAGACCAAGAAGGCTTCTCGCTTTTCCTTTGATAAGTACGAACCATTTGTAAGAAGATAGCTAGTAAACCCATCACCCAATGCCTTCTCATCATAGAGAAAAACATGACCCTTACTCAGAGGCCGTCGGTTAAGAAAATATTTTAATCTTAATAGTTGACGACTTCTGGCTCGGGGGAAGTGCGCCATACTACTAAAAACTTAGGCGCACTTGCCTCACTTGACTAATTTAAGGTTAAGATTTTAAATTTACAAAAAAAATATGAATTTCACTATCTAAGCCTAAAATACAGATATAGATTTAAAGGAAAACTATCAAATTCTGTACTCAACTCATTGGTTTCCCGCAACACGTAAAATATTTTAAGATATATGGGGATTAGTAAGACGTGCTCATCTCTGGTAACAGGTTTAAATGACACTAAAATTAAAATGGCCGATATATTAATGTATGGTGAACAGAGGCATCTGTGATTTTGAAAAAGAACTGTGTTTTAGTTTGTTGTATGGATGTAAGATGTCGTAAGTTATATTACATCAGTAGTTTTCGATATTTTTATGGTAGGTGCGCTTACCCCGTCGGCGCGCTTGCCCCGCCTGACCTTATTAATTTAAATACGAGTGGGTTTTTCAATCATTCAATTTTAATATGATACTTTTAATTTATGTCATATGATACCATATTTATTTCATCCCCCGGCTGTTAAAAATCGTGATACTTCAACCAGAATTCCGCGCGCGGGCGCTTGAGTCGAACTCAAACAACTTCCCAGAGGGAATCTAGGAGTATTGTGACGCGTAGTCACCGCCAGTGTTTATGTAAAACATAGGTATATTTTGATATTTCTTATGCACAAGCATAACAAGTAGTTTTAATCAATAGTAGTTTTATTACATTTATTAAGTACACTAAAATAATTATTAAGAATTACATTTTACCTATTTCAGACAAAAATTACGACGAATATTTACCTCATGATTTGAGAGATCGTGATGTAAATTTTAATAACGTTTGTTTGGAGTGGAAGGAGAGGTGTTTATTTTATTTAGTTTCTCACATAATAATAAGTATTCTAAGGTGGTCAGGTCCTCACCTTTACAACTCTTTGCCCCCAACGATTTGCAGCTGATGGAGCTATTGAAGGTAACTGAAACTTTCAGTAGTGCCATCAGGATGGAATTTGGTGTGGACAAATGTGCGGTCATGCATGTAAAGCGAGGGGAAATTGTGGAATCTGTGGGAACCCAGCTTTCAGATTCCATAAACCTTAGATCCCTCTCAGCAACCGAAACTTACAAGTATTTGGGGATGTCGGAAGCGCTGGGCATCAATGTTGCTGATATGAAGTAATCGTTGAAGGAGCGCTTGGAGAAAAGTATTTAATAGTCTTTTATCTTTTACGGTTGGGTCATGCTCGTTTTGATGTACTCTTTCGGCATATTCAAATGGACTCAAACAGAACTGGACGCCCTGGATAGGAAGGTCCGTACATTGTTAACGGCTTTTCTTCTCGCACGTTCTTCGGTTCTGAGACTGTATATCCCACGGAGTTGTGGTGGTCGAGGCTTTTTAAACGCCAAGACTCACAATCAAAATCGTGAGATATGCAGTCTCAGGGAATATTTCCTAGAAACCGACGTGGGAATGCATCGGGATGTGGTTGCAATGGACAAAGGCCTCACCCCACTCTCCTTTTCTAGAGAGAACTGGTGCAAACCTGTAGTGCTTGACACTAACGACCGCAGAGAGGTATGGCAGAGTAAGAAGCTTCACGGACGCTTTTTCCGGGCCCAACATGGACCCGATGTAGGTCAATCAGCGTCCGTTCCAGGGAAATCTTTGGGGAAACTGAATGTTTTGTCTCTAGACACAACCTTGTAGCCAGGATTATCCATCAGCAACTTGCTCTAAAATACAGCCTTGTGGAATCGGAAGTGCCCTGCTATAGGTATGTGCCTGACCCAGTTCTCGAACATGACAATATCACATTATACTGGGATCGATCCATTATCACTCACAGGACTATTGTTGCAAATAAACCTGATATAGTGGTGGTGGACCGATCAGAGCGCCGCGCAATGATTATTGACATAACGGTCCCACATGACGAGAACCTTGTGACAGTCGAAAAAGATAAACAAATCAAGTATATATGACTTGGCTCGCGAGGTTGTCGACATGTGGGATGTGGTCTCAGCGATCATTGTGCCGATAGTCGTTACAGCCAATGGCTTAATTGCTAAGAGCCTTTTTTTTTTTTTTTTTTTTTTTTCGGGTGGGAAATCATCCAATGACTTCCCCCGCTCTGGGTGGAGCGGGGGGGCATGTCAGACTTGTACTGACTAAAACCCACCCATGTTTCTTCTATTGCCCTTTACGTTCCGAGGCCGCGGTATCTCTTTCGAACAACCCGCAACCCCGGCAGGCAGAGGCTCTGGCAAGCCCCTCTGCTTTGCTGACACTCTTTGAGGCGCGCGTGAAACACGAACGCGCCGTCGACACGGCCTGTCGTCAATCGACGGACGGACGGTGAACTACCCATTGCTCACCGCCCACAGGCCCGCATCTACGGTGGCCGGAAGTCGTCTCGCGGCGCCCGGCGCCATGGGCGTCTCCCGCGGCGGCTGGGTTGGGCAGATGTTCTCTCCCTCAAACGCCCGGCCACCTCCTTCGCTAACATTACTGCTTCGCAGAAGGTGGTGACCGCTTCCCATTCCCTCTCGCTCCGGACCATGGCCTGAACCAGGGCCGGACGCGAGAGATCGCCGCCGCCGATCGCCTCCACGAGGGCACGGCGGTGCTCCGCCCAAGCCGGGCAGATCGCCACTGTGTGCTCCACCGTGTCCTCCGGGCGATCGTCACAATGGTGACACCCGGGCGCTTCCTCCCGCCCGATGATGTGCAGGAACCTCCCGAAACTTCCGTGTCCGGTGAGGACCTGCGTCAGGCGGTAGGTGAGGACGCCATGACGCCTCTCCAGCCACTCCTCAAAGAGGGGACTTATCGCCACTATTGTGGCGTGCCCTGCACGGGGTTGCGACAGTCGCTCTCTCCATGCCACCATGAGATTGCTAAGAGCCTTGACCAACACCTGAGAAGGCTCTCGTTAGGCAGCTGGATCAAGGGCTTGATACAGAAAGCGGTACTCCTGGACACGGCTCGTATTGTTAGGAGGTTCCTTTCTCTGAAGGCCTTACCGCCGGTTCCTTGGATCCTGTTCCCGATACCGGTGGGCTACTATTTTAATATTTTTAAAGGTTTTTTTTTTTAAGAAATATTTAAAATGATAATTATATTTAAAAAAAAAAACAATAAATAAACGAAAAAGTTTTCTAAGTAAAAAGAAAAATAAATGAAAGAGTATTCTATGTGTTATTTTGATTTATAAAAAAAAACATTACTATTAAGTTTTATCAAAATAAATGTAACTGATGTTCCCATTGAGAGTGTACTATATAATTGATATTTAAAAAAATACTTTAACTGATATTGTGTGTATTTATTTAGTCAATAATCAATATCAGCACAAGCTGTACGGCTATGGAATGCCCTGCCCGTCTCTGTAAGGAGCGCTCAAACCGTGTCTATTTTTAAAACTATGGTCAAAAAGCACTACCTCTCTCCTTAAACAACAACATGAAATATTTCTTTGCTCTTCATGATTATTATTTTATATGTATATATTATATGTATTTATATATAAGTATTTGATCTTGTAATTTTTTTTTTAATGTTTGAAAATTAATTTTGAAAATGTTACGCCACAGACTACCTACAGTACTGTTTCTCCTCTTCTTAAGTCCATCCAAAGGTTGTCTTGAAAAGATCGCTTTTAGCGATAAGACCGCCCATTGTGTCACCTTATTTATAAGTTTGTCTATTGTTATTCTTGTAACTTGTATGGTGTACATAATAAAGAATATTCTATCTATCTATCTATCAGCACATGGGATTTACGGTGTATATCGCAATCACTAGGTTATTTTAACAGCCATTGATAGTATTAGATGTAAAAAAATGTGACTTCAAACATTTTAATTTTAATATTATGTGTCACATAAATAATTTAGCCTGCCAGTAATTCAATCTTAACTGGTAGTTGCGATAAATAGCTTGCTGCTATTAATTTTGAGTTACGTCGCTTTATACATTTTGGCTTACTCTGAAAATAAACTGCGTTGTCGCTTAACTGTTTTTCCCTGTAGCCAATTGTAGTTATAAAGTCATTTAAATCTTTTTTCCATACTCTGAAAAATTTAGGCTTAGGGCAGTTCGTATTAAGCGACATTTATCTTTGTAATTAAAAGTCCATTTTATTTGGTATTAGCATCAAAAACTCGATGTTTTTAATTGTATTTCAATTAAGTTTACGCCGTTCAAATAATTGAAGAAGTTTTTTTGTTGTGATTTTTTTTCCAAAATTTCAAACTTTAAATGGCTCTCCTGTAAAGTTGCAAAAATGTCGCTTAAACCAAATAGCCTTTCACCCCTCGATATGATAGTGAAGCAAGTATTCTATGAATAAATGTTGTATATTTTTAACTAAACTTATTTCTATCGAAGTATTAATCAACTGACATTGAAAAAAGAGCTAAAAGATTACTTCATATTAAAAACCCAATGCGCTGCTTTATTTGTTTTTTTTTTAACAAAGCGTATGACATTTTTGACCGCAGTCCGTGCGCACATGCGCGTAATTGCACCGACACATTAACGTCGAGCCTTTGAAGTTAATTGGATTCAAAGCTAAGTCGCCATTTTAATGAACCCGCTATTTATAATCCGCAGCGCTTTCGGACGTTGTAACTCTATGTATGAGCTTACGATGTTATTTTTAGATTCTTTGAATACTTAGGGTAGACTTGTCGGTGCCATCGACACTTTAATTCTTGGACGATAAAGAATAAAATGGATTTTTAACTTCACAAAACAAGTATAGCTAAACTATAAGTATTCAGTTTTTGCTATTCAAGTTCGTATCGCGGCGGGTTTTTTATTTCCTTTTTTTAATTTATAGGCATTTAAATTTAAAGTTACTTAATTCCCTTTTTTTGGGGTGGGAAATCATCAAATAACTACCACTACTATATATATAACTACTACTAAAGGGCAATAGAAGGAACGTGGGTCGGTTTTAATCAGTACAAGTCTGACTGTCCCCCACTCCGCCAAGAGCGGGGGAAGTTTTTTGATAACTGGCGACCACGGCTTCGACCGCATGTTATTGGAAAAAGTACCTTACCTGTTATTCCAGACTATAATAGACATAGACTGTTCAGCCGTATTGACGTGAAAGAGTAACAAACATGTCGCATTTATAATATTAGTAGGATTTACCATCCACAAAAAAAATGCCGTCGCTGTGGCTGAAATCGGCTAGATTGCATCATCATCATCATCACAAAATGCTAGACAGGACAACAGTCTGCACAGTAGCACTTTTTCACATCTGTACTAATATTATAAAGCTGAAGAGTTTGTTTGTTTGTTTGAACGCGCTAATCTCAGGGACTTCTGGTTGGAATTGGAAAATTCTTTTAGTGTTGGATAGTCCATTTCTTGAGGAAGGCTATAGGCTATATAACATCACGCTACGACCAACAGGTACTGAGCAGCGTGGGTGAAACCGCGGGGAACATCTAGTGTTACTCATAAAACGCAGCATGTAATACATTTTACAACAGCTTTGTTAATAATTTTATCTATAATACGTGGGAGCAGAGTTAGGTGATACATATGTGCTAATATTAGCTCTAATGGGGTAGGTAGAGCTTACCAAGTGTGGGTAGATCGATACCTTAAGAACAGCGTGAGACGTGCTCATATAGAGACAACTAGTTTTGCTTCTTAGGTTACCAGATATGGTGGTATTTTTTCGGTACATTTCCTCAAAAACTGGCCCTTATTTCTCTACGATTAGGTTTAAAATACAGTATATTTCACACGCGTCCTATTTTCTCATTTATCGCAATGATGGTATTTTTTTTCTGAATTCACCACTGATGATAATGAACAACTGTTGAATTCCCTTTAGCAGGCAGTGATTTTTTTTTTAGAGCAAAGAGACGCTTGTTTTTAAGGCTTTTATAACATCAATTATTCATATAATAATTTGCTTATGACAACAAATTGATATTTGAGTTCTAAATTCATTTTTTTTTTTGGATTTTCTTGTTTTTAATATAAGTCTGTTTAGCGGTATTATATCATAATTATCACCTCTGGTTTTCATTCAGTATAAGAAAACAGAGAGAAAAAAAACAAATTGAATCGTAGTTTCATATTGACTCGTTACAAAAGTACTTTATTTTCTGTTATTGTTCGTATTGTTTGATTCACGTGCGAATTTATCACTGTTGTTCTCGGCTCTATTACACCCTTGCCTGCGGAGTGGTCTTGGCGCCTCGGGCGTTAAATCGTCGTCGGCCGCAATGACAGAGTGTCTTTTATTGAATCAAAAAGTATTTTTTTTTTGTAAACAGTACTTCTCAAAGAAATATCCAATAGTATGAGCACTCTTCTTGTGTGTCGTCCAATGCTCCAATGTCGTTCAATACTGTGACCATATAGGTAACCACAAGTTAGAGCGTTCCAAAATGCACCATGCAATATGACCTGCATTTTGGAACGCTCGTAACATGCTGACCCCAAAAATGCTTACATCTGGCATTTCCTGGCTAGCAGTTGCTCAGTCTACTGAATAGGAAGTTTTCATCAAAGCGCAAACTTTTTGTATTAAAGTCACGCTAAAGTCGCGTATTACAGTTCAGTCTTTAATCATAGAAGTAACATACGCCACGTTTGTAATCACCAAAGGGTTTGGTAGAAGTGTATACCTTATATCCACTGTTCGCCAGGTTTGTTGAAGTATAATATAATAGGGGACGAGCCTATTGCCATCAACCGGGCCCAAATCTAACCTACGTGGCTGCTAAAAAAATCCTGATGGGGAAACTCTAATAATATTTTGCCCTATCTGGAAATCGAAGCCAAGACCACATGTCTAACAATCGCAATCACTAGCTGCGCCCCGCGGCTTCGCTCGCGTGATGATAAAAAAGTATCCTATGTTTTTTCCAGACTATAATCTACCTCTGTGTGAAATTTTAACAAGATCCGCTCAGTAGTTTTTTCGTGAAAGAGGATCAAACATACATCCATACTCACAAACTTTCGCATTTATAATATTAGTAGGATAGTAGGAAGTAGGATTAGTAGGATAAGATGGTATTAGATAATCGTAGAAATGTTAAAAATAATAATCGTTCTTGTGTCATACAATTCTCAAAGTCATTAACCTGAATTAAATCTGCCTATCACAAGTCCTTCATAATTAAAAAATAACAAACAAAAAATTAACCCAGTTTTCCACGATAACATCCGAAACCTGTCTTCACTATACAAAGGTATATGTGTGTCGGTTTGTGCGTAGACGCCTGCGCCGATCCCGCGGGATCCCGCTACGCAACGGGATCCTGCGTGAACCAGTTCCCGTTTTTTGTCGGTGGAAAGCTTTTCTTTGAACGGTAGTGGGATGATAATGGCAAGGTGCGTGCGGTGCGTGTGCGCAGAGTATTGAGGCCTTTATTTTTATGTTAATGTTCTCTTTTTGAATTGCGTTCTGATTGTGTTTTGTTTTTTTTGGGTGTACTTGTTGTTATGTTGTTGTTTATTTCTTTCTGGTGTAACATAAAAGGTGTAAAAATGTGTTGGCAATTGACAGACCACCCAATGTTTTATTTACATAGATCTGGCTATAGGTGTGGATTCGGTGGAAAACTAAAAAAAAAACTTTTTTATTAGAGACTTGTCCATGTATAGTCTACTGTGTGTCCAGTCTCTGGTCTAGAGGGTATATTTCCCTGGTCGGGGATAGTGTTTTTTTTTTTTTATCAGGAATTTCTCAGTAGCAACTATGGAGTCTGAATTTATGCCCGGTTGGTGGCGATAGGCTACCCCTTTATTAGATCAGACTTAAAGATAACTGGCGAATGGGTGTACTATCAGGGACACTTTAGTTTACGCCTTGGAGAATTACAGGCGTGATGTTACGTTATTTTATGTTATGTTACGTTATGTTACGTTATGTTACGTTATGTTACGTTATGTTACGTTATGTTACGTTATGTTACGTTATGTTATGTTACGTTATGTTACGTGTTGTTACGTTATGTTACGTGTTGTTACGTTATGTTATGATAAGTATGTTATGTTACGTTATATTATGTGTTATTACGTAATGTATTAACCAATTACGAGAATATGTCTTAGGGTATTTCTACGCGGCCTTTTCTGTGATATTTTATGACATAAAATAAAGATATTCTCAAGATTTAAGCAAAAACAACCAATCAGTACATTATAGTTTTTATATTAGTCATAAAATATATGTAGACAGTCCATATAACAATAAACTTGTTTTAGTTATTTCTCACATAATTGCCGTTATATTCTAACGCGGTGGTCAAGTCTAGACCAAGGATATCATAAATATATTCATTGTCTTTTTTCTATACTGGGTTATTACTAAACTCACGTTTCCTAAATCATTAGTGGCTGGAGAATTTGTACCGCCACTTCTTTTACCCAGCTAATTCACTAAGAAGTAGCGAAGGTCGGCTGTTTTCAGGGACTGCCTTGTGTAATAACGTTCAAAAGTTCTGATCTTCAGCCTAGTTTTAATAAATGACTTTTGATTTGATCATCATTAACCAGGCACCTATTTGTTTTTTTTTAATGACGTTGAATAAGCTTCAAATCTAATCTGTAGAAAAGTCCAGCGGTCACAAAAACAGACACGAGAAGTGACTTTAATTTATACGTATAGGTGAAGAGTCCATTCAAAATCAAACCGCTCACTCTATAGTTATTCATGTTAAAAATAATATTTTATTCATATTGTAATTTTTGCCTATATTCACAGTGGGCAGGTGCGTTGGACGTAGGATATTTCTAATAAAAATAATAAATATAAACAAGATTTAACTCAAGATATGTGAGTTTCGCGTTACATGAATAATTCAAGAGTAGTATTGAAACCAATTGATGGGTGTTGGTATGTTGGTCGTTGGCTGTCTGTACTCGGCCAATGTTTGTGGCCAGCGTCTGAGGAGTTCGCGACGTAAAAGTAGATCATTTGATGAGCGGTGTAGTAATATTGTTTTGCAAGACAACTATCACTGTGAATCTCGAATGTATGATTACGTAAACTGTGGACTTGTTGTAAATCAAAAATAAATACAATGCTATTTTGTGAATTATGAAATGACTGTGATTTTACTGCAGTGAGGTATACTTACGTGGCGTTTATAAGTGTGAAGAAAGCGAATTTAAAATTAATGTGTTTTTTTTAATCAAGGCTCTTGTACTGCTGCAGGCTGTTTTATAAAGGTGGACAATCATCAAATAACTTCTCCCACTTTAGGCAGAGCGGGGGGGAGTGTAAGACTTGTACTGACTAAAACCCGTCTATGTCCCTTGGGTATTTCTTTCGAACAACCTTCAACAACAGCAACCTTCTGCTGCAGGCTTTGATATACCTAATTATGTGTTCTATGAGCCCATGACCATAACAAACAAAGCCTAATAAAATCTGCGCAGAAAACGGCTTTAAAAATAGAATTGTACATTAGTATTTTCTTGTAGCCAACATTGGTTCCAATATGTCACGAAGATGTTCAAATTAAATAAATAATCGAAGCACAATAGAAAGTCGCACACAGAACAGGAAACATATTATATATTATAATATAAATAGTTCTATCACTGTGGCCGTAGATTCGTACTGTTTTTTATTCAAATCAAGTAAATATGTGGCTATAAAAACAGCGGCTCTGATAGATACGCGTGAGCGATTTGGAGGAGTATCTTAAACCACATCTGTAAACAAATCAGAATAACCTGAGTAAAGGTCATTATTTAAGATACGATTTTTTGTAAAAAACCATGAAAAATAAAAAAAACTTTGTTTATTTTCTTTAATAGTTCTTACTTCGTTTAAATTCTTGTCTATTTCATGTAAATCTTTGCAGAAGCAATTACTTTAGCTCAAGTAATTACTTTAACTTAACTATAGATACGATGGATACAATCTTAAAAAAAAACTAACTGGACTGCTTTTAAACAAATTTTACTACTCCGTTTCGAGTTTTCTAGCTGATAAATTTAAGTTGTGTAAGAATCAATCTTTGTACACACAACGGCACATCAACTTATACAAAACCAATTTAGCCTGATCTCTCTACTACGGTGTGCCATACGTAGTACAGAACAGCAGGCCTACTATGACGTCTTAAAGCAGAACTTATTCCACTGCGGGAAAGAGATGGTGCTAGACACCCTGTATAGCTCTGTCTCTTTCTCT
This sequence comes from Ochropleura leucogaster, assembly GCA_958449745.1. Lineage (NCBI taxonomy): Eukaryota > Metazoa > Arthropoda > Insecta > Lepidoptera > Noctuidae > Ochropleura > Ochropleura leucogaster. Next base: position 18,482,588 of record OY288208.1, read on the forward strand.
CAGCGGAATAAGTTCTGCTTTAAGACGTCATAGTAGCAGGTTATAATAGTTTAGAATAGGTTGACCTGCCGCATGCCGTCGTGTGTACATAAATATGTTTTGATGATAATCTGCATTAATGTCAAAATGGTAGAATGTACAAAGATTCTTAAAAATTACTGTAACTACCTTATTATAAATACTTTCACTTTGAGCAAAAATATGAATATTTTTATTATATTCCATTGTTTAACACTGTACCGCTGTTTTAATGGCCCAACGTAAACTGATCGCGACGATCACACTTTAGGCATCACCGTTACACGGAATTGTAATTTATGAATTTTGGAAATCAATACCAGTAATGGCCGTCGTGTAAATTTCTTCTGTGACATTAATTTAGTGTATGTAACATTTTGGAATAAGCGGATTATCTTATGTACAAACAGTTATGCAAGAAGATGGCAACATTTTCGTAGTTTACTGTTAGATTTCTGTTAGTTTCTTGATTATTTAATCTTTTGAAGTTCTTTGGGTTTTTATAGGTTTTCGTAAATGAGGTTGGTTGTGAGCCCAATATGCGGATGTTATTTTTGATGGATATGTTGTATTCAATTATGTTCGCAATAGGGTTTTGTAAGCATAGCTTTTAAAGAAATATTGTTAGTGAATTTTTTTTACAATTACCTATTACCTGTTATTTAATCTTTTTAGACATGTTTACCTCGTAGTTGGTTTAATCCGTTTATAAAAAATAAAAAAACCCTTAAATTAGACCAATATCAAATTAATTATATCAGCCATTATAAAAACATATAGTTTGGCTATTGCAAACATCACGATATTCATTACGACGGCATAAATGTTATCAAGAATTCTGCAAATCGCATAATTCATAGTAATAGTTTGTACGTTGTTACTGTAACTCCCCCCCCCCCTACCCACTCTATTCATAATGAGATATTCTTTCAAAATATTGTAACAAATCTCACTTCTTATTCATGATTACACCAGCTTAAATTAACAACCAAAACATAAGCCTTTACACATTTACTTGCGAAACACCATTACTGTAAGTTTTTTTTTTATAGATATCTATATATTTACGACGGGTGTACGTGGCTAATCTCATGTGAAAGGCATTACACCATCCATTGCCTCGCGACGACGGTTTATATGCGTGTTATATGGCTATGTTAAAAATTTTATTGTCTAAATGTAGGTGTGATTGGATACCTCTTGTTGTAGCAAGACTTGTATTCTAAAAGGTATGTAGGTCTTGTTTCGGTGGTTCTTAAAGGAGTTAGATAGTGTGGCTAGTTTTTGCTGAGCTGTCGTTTGAAGCTGTAAGGAGATTACGTTGATTAGGTTTTGGGTTTTTTGGTCTTTCTTAATAGGTTAGTTTTGGGTCCACTTTCTTAGAATAAAAAGGGTTTTGTTTTAGATACATTGTCCAAATATAAATGACGGATTTATAAGAACCTGAATGGGAAAGAACTGATATTTACAGCATTTCGCCATTGCAATTACTTCTTTACTTAATATTAAAATAGTTATTTTAACTCTAGTTCTTAAAAACACAATTTGTTGTCAATGACAGCGGCATCTTTATTATCCCAATCCTGTTGTTATCAAAATAATAACAGTATAAATTATGGAGCGACCACATCCTATACATTATCATAATACCAATCATCTAGATCCGCCGTAAGCATATTTTTTTCTCTATTTTTACCAAAATTATCATACAAAAATTTTCAGCACCTGTCTTTCCGAAAAGCCCCTCAAATAAAATGATTTTAAAAACAAACAACTGTAGCATCTGCTCGGGACACGTGCTCGCGCGGCGAAGGCTGCGCAGGAAGTGGGTCAGCGTGCCCTTGACTTGCGCGGGGCGCATGCGCGAGAAACAAAAAGAACGCAGACCGGCTGCGCGCGCGCCGCCCTGCGTGGCCTTGGCAATGGGCGTTGTGGAACAATTGCGAATTTTTTGATGGGTTGCCAGATAATCTGGGTATTTCATGGAAAGTGGGTATTTTAAAGGATTGTTCAGCATTATGGTTCTATCTGGTTTAAGAAAAATTGATTAGCTTGCATTAATCTAAACTTTTATGATCATCAAGGATTTGATACATGTGCTCATAGGATTAGGACAGACGATATAAGATTCTGAAATGTAGTGATTTTTGAACGTGTTAGTTATTTTTTTTGTCTTATATCGTAATATTGTAGTAAATTGAAGATCCAAAGTAAGTATCACAGTTTTATGCCATACAATAGGAAAATGCATTTTCCACTTATATCATTTCATATATCTTTAACTTTTACCCCATTTTTTCTTGGGCCCAACATTTACCATCGACTCGCAAAGTAAAAGAATCTTCTAAGAGATTCCCATTTTGACTCTTTCTCAATGGCAGTATTTCCACTTGAGTCCTGGCAACACCGTCTCGCCGGGGGTCACCTTCCGGCGCGTCGCGGGCGCACGCGATAATTGTTATTATTATAACGATCAAAGCGTCGCCGGCGGCAGGTGGAGTCGTGGAGTGAGCAAGTCTTGCGCTTGCGCATCTTTTGGTTTCTGGACAGTTGGCGTGGATTCGACGAGTGAAAGTTGTTTGAGAGGAATAAAGGATTGTACATAGACGTGTTAGTTTTTATGTAATCAGTCGTTTCTTAGAATTTACTTTGTTACTGCCATGTAATGATAGGTAGGTCATTATGCAATTGCATAATACGAAATATAAACATAAAAAGTTGTTATGTAATTTAGGTTTACCTAGGGTCTTGCCTGGCTTTGTTTCCGCCTGTTTCCACGTTCTATACTACGCATACAAACGCTAATATGTTTCGGTTTGTCAAACATGTTATTTTACCTAGTATTTTCAGAAGGCAGTATTTCATTGGAAAAATCATTAATAGAATGAAATCAATTAGTGGATGACCAAAATAGCAGGAAAAACAATATTTTGACCTGAGATTATTGGATTAATTTTCCCGTAATTAATTGGTAACGTAAAATTAAATCCTTTTTGTGTTTAAAATTATCGATGATAGTGAAATAATATCAAGTTATGGTACTGATACGGTCTTATGTTAAATCTGTACAATCATTCAAAACTTCGGAATGTACAGACGCCTGCAGGTCAAACTACCCGAAACTGTAAATTTTTCCCAATGAACCTTGAACCTAATTCTTTAGAAATAAAGTCGAAAATCTATCAAAGAAATCTGACAGATTGTAGTAGCTTGATGTGCAGGCGTCTGTACTTAAAAAAAATCAAACACTAAAAAATAATCCACAAAAGTTATACCTACATTGACAAAAAACAACACAATCAGTAACTTATCTGTCCCTAAACGGAATCACATTCCCACACACACTTTACCATAACCAATATAAGTAATACATGTACTGGCAAGACTTATAAAATATAAAACCATAGAGTGACATCATCCCTTCAAAAATATCCATTTGCGCGCGCATTTGATACTTCAAAGCGTACGAACATTTCGAAAAAAGAACACGAATGCTTTTAATAAGTTAATCTTGAAGCTCTAATGAAACGTCACGCTGCGACAAAGATGAAGTTCTGTACTTGCATTACAAACTTATTACACACTTTATATAAACTTTAACTCGTTAGAAATGAGGGTGTTTTTTGCATGGCATTGAGTGCGTTTAATTTGGTTTAAGTTTGAAGGAAATAAACAATATGAGTGGAAAGATGGCGCGATAAGAGGTACCTGAGTGGTCGTAGGGTTGTACCGTGTGCGTTTCTTTGTGGAAATTGTTTCGGTAATGGATTTTTGTAACTTCTCCGGTTATGGATGATTCGGAGGGATGCGTGATTGTAATCAGCAAGCCGTATTCGATCCCAAACTGATTCTTATTTTGATTGCGATTGGTAAGTTTATGTGTCACGTTTTTGTACTAAATCGCGTCGATCAGTCTTTTGTGTAGGTTATTTTAATGATCTTGATTGTCATATTGTTATTTATTTGGGGATTATTTAGAAGTAAAACTACAAGAGGATTTTGTGACCCATCTAAAATATCTGTATCCTACCACAACGATAACGAGGTATTGCGCCGTCAGTCTCATTTCTGGAGGCTGGTATTCCTTTTTATCCTACTAATATTATAAAAGCGAATATTTGCGAGGATGGATAGGTGGATGTATGTATGGATGGATGGATGGATGTATGGATATTTATTACTCTTTCATGTCAAAACGACTGAGCGGATCTTGGTGAAATTTGGCACTAAGCTAGATTATAAGCTATACTTATTAAGATGTAGGAAACTTTTATCGATATCACGCGGGCAAAGCCGCGGGCGCCACCGCCAGCTAGTTGTTCATAATGCAGAAAAATGGCGAATAAGATATTTTTAAAGACCACAGTCTGCAGCCTTTAACCTATTGCACTAATAACACTCCAAAATTAGTTTCCTTTTGACAGTCACTACCCTGTATGGAACCGAGGAGGCCCATAAATCGCAGGAACATTGCAGTAAAAGTTCATCATCTGCCTAGCATTTTCTCAACTACAGGTATAGGAATTGCCTTTCAGTCTGACCCGAGTCTATTTTACAAGTCGGGACTGCCTATTTGACCTCCACAACCTAGGCAGTCTAGAAAAGACCAGGTTTTTAATCCATTTAATTTTCCCCAGCCCTACACATCCGCGAATCTGTTGTGTGAATGCAGCGAAATTGATATTATATTAAGATTCCTCGCATGCACGCCGTCACCCGAAGCCCGCGTCTCTTGTACTTACTTGTGTTGTGTTTGTAAGTTTACACTTCTGTCTGCAGTCATTTGGATTTAGCAACAAGATTATATTTAAAATATGTTGTGCGCCTAGAGATGGTGAATAGTATTGATCATTATCTGTCAAAAGAGGCCACCATTGTTTTATTTATAGTCAGTATTCCCAAGTGCTGATACACAACTGAAAACTAAAACTAATTAATTCAAGGCAACAAGATTAGATTTGAAATATGTTCATATGTGTGAAACAAAGTATATCGACACATGCATACCTACCTAAGGTATGCAATATCGATATACTTACTATACTTACTAATATTATAAAAGCGAAAGTGAGTTTGTTTGTTTGTTTATTTGTTTGTTTGTTACCTCTTCACGCTTTAATGGCTAAACGGATTTTGATGAATTTTAGTACAGAGATAGTTGGGAACCGGGAGACGGACATAGGCTAATATTTTTTTGAAAAAAGTGGCATGTGAGGAAAGAGGGAAGAAAAGGGAAAACTAAGCGTTGCTATTACAAATCAATAAGGCGCAAGGGGAACTGTTTTACCCCGAATTTAACGCGAGCGAAGCCGCGGGCAAAAGCTAGTATCGATATATTTTGTTTTCATATCTAAGTGTCGGAAAGGGAGAATTCATTTTCGCCTCAGGTAGAGGGCAGATATTACAAATTTTGTAGATCGTTTCCTTAAGTTACCATTCAGATAAACAAACTGACCGTTCACTCCCTGCACTAGGGTGTGAATTTAAACAGACCAGCGACAACAAACATCTTAAAGTGCTCAAGCCTTGTCGCCAAAACATTTTATATCGCTATCGAAAGACCAACACCAAATCCATTTTTTTTTCTTCTAAAATACCTAACAAATCCACATAACACTTTTGCCCTGAGTCAACTTAGTACGGACACCTAACTAAACATCCCAGAATCAGGACCATTGGCCCGAGATTCTCACGTTTACCTCACCCTTCATAAATTATCGTATGCCGCCGCGATAAGTTAACAATACGACAATGCGTTGCGAAGTGGAATCCACCTGACGGTTCTCCCCCCCCCCCGTCCCTCTGTGCCGGGGTACCTACACCCCCGGCCACCCCCGAGACGGGACACAAAAAAATAATATCATATCTCGTTACTGGATCTACCTTTTGTTGGGGTTTGGAGAGTATGATAGGTTGGATGCGGTAAAATCTTGTGAGACATTTTCCGAAATAGTTAGCTATTATTTGTAGATTGTGATGTAGTACGTAATTCCTGTTAGACTATGTAAATCAAAACGTCGATAACCTGGATTTAGAATAACTTTACCTAAATAAATTGTAATTGATTGCCTAGAAACAATGCAAATAAATGAGAATGAATTCTGTAACAGACACTTCACTCAAAGGCTGGATGACATACACTGAATTTGTTTATTAAAATCGGTCCTGAAAAAACAAACGTTATGACAAGAAATTTAAAGCCGAGTTTCGTATTTATAAAGTCAAAATATTGAAAATTTTCAAAAGAATTCCGACTCCCAAACCTCACTTTACACTATGCCGCATCCATATTTTTATAACACATCCATCGTTCCTCAACACAATAATATACCTGTATGCACTTTCGTTTTTATAAAGCCCTCTGTATCCACTTTAAATTGGACATCAGCATCACGGACCTTTTTTTTCGGCTCATATTCCATTTATCTCTAAAGTCATGATTCGTAGCATTGTCCTGGGCGTAAATACGGTAAAAAAAAAACTTATGGATGATACTCGTAGTGGCGTAAAAAAACGTTTGAAATTAAAAATGGAATCGGTTTTGATTTGTGACGTGAAGTCGTATTGTTTTTTTTAGGGACGCAGTTTTGCGTGGATTTTTAAATTTCGAACTTTGGAGTGCGATTGTTTTGATTATCTTTGGTTTTTAATATGGGTCTTCGTGCATTTTCTGTGTTACCTATGAATTATTTATTATAAGTAGCTAGCATGTACTGTCCCACTGTTGAACAAAGGCCTTATTTTTTCCATACTTATTAAATCTACTTTTCTGTTTTGTGTGAAAATATGGCTGATAAAATCTCTATTTGACGCCACTTTAAATATGTACTTACTTATGTTAATTGGCTTCAATACAAATTATCCGTCACAAGACTTTAGGTACCCAATTTGGTATGTCACATTCTTTAAAAGTCTTTGTAAACCTTTTTACCTTATTAAATTAGTTTCATTTATTTATAAACCGACCCATACCAGGTTTTTACCTGCATAACAACCCGATGTACTTCCGTTGCAAATACCTCTGAAGTATTTTTCTTATTTTTTGTTACGTCCAAATAAACCATAATTGCTCTATAAATCTTTCTAATCCCTAAATCATAAATTTGGAAAAACCGCGAAATTACTAAGCAGAATTTAACGCAATTTTTAAGTACCTCAACGACGCTTACTCATCTGAGTAGGTTTTTAAATTAAAATTTTAATTTTCCTTTAAGTACTGACCTTCATCATGGCAGGCTTATCCGTTTAACAAGTGACAGCTTGGCTGAATGATTTAGTCTTACTTAAATCTTGATTGATCGCTCAAATGCTCCTGTTAAATTGCAATGTGCAAGATACCTCCGATCAAGTCAACATTTTAAAACAAAAAAACTGACTAAATAGACGAAAAATAAAAATTACTTCCTGAAGTCGGTACGCATAAAAAGATTATTTTGAAAATCGGCCCACAATCTTCAGATAAACTGCGCAACAAACACACAAAAAATACAGTCGAATTGAGAACCTCCTCCTTTTTTTAAGTCAGTTAAAAAAAGTGGTTTCTCTCAATAATTTTGGATGTACAAAATGTGTGTTTGACGTGACTTCGTGAAGGATCTGACGATTCCTTTTCCACTCCGCATGTAAGCTACAAACTGTTAACAACTAACTACAAATGTTTAATCAATGTGTATGTAAATTGAAGACAATGAAAGTCTAGACTTTCGAAGGCCTTTGACCTGCGTGCTGCCTTCGTTGTTATTTCTTAGAATTAGAGAGATAGGAAACTCTGACATCTTCTAAATTATCTACTCGTAAAAGTTAACGAGTTGTGGTTACTTTGAGAAACATTCTATCGTTATCATTAATTTAACAAATGACATATACGCTAATACGAAATACAACAATAGTTTTACTTATAAATCCATTCAAAACACAACAACAGTTAAAACCTCTTGTAAACTATAAATCACAAACGCTATAGACGCTTTTGACCGCTATAAAACAATCGATTTCCCAACTTAACACAGACAACTTAAATTCAATGTGGGAAAAACGGAAATATTCAAACGTTTTTATAAAAAGCACGAACATCGAACATACAATATTCTTAAACCACTAGTACCGGTTTAAGTTAAAAATGTCGTAGAATGTCGCAGTCTGCAATGGGTGTACAGTTAGAAAAAGTACATAAATGTCTTGTATAATGTTGCCATATACGCCTCACCTACGGTCGGACGTTATATGTTTATGTATTTGTGCTTAAGTGAATGTTATGATAATGGGGACAAAATGTTTGTCATAGAGATGGTGATTTTGATAGAGTGGTAGCAGATTTCGTTAAGTTTTCATTTCGATATCTTGTTAACTTTTCATTTGGCGAAAATGGCGAGAGAAATGAAAAGTTAACAAGTTTTGAAATAATGATCATAAAAAATGCATAAACTCTTTTCATGATAAGTTTTCTTTGTGCACGTTAAAAACGTTGGACGGCACGGTTGGCGCAGTGGCTAAGCGTTTGATTGTCGCGGGTATTGTAAGACCTACAGATAGCCGATCTGGGTCTGGCTGTTTGTGTATGTGAGCTTAAATATTTGAAACGCACCCACGATACAGGAGGAGTTACCCTGGTAGCACAGTTATATTATAAAAAAAAGAAAAAAAATGTCTGGTTGATGATAATTGTGGAAATTCTCTACAATTTTCTTTTATAGCATCCCCTATAGTATCTTTGTTGTTTCGATTATTTACTGTAATTTCCAACAAGATTGTGGGAGATGCTTATGTCTGACTTTTAAAAAAAGAAATACTGAAATTAGCAAAACCTTCAGCAATCTTGTCTTAATTGAACTGTTCTTGCAGTTTAGTCGTAGCTTTAATATCTCATTGCTTGCTTAAAACCTTAAGAAAGTGTTTTCATTAAGCTGCATTTATATCAGTACACTTGAAGTTAGATCTAAGAAACTTAAAGATTTTCGCGTAATTTCCGATACGTCATATAGGTCGGCAGATATTTCACTTGTTTCACATGAAACACCCGGTGACGTCACCGTTGAGTCACGATTTGAATGAAATTGTACACCGGTGAACGTTTGGGAATACTTCACTCGACCTTTAAAATTGAATCTTATGTTTTTGCAATTATTCCGAGCTTGATTCTGTAGGCAAAGTGGGAATTGAAAAAACAAAATAATTTGATGCGAAATTATAAACTTGCCTTATAAAAATAAAATGAGAATTTTGCACATTGCTAGCGACATCATTTGCCTCATTACGAAAATTAGCCTTATTCCGTTTGCCTTAAGTCTTATTCATTCTAGCACTCGAGGTCCAAGGGTTTGGGTTAGCATCGGACGAAGCCTGGGACTAGCGTGTACCAAAAAAAATAATCAGCTTTACTATATTATTGTAGAAAAAGTTATTTTTATAGAAATATGATAAAACGTGAAGTTTTGTTAAGTTTTCAAACATTTATCTGAACCAATATGGCATCAAACTTGAATCATGTCGTGAGCTAAGAATGTCTGAGAGAACTATCGAACAAGTTTCGTTAAAATTCTAGCAATACTTTTAACATTGAGACACAAATAACATTAAAATGGTCATCGCTCTCTTTATAAGTTCTGTAGAGATTGTATTTACATATATGTTAATTGTGGCGACTGGTTGTTTGTTACTTATATCTTTTTGTAAAGCAGCTGTGTACTTGGATATGATATTTTTGATTATAAATGTTTCTATCGAGTCATATGGTTCATTTTGCTGTGAGATCTGCGTCTTATTTTATCTTCTTTTATTCTTTGTTCTTCGTTGTGTTAGAAATTGAATTCATTTATATCGGAAACCAATCTGTTTACATACATGTGTGAAGTAAAACATTGAAGCATCATATTAAACTAAAAATAATTAATTAAAAGATTACAACACACACATTACAAGAAGTCATTAAAAGAAAAACAAATAACACTTTTAAATTTAATATAAAGGTATACCATTATAAATAGGATTAGAAGCGTTAGGCAAAAACATATTTAATAAAACAATCACATTTCAAATGTTTTATCTTGGTTGACTAAACAATGTGTCCAAAAACTAAACCTTTCCTAGCAGAACGCAGAACATAAAGGAACGTTTTGCCAATTTCAGCGGTCTGAAAACAGAAATTAGAAACAGTAAAACACAGGTGAAAAGCCTAACGCCACAATAACAACACTTATACTTAGTTCATCATTTCCCTGCCCTTGTCCCATTCTATTTGGGGTCGGAGCAATAGGTTTTCTTCTTACATTCTCCCCTATCAGACGTCACGGCATCATTTACTCCTTTTTCCTTCATATCAGCCTTCCTCTCGCTCTCCGTCCATCAACATTCAGATCCATCTCTATTTTAGTCACCTATACTCAGTTGTGTTTGACAAAACTTCCTCAGTTAGATTTCCATAGCAAGCATAGCTACCTATAACTCTTCACAATTGGTCATAAAATTTCTCATAAAGCACACGGTGTCGCAAGAAAAGAGAAACATAGCTTCTTTAAAAAAAAAGCCACAAAAATAATCAGCCAGCCCCACCTAGATGTAACATAGAACAAAAAATCAAAAAACACAGCATATGGTCGGGTTGCCAACATAATATAATGTATGCGGACGTTAACACACATCGTACTGAGATGATGCTCAGTTGCCCGTTGCCATAAATTACGGATATTCAAATGATTCTGATACGAATTTGGTACCGCAATTAACGCGCGAACTGGTTTCGGTATAGTGTTGGGGATGCGCTATTGAGTGCATTTTTGTCGATAAAATTTTGGTCTATCAAACTCGAAGTATTTATTTCAATTAGACCGCTACAGTCACTTTTGAATGTCAAGAAACAAAGTAATGAAGCTACAGTGCCGGTCACAATTATTATCGAACAGTGGATGAAGCTTTTGGGAAAATTTAAAACGGCTATCGGCTCAAAACTTTTGCTATCGAGTTTCCTGAATAACTTTATGAAATTTCATTTTCTATAGTTATAGATTTCTCATGTAAATGCTTACCAGTACTTCAATTAAGTCGATTGTAAGGTATTCTCATGAACTTTGAAGCTTGAAAGTACGCTTTAAATATATCTAGCTAATTATGTATCAAAGGCAAATATCGACCTCGATCACATCACTAGCCCGCTACAAAAATGGTTTTATTCGTTCTCTAGCCAATAAGTGTGTAATGAATCTCATGAGTACCAATGGAATGAGATAATAACCAATTCAGCTAAGTGTGGGCACGGCCCGTCTTTTTTTAAATAAAATTTATGTATATCATACCGGTTTCGGCTGATGTCGCCACAGTGCTATCTTCTCAAATTTCGATGTACCAACAAAAGTAATTGTCGAGTATTTTTTATAAGATGACATCACTATTTTTATTACTATTTTTATTACAATGAGAATTGCTAAATTCTATTCGTATAAATATGATTTGTTCGCGTATAGAATTGTTATACAACTTGAATTTTTAATGCTTATTGATAAACATCCGTATGATAGAGTAAAACTTGAATTTTTTGCCGTTAGAAACATTAATAATAAAAGTTACTTTATTGAACAATTAATTCTCGCTTTTTAAATGCAGCTATTTCTGATTTACCTCTTACTTGGGATTTTACTGATTTTTAACCATTTTTTTTTGTAGTTTTTATGGATTACGTCAATTCAATGCGTTTAAGAATCCATACACATGTCAAAACTAGCTTATCCCTTCGGTCTCACCCACATGGAGTCCGATATAATTATGCCATATACTATATAGTGGATATTTCATCCAAATACTTTTAAGTTGTTTGCGTGAATGAGTGTACCAAACATCCATTCATCAATACAAAATGAAATGCTAAATACATTTTTTCTCAAACACTATTTCATACATAAATTGAGGCAGTCTCAGTATGTTTTGGAGTTTCCTGCTGGTTCTTCTCCATAGAAAACGACCAACCCGAACCGTGCATCTTTTCTCGACGTTTTATAAGTGCCCATGTAGGTCTATGTGAAATAAAAATATTTTGATTTGATTTGATTTGTTACTAATAGTACTTGTGTTGGAGCTGTCTCACTCTTCCTTTAAGTAGTATCTTACCACTGAAAAAGATGAAACCAATTTAAACAAAAATGGAAACAAAAGTAGTAACTGTGTAAGCAGAGCACGTATTTAAAGTAAGTAGTAATATAAAAAAAATATCTTCCCTAAATGCAAATATAAAATTTTCAGCATTTTACAGACTTACTATATATCTAATTTCATTTTCTAATTTCCTTAGGGTTTTCCACTCGAAACTATATTTCTCAAAGGTGAATGAACTTACTTTAAAAAAAAAACAAAAGAAGACTTGCCCCCTTTGTCCTCTCTGTTAATCAAAAACCAGTAATGTGATCTCAAGAGGATGTACGTAAGCGATCATTAATGTATTCCTAGTAATATCTACACTTGGCCAAGAATAACGTCTTGAGGTAAATAATTATGACATTTACGTACTAAAGTTGTCATGTATTGTGTTTGGGAGAAACCAGTCTATCTCCGCATTAGGCAAGCATTACTTTATGTGTAGCATTTTGAATATAATAATATATGATGTCATTGAAGACAATAATGTTGCCGTATTGGGACACCGCCTTGAATTGTGAAATGATTTACTTGAATTCTTTCTAGAACAAAATGAGAGTGTCAAATATAGAGACGAATCTAGTATAATAGGTAAATTAGAGCCTGCTACCCTACCATGACATCTTAAAGCAGAACTTATTCCACTGAGGGAAAGGGACAGAGCTATACAGGGTGTCTAGCACCATCTCTTTCACTCAGTGGAATAAGTTCTGCTTTAAGATGTCATAGTAGGCCTACTGTTCTCTTTAAGTAATTCACTTTTAAGGTAAAATGCAATGCAAAACTTGCGATGATTTTTTAATCTAAGTTAGGTTTGCTGTAAGAAAACTCTATTCTGGGTTAAGCCACACACATTTTATTATTGCAATTTATATAGACTTTTTTTTGTTTGCCTTAACGAAATGATCCTGTAAACCCCCTAAGAAAGAGATATAGAACGTTTTTGAATAGCCAGTATTTCGTTGAGCAAGTTTATTGTAGACTTAAACCTATTTAGTCTTGTTCTAGCAAAACCCACCCAAGTTCCTTCTTTTACCCTTTATGTTCCGGGACCATGGTATCTCTTTTGAAGAACCCGCAACCCCGGCAGGAATTTATAGGGCTGCACTCTTCTTGAAACCGCGAAGATTTGCGTCTTCTACTGCACCGCAAACAATTGCATCATATTAACATCCTATATTTCCAAATTAATAACGGTACGTCAGCATGGCACGATGTCAGACGATCTGCCAGACCGGGAGGTGACGCGTCTGGCAAATCAATGACTCGCTCGTATGTCATCAGATTTGGCACGTTCGCTGTTCATTGATAGTCCTATCGAACCGGTCCTGTGCGTCGTCGGAAGGCTTATGGTTTTAACGATTAAGGTCGTTTAGATTTGTAATTTATAATTTATGTGTAGGCGGAGGATTAGGGCCTTTTTTGTTAATGATTGGTAAGAGAAGATGTTTCTTACATGTTTCACATGGTGGGAATCAGGTTGGCTTTCCGTCGTTTGTTAATTAATTCTTGTATCTGGTAAGTTAAATGTGTACTGTTGGTGGTACCTTCGTAAATAATTATCAAATCTATTTACAGTTCATTTACCTCTGTTGTGATACCAAAAAGTGTCATTCAATCTTAAGTGTCATTGCTTAAACCTTTTAAAAGACATTTTTAAATATGACTAGCTTTTACCCGCGACTTCACTCGCGTTCAATTCGGAGTAACACAGTTCCCCTTGCGCCTTATTGGTTTGTAATAGTAAGTTAAGCTAAGCTAAGTTTAAGTTTTCCCTTTTCTTTTCTCTTTCTCCCTCACATCCCACTTTAAAAAAAAAGCTAGCCTATGTCCGTCTCCTAGTTCCCAACTATCATTGTCCACCAAAATTCATCAAAATCGGTTTAGTCATGTAAGGCGTGAAGGCGTAACAAACAAACAAACTCACCTTTGCTTTTATAATATTAGTAAAGATAAGCAACTGTGTGTCCTTTTTTCGGGTGGGAAAACATCAAATTGCATATCCAGCACTAGGCGGGGTAAAAGGGAGTGACAGACATTTACTAAATTAAATTTGAAGATGTCCATCGGTTTCTAAGAAAATTCCAACTATTACCTCATGAGTTTGGTTATCTATCTCTTTGGCTGACTGTCCAAAGACAAAGCGTTGTCTTACCCATAACAATGAACCCGTCAAAACTACGCCAATATCTATTACAGGCCACTTCTTCACACAAACACCGTGTAAAACTGCGCTTGTAAAGAGCTGTTGGTAGATTTACAGCGCCATTACACTACGAATGGACGTTTTAGTGCAATACAGCGATGTTTACTACCCCGGTATTGTTTTAAACGATTCTGTTACTTGTGCTGTTTGGGTGGTATGCTGTCTTGTAGTTTTATTTTTAGGCGGCCGGTATTCGATGACGGAGCAGTTCTTGCGTTGTGACTATGTTGTTGGGGACAAGTATGTTGGGGTCGGCTTCCAGTCTAACCGGATGCAGCTGAATATCAGTATTTTACATGGAGTGACTGCCTATATGACCTCCACAACCCAGTTAAAACTGGGTAATATGATACCCCTTGGTAAAACTGGTTGTCAGACTTTCGGAACACTGACTATCTGTAACGACTGTCAAAGATCTACAAATGACAGCCGGGAGCAATGGCTTAACGTGCTTTCCGAGGCACGGAGGAAACTCGGTATGTGACGGGTGGTCACCCATCCGCAGATCAACATAGGCAAGTGCGGCTTAACCTCAAGATCGAGCCGAGCGGCTGCTATTAGGCACGAGCTCCTCCAATCGGATGAGGCAATGAAGATAACCTTCAGGTACCAAATCAATGGGGAAGGGCTACTGACAATCTTTTGGCGCCAGCTTAGCTTGTACCAAGCATCGTTATTATTTGAAAATTTGTCAATATTATTTTAGACTTTTGTACCTCAAAAGGAAAAAACAGAACCCTTTTAGGATCAATTTGTTGTTGATGTTTCTATGTGTCTGTCTGTCTGTCAAGGCACTTTATCTCGGAATTGCCTGTCGGTATCGAGTTGAAATTAAAAGTTAAAACTATATTACTCAAGTCTTGAGTCCCTTTCATTGAAGCTGTGACAAAATCAACCTTGTAAATTGAGACAGTCAAAAGATATGGCCGTTTATGTCGCTATGTACGAAAGCCTCGGTGCACAAGTCCGAGCTTCTTAGAACTTCACCAGAACTGTCTAAATCAACTATTATGGTGTCAATGATTGGTTACAAGTAAGGATATTCGTATGAACCAGCCCTTTTTTTTGGATGGGAAATCTTCAAATAACTTTCCCTGCTCTGGCCCGAGCAAGGGGGGTAGAGATTTAGAGTTTTACCGACTAATATCCATCCATGTTCTTTGTTTTGCTCTTTATGTACAGGGCCGCGCTAAATAGATGACAAGAGGCCCAGGATCGACCTCAGAGGCTTACAGAATAATAAGCCTTTATCTGACAGAGGACTGCTATATGTGCCTAGGATTATTTTAAGTTTAGAATCTAGGTTAGCCATCAGGCATTTCCGGAACCAGTTGTTTCTAGAACGGCATAGTTTCCACTGCACAAAGTTATAAATTGCTGGCATTTTCGTGTCCCTTTTTAGCGCCTGGCCTACTGGTCACCTATTTGGTTCAGGTCAGGCGCAAACCTGAAATGGAAATGGAACAGCTAACTGAAATACATATTGGTCTAGATCCCAGGAATAAATTTTATACATTTTGCATTGCGGCTATTGGTCGTCTTCATTATACAAACCGGGGAAGTTTTGTGACGATATTTTGTTAGTAGGTATTTTTTTAGTTCGTAATACATGAGGTCTTTATAAAGATTTACTCTTACTTCAGGTAGCTTTAATCAGCGCCAGCATTTAATCTATAATATAAAACTGAATCTCTGAAATTAAACCGATTTCGCTATTTCTTTTTTTGTTCTGTTGTTTAATGTCAGAAGATGGTTCTTATGAAAAAACTAAAATACGTAGAGAAAGTAGGGTAGGTAGGTAAAAAATTGCATTGCAAGGCGTGCCAGTTATGCTTTAATTTCCATGTTATGAGGGCCGTGTCTATGGTCATCAATCCGGGCACAAATCGAGCCTCCGTAGCTGCCTGAGAACTGAGTAAATCAATACCACTTAGCCCGACCTGTGAATCGAACCCGAACTACTGTTTTATTATGTTGTAACTAGCTTCCGCCCGCGACTTCGTTCGCGTGGCAGGGTTACTTTTGGCTAACGCTAACTTTAACCCGCGCGATGATCGAAAAAAAAAAACATTTTTCTAATCTTTTCTTCCCTCTTTTTCCTTATTTTCTCACCTTTTTTTAGCCTTTGTCCGTCTTCAGGAACCCAACTGTCTCTGTACGAAAATTCATCGAAATCGATTTGGTCATTTAAGCGTGAAGACCTAACAAACAAACTCACTTTCGCTATAATAATAACATATATTAAGTAAGGATTATATTTTAATCAATAACAATTTTAACCATTATGCTAAAGATCACATCGTGTTTTGATATTATAACATCTTCCGTACTTTTCCGTACATTATTAGGTAATTTCCATACAAAACACTAGAAAGTGATCTTAAACAGAAGTTATTTAATAATTTATTGTATTATTTGTGTACCGAAGAGAAAGTTAAATATATTGGTTTTACTACGTCATCTATCTGCCTATATTGGTCATGTCACGTCAATAGATTTAACCGTCTCTTCAAAATACGATGTTATGTGCAGACGACACGGTCCTTTTTCAATTGTTTCTAAAATTCCTCTTTTCAGTCTGCAATCAACAATTTCAAACTTTATTTCAAAGTAATAAAAATCAAATTTAAATATTATTGATCTATCATTTGAATGCACTTATTGCATTTATTTAGTCATCCTGACACGAATAGAGCTGTGACGCATATCAAGTTGAAATTAAAAAAAAAACAAGTGACGTTTGTCGTTTTTTTGTTCTAAATTTAAATTGGTTTTCCAAATTTAGATAAGTCCTTGACGTCTGCACAATTATTTAGTTATAATAGAATGCTTTTAGTCGCAACATGATCACACATTTCGATGCTTCCCACTGGGCACTGGGCATTCTTCCTTCAATTTTATTCTTCATTCATGACTTCTGCATGTACCACTGTCCATAATATACGGCTTAATAGTATTTAGTTTTTAAGTTTTTATAGAACATGATTTCTAACTAGAACTGTTTAGATTGGAATTTCGTAAAATTGATTTTAAAAATATTGTGATACCTACGCATTAAATTATTCACAAAATTGTTATTCGAAATTTAAATTTTGAAAGTTTAAAAAAAACGCGTTCTAATCCGTAAAGGCGTTTACAATTGACAGGAAAAAATATGATTTAATTATTAATTCTCTAATAAGTGTTTTGTTTTTATCGAATAAATTTATTCAACGATTATGCATTTATGTTATAAATAACACATTTTCCAGTCTTAATAGTGCTGTAATAGGTGAGACTATGAAGCTATAGTTATTTTATTTTATAAATACATATATTAATTTATTTCTGATTTTCTTTTTTGTACAAATTAAATAGTGTTTTTACAAAAAAAAACAATCTAGTTGATAAATTTATATAAACAGTAATATTTGTTTTTTTCCTGTTTTTATTTATTTAGTTAAAATATTTATCTTATTCCAACCAACCTCTTAGAAGCCGGTGCAACATCTTGGCACTACAAACCAATGGAAAAAACCGTGAGTCAAAGGTTAAAAAAAAAACTATCCGTAGTAACGTAGATAGCTATTTCCCTAGATACGACATCCCGCCAGCCAATCCAGGTGCGAACCTGTCCTAGAATAGACCAGACCCTAGATCCAAGCTACCCAGGGTCCATCGAAGTGTGTGATGGCGGTGCGAGGTATGACGGTGATCCTGCACAGGGTGGTGGCGAGGCGCGTGTGGGGCGCAGCCAGAGGTTCTCGGCATCTTCGACGGGTTCCCTCGGCAGGGGTGCGCTCTCCGACCCGGACCTCCAGAGCAGGCTGCAGCCGAGTGTTCCTGTATTCTGGGTTCGTATCTGTGTGTTGGTGATGTGGTTCCCTGCTTGCACCCTACTGTTTGTGGCTTGTTTTGGTAGCGTTCTGCTTTGGAGCGAAGGTAAGTCAGCTACTGGTGTTGGTGAGGCTTGGAGTTGAGCTTGTATTGTTACAAGAGACATTGTTCTTTATACAGATGCAGGATTTATACGTGTTATCAAGGTTCTGTTTTTAAAAGATAGGTTCTGTCTGTGTGTGTGTTTGATTACACAGGAATATGTAGTTATGAATAAAGTAGGATTCATGAATTTGCGACCAGCACGCAATAGATATTCACAACTTCTGCTTACACTCGCATTGCATCGCACATTGGCTTTGATTCGCAAATTCTTTGTATTATTTTATTATGAACTTCTAAATGTATTTAAAAACCAGCCAAGTGCGAGTCTGACTGGCGCACCGAGGGTTCCGTACAAATTTGCGACATAAATGGTCACATCTTTTGATTGCGGACTATAAATATGAGTATATAGTTTTAATGTCATGACAGACAGACAGACGGACAACAAAGTGATCCTATAAGGGTTCCGCTTTTTCCTTTTGAGATACGGAACCCAAAAAACTGCTAAATACAGCGGTTTTTTTATATGTGTTGATGATGATTGACAAAGACGTTAAGACTAAAATTCGACCCTAAGATAGTTGTGATAAGGCTTAGTCAGATAAAAACGGTTGACGAAAACCAAATTTAATCTAAAGATTAAATTTTAAAAATGATAGATGAGGAAAACAAGTCTAACTACGGTGGTTTTTCCGATAAAAACTTGCACTTCTTAGAAATAATCGACATTTACGTCGTAAAGTATAAATCAGGATTTGGTGTTCTTTAAACATAATTAAAAATATAAAGTAAAGTACGGCCAACGAGAAGCGACACCAAATGTAAACAAAACCCATGCTAAAACCCCATCTAAAATGGCCGCCCGAATGTTGGCGAACCCGTCTTAACATTGTCATGTTTTTGCCGGGAGAACGAGACATTACGACAATGGCACAAGATGGAAAGAGCTAAATATTAGATTGTCAACGCCACAGTTGTTCTTTAGGTTAATGACCTTTCGTATCGCTGCTAGTTGGCCTTAGTGTAGGTACTGTGACGTATGCGCAAATGTACTACAATGAAAAATTGTTAGTAATAGTTAAAATAACCATAGATGGACAAATACTTATGATTTTTCAGTGTTAGTGTAGTTTACTAGATCGAAAAACGCATCAAATAAATTTAATTTATTAAAATTATTTCGCATAAAAACAACTTTTATTGAAAGTAATATCATTTTCACTATCGGTAATCTTGAAAATAATAACTATATTTAATGATACTGATCTTATCTTTAAGAATCTAAAACGTCAGTAAAATTCCAGTTCTCACGTCAATAACTTGATAAGGTCATAATGATAAACCTATTAATTAATTCATTATTTAATTAACTGCCATTTTGGGGAATTTTATGACATTTTCATCGAGGAGAAATGTCATCGGAACGTCATTCTGGAATTTAAAAAGCGAATCAATTAGTTTGTGTTTAGTTTTGTATTTGAATAACTTGATCAAATGATGCACAATATACCTATATTGCGCATCTATATATATTGTGTACTGTAAGAGGTTTTATAACCTAACCAATGCTGGCTGGTTTACCATAACGTTCAAATACTCATTTTGTTTTTTTTTTTAATTAAAAGAGAATAAGAAAATGTCGGAAGCGTAGGTTTGAGGAAAAAGTGTGACATGTAAATTAAAATTAATACGATTTAAATTGTAATCCAAAAAATATTATTTGCGCTTAGTCGTGACAGTACCTACACTGGTATTATAGTGATTAATATTTTATGCTTAATAAAAGTTTTAAATACATTCATTATTTGATTGATAGACGACAGAGATATAGCCTTAAAACTCTAATCAATGAAATATTGTATAGTATTTAAATTTAAAGGGATGTATTTTTGAAAAAGTACTGCTTGATAGGGTTAAAAAGGGTTGCAAGTTTCTGGCCTTGATAGTAGTGAACTACAGGTTTCATATTTCTAAACATTTGTATGTCCAATTTCAGTTACATTATCTTCAGCTCGCTATACATATTTAGATAAAAGGACCCTTATAGTAACGACATTTATAAAATCAACTCTACTATCTCGACATATAATTCAAAATCGCCTACACCAAAGTTTTTAATCAACATCCTTTAAAACACTGTTTACCTTAACTAAAAACAATTTGCATTCACTTTTAATATTAGATCAAGTTTATTTGGTCTTTAAACTTTTATTTTATCAGATACATCTTACCAAATAGGTACTAACCATTTTTATTACGTATACTCGTCGAGTCAATGCCAGACAAAATAGAACTCTATATAAATAGCAATAAGTGTTAGATGATAAGTAGTGGGATGTCTTCGGTTTATTTATTGCACATAGCGTAGATTTCCCAGACGTTATTCTAATATAATTCGTATATATCGAAATGCCGACCGATTTTAATAGAAATCATTGACATTGTTTATGCTGAAGTACCGCTGAGCTGCGATGTTCAAACTTGTTGTGTTTATGTTAATTTGGTACTTTGATTTGCTAATGAAAAATTTTAATTCGTTCTAGTAAAAAGTTAAACGATTTAAATCGTTTTAAGAAGGTGTTTAAAAAGTAAAACTGGAAATATTATTTTTTCATGTGGAGCAGTATTAGAAACATAAACCAAAATTATTTTGTATCCATGTTGAAAACTGATTTAAAAAGCTCGCAAGTGCAGAATAGTTTATTTTTGCATCATCACAAGGTGCGGCATTTCAAATTAATGTATTTTATGTTCTATTAATCATTAACGCGTCACGGCTACGATGACGAATCATAGTTCATTTATAAATATGCATTTCATTTCAAAAGTACCGTAGCTTAGAAAGAGACAAATATATTTTACACAGCCACAATATAATTAGCTCAAACGATTTTCGCATGAAAACATCAGCTGCTACGCCGCCCGCTACGCCGCTACGAGAGTGCTACGCCGCGTAGCACTCGGACAGTTTGAGAACCGTCGGCGTTCACCGACGCTCTCGTGTTTTATGGCGCATTATGCTATAATAATATTTTTTACTTAGCACATTTTTGTTTATACCTGCACTATGGAGTGTGTGAGTGTGCGAGAGTGAGTGAGTGCGTGTGAGTGTGCGCGGGCGCGGGCCGTTCACTTAAAAATATAAAAATGTCGTTTGCTCCTCGTACCGAACGGCGCGGAATCTAATAGCCAACAGATTTTTATGTTCTTTCGCGGTACCAGATTGTGTTACACGGTGGGCCCACAGGTTTTTTCTACCTCTTTGCTGGGAGAATTGACTTTTGTTACGAATGTGGCCGGTTTATGGTGACGCCCAATTAGCGATGGGCTCGCAATCTGTGTACCGCACGGCTTTTGTTACAAATGATTTATGTCTATGAGCGTTCGGACTTCGAAGCGGTCTCGCAATGGCAATTTAGTTTTTGAGGATTAATTATATGTTAAATATTAAATTTCGAGGTTAGAACTGTAAAGCGGCAGACTTGTGTTCGGCTGTTCTCTGTTAAATCTTTGTTTCTGACATTAAGTGGGCTATTTGCTTGCTTAAACAGAGACTCTGTTATGCAGAAGTGAGGTTGAATAGTATTAAAGTCTTTACGAGTATTCTTTCGGAGTAAACAATCATATTTCTGGGTATTAGTCGCAACAGTAAGCGTTGGCATTGATCTATTTGCGTCAATCATAGCACATGGCACTGGGAGAGCTAATAAACTTATATTATTGCTGATGCTCGTGGATACTTACATACATAACTGCCCGTAAACTGTCAGGGAATATAATGGTACTCGTAATTCACTATTATAAACAAATAATCAAAATTTGAATGTTTTGAATACAATTGTTAGTAATTAAAAATAAATCATTAAAAAGGCAATGTTGCTTAAATCACAAAAAAGAAAATTTTTGACGCTCTTTTTTTTTTCAAGAGCTCTGTTGTTGTTTATTTTTTAATGTATTAATTCATTTATTTTATTTTTATATGTGTATTGGTGTCTGCATAAGTATATAAGTTCACGAAAATCAATTTTTTATTTAGTAAATATTATTTGGTAGAGAACGCCTTACATCATTAAGTCCGCCTATGTACCACTATTGTACATAAAGTATAAATTAATAAAAACATCCATTTTTATACGTACCTACTACATTTTCGAAGAGTTTAGGAGTTCTTTCAACATATCACGTAAAACGTAAACTAAAAAACTTACCTTCAAATTATAAGCACGTTGCTACTTTCAAACACTACTATATTAGCTCATAAAATCATACCTAAATAACCCCCATATACAACACCAAAACTTTTACCCAAACCCCAGCCTACACGATTTCGCTTTACCACATAAACTTGTAACAAAACTCAACTAAAACTTTAATAACTTCATAAAATAGAAAACGTATGCGCTCTAGATAAATTACAGAGATAGGAACTGGGGACAGACGGACATACACACGTATGTATGTATGTGTTCGAGTCAGATCATTAATTGCTGGACCACACACGATATCGGTATTGTACGATAGTAATGTAACTGTTTATCATTCACAATTAAACTCAGTTAATGGGGACGGTTAATGAAGAAAGAATCGTGGTTAAGGATTCCGTATAGATCGGGTTTTCGGTAAAGATTAGAGAAAGATTGTTATATTAAATGTTATAGAGGTTACTTGAAGATTTAAATTGTTATGTGATCTTTAATTTCATCCAGTACTAAATTAGTTGTGGAGGTCAGAAAAGCAGTCATTCCATGTAATGCTGCATCCGGTTAGACTGGAAGCCGACCCCAACATAGTTGGGAAAATGCTAGGCAAATAATAATATGATCAACAATTCATTTTGAAAAATGCAAAGAGGTAGCATAACTTTGCTGGCACCTAAATAAATTGTAGTCATAGGTAGTCTTAAAAGCAAGTCGCTTAGGAAATTTTGTTGAGTAGGTCTATGTAGTATGGGCAAAAGAACACAACATCAAATAAAGTGTGTTTCAAGTTGCCATATTTAATAGATAATTGTTTTCTAACCAAAACTAACTTAGACCAAACTATTTTACAACCAATAAATGAACGGAAAGAGACCAAAACACATGATTTCAACAAATAAACTTTATTCTTTTACCCTTCGAAAATCCTTAGTCCATAAACGACAAAAATATACATAGAAACTTTTTAACACCCCCTAAAAACTTTCCTATTTTACAATTAATACGGCATTTTCCGAATCATTAACTATTATTGTTTCGCCATTAACAAACTTTAGTTTGTACCTGCGATTTCTGTGAAACTAAAACTACCTTCTTTTACTGTAACAATAAAACTCTGAAAGTTGTAGTTATTAATGTCGAATTTATGACTATTTTGTTCGGGAGTATTCTTTTTTATTAAAGTTTTTTAACGAGTTGTGCAGGTTAATGAGTTGGGCCTATTAAATTAGTAGTTAATGGGTACTTTGTAACAGTATGGATCGTTAATGTTGCTGTGTAAGCGTTTATGTGATGTGGCGGTGAGATAGATAGGTATTAGAAGAGCGTGTTTCGTGGTTGTACTAAGTAATAGGTACCTCTGCTAAAGTCTTCAGTGAAACATTCATGATGTTCTTTTTTTATTGTTCTAATAAAAAAGTACAGACGCCTGCACATCAAGCTACTACAATCTGTCAGATTTGTTTGATAGATTTTCGACTTTATTTCTAAAGTATTAGGTTCAAGGTTCATTGGGAAAAATTTTCAGTTTCGGGTAGCTTGACCTGCTGGTGTCTGTACATACATTATTTAAATGACGCTGAACACCACACTAGGATACCCTGTGTCTTAGGGTTCAGTCTCTTTCGTCTCTAATCCAATATACAAAAGCAGTTTTTTAAACAACATATTTTATTTATTATGTTCGTTTGTAACCATATTGAGGGTAGAAACACAATATATTATTTACCAATCCATAGATAATTTAAAAAAAATGGAACATTGGTTTTAATATCTCTGCAGGTATGAGCTGAACCAAAAATAAATCAAGAACTTATTTCACTGAGGGAAAGAGACAGAGCTATATAGGGTGTCTAGCACCATCTCTTTCTCACACAGGAATAAGAACTGCTATAAGATGTCATGGTAACCCTTCAGTGCTTTCCGGCTTATTTAAATAGTATTTAACACCCTTATATAATATATACAGTTACGTTATTTGTCTCCATATAATACTCCAACATAACTCCTTAATTACTCGTCCATACATTAATAGTTTTATACCCACATTTACGGGTAAACAATTTTTATTCGATAGCCCATTATCGGATGTTAGTTGCGGCATCCACTGGTCCCATAAACAGTTCATCCCCGTTTTATAGAAGCATAATAACTGGTATAAAAGTACAATTTTATATGATTCCTATGAGATTGATGTTTATCTTGGAATAGCTAGTTTTATGGGATGGGTGAAGTGTATGGCTGGTATTGTTTTATGGCGAATGGTTTCTTGTTTGTTTCGTTGTTGCTTAGGTGAGCGTTAAGTGTGATGTAATATGGTTTAGAAGAACTTTCTATGGTGTCTGTACCTACTACCTACTACTATTTGACGACACGGTTGGTGCAGTGGCTGAGCGATCGATTGATGCGCTGCGTGTTGCTGATTCGATTCCCGCACGAAACAAATATTTGTATGGTCTACAGATAAGTAGTTGTTCCGGGTCTGGCTGTTTGTGTATGTGGGCCGGGTTTTAGTCAGTACAAGTCTGACACTCCCCCTCGCACCGTCCAGAGCGGGGGAAGTTATTTGATGATTTCCTATCCCAAAAAAAGGGTTCCGTACAAACTTGCGATATAAACAGCCATATCTTTTCATTGATTGAGTTGATTTTTTTATTACAGTTCTAAGAAACCACAAACTTGAGTCATCATCTGCCTAGCCTTTTCCCAACTATGTTGGGGTCGGCTTCCAGTCTAACCGGATGCAGCTGAATATCAGTATTTTACATGGAGCAACTGCCTATCTGACCTCCACAACCCAGTTAATACTGGGTAATACGATACCCCTTGGTAAAACCACAAACTTGAGTATATGGTCTTAATTTCAATTCGATACCTTCACTGGATCCCAAAATAAAGAGTCTTGAGTGACAGACAGACAGATGGACAACAAAGTGATCTTAAAGGGTTCCATGATTTTCCTTTTGAGGTACGGAACTCTAAAACGAGTGTATTTTATCGCAACTAAATTCATAGATACACAAAACCTAATACTTCACCAATACCACTACCCAATCTAATATTCCCAAAACTCGTTCTTTTAAACAGAATCACAATAATTACAAAAACAAAAACGTTTTAACATTTACCTGCTTATTCTAGATAAATCTATGGAATTCTACCAAACGTTATAATACCTAACATTATTTTAATTATTTCGGACAAACACCGCTGTGATTTACATTAATTACTTTACTTGTCATTAAAACTCGTTTTCAAGATAATAATACGAGTATAATGTTATGTGTAAGTGTGTGCTCTTTTATTGGTACTTTATATTGTATGCCATCTTGATTTATGTGAAGCTATTATTAAGACTGACTACTAAAATAGATTTTGGCAATATCTACACTTATATTTTTAAACAGGAAATATTTGTATACGAATTATCTCAAAAACTATTGAACCGATTTCAAAAATTCTTTCACCATTGGATTGGTACGTTATTACTCAGTATTATGCAGTACTAGCTTTTGCCCTCGGCTTCACTCGCATTAAATTCGGGGTAACACAGATTTTCTTACCTGTTTTGCAGGCGTTACCTGTAGTTTTTGCCCTTGCGCCTTATTTTATGTAATAGCAAAGCTAAGTTTTCCCTTTTTCTTCCCTCATTCTCACTCATTTCTAACTTTAAATAAACTAACCTATGTACGTCTCCAGGGTCCCAACTATCTCTCTACTAAAGTTCATCAAAATCGGTTTGGCCATTTAGGCGTGAAGACGTAACAAACTCACTTTCGTTTTTATAATATTAGTACGGATAGTAAGGAAGTAAAGTAAGGATATACTATCACACAGCACCACTTAGGAGCTGAGCTCTAGACAATCAAACGCTTTAGGTATTCGGTTATTTATTGATCAACGTAAAATAAACAAAACTCAGATCGTGTTGATTAAACAACTAGAAGTTTTATTTGGCTTCCCAGTTATCATTAAGCACTTTACCTTATCTTTTGAATCAAAATCAAAAGTCATTTATTTTAATTAGGCTGATAATCAGCATGACTTTAAACGTTAACATTACAAGAGACAGTTCCGTGGTCCCCCACAACGACCGCCCTTCGCCACGTCCTAGTGTTTTAAGTAGGAAGAAGTGGCGGAACAAACTTCCCAGCGAATTAGAATAGAATTATACTTTATTATACAACTAGCTGTTCCTCGCGGTTTCACCCACGCTGCTCAGCACCTGTTGGTCGTAGCGTGATGTTATATAGCCTATAGCCTTCCTCAAGAAATGGACTATCCAACACTAAAAGAATTTTTCAATTCGAACCAGTACTTCCTGAGATTAGCGCGTTCAAACAAACAAACAAACAAACTCTTCAGCTTTATAATATTAAGTATAGATAAAAAAATTAATACATAACTATGTCTATGGAAATAGTAACATAGTATTCTATGTCACACATTATGTAATGAATATTTAAATATCTAGAAATCATTATTTAGTTGTAACAAAACACAAAACCAACTTCATGAATACCTAAATGAATAGCGACTTATCCCGAGATGTCCCAGCAGCTTAGACAAATATATTATCACGCCAGTTATCTCTAAAGGATTAGTCAGAGACGTACTTACTGACTAGTTGGCGCATTGGCTGAGCGATCGACTGCTGCGCTGCGTGTCGCGGTTACGATTCCCGCACGGAACAAATATCTGTATGACGTGCAGATAGTTGTTTCGGGTCTGGCTGTTCGGGTATGTGAGTTTAAATGTTTGTAAACGCACCCACGATACAGGAGAAAATGCTTCTGTGAGGCAACGTTTTTTTTTTTAAAAGAATATGGGACATAAATCTAGGATGCTCCTGAAAAAATGCTGAACGAAAACACACGATAACACTTTACAACGAATCATAAATTATTATTATCCTGAAATAAAGTCAAATGATAAGTTTGACACTATACGATTTGTAAATAATCAAACGCGTTAGTTAATTTTAAAAATCGCGTTAGATATTCTAAAACCTAGTTAGATATTCTCTAAAATCGCGTTATAATTTTAAAAATCGCGTTACTATTTTTTAAAATCGTGTTGGTTGTTTTGTCATTCTGAATCTAGCTGTAAATCCGCATAACATCTAATAAATAGTTAATTGCAATACCAGCCGAACATTCCGCCTAGCCGTTAACTTCGTAGTTACCTATATCTACCTACTTACATACATATGTTTGTATGTATGTCGGCTGGTTGTGGGACATCTCGTTATTTCTATTTTATTGTATGAATACATAATGACCAGCTTGCGACACACCAATTGCTGATCTTAGCGCTTACTACGGTAAAATTTACATAGATTAAGATTTTTTGGATAAGTGGTTGTGATAAGAATTTAGACGGCATTTATGTGCGCAGTGTGAAGAAGTGATTATAAACGGTTATTGCCGATTTTTTTATTTTTTAAAGATAACAGTAAATGTTACTTGTTTTAATGACGTAAAGAGGTAATCTATGTATTCATAACATATTAGTTTTATTATAAACCATTTTTATTAATAAAGGTGACCATCATCTTCACTAAAAAAATATTTAAAGTACAAATAGTCTTTGTCTTATAAAGTTGTCAATTACGACTGTTTTTATCACTTAGATGATTGGTTAATCATCTCAAATGCAAGTGATAAAAACAGTTAGTACTTACTTTAAATTAAGTGACAATAAATTATTACCATAGAAACTTATTCTAAAAATAATATAATTAAAAAAAACAACAGGATTGCTAGTTTGCTTAGATTAAAACGAAAGGCAAATATTATATGTTTTTTTTTTCTATCAAATGCTACTAGCACGCACACAACAATTTAAATCAATTTATAAAAGACTCAAAAGACTGTTTATCTTATTACTTGTAATCTATTAAAAAAACAAACCTCCCAGAAGCTTACAAAAAGTATACACAAATCAATGAACTCAATACCGCTCTATCTGTTCATATTGTCCAATCTTTATCGCCACTAGAATTGAAATTGATAAGTAGGTAGGTAGGTAGGTATGTGGCATATGCTTGTTTATGAGTATTCCGTATCTTTATTATTTAAATCTTTTAAAACCAGTCGCACTTAACTGATTGCGTTGGTGTATTCACGTTAGTAATGTCCACATTTTTTTTTTCTAACAAGTATGAATATTTTTTCTTTCTAATTAATTTAATGTTTGTGTTTTTTTGTAATTACGTGTTGGTGTTGTTCATTTTTATAAAGAAATAGAAGGTACTCTTTATAGACGGGTTAAAAAAAGTTTTTTTTTTATGTTAAATTTATTGTCCATCCATTTTCCATTTTTTGGTTTTGATTTCCTGAACATACTGCTATCTTAAATCTACGGTTATGTAACATACGAAAGGCGGAGCGTTCTAACACGCGCAAAAAATTTGCTCAAAAGGATGCTCCTCAATGTAACTAGCATAAGTTATTTAAGTTACTGAATAAACATTTTATTATATTTATTTATTGTTTAATAGATATAAAAATAGCTGGTTTGAAATATTGATTTCGTACTCAATGTTTCGCTTCAAAAGGTTTCTTGTTAAAAGCCTCTGAAAAAGATAAACATTTACCTTTTAAGAACACCGTTAAAAAAGCCAATATATTGTATATTTTTGAGAGCAAAATCTCACAAATTTTTAGACGAAAAATTAGAAGACGATCAATCCTCAAAACAAACAGATAATAACGAATTTAACCACATACCTACAATAAAGAATGGTCTCTCATCGGAAACAGGAAACTAACATCAGTAAGCAGGTTACAGTACCAGCCTTTCACTGCGTAATAATTGTTATTTATTGTGATTGGCCAGTGTTTTGTTTCTCACGGTAATCGTTACTTATAATTAAGAAGTGTGATGGAATATCGATCCTAAATCAAAGCAATTTGTGGCGATTTCTCAAAATCAACATGTAAGGAGAAGGTGAGGCAGATGATGTATGTGCTGCAGGGATATACCTCTTTGCTGTGAAAGACGGCCCTGTAAGAGGGCCCAGGTCAAGATGGTGTCATTCAAGTGTGCCTGTGCGTTATTAATGAGGTTTTCTGTTTGCATGGGTAGACTAGTTATCCGGTCATCATCTGCTTAGCCTTTTCCCGAACATGCTGGGTCGCTGGCTGCAGCTGAATACCAGTATTTTACATTAATCGGCTGCCTATCTGACCTCAACGATCCAGTTAGTGCTGGGTAAGACGATAACCTTTAGTAAAACTGATTGTTAGACTTCTACGACACTGACTACCTGTAACGACTGTCAAAGATCTACAAATGTCGTAATTCTCGTTGTGCATTTCGTGGTTTCGGTG
The DNA here is from genome assembly GCA_958449745.1 of Ochropleura leucogaster. Lineage (NCBI taxonomy): Eukaryota > Metazoa > Arthropoda > Insecta > Lepidoptera > Noctuidae > Ochropleura > Ochropleura leucogaster. Next base: position 18,512,383 of record OY288208.1, read on the forward strand.
CATGGAGGACACTTGGTAAGTAATGGGTGGTCAACCATCCACGAACCAACCTAGGCAAGCAAGGCTGATCGACCTGAGCGGCTGTTATTAATTAACCACGAACTCTTCGATGCATTTATCAGTTCATAAAACCAATTATGGAATAAATGTTCTTGCAATCTTGATTATATTTTTAAGATTAATGTAATGACAAATTTAGATTAATATATTGATATATTTAGATTAATATGATGACAGTTTTAGATTTAAATATTGACAGACAAGAAAAATCTTAATCAAAAATACTACCTTCAAAATAGAGAGTATAAGTCTCAAAGCATATACAAGTATGAAAAATTAGACGCGCGTCCTACTCAGACATAATTTAGACCTCTTAAATACTCTAACTTGATATATGTATTACATGACTAAACTTTGTGATTTGTGAATGGGAGATCAGTTTCAATAACATCCGATGCCCTCTAGCGATCTTTTAGCAACATATAATTGCAGTTTTACGAATCATCGAAGCGCATTAGACGTCTATTAATGCGAAGATTGGCGCATGCCATTACGTGGGCGAACCGACTAGCTTCTTAAAAGAAATTGCTTATAAATGTGAGTTATTAAGTAATAAAAAAGGTAATATGTCTGGGGTATTGATGATATACATGGTGTGGTACAAACAGGTACATCTTCACTAACCTTTTAAGATTGGGGACACGCTTGAATAATTAGAAAACGGAATTGTTCGTGAATATTTAAATATGATTTTTCATTAAGATGTTACATCCTCTATTCATTGATTAAACTGTATCTTATATTATAATCTGCTCAAATATTTGAAGGCATTAACCTCTGACTTAAGCACGCGAATTGACGCAACGCGTTGTCTATGCCCCGCACAGTGTGCCCGACCCTAAACCCATCGAATATAATTTGGTACAATTATAATTTGTACATCGTAAATGCACTAATGATTCTTCCTCATTTTGACACAACGTTAATTAAAAACAAGCTCAATAAACGTCACTAAGTGATTTTTATTACCCACCATAATGAATCCAACGTCCCATAGAGTATCATAAATTATATATTGCTATATAATTTCAAATGTTTTAAGTTTAAAGTTAAGAAACTAGGTATACATTAGGTAATGCGTGAACTATACTATATTATGTCGCCATTGGTTTTGTAACATCTAATTATGAAATATGGTCGTTATTTTTTAAATGTAAATCGAAAGTGCCATCTGTGTCGAGTGCGGCATCAAGAGATGGATATTGGTGTAGTATGTTTTAATCATAGAGGGACTTTTATTGCCTCATATTGATGAATAATATTAACTATTCATATTAGTGATGTCGTTTGAATAGTTTGCCTGTTCGTTGCTTTTGTTCTATCGTGTTTTGCTGGAGAGTTTAAATAAGTGGCGTTTTAGGGGACTATCTTTTGTAAAGTTTGATGTTCAGAAAGTTATTTATTGTCATTGTCAGCCTTATTTGAAAATGACTTTTAATTTTGTAGTTAGTGATAATAGCGTGATTTTTTCATTGCAAAACTGTAAATGCATTTTTTTTTTCAAAAAAAGTGAGAAATGAGTGAAATAGATGGAAGAAAAGAGAAAACTTAGCCCTAGCACAATAAATAAGGCGCAAGGGCAAAAACTACAGGTAGCAGGCACCTGCAAATCAGGAAAGCGGATCTGAGTTTAACGAATTTAACGCGGTCGAACTCTAGTTGCAGGCAGATGCTGGATGCGGCAAGCTGAAGACAGGGCGCTATGGCGCTCATTAGGGGAGGGCTATGTCCAGCAGTGGACTAATATAGCCTGATGATGATGATGATGATGATGAACTCTAGTTGTCGTCATTTTTAAGTTCAAAATACGATCAGTAGTTTTATCAAATCGTATCCCTCTCACAACCAGAACGATCGATCTCTCGAAAACGCAATAATCGCGTTCATAATGTCACTCATTATGTTCGTGAACCCGCGTTCGTTTTTTGACATAGCGAATTCTCGTAGCTTCGCTTTGGTTAGAACGCAAGCCAATAAAACACAAAATATTTAAAAGACATACTTAAATATCTAATTACGGAAACGATATTAATTTAAGTATCTCAGGTGTATAATATATTATGTTTGAGAAGTACTTATAATATTAATGTAGTTACGTAAACTGAGTGTTAACGTCATTTCTGTGAGAACTAGTTGAACTGTGAACGCGTCAATGTATTCGTTACTTATATAGTGGATTATGGTACCAAGAAATTAGGTGATTATTCGACTTGTTTGAATAATTATCACATTCTAATGAACGGCTTTTTAGTCTCAAAATACTTCTTGTGAATTGTTAATTATGTTACAAATGCTCGCGCCTTTCTCCCGCGTGCAGTTTGGTAATTTTCTCATGAAATCGTACTTCCGGGATAATAGCTATCATTAGTGCTAATACAAATTTTAAACTATCTGTCTTAAATTTTATCCATATCCGTTCAGTAGTTTTTGCGTGAAAGAGAAGCAAACGTCCAAATATGCCCTTGTCCCATTCTATTTGGGGTCGACGCAACACGTTTTCTTCTTCCATTCTCCCCTATCAAATGTCACGGCATAATCCTCAGAAACTATCGAACTTTAATTTCTGCTTTTTTTATTTCTAATGTGAAATAATAATAATAATGCTTCAGCATTATTATGAATTGTACAGACGCCTGCACATCAAGCTACTACAATCTGTCAGATTTCTTTGATAGATTTTCGACTTTATTCCTAAGGTTCAAAGTTCATTGGGAAAAATTTACAGGTTCGGATAGCTTGATCTGCAGGCGTCTGTACCTATGGATATTTACGTGACGTGTGACGTTAACAATATTGGAACACAAATTTCAAAGAGTATTAAAGCGCTATTTGTTTTGGCAAAATGAAGTTCAGTTCTTTAGCAGAGCACAATAACTCTTGCTTATTGCATGAAAAAAATAATTTAGATTAGCACTCAATATGACAATGTTGGCGTTGTCTATAGTGAAACTGGATGAATCCACAATGCACCGGAAAAGCTTTGTCCAACAATAAAATCTTCAACTAAATCGGAGCAATAATCTCATCACATTCTCACACAATCTAAGCTCACTATAAACTTTTACGACATAACCGTTAGACACCGAAATGGTCAAATCTGTCTCAAAAATAAAAACCTAAAGAAAGCTTATAACACACTTAATGCATTGTACTCCCTTTTTTACGCTTGGTTAATCAGCAAATAATTTCCCCCGCTTTGGGCGGAGCGGGAAAAATTGAGTGTCAGTCTTTTACTGTCTAAAACCCACCCATATTCTTTCCTTTGGGTTTTTTTATGTTCCGGGGCCACGGTATCTCTTTCGAGCAACCCACAACCCCGGCAGGCAGTGGCGGTGGCCTAAGTTGGCAAGATCTGGTTGTTCTGGGACACAGAGGTGCAGTTATGTCTTCGAATCGTATACTTGTGTGATTACCATCTATACTAATATTATAAAGCTGATGAGTTTGTTTGTTTGTTTGAACGCGCTAATCTCAGGGACTACCGGTTGGAATTGGAAAATTCTTTCAGTGTTGGATAGTCCATTTCTTGAGGAAGGCTATAGGCTATATAACATCACGCTACGACCAACAGGTGCTGAGCAGCGCGGGTGAAACCGTGGGGAACAGCTAGTTTTTATATATAAGTGACATCATCAGTCAACATTGTGTAACAACACATATATTGTACGACAATTGGAGCGCTCGTGGGCAGAACGATTATCTGAATACTAATGTATAAAGATATTACTAATATGTGGTTATAAATGGACATTGGTATGACATGAATATTTTATGTTCGTTTAGTCTTTTAAAGTAAATTGGGATGTGTAAATAACGAGGTCATAAGGAGGTGTCACATACAAGACACCCACAGGATAGACCTATTAAGAGGGTGCATCGCCCGGTTCTATTATCGCCCGGTTGTATTTTGACATACGTCTCATAGAACGACTACTATCCGTAAGCAAAACGACTCATTTTTTGTTTTTTGGAACCGTGCGTAAGTCAGCAAAAGTCTGACACTCTTGCCCGTTCCGCCCGGAGCATCAGATAGACTTTACGTTATTTGATGATTTCCCATCTGAAATAAAAAAGAGTCAGTCATACTTCTCTATACTTACTTATTTGAATAATAGATTTAAACAAAAAAAAAATATTGCAAATGTAACATTGGATAAGGTATTGTATGAGTTTTAGGTAACAAAAAATTTTAGATATAGAAATATTTTAGTGCAACACTAAGTGGTTTTCATTCAGTAATATTAAAGCGACTCACACAACATTAACCAAAGAAAAAAAAACTTATCTAAAACAAAAGAAGGAGGTATCTAATTATTCTGTGTCTCACGGCTGTGCAAGACAACTTGTGTCCTACGCTGGTTTACAATTCAATTACAAGTTATTCTCTGTCAGTATCGTATTGCCATCCTAAAATAAAACGGCCGCCATTTTGTTTCATAATCACTAAAATTATATTTTCCTGTTACCACGTTGTAAAGTTGCACGTGACTTAGAATAAATCAATTGGACACAAATATCTTTTAAATGCAATAATAACCCGTTACACCAATATTGCTTTTCTGTGTCTTACCGTCAAATTGCGTCACTGCATTAAATTCACTGGACATCTCAGTTATTTACGACTTATATCCGGATATAAGCAGTTGTAACTGGACTAAACCGGTTTTGATTACAATTAATATCGTCGCCGACTTAACATTTGTTGTGCATTGCTTGAGGCTCGTTATAATTTATAGTGCCGTAATGAGATTTTAGTAGGGATAATTTTTTGTCTGTCAATGTTTGGGTATATCGTAGAAATCTACACTCGACAAAGGAGATAAGTACCCAGTCTCATCAGATGGAGTTGAAATTGTCTTAAAAAATCAATTGATGTTTTCAAAATTAAGTTAAATTTATTTGATAGAAAACAAAAATTTCCTTTAATTCAATTAAAGAAAATCAACTATATTTGACGAACCTGTTAACTTATTACTTTTGCTGACTGTACTAGTTGTTTAATAATGGTTTGCGCACAGGAATTATGATATTGAAATTGTCTGATAATACACACTTCTACTTACACTTTGGTTGCAAGCACATGAAGTCCTGGGTCCAGTAGCAGTTACGTGTCTGGATTTGTACCCTGTTGATGGTAATAGGTTCGCCCCTATAATACATGAGCCTTTTTTTTGGGGTTGGAAATCATCAAATAACTTCCCCTGCCCTGGGCGGAACGGGAAGGGGGGAGTGTCAAACTTGTATTGACTAAAACCTACCCATGTTCCTTCCATTGCCCTTTATATTCCGGGGCCGCGGTATCTCTTTCGAACAACCCGCAACAAAGCAACCTATTTGCAGTAGGATATGACTGAAAACTAAATAAAATCAGTACACATTTTCTTTGGTATCAAAAGTTTTATTTTTAGTCTAACATAAAAAAAACCCACGGTGACTTGATTAAATTAATATAAATAAATTGTATTTCAAATGTGAGACAATATATCTCGGCGACCTTTCACTAAACTTTCCTATTTCACGTCTTGTACAGGCCTCCATAACACGACCATAAACTAAATCGTAAAATATTGAAACCAGTGTAGTCTGACCTTTATGTCACATTTTATTGAGCAATTCTCAACCTTATTGCTTTTTAGTTAGGAGTGAGTTCATAAATAATACAGCTACAATGGTTGATCTATAAATTAATCACCCGGTTGTTCGTGATTTATTGTTTTTTAACACTTCAATAGCTGCCGATGTCCATTTGGAGGCATTTTTCAGTATGGTGATCTGACAGCGATGATCCGCACACTAATTTACGTAGACACCTCGTTTTCGATCAAGAACACCTTTTTATTTAAGTGTTAAAGTTGAATTTTGAATAACAAATGGTTTTTGATTGGTAAAGTTAAGCTGGTATCAAATAAGTAGTGTTGTTACCTAACTGTCACTTGATTTTCTTGAATATTCAACAGGCTCACTCTAAATTCGATCGGTCGGTGTTTTATGCTATAAAATATCAAAATGGGTGCAATACATCACAGTAATTAACGAACACAACGGCCTTTCTATCTAATTAGCGTCTAATTAACAACTATACGATCCTGTAAATAACTGTTTTGTTGATCATTCAACATTTATTACACGTGTTTTGGTGGTAATTTCTACAATAAATAACTAAGTTATTTTTGATGTTTTGTATTACTTGCCTATTTTATTATTGACGAGTTAAATCCATGCTATTTTAGGCTTTTCTGTTACTCAGCCATTTAACTGTGTTTAGACGGTCAGTCCTAAGAGTGTTTGGATCCAACATTTCTTGTCAAAAATGCTATCTTAAGAAATATATCGATATAAAATATATAAAATGATAAAATGAATGATATAAAATGGAAAATTTGAAAATAGAATTTTGCAGTTTTCTTTTTTTTAATCCGAATTTGAACAGATGTCATTAGAAAATACATTTAAATGTTAAAGTTTACAAAGAATAATAAGTGCTTCTTTATCATCGTTTAAATTCTATACTTAAATGTGACATTCACCAAAAAATAAACTAATCCTCCTAACTTCACAGTAAAAAGGTAATTAATATCATTAAATTATGCATGAAGGGGCCGCACATTTCGCTCAACCCGTAAAACGTCCGCCTCGGGCAAAATCAATAAAGTCCAAACATCTATTAATAAATTAAATATTCCTACTAATTGCGTAAATCAGTAGGTATGGTAATGATTCCGGTTCAATATGGTACTTTCGAATTTGATGGTATTATGTACGTTTTTCATTTATATGCTGATTCGTGGAACATGGCGGAAACACTTGGATGTTTCGGGGACGCACTGGTGTAACGACATGTCGCGATGCAATCATACGGGAGACTGTTTTGAAAAGGCGCGCTGCGGAACTTATTTTAAAGCTTATTTCAAAAAGCTAGTTCACACTTCCATGTTTATGTCAATTGCTAAATATTTACAAAAGGAGACTTCTAAAGTTTAACTTTATTATAAATCAAATCAAATCAAAATCATTTATTTGAGTAAATAAAGTACAAAACGTTGACAAGTAGTCAAAATTGATCTCTTATTTTGCCTCAAATTAAAAACAGGGTGATATATTTTTTATTTAAATTATTTTATTACAATCATGCTGTCATTATACCGAAATTCCCACCAAAGTTCAAAATTGTTCCATAATATATAGGAATAAAATTGTTTTTAAAATGTTCGGTCACTATCTGTTGCCCGCGACCTTACTTCTCGTGACATTATTTTAGAAATATTACTTTCCTTTTTCAATTAAAACGAACCATCAGTTTCCCCTTTAACATCAGCTCTCTGTTAGTAAAACTCTTATCGGGCTTAAGGACTAGAGAACTGCCGGGGTTGCGGGTTGTTCAAAAGAGATACCGCAGCTCCGGAACGCAAAGGGTAATAGAAGGAACATGAATGTGTTTTTAGTCACTAAAAGTCTGACACTCCCCCCCACTCCGCCCAGAGCAGGAAAAATTATTTGATGATTTCCCATTCGCAAAAAAAGAAACAGAGAAGCCATTGCGGAGATTCGTCAACGGAACGAAGAGACAGATATTTAAAAATGTTTTCATCGTTTATCAGTAAAGGCTGCTATTTGTAAATTACAAAGAGATAATTCAATTGCATTTATTTGTATAGATAAATGGTAGATTTTTCGTAGCTATGCAAACTGTTTCCAACTCAGTTGTCACTTATATATATAACAATGTTTCATTATGAATTGAAATTATTACACACGATGAATTATCAAATGTATTGTATTGCAATTAATTCCTTACCATCATTTGTATAAAAAGTAAATAAGTCGCAGTCAACAATCGTACCCCGGTAAAAGTGACTGGCTGTGTCGCTTGCAGGGTAAAAAGGTATTTCCTAACGCCATAAAAGGTAAATAAAAATGTTAGGGCAAATTGAATTCGGAACGTGTTTCGATCTTCCGTTACGGATGAGTTTCTTTCGAGAGTTTTTATAAAGGAATGATATGAAGTGGAAGTTTCCATTTGTGTTTTCTTCCTTACTTAAAAATAAAAACAGAACCAACAATTACAGCTTTTTTTGTTAAAATACAACTTTGGACGTAAAGGTTTATTGTTTTTAACAGCTACATTTAAGGATGTTAAGAAACTACGACAACAACAACAACTTTTTGACATACAAATGAAGCTATTAAAGATATTTTTTTAATCGTAAACACGGCTACGCTCACTACGGCTTCACGTATGTTTCCACACATTACTGTGGTTTATTGGCACCGTGTTGCCATAATATATTCCGATTGCAGATTAAATGATTTTAATGAAGCAACACCGATAGATTTATATCATTTAAATGCTTCTATTTCTTTAAACGCTATATAACTGTAGTTTTCCCTATGATTCAGTTGAATCCGTCATGGGGCCGTACGTGACCATTTTATACATATATTTGCTAATTTCTTTTCTAAATTAGTGGAACGAGCCTCATTTTGACGCGTTTGAAATATATTGCTTAACTATTTATTTATTTGAACGTTTTATTTAAAAGTTACTGATATCTTTGAAACAGTCAATGTAATGTTCGGGTTATGATAATTTTCGGTGATTTTTAACTTAAATAGTTGTTTAATAGATATGATTGATGGTTTTATGGTAGTAGCGTTTTCATTAGGATCATTTGCCATAAATAATGGTATTATAATTATGGCGGTGGTGGGCGAGAGATTTGTCTATGATTATTTAAGGTGTGTAAAAGGAAATTGGCTCTTAGAATAGTTAATATATGGAGATGATAGGTAACAACAATAGATCATATTTGTGTCGGAAATGATCAAGTTTAGTTCACATTCAGATTTTGAGTTAGTCAATGAAAACATTTGAAATCGGTCGGAGATGTTTCTCAGTTTTTTTTATTGATATAAGGAATAACAAAAAAAAACTCTTTAAGGACAAAACTGTAAAAAAAAAAAACTAAATAAAACTTTGGACATTTGTAACATATCATAAGATAACTAAGGGGTAGTTCCTTTATGCCCTAATTATACCCAAACCAACAAAACTGGTCAACTTTACCCAACGGGCGAACCACAAGCGGATCTCCCAAACTGGGCCATAAAACCCTGTTCTCCTCTGCATTCAGTCTGACCCAGTTATGACTTTGGCCAGGGCCACCGCCTGCCAGGATTGCGAGTTGTTCGAAAGAGGTTGCGCGGCCCCGGAACATTAAAGGCAGTAGAATGAACATGGGAGGGTTTTATAGTCACCCCCGCTCCGCGGGGGAAGTTATTTGGGGATTTCCCACCCCAAAAAAAAAGGATAGTAGTGCTAGCTAGGAGCGTCCCATCAATAACCTTAAAAAAATGAATCTAAAGGGGGGCCTTTAGATTCATTTTTTTAAGGTTTTTCAACCTAATGCTGGTTAGGTTGTCTTCAAAAGTTCGTCGATATTGCAAATATTTATTCAGTCCTAATAGGCTAACCTTGTAAGATGTCCCCGTCGATCAATAAACAGTGTTTGTCTTTTAAATTACTCTAATTAATATCTGCCTGACCAGTGATAAAGTGACGTAGAGTCACGTAGTAGGTAGCTGATATTTTTTGTGACAGACAGATGGACGACATTGCGCCTCGCATGTGCACAAATGTTCCGCACATGCAGTTTGTATGTTCGTCCTTAATTTTGGAGATCCGTGGAAAAATTCAAAACACTTGTTTTTATGTTCTAATTACTTTTGTTTTAATTAAATATGTTTATTAATTTTTAACATTTAAATGTTGTTAAAATGTGCCATTTGGTTACAGTCATGAACTTGGTATGGCACGGAAATATGTCTAAATATATATATTTTTTAATATAAAGCTTTGTGCATAATATAATAGTAATACCAGACTGTAACCCCGCTGCTGGGCAAAACCCTCTTCTCAAACAGGAAAGGCACCATGACTGATCAGTACACGTGTTGGTGGTTTCAGACTTATAATAATTACAAGTTCAGGTTTCTTCGTGATATTTTAAATCTAAAAATAACTTCCTCCACTTTGGGTAGAGCGGGGGGGAGTGTCGGACTTTAACTGACTAAAACCCACCCTTCCTTCTTTTGCCCTTTACGTTCTGGAGCCGCGGTATCTTTTTAGAACAACCCGCAACCACTAGGTTTAGGCTATAACCTGAACGAAAGTGTTCAAATAAAAACTAGCTTAAACAACTGTACGGATCCCTCAGTTATTTTAAGCGTGCCATACCAGCTTCTTATTTTTTTTGCGTCAGTCTTAAGCATCCTTTTTTTGCCAAATTGTCGGAAGTGCGGAGCGTGCCATATGTCGGGTCGCGTTACATGGTCTCCGCGACCCGGCTCAACCCGCCGGGGTGCAATGTAAAGTGTCATGGACGAAAGTTACTGTTGCTTCTGACGATAGGGGAGGCCCAGAATAATGAAGATATTAATATTTTCTGGTCCTTGGATACAGGTACAAAAGTTTTAGGTCTTTTTAACTCACATCGTAACTAATCTCACAGTAGTTATAGTTTGCATGAATGATGGATTTTTAGACATAAATAAATGCAAGACGCTTCGATGATTACTAATATTTTCCTACTAGAGGACCACCTCGCTTATTTAACGCGTATCGGCAATTTTAAACTTCTATTCAAGACCTAAGGCTGCGTTCAGACGACACGCACCCGCTAGGGCACGCCACGCAGCTCAGCAAACCCGCCTAATACTCTTTGTTTTTTTTTTAATATTATTTGAGTCTTATGACACATCAATAGATCTCATATTGCATTTATAGAACACCAAACGCACACGATACACCGCCTTGCGCTCTCCATGTGCCCAGCCCGTGCTCTCCCCGCACACGCGTCGCACCCACCTGTAGGCTTAAATTACACTGAATACGCTGATTTTGCGCGTGTCGAGTGCGGTAGTGAGGTGGTAAGCATGGTCCACCTGAACACGACATGAAGCACTAGCGCGCAGTGTAAACGCAACTTAAAGAATACACCGATATTTATTTTAAATGTTTGCAACAAGCACAATCATAAATACGAATTAATTCTTAAAGAAATGAAAGTTTTTTTGTAAAATAAGAAAAACAAAAAAGCATTCACAATTAGAATTAAAAAAACAAAAAAAAAATTGTTAAAAAGTATCTAAATAATTAGGTACAAAAATATTTCATTCACGCAGTTAGTACTGGGAGTAGCAAATGGACTCCAGGTAACGGGAAGCAGTGCTCAAGAATCTCAGCTCAAAACTTGTAAAGATATCTATGTATTCGTCATACATTAAAATGTGAAACGAGTACTTTTTTCGTGCGCTCGTGTGAGGCCTCAGATGTCTTCACGATGTTGTGGAACGAGGTGTCCTCACCGGTATCAATGTCAATCAATTAACAACGAAGTAATCAAAACAATGACGTACTTATATATGTATTGAATAATGTTTCCTCAACCAAAATAATATAACCTTTACTACATGTAATAACTGACGATAATTGTTGCAAAAAATCTAGATATAATTGTACCCCGAATAATCTTGAACTTTAGCAAGACAGCCATGTCGTAAACATTATACTTTTTGTTTTACTATGTATTTTAATGGTACAGGTTAACAAGTATGTGTTGAAGTATTTAGGTGTGGTTTAGTTGAATTTGATGATTTTTGTTTAAACTGTTTCGTGAATTGTGATGCAAGGTTATGTGGGATCATAAAATATATCTTACTAGTTTTGCCCGCGGCTTTGCTCGCGTTAAATTCGGTATAACACAGTAGGTACCTGCTAGCTGCAGTTTTTACCCTTGCGCCTTATTGATTTGTAATAGCAACACTAACTTTCTTTGCTTGTTCTCCCTCATATTCCACTTTAAAAAAAAATGCTTATGTCCGTCTCCTGGTTCCCAACTATCTCTGTACCAAAATTCATTAAAATCGGTTTAGTCATTAAAGCGTGAAGAGGTAACGAACAAACAAACAAACTCACTTTCGCTTTTATAATATTAGCAAGGATTAGGTGCTGTTGGAGTTGGGTATGTTTTTGATTGCAATTAGGCTCAGTTACGTAGTATAAGTCACGCCTACCAGTTTAGGAGTTGCTACTGAAAATTGACTTCGGGTTCTGTACAATCTTATGACATAAACGCTAAACGGCCATATCTTTTGACTGAGAGGGATGATTTTTTTAGAGCTCTAAGAGATCACAGACATTGAGTATATGGTTTTAATTTCAACTCCATATTTCTACGCGTTCCTGAGGAAAGGTTCTTAACAGACAGATAGAGAGACGAAAGAACGGGCAATAGAGTGATTCTATAATATCGTTCTTTCTTTTTGAGATACAGAACCCTGAAAAACAACTGAATTTACATAAAAACAAGTCGAAATTGTCTATATACGCCATTAGGATTCGGCGTTAGTAATCACAATAACAACAGTCGGTCATCATTCGTACAGATTGTAAAATTTTACAATCCTCGCCCGCTGTAATTGTTCAGCTTTATGCCCCGACAGCTTATTGGAACCACTTTTTTATTTTAATGTTTGGTTACGTTCTATACTCGGTGTTTTACAGGGAGGTTTTAGAAGTCCGCAGTTGTTTTGGTCTTAGGGTATGGGTTCGCGAGACGACTCACGGCCACTGTAGACTGTGAACGGTGAGCAATAAGTAGCTTACCGTCCGTCCGCGTTCGTGTTCCACGCGCGACTCAAAGAGTTTCAGCAAACTCTTCTAGTTTGCTGAAACTCTTTTCTGCCTGCCAGGGTTTCATATTGTTCGAAAGAGAGGGTAAAAGAAGGAAATGGATGGGTTTTTATTCAGTGAAAATCTGACACTCTCCCCCGCTTCGCCCAAAACGAGGAAAGTTATTTGATGATTTCTTTCCCATGAACGAATTGTTTCGTATTTTTGCCTATGAATGCTACAATTTTTTCGTTGCCATTTTTATAACTTAAATCTGGTGAAAATCCTAGCTTAACATTACCATTGGCGACTTGTTACACGGCTGGTAAGACTGGGTGTCAGTCTTTCGGAACATTGACTATCTGTAACGACTGTCAAAAATTTACAAATGACAGAAACCAACAGCTTAACGTGCTTTCCGAGGGACGGAGGAAACTCGGTACGTAATGGGAAATCACCCATTTACAGACCAACCTAGGTTGTGGCTTAACCTATAGATCGACCTCAGTGGTTGCTATTATTTAGCCACAAGTTTCTCATGTCTTCTTGATTATAAGTAACTATGCCACACGGACGAAGTCGTGGGCGGAAGTTAGTCTACTATAACAAAGATGCTGCTTGATGTTATTTCAAAACTATTGCCAGAATCTATTTTTGACTTATTTTCCGCATGTTCAATTGATTCAATATCAATTTTTTTTCTTACATACGGAATCATGATGTATATTTGAATCAAACAAGCCGCATTCCTGTTTTTTCTTTATTGTACTGTGATTTGAACGTTAATACTAGTTTTTTTATCCGTAGTTGTTCGCAATACCGCAATGTTATTTTCAATAGTCAATTATTATAATTAAAGTTGATTGCCTATCATCAACACATATTGCAGCCGGGTTTTTTTTACGAAAAATAATATTTTTGATTGCAGAATGTTAGCGTTTTAGCTATTGGTCCTTTTGCATTACGGTATCGAAATGCGTGTTGATTTATTTCGTTTATTCACGGATTGTTAATTAAAAATGCAATTACTGATCGATAAATCCTGTCTAGTTTATCTAAATTCATGGGCTGTGCATTGATTGGAGGTTGATTGAAACGGTAGAAATATGTAGATGTTTGCTCAATTCGTTGTGCTTTATTGGTCTAGACTAGTGGCAGCTGGAGTGCTTAAAATCTAATCTCCTCTTTGTTATAATTACAAAGTTAGATTTTTATTGCACTGAGGTCTTTCACTGAAAGGTTTCAATCATGTGCCTTCACAAAAGAACTAAGTTCATATCTTCAGCAATACAAATGTCACACAATTGGGTAGTTGACACCATTAACCAATAATTAAAAAACACATTTTTTCTGAAAGAACACCTTATTCTAGACCTGAGAACTCCATTCATTTCAAAATAACTTTAAAATTCGATTTTTAGTTGCGTTTAAATCAATAAATAGTTGCATCATTGACTTGACAACTTAGTGATGTCATCGTTACGAGTCTCATACAAAATCTATGGGGGAAGCGCGTTTTGACAGCTCATAAAAAGTATATCAATTGATTGGTGGTGTCATCTACCCTATTCCTACGACATTCTATTCTCTATTTAAAAATCTAAGTATTCCATTCGAATACACAGATTTTTTTTTCTTTTTACACCGGCCAGCACTGCCTTGGCAGTATATAGTATCAATAAAAAAAAATCTTGATTTGATCAATGTTATCAGACCTCTACAGTACTTAGTACACGGATACTGAATGGAACTTTTCCATTTAGTATAGGTAAATATTGTGCCAAGGAATCCTCACATACGATTAATTTAGAACATGTGAAATAGAATTGTAATCAGTTTTAACGCGGTAAGGTGATTATGACCTGTACCCCTAGAGGGTTAGGCAGAAGTGTACCTAAAATTCCACCCACATTTCGCTAGTTAAATATCTAAGTACCATGTGATTGGGGCGAACCTATTGCCATCAATCGGTATCGATGCCATCATTATGGTTGCTGCTGAGAAATTTCTGACGAGAACAACGATTATGTTTTCCTCATCCTGGATATCGAACAGCACTTTGCGGAGTCGCGCTTGCGACGACTAGACCAACAAGACGAAACGGTTGGCACAGTGGCTGAGCGATCGACTGCTGTGCTGCGTATCGCGGGTTCGATCCCCGCACGAAACAAATATTTGTATGACCTACAGGTAGTTGTTTCTATTCTGGCTGTTTGTGTATGTGAGTTTATATTATTGGTTGTAAAGCATCCACGATATAGGAGAAATTTCTAGTGTGCAGCAACGTTTTTTTTTTAAGTAAAAAAACCAAGACAGTCAAAGGTAGGGTAATTTAACTATTCAAATCTTCGCTTTCACCAAAAACATGAGGCGTATTAATAATTACAAAGAATCGTGGCCAGAAATGACACCCTGTTCTGTAAACCGGAGACAATAGCCGAAAAATTGCCACTACCCTGTACCTGCGCTCGAATTATTTAATTTCGAACATCATTAATCATCTTTTTTTAACACAGTCGGCTAAGGACAGTGTAGAGCAATGCTTTTAAACATTTTTTTGTACCAAAAGCTTTGTTGAAAATTTTGGAATTGAAAAAAAATACATACTTTATCTGTTTGAATTCCGGGTTGCGTTTTAAAATATTTGCGTGGGAGTTTTACCAAGGTTTGATAGCTGTGATGTTTTTTGTAGATAATTATTTTATTGGTCCCGTGAGTCGTGTCTTAAGATTCTGTAATTAAACCGTTTTGCAATCCAATTAAAAGGGATAACGCAATTCGCAGTAAAATCCTTGCTAAAATTATAAAAGCGAAAGTGATTTTGTTTGTCACGTCTTTTTGTCACGTCTTTACGACTTAATGGCTAACCTGATTTTGATGATTTTTTGCACAGAAATAGTTAGGAACCTGGAGACGGACATAGGCTATTTTGCTTAAATAAAAGTGAGAAATGAGGGAGAAAGAGGGAGGAAAAGGGAAAACTTAGCTTTGCTATTACAATAAATAAGGCGCAAGGGCAACAACTACAGGTAGCAGGTACCTGCAAATCAGAAAAGGGGAACTGTGTTACCCAGAATTTAACGCGAGCGAAGCCGGGGGCAAAAGCTAGTGTACTATAAAATGCAACTAATTAATTTTAGCCCTTTAAAGCTCACTTCCACAAAAAATATGAAGAAATTAAATCAAATATTATAATACATCGTCATTATCACATCACGGCTGTAATACCCGAGGGGTAAGACAGAGTCGTACCTAAAAGTATACCTATGTACATTACGCCAGGTCTGTTTAAAGCCAATGTAAGGGGGCGATCCTATTAACATCAACCGGGCATACATGTAGGCTACTATTGAGAAATTCCTTATGGAAAAATGAATAACACTTTGTCTTACCCGAGAATCGAAGTCACGATAGCGACCATTAGACCAACTACACAGTCTCATACTATAAAATTAGGTAAGTTAAAATATATTGTTTTTTTTTTTTATAAAAGAAGGGTTTTGAGCAGCTCGTGTGCAATATTGGGTTACAATCTCGAACGGTTTATATCAAGTCACTGTCTAGCCAGAAATATAATCTCGCTGCTAAGCAAAAATAAATCTTATTTCCTAGACATTAACAACACTTTATAATATCATAAATATTATAAATTTACAATTGCATCGGACGTCTAACCTTTTTATCATACACGATCGTTTAGATGCAGTTTAGAAAGTGATATTTATTGAAAAATCAACTTAATGTTGTTGAGATAAGGTTTGTTTTTTATCGTTGATTCTTTTTGCGATAGTCAAATAGTTTTATGTCGTATCAAAGTTACAGGTAGTGTTTTTTTTTTAATATTTAACGATGTAGCACAGATCGTTGCGACATGGAAGTATAATTTCAAATTCAGAACACTGTTTGAACAAAGCAGGTAGATAGATATTATAGCGTTTTGGGTTTAGTTTTTTTTATGACTATTAACTATTTAAAAAGGAGGTTGGCAATTCGACCCGTATGTATGTATTTGTTGTTAGAACTAAACTCACACTTCAAATCAAAGAATTTAATTTAATTAGACCATTACAAGCAACTTTTGATTTTCAAGAAACAAAAGGATGAAGGTACAGACGCCAGCAGGTCAAGCTACCCGAAACTGTCAATTTTTCGAAATGAACCTTGAACCTAATACTTTAGAAATAAAGTCGAAAATCTATCAAAGAAATCTGACAGATTGTAGTAGCTTGATGTGCAGGCGTCTGTACAGTCCCAGACATAGGGCATAATAACTTGTGAAAGTACTGTAGTTGCAAATTCCAAAAATAGGCAAGAAACTCCATGGACTCTCTTTAAAATCATAATGTTTTTACAAGATATTACTATTTTGGATAAACCTTTGGGGAAATCTTGGCGTAACATAGTGCTAGATAATGCTAGTTTATACTTGATCTTAAAACATTATATTTAAGGTTCCATACCTCAAAATGAAAAACGTAACCCTTATAGGATGACTTTGTGTTCGTCTGTCTGTCTGTCAATGCCCTTTATCTCGAGAACGCGTCGAGGTATCGAGTTGAAATTAAAACCATATACTCAACTCTATAGTCTTTATGTGCTGTGATCTCTTGGAGCTGTGAAAATAAACTCCCTAACGCCCGGTTACCAATAAACGAAAACGAGTCGTTTTCCTTACGGATAGTTGTATTTTGACATAAGTCTCACAGAACTTATGTCAAAATACTACCATCCGTAACCAAAACGAATCGTTTTTTGTTTATTGGAACGGGGTGTTAGTCTACGCAGTCAAAAGATATGGCTGTTTATGTTGCAAGTGTACGGAACCGTCAGTGCGCGGGTCTGACTCGCTCTTGGCTGGTTTTTTTTTTATAGTCATTATTTTTCTTGTAATAAAGGAATTAAATTAATATAAACGTCAAGGATCGCAGTACTTTTGACATTACCGATTATTTTAAGGAGGATTACAAAATATAAATGGCGTAAAACACTTAACAAAAATGAATTATTCTTAACTTTGAAATATTATTCTGTACTAACCTACTTGTTTTTAAACCGACAAAAGGCGAAGGTTTTACTTACTTTTATTTGTTTGATTTTTATTTTGTGTTAGTTTAAATCAGTGTTTCTCGATGTTTTTGATTTTGCGACCCCTTTAATAGTTGGGAATTTTGGCAACCCTAGACGATAGAGACACAAAATAAAAATAATAATTTGGCTATGTTAAAATTATTCTACTTTTTAATACTTATTAAGAAAAAGGAGAATATCCAAAGCAGGTAAGGAACACTCTAAAATGTTAGTGCTATTTGCCACTTTATATCCATGTGAACCGACATTCTCTTTAATAATGAACATTAATACTAAAATGAGAAATATATAAATTGGCACCACGAATCCACGATTTGACAGTTTAAAAAAAACACAAGCAATTCCATCTCATTAAAATTATGTGTTAATCGTAGTTTAGAATTTTGCTTTCTTCCTTTTGCCGATACCCCACGAATAAGGCTTCGCGATCTCCCTAAGTATATATTTATAAGATAAAGAAAAACACTAGTTTAAATGAACATCCTGAAGATAGACCCGAGCGGCTGTTATAACGTAGCCTTGTTTTTGAGAGAGGGAACTCATCAAATAACTTTCGGCAGAGCTGGGTCGAGAGTCAGACTTTTACTGAATAAAACCCTAAAAGAAAGAACATAGGTTCCTTTTTTTTGTTTTGCCTTTATGTTCCGGGGCCGGGGAACAAAAAGGCAAGGTTTTTCGAACAACCCGCAATCCCGGGTTTAATGTAGCTATGGGGTCCACAAAACTCCTGTTTATATATGTATTAAGTGGACAATAAATAATTATTTATTTCCATCACCCGATTAATATCATACCTACCATCTTAAGTCGCTAGCTTACGCATTAATAGCTTTCTACATTTGCGTAATATAATATAGATAGGTATGTATAATATATATGTATGTTTTTTTTAATAATTCAAACTCAGTTCATTGGTCGTTTTATGTAGCACGGATTACGAGTTCAGATGTCAATATACTATTTATATTTGTTAATAAAACTCGATGCCGTTTGGAAGTAAACTCGTATGTAGGTACGTGCAGATGTGTTTAGCTCAATTTTTACCGTATTTGGTTTTGAAATGGCTACTTGAGTGTATAAATGAATTTTTGAATAGTATTTTTTCCTGTAGCATCGTTGTCTGTTACCCAAATATGTTTGTGTCGATTTCCGTTCTATCAGAACACCAGTATATCATATGGATTGAATGCTTATCAGACCAACGCCCAGGATCGGAGTAATGCGATTCCTCCTTTTTTTGGCGTATGGGAAATCGTCAAATAACTTCCCCCGCTCTGAGCGGAGCGGGTGGGGCAGGATCAGACTATCACTGACTTAAAGATTTCTTTTGCTCTTTACTTTCGAACTACCCGCAACTCCGGCAGCCGGTGGCCCTGGCAGGCCCTTCTGCTTTGCAGACATCTTTTTGAGGCGCGCGTGGAACACGAACGCGTCGTTGACACGGCCTGTCGTAAATAGACAGACGGACGGAGAGCTACCCATTGCTCACCATCTAATGCTTTGGGAAGATAATGCTTCATATTTGCGACCTTCTAAGATACCGTAACTACTGTCTGGTATCTGCTCTATCTAGTGTTTCCTTCCTGTACAAAATATTAATTAAGAAATTGAATAAATGTTTTCCTTAATGCTGTAAAATTAGTCAGTTTCGTAATTTCCCACTTGAGATTTCCAACAGGCAAAGTTTTTCAATTGTGCAAAGGTTTTTTACCTACCGTTTATTTTTCGACTACAAATAAATTAAATAATCATCATCTGCACAATATAGAAACCCTGTGACAAACTCCCACGGCTAAATTGTCACAGAATTATCATCTGACATTACACCAACATAAAAACATTAAGAATTACACTGTCACAAATCCATACAAAATGGAGAGAATTTATTACAAATAATAATACTTTTATCAGACAAACGATTCTGATTCTTACGCTACATAATTTTCTTGTTCGAAAAACAACATCACTGTGTCAGTCTATTTTAAACCATAATACTCGTTAGATATGGTTGAGACTGCGCCAGTGTTGGAACAAGGAAAGTGACCTGAGGAGTCAGGCGCGACAATGCGATCACGATTATGCGCGTTATTTTTTTGCGACAAAACGCGAGGGTGGATCACAGGTAGTCCCGTTGATGTTGTTGCGTTTGACACTGTTATATGATAAATGTACGTGAAATCAGGAAGGTGGAAAGTTTAACTACTTTTTTGACAGCATAGATGCCTTGTATAAAAAAATAGTATAATAACCCAAAAAGCCGGCAAAGAGCAAGTCAGACTCGCGCACCGAGGGTTCTGTACACATTTGCGACTTAAACGGCCGTATCTTTTGACTGTTTAGATTTAGAGGTTTGATATTTTCACAGCACAAACGTACCACAGGCTTGAGTAAATGATTTTAATAATATATAATTTATTGCAAATCGATATCTCCAAGCGTTCCCGAGATAACGGGTCTTAACTGAAAAACAGACAAATGGACAACAAAGTAATCCAATAAAGGTTTCTTTTTTTGTAGTACGGAACCCTATAAAGTTCCTTTAACTTCTTAAATGTGGGTACGTGTTGTATAGACATATTCTTGAATAGTACACTTACTTATGGTAAGTTTACTATTCAATAAAATGGTCTACAATCAAGAGAAATCTGAAATAATTCCAAACTCAACTGCCAATATTCTTTTCATAAAGTAGATATATCGTTAGAAATTGCAGGTATTTTTTCATAAAAATTTAGAGGTCTAGTTGCATTGTTTATTTATTCAAAATGAATAAACTTGAAGATGGGCTAGTCTATCTAGGCTTGCTAACATTTAACCAGCCAGTTATCAGGTAAACACATTAATGGATTCTTGACATTTTAGCGGCTATTTTACAATCTGGTTTAATGAAACTTAATGATGTGTTTTGTTATTGGGAATGATCGCCATATGGAGAAATCGACCTTTTGAATTAATTTGTTATTCTGTTATAATCTTCTTTGTTCTATCAAAAAACAGCGTTTAATGTTATTTTTGAATAAGTCTTGTACAAATGTCATGCATTTTATATAATCTTACGATTCATAATTTATTTGGTTAATTATCAATCTAATTTATTTATTTTATCATTTACATACGAGAAAGAACAGAAAAAGAAACATGATAATATAACAAAGGCACAACTCATTTCAAAATAAAGCTTGCTTATTTGTTGTGCTATATGGGACTAGCTGGCGCCCGCAGCTTCAACCGCGTGATGATATTCCAGACTATAATCTACCCCTGTGCCAAATTTTATCAAGATCCGTTCAGTCGTTTTGGCGTGAAAGAGTAACAAACATCCATTCATCCTCACAAACATTTGCGTTTATAATATTAGTAGGATAGGAAACCTGTTATATTTTAAACAATTGCTTATGGGGTCGTGTTGATGAACAACATGATAAACACCATTATTTCAATTATCCAATCATATCAGTGACGATTCTGAAATCAATAGTACAAACGTTAACAGCAATTATGATCATATCTCTTATCTCCAGGGTTTTTAACCCAGCGATGGGAATCTATCAAAGTTTTTATGTATTTAGGTACGACAATAAAACAGTTGTCAAATCACATATTTATACAACCTTTGTTCTGAATAGTTACAGTACTGATGACAACATTTGTCACTTGTTTCATATTTATAGTTTTTTTTTTGTAATATTTTTCAACTTACCAATTCTTTGTGAATGTGGGCCTTGAAGATTCCAAGACGCTTGTTAACTTTTGGTTAAGTTCTTACTTTACGATTTGTAAAGTGAGCAATGACTTATTGTCTGGCCTACAGTGTCCTCTCATACTTAAGTACTAACGCTGTAACAACAGCATTGTAAAACCAAATGATTTTAAAAGAGTAACCATTAAGTCTCTTGCTGGTCCTTCTCCATAGGAAACAACCAACCCGAACCGTGCACCTTTTCTCGACGTTTATAAGTGTCAATGTAGGCCTATCTATACTAATATTATAAAGCTGAAGAGTTTGTTTGTTTGTTTGAACGCGCTAATCTCAGGGACTACTGGTTGGAATTGGAAAATTCTTTTAGTGTTGGATAGTCCATTTCTTGAGGAAGGCTATAGGCTATATAACTTCACGCTACGACCAACAGGTGCTGAGCAGCGTGGGTGAAACTGCGAGGAACAGCTAGTATGAAATAACAATAATTTGATTTGATTGACTAGATAAACTAAGCTTGCAAATTAAACATAAAACTTCAGTTGCAACGTCCAACAATATTGCATCGCGCTCTCCAAGCATCGTAAGGGTAGTTTAGACAAGTGAGCGGGGGTGTCGATTCACTCGTCGATAAATCACGTTCTGCTTTTTGTTAGATTCGCGCCAGACGTGAGAATACGACGCACTTGGCGATCGCATGTATTGCACGTGTGTGTTGCATAGGACACATACATGTGGACCGTAATGTCTTTTTGTTATGACTTTTTTTTGCGCAATTTTTGAATTTTTTTGTTAAAGGCCCTTGTGGACCATGGTTCCGGGGTGAGAAATATAAATGTTAGGATGTTTTATTCCCGCCTAGACCTAATTAATCACACCCTATATGAAATCAATATCGAAAACTTATGCATTTTCGTAGGCTGAAATATTTTTATTTATTTTGATAATTTAGTTTACTAAAGAATTTTAATGGTTTTCTAGTGAAAAATAAAAAATCGATTGCAGAAGTACTAAATATTTTAAAAACATCTGTTCTTAAATAATCCGATAAATCGCAAAACCCTGTAAATAGACCGTAAGCTTCAAATCACAAATTCAAAGCTTCTGAATATATTATAAAGTTCCAAAAAAAACAAAACAAAAACGCATCTAACACGTAGATCTACACGCGTATACCCCGGTGTCGCCGGGTAGGTACCCCCGTTGTTTGCTTAGGACCAGCGCCGATATTTGGCGTATTTACCCCAATTATGGGTCGTTGTTACACTATTATGCGATAATGTATGGAGGAGGAAAAAACAATGTTTTCTTTAGCGGGGTTGAGGGTACGTGTCACATTTGTTCGTGGGGTACGTTACAGGTAGATGATGGGATTGTTCATGTAAATAATGGAATTTTTAATTTAAATACTTTTTTTGGGGAACCCATTTGACATGTTCCAATGTAGCTCTTTTGTTATCAAAAATTGATTTTTACTTCATTATTGTTATTAAACTATCTTTTTAGAATTGAATAAACTTATTAAACGAAACGAAAAAAGGGAATCAGAATGAAATGGTTGATTGCATAACACTCCCTTCAGACTTACCTACAATTTAACTGGCTTCAGCCCGCGATTTTGTTTGCGTAGACTAGGATATCAAATTATCCCCTTGCGCAATAGCACAAGTCTGAAATACAATTCTGGCTGTTTGTGAGTTTAAATGTTTTTAAACGCACGATACAGGAGAAATTCCTAGTCTTGTGCAACGTTTAAAAAAATGTGAAAAAAATTAATTTTAAAGCATAACAAACATACGCAAATCCATCCATCCAAACTTTTGCATTTTTAATATTAAGTACTTAACATCCCTCCTTTTGCGGCTGTGATTATAAGCTCATCAATAAAACAAAAAAAACTCCCATACAATATAAAACTACCCGATTACACTTAAAAGAAGACACTTAATTAAAACCCGCTTACAGCAGCCATTGAAAAGCTTGCGTCTTGAGGGTACATAGGCGCAGTGACGTAAGCGCATGCTGAAGTGTGCCACTGTGCAGCGACCCAGTTCCCGGGCCCGGACAAAAGAGCCCACAGTGCATGTCAGCGTGTATGAGTAGCTCGTATTGATGCCGCGAATTGAGAGCGGAGCGATATGTGACCTGGGGCCTTAGAGACCTTACTCTTTTACTTGAAATTACTTATTAAGTTAATGTTAACTTGTTAACATAGTTTAACATCACGCTTATAATACTCGAAAGGTAAGGTAGAGGTGTACCAGCCGGGGTTGCGGATTGTTAAATGATGTTTATTTTGCAAGTAGGTTTTCACAAACACTTTTACACGTCATTTTTTTTTTAAAACTAGATGAGGTCGGTGTTTCGTACCCGACTACTCTGAGAAGAAACAGCCGAAACAAACTCAGAGGTCATAGTCTCTAAACTCCAGACAAAATAATCTTGGTCAACTTACATGAGGACTATGCAGATAGTGTCTGAAATGGTCTTTTTAAGAAAGCACCACA
The DNA here is from genome assembly GCA_958449745.1 of Ochropleura leucogaster. Taxonomy (NCBI): domain Eukaryota; kingdom Metazoa; phylum Arthropoda; class Insecta; order Lepidoptera; family Noctuidae; genus Ochropleura; species Ochropleura leucogaster. Next base: position 18,536,405 of record OY288208.1, read on the forward strand.
CAGATTGAGTGGACCTGTCCAGTCAGTGCAAACATTTGTCAGTTATCGTGTAGCTCAACTCATAACCCAAGGTGTTCGAAAGAGATTCCGCGACCCCTGGACATAAAAGTCAATAAGAGGAACATGGGTGGGTTTTTAGTCAGTACAAGTCTGGCGCTCCGCCCTCACGCCACCCAGAGCGGGGGAAGTTATTTGCTGATTTCCCTTCCACAAAAACACACCCACATATCGACAGTTATGTTTAAGTCGTCGTCGTTAATAGGAGCGAGCGTATTGCCATCTAACGGGAACAAATACAGGCTCCGTGGCTACTATGAGAAATTTCTGATATAAATCCTACTAATAAAGTAAGGAATTAATATATTCGAGGAAGTTTTAAAGTTGCGCCTGTTACAGAAAAATTTAAAGGGAGTCGTTGTCTCTCTTGTTCTCTCTGGTATGGACATGTAATGAGGAGGGATGAAGGACATGTGACTAAAAGAGTGATGGATCTGAATGTTGATGGACGGAGAGCGAGAGAAAGGCCAAAGGAAAGCTGGACAGATACCGCGGCCTCGGAAAGATACCGCGGCCTCGGAACGTAAAGGGCAAAAGAAGAAACATGGGTGGGTTTTAGTCAGTACAAGTCTGACATGCCCTCCCGCTCCGCCCAGAGCGGGGGAAGTCATTGGACGATTTCCCACCCGAAAAAAAAAAAAAAAAAAAAAAAAAGGAAAGCTGGATGGGTTGTGTAAGGAATGATATGAAGGAGAAAGGAGTAAATGATGCCGTGACGTCTGATAAGGGAGAATGGAAGAAGGAAACGTGTGTGAAAATGGGAGAAGGGCAGGAAAATGATGATTATAAATGCAAATGTTTGTGAGGATGGATAAATGTATGGATGTTTGTTACTCTTTCACGTCAAAACGGCTTAAAGAATCTTGATAAAATTTGGCACAGAGGTAGATTATAGTCTGGAATTAACACATAGGATATTTTTTTTCGATATCACGCGGGCGAAGCCGCGGGCGCCAGCTAGTACAATCTTATTCTCCAGTATTGCCAATTATGGACATACATTAAATACACTTATCGAAATAAAAAATCAACAACATTTCCTCCAATGAAAGTTTCATACATTTGACCTCATGTTATTCTAAGTGACGTGATTACCCGTTCACTATTGTAATTTTTGCTAAATATTCACTGTGTCAAATCATTGGTTTAAGCATTTCATTTTAATGTATCAACATTTTATTAATAATGTAACGATAGGGTCTTGTACGAGTTTTTTCTTTTTTTTAATGGGATTTTTTTTCTTGACTGACTAAAACCCACCCATGTTCCTTCTACTGCTCTTTACGTTCCGGGGCCGAGATAGAGGAGGCTTTCGGGCTTAAGATTAAAAACCTTATTAATAACACTTGAAACGGGATATTTATTATGTTTGTTATTTATTTCGAGTTTCCAATTAATAACAAATAAAAAAATGGCGGTCTATGCTAATAAAAGGTCGTTGACATTTGAATTTGGATTTTGGTTTCCAAATTTTGTCTAATAATGTTGTCATAAATGCGTTTATTTTATGTTATGTTTATATATGCAGTTACGTTGCTAAGTGTCAAAACCAAAACCCCTATAGATTTGTCCTGTCGGTATGTTTACGTCGAGATTATTGGCATCACATAGTTGACATTTTCTTTGAAAAGCTATACAAATATGATGCGAAAAAATAGGGGGATCTTAAAAATTATATCGAAGTAGTAGTATTTTATTGATGTAAATTGTTGATGAGATATTAGCTTCTAAAGTCGTAAAAAATACCCTCACTTCTAATTTCGAAAGTAAGAGGAGAAAAATTCTGAAATCAATTAGGTTTGTAATACGCATAATAAAAATAATAAGGAAACGTCCAACGAAAATTGGTTATAACAAAGCTGGATATTTAGTTTAGCTTTATATTATGAAAAACAAATTAAGTTAAGTTTTGAGTGACCATTTTTTTTTAATTTTGTTATCGTATTGTTTTGATGCTACAGAACCTTGTGTGTACTAGTCTAACTCGCATTTGGACGGTTTTTTAGAATGTATTCTTGCTTTTTGTAGTGATACTGACTGACCCCTGATACAGTTTTAACATTACAAAGTTTAGTCAACCCATTTAAAAAAAAAACGCATATCGCCACTTTAGGTACATTCTGTCCGATGTCTCCAACATATTGCAAATAAAATCTTTGTTTACAACATTACCCCTTTACGAATCCCCTTCTATTCTCATCCAGCTTTAACCTGCTAAGTCCCAGACCTGCGAAGATCGTCGCTCAGGACACCCTACATTATTTCAAATTATATGGTTATCAGCTCGCTTTTCGTCGTTATTAAGACATCTAAGCTTTGCAAATAATAAAAATGACCATGACCCTTTGACCGACCACCGCGAAAGCAGCTTTTTTTTACCATGTTCCTTATTTTGCCCTTTATGTTCCGGGGCTGCAGTATCTGTTTCGAACAACCCGCAACCCCGGCTGGCGGTGGCCCTGGTAGGCCCTTCTGCTTTCCTGACATCACTTTGAGGCGCGCGTGGAACACGAACGCGCCGTCGACACGGCACCATTTATACCCCTTGACCTACCACCGCGGGAGCAGCCCTAACAAACCCATAAACATATGTTTAAATGCTTTAATGCGTTATTTGTCAAGTCTCATTACAATTCGATAAGTCCCCATTTCCATATACCCACAAACATGGGGGCAATATCCAGAACTTTCTATAGACTGTGTTGTTCAATGACCTTACGCAGTGCTTGGATTGTAGTCATGTTTTAGTTTGAAGTTAGTGAGGAGGCAGTATTGTCGATATTTTTAAGGTGACATGATATATTTTATTTTTATAACCGTCACTCAAACTTAATGATAAGGTTTTTCCTTAGGTAACGGGCAAAAGAAATTTATAAAGAAAAAAAAATGTAAATCGGTCCAGTTACTGGAGTAATCAGTATAAAAAGTAATCCTTACTTCCTTACTAATATTATAAAAGCGAAAGTGAGTTTGTTTGTTTATTTGTTTGTTTGTTTATTACCGCTTCACGCTTTAATGGCTGAACCGATTTTGATGAATTTTGGTACAGAGATAGTTGGGAACCAGGAGACGGACATAGGTTAATATTTTTATGAAAAAAGTGGGATGTGAGGGAGAAAGAGGGAAGAAAAGGGAAAACTTAGCGTTGCTATTAAAAATCAATAAGGGGCAAGGGGGACTGTGTTACCCCGAATTTAACGCGAGCGAAGCCGCTGGCAAAAGCTAGTCAGACTAAAAATACGGTCAAACATAAAACCTCCCCCTTTTTTTGGAGTTGGTTAAAAATAATGTCCCAGCAAGTATCCTAAAATCTATGAAGATGTTTACATCTTCGTCTCTTAGAGCTTAATACTTTTTTAAACATGAACAAAGAGTATTTCTCTCTCCGAAGGCATGTCAGTGCCGAATTCCCAGGTAAAAACCGAAGACTTAGGTATATGACGATAGCCTGAATAGACTTGACCTTATTTTTTCCCTCAAAACATCGATATCCATTTAAAACATTCATGGTCATTACCATGGATTTTAGAATAAGAAATTCAGGGTAAACGTACTCCGTACATTAGAATTTAAAAACAAACTAATCTAAATACTGCGGACAGCTGGTAATGGCGGATTTAAACAATACAGACTTTTGTACGTGTTACCCGAATTATAATATTGTCAAGCTATTTTTATTATAACTTTTGCAAATGTAAGCTGCTGTCCGGAATTAAAATAAATAAATATTTAAATAACAAAACAGATCATGATTGGCAGACATTTTTTTTTTAATAAATAATTTGTAGATCCCGTGCGTTACTTAACACAAAATAAGTAGCATGGTTTACAGCTCTTGTAGGTATTTTCAAGGTTTTTTATTTATATAATCAGAATTGATTACATTTCACAGTCCTCGTGGAATGAGTTCTATTTCGCCCAATGCTAGAAAAAAAACATGAGAGGTGTCAAGGCACACTCGGATGGAACGAACTTATTACTTATTATATACAAAAAACCTGTATACACTCAACAAAAATAATCGTCGCGACACTACACTGTTCAATGCGAAATAGAAAGCCGAAACGAAAATAACTGGCTTGCTTTCTATAAGAGAGAGAGAAAAACAGACAGAGAAACACGCGCACGCCGCACGGTTTACAACTATAGCAAAAAGTGTCGTTACAAATTTTGGTCTTAATTTTTTTCGTCTAGCCCCCTTTCGCAACGCGCCATAAGGAACTTCGTTCCAATAATATTGTTGTTAGGTTATTGTTTTAATTTTTGCAATATGACTTTTGTTTTCATTTCAGGTACGCTTCAATTCTAATAAAATGTAAGCTACCTATGTATCCGTGCCTAGCCCGTGTACATTCAAACACAAAAGTATTAAACAACCAACAAAGGTTTACCAATGAATGCAACTATCTCACTTGATCGAGCTGAGCACAAAAACGTACAATCGATAACACATTACATTACACCGCAAGCTTCACACTCGATTTAACAGCTAAACGCAGCTTACAGCTCCTCGTTTTGTGTCTGACTGTACTTATTATTAGTTTGTACGATATTGAACGGCTTATTTTTTACTGAAGTAATTTACACTTCGTTGGTAGATTAACTATTTTTTTTCGGTTGGACTGTCTGGTCCTTCCAGTCGGGATTTGAACTGATATGTTCTAAACTGGGAAGACTTATTGAGTATGTGTGTCCCTGTTTCTATTACGTCTTTTAGCTTACTTAGTTCCTTGTTACGCCCGACTATGAACGAGTTTTGATACCATTGCCCGTCACGACCCATTTTTTTAAAACCTTGCACCACTCTATGTATTTTCCTGTATCGTAGGTACACACGGCGACAGATCAACCTATACAAAACCAGTTTATGCTGCTCTCTCAACAACGGATCGTACACCATAAATTTCAAGTACAATGAGAGATACGCATAAACTGGTTTTGTATAGGTTGATCTGTCGCCGTGTGTACGTTCACATTTAAAATTTAAACTCACATTCACAAAAAGCCTGACCGGGAACAAATACCTACCGGTCACACAAATATTTGTTCCATAGGGCAGCAGTCAATCGTTTAACCACTGGGCCAAATGCTGTTAAATTAAATCAATTTGGACGGCCTGTTGGTCTAGTGGTTAGTGGCCCTGACTGCTGAGCCGGAGGTCGTGGGTTCGATTCCCACCCAGGACAAACCTTGTGTGATGAGCATGATTGTTTGTTCTGTGTCTGGGTGTGATTTATATATAATATGTATGTATTTATAAATTATATGAGTATGTTTATCAGTTGTCTGGTTACCATAACACAAGCTCTAATTAGCTTAGGATCAGATAGCCGTGTGTGAGTTGTCTCAAGATATTATTATATTATTATTAATTAATTTTAGAAAATGCGTGTATGTAGTAACTGTTATATTTTGGTGTTTAAACAATAAAGCTTGAGTGTATTTCCAGGATGCTTGCGTTTCTAGGCTAAAATACGGATGTAATCTCTGCAAATCCGGCCTATACTTGAATATTTGTAGTCGGAGTGTTTATGAACAACAATTGCAATTTAAAATGTCAAAATAGTTTGACCTCATTGGTCAGCTCGGGACCTATGGTAGCGCCATCTACAATGAGTTTTTAAAGGTCCTCATTTATGAAAACCAAAAACTATTTATTATCTCAATAAAATAGATAAAAAAGAAAACTATTTATAAAATAAGATATCTGAAATGAATTTTGAGATACATTTCAGTCATTAAAATAAATAAATGAAATCACGTATTAAAATTAATTTAAACAAAATTAACTACTATAATACTACTCACATAATCCATAAATTCAACAGCAAAAACACAAAATACATACAAAAGATTAAATTATATTAAAATCGCTTTCAATAATAAAAAGTTATTCAAGTTATATTAATTAATTAATGAGTTCCTTAGCTGTATCTAAATCCACCCTTACTCCGTCTCGCTCTAAATCCTATTTGCAGAACTCTCCTCTTTTTGCAATATTCATAATAGCATAACAAAATTAGAAGCAATATGGTAGTAATCCGTATTGTGGTCTATGAATGGCTCAACGTCATTGTGGTGGGATTATGTCGGTTTGTGCAATGTGCTACAGTAATACTGGTTGGTAATACTGACTGGTATTATGTTTTTTGTTGGGGCTTATGATTCGAATCTTACGTTTCCTAAAGGTGTCGTTTATAAATCTACATTGAGTCAATGCGAAAATTGGCGACGATTTTCGCACTTTCAGTAGTGTTTCTCTTTTTTCAATGCATTATTGAAACGAGAACGTATAAAGGCAGATGGTAATTTCTATCTTTTTGTTATGATTTTCGGAGGCTGTGAGAGCTCTACATGTGCAGGAGAAAAACTGTGTGGCTTTCTCTGTGACACGACATGGGTGTTCATTAGTGAATCGGGACAAAAAAAGTTTTATGTGTCTTCTGTGTCTTGGGAAGGACATAATGTTATGGGTGGACACCCTTCCACGGACCAACCTAGACAAGGGCGGTTGAACCTTAGATCGAACCAAGCGGCTGTTACTATTTAGCTGCAACCTCTTCTAAAAACAAACGTTTATGATTAACTAACCAACAATACTTTTGCTGTGGCCAAGCTAAGCAATCGGCTGCTACGCCGCAAGTCGCGGGTTCGATCCCCGCAAGGACCAAATATTTGTGTTTACAGGTAGTTGTTCTGAGTTGTGTATGTGAGTTTGAATGTTTATAAACGCACCCATGATACAGGACCAATTCCTAATATGGCAACGTTTTTTTTTTAATTTAAATAGATACCTAACTAAAAGAAAACATTTCCATCCATTCCTCAGGCTTCCAAATCATTGACTCTCCCATCTATCAACTAGAACCTTGAGCCACCCGACTACACTAACTACTAAACGAATAGCTAGATTTTCCGGCGAGTACACACCGTCTGTTCCTCTAGCTTTGACATCAAAGGCTTGGTGCAGATGCGCGGCTTCGGTGCAGTCTGTGCTCTCAACCCAATGGAGGCCGGCTTTGATCGCTCGTCGTTGAGATTATCTTTATTATTACGATTGTGAGTCTGTCTGTGTTTGATGATTGTCGGATGAGTATAGTGATTGAGATCTAGTTACTTTTCTATTTTGTTGTCTTTTTCATTGGGGACTTCTCTCTTATTGGTATAATTGCTCTAAAAGGTCCAAATTTCTGGAGTTACAGGTTATTCGAAAGATTACCGCGACCCCGGAAATAAAGAGTAAATGAAGGAACATGGGTGGGTTTTAGTTAGTACAAGTCTGACACTCTCTCCCGCTCCACCTAGAGCGGAAAGTTATTTTATGATTTCTCTCATTCGCAAAAAAAGTAAGGGCTTAGTTTTTGAAAAAGTTCATCTTTATAATTGTTTTGTTTGAAATTAAAAGGATATTGAATTGATGATTAACTTTGAATTTATCCTTGATCTAGATTGAGTTTAGTTTACGTCCTAAAACAAAAAAGAAAACGTAAATCATAGACAGACATTGCATAGACAAGACATAGCTGCTCTATAAATTATAGAGGCTTATTTAAACCGGATGTTCACATTCTAATGAGTAAGTACTTACTGCATGAGTACGTGTATTGACGCATGCGCAAACCCAACGCGTGATTACACTCACGCGCACGCAAACCTGTATCTTGTCCCGATCATTGCAATCGCAGTGGTCTGAATCATAAGGGCTTACTTTCCCACCGTCGCGTGATTGGAGTAAAAATAAAAATTAAGACTTGCGAGTTTACTCAGAAGTATACTATCACCTACTGGGACAAACCCACCATATCCCCCACACCAGAAACAAATGAAACTCATCCTTATTCATCAAGACTTAAAGTTTGTTTTGGTTAGCCCCCTACAGGTTTATACGATGTTTTGAAATGAACCTATCATATGAAAGAGGAAAACTCATACGATGAATGGAGAGGTGCGCAGGAGTAACCTGTTGTTGTGAGAATGCAGCGCAGCCGACCCACTGCCCGAATGAGTCATATTTGATGCAAATATGAGCCGAAATTGGGTGATCGAATCGGTAGCGGTCAGTGGGGGTTCTGTAGGAAAAAAAGCAAAATGAGAACGACAAGAGAGCAGACCGATTTCCTAGAAATATGTTTATTAAGCTTTTAAAGGCTGTTAAGAAGTTTGGAAATTGCAAGACGCAGAAGACTGGGTACTTCATTTTAGAAAACAAATTGCGTGTAATAAGTAAATTCTATCTTTGGGTGTTTTTCTTTGGGTTGTAGTAAGTAAATTCTATATAACTACATTCTCCTTTTTTATTGCTGATTGACATCATCAAATAACTTCGAGCGCTCTGAGCGGAGTGTCAGAATTTTAATGACTTTTACTTTTACCAATCCATGTTCCTTCTTTTGCCTTTTATGTTCCGGAACCGCGGTATCTCTTTCGAACAACCCACAACACCGACAGGTGGTGGCCCTGGCAGGCCTCTTTGCTATGCTGACATATCTTTGAGGGATGCGTGGAACACGAACACGCCATCGACTGTCTGTTGTCACCATGTATAGTGTATCTAAATTAACAGTCGTTTAACTTTTACCTAGGCTGCAATGTGTATCTTGTTTAAAGCTCCGTGATTTCCAACTATTGTGATCCCGATATTTCGACAACGTTGCAAGCGCCATGATGAAGGTTCATCCCAAGATCATGACGCTGTGTAACGTTATTGTGTTTCGTATTCCTTACGTTCCCAGGATACCTTAAATAATTATATCGGGGCGTTATCCCAGGTCATTAAGAGTCATCACTCAAAATTTGAAACCTCAATAACATTGGGTTAACATTATTGTAAAAACTTTTCGCGGAACTCCAAATAACACAAGACTAAACTCTTCAAAAACCTAATATTTGAATGATTCAATATCATCACATTCTTGGCATTTGATTTGATTAACATCATTCTAAAATTGGTTGCCATTACTTTGGGATTTGATATTTAAATTCATCACAGTAATACGTAATAAATCATGTCGTTTTAAAAGGGATCACTAATCCATGCGCAATATCGCTATTTAAATTTTTAATAATGCTGGCTATAAAAATGTTGTTAAATTCTTAAACGATGTGGTTTAGGTTTTCTCGCGACTTTGCTTGCATTTTATTTAGGACTTTTGAAACTAAATAAGTAGGACCAGTAATAATTCAAATTCCCTAAAGATACACTCTGTTACGACTTTCATCATAAAAAAAAAACGTTCAGGTGCAAGCCAGACTTGCACACTGAGGGTTCCGTACAAATCTTCTATAATATAAAAATAAATCGCTAAATGTGTTGGTAAGCGCATAACTCAATAACGGCTGGACCAATTTTAACAATTCTTTTTTTTAATATTCGTTGTCCAAGTCCAAGGATGGTTTTTACGGCGAGAAAAAACGATGGGGTAAGTAGGGTTGGTTGGTAGGGTAGAAAAGTTGCATTGCAACGCATGCCGAGCACAGCTAGTTTACGATATAACCGGCTGTATCTTATGACTGTGTAGACTTAGAGAGCTGGTCTTTTTCACGGCTTCAATGGACCACAGATTTGAGTTTATAGTTTTGATTTCAACTCGATATGTTCCCTCGTTCCCGAGATAAAGAGTATTGTCAGACAGACAGATGGACAAAAAAGTGATCTGATAAAAGCTCCGTCTAAAGAAAACTTTGGCGTACGGAACACTAAAATCACTTATGTGGAGAAAAATCAAGACACTTAGCTTATACTACGAATCAAGCTTTAAAATTAAAACATAATTCTGTAACTGACATCACAACAAAAACAAAACGAAGCGAAAAGCAACGTTATTTTCATGATTGCTAAGCACAAATTCAATTCAACGATTACTAGAATATAATGCTCAATCGTGTCTTCTCTGCTTGCAAACTCCTCGATAGTCCATTGTCTTTGACATCATCATCCTTCAAACTAGAACACTACACTGAACAGAGGCATGACCTTGCTCCAGAAATAACTAGGTCAAGGATGTATGCAGAGACGTGTTAGTTTTTCTTTAGCTTAGAGGGATAATGAGTAGGTTCAGATGCAGTCATGATAGGTTTTTGTGGAGGTAATTATGAAATAAACATCGCGCGTTTAATCACCAATGGGTTGGGCAGGGGTAGTACACCCACATTTCACCAGTTTGTAAGGACAGCTATCGACCATCAACCTGGTACAAATCCAGACGCCAAGGCGGTTACTGAGTAATTAATTGAAAACCCCAAAAACACTTTGCTCTACCCGAAAATCGAACTCGGTACCTAATGCTCAGCAGTCGTCCTTGCTACCTTAGAACTACGAGGTAATATATTTAGTGTGGGGGTATTCTATCACCGAAACAACTAACACGATTTAAAAAAAAAAAACAAACTTTTACTGATATAAAGCTAGGATATTGGAGTGTCTTATGATGTAAATATTCAAACAAGAAATTAAACAATGTCAAATTAAAGGCAGAAACATGTGCAGTATAGCGTGTACCGGAAAGCTGTCATCATATTCCAGGGTGTGATTCAGACCATTCGCAAAAACACTGCTGTCCAATTCAAAACTTCAATATTTTCTCGACCCACAATGTATACGTTATGTTCATGGAAGAAGCGCAGTGCATTGTCTGTGAAGAGCGTTTTGTATGCTCACTGGATTCCTTGTTGTACTACCGACGTCAAAGTAACCCAGCCCATATGAAACTTTCTGACAGTCCTTATACTCGAGCGGCCTGCAGACACCAAGTCTTACACGCGATGAGTCTCCAATGTCCTGCATGTCCAATTGAAAAAAGCCTTCAGGATGCTTTTGGGGCTGTCATGGCCCTGTAGGGCGTCGGGAATGATCGGAGAGGCTCGTACAGGTTTCCGCCATCATGCGAAAGATGGCGGCCTCATTATTACAATATCTGCATGTTAGTGACAACAGTATTTTGGCGATTGGATGATTGCGGCCGGACAGGACTGCCCGTCCCAGTGGGCGGGACAGTCATTGGTCTGAATCTAATATATAAAATTCTCGTGTCACAGTTTTCTTTCCCATACTCCTGCGAAACGGCTGGACCGATTTAAACGAAATTTTGTGTACATATCGGGTAGGTCTGAGAATCGGCCAACATTTATTTTTCATACCCCTAAGTGAGCAGCGGGTGAAACCGCTGGGCACAGCTAGTTAAACGATATAATTGTTAACATTCACAGCACTAACCTGACTTATAGTCCTCTGTATTAATTATGTGTGGAGCTACACGAAGTCGTAACTTGGAACTTGTCATTGATAAACCATACATCGAATTTGGATCATGTCAGTCAAATTATGACTGTTAAAAGCAGTACATTGATGTTGGTGATTATTGATTGGTTTCTGAGTGGCGTCTCTGAGTGTCCAAATTAACTAGGTACTACACTGTATTTGGTTTTCTACCTGTAAAAACGATCTCAGTGGAATAACAATAAATACAACACCAATGTCAGTCTGAAATAAAGTTTAATTTATTTATTTTATAGATGTGTAAGTAAAACTACTTAATTTCTTTTGACATCCGTAAAACGATTGGTCTTTTCACCTTGGCTAATGTTCATAGAATGTAAGAAAGGTTTTCACTGCTATATTTTTCTTCTTATCCTTTCCTATATTAATTAAATTATATATTATAATATTATAAAAGCGAAAGTGAGTTTGTTTGTTTGTTACCTCTTCACGCTTTAATGGCTAAACCGATTGTGATGAATTTTGGTACATAGATAGTTGGGAACCAGGAGACGGACATAGGCTATTTTTATTTAAAAAAAGTGGGATGTGAGGGAGAAAGAGGGAAGAACAGGGAAAACCTAGCGTTGCTATTACAAATCAATAAGGCGCAAGGGGAACTGTGTTACCCCAAATTTAACGCGGGCGAAGCCGCTGGCGAAAGCTAGTCCTCAATAAAAGAGAATCAAATCAAACATTCATAGCAATTTACATTTTACACAAATTCTGTTCGAAACTAAATACTATTCGTGATTTCGTGCACGTTAATTTATAATAAGTATTGTACAATATTATATAATACGTATCTATAGTCCAAAATTAAACCTTTGGCCGGTGTTATTTGGTCGAAAAATAACAAATAAAAGATGGACATTAATACAGGTCGGTTTCTTTACCCTTTTCAATCACTATTGCCCCTAATCGCGCTCGATTTAGTTTACAAGTGCGTTGTGGTGCCTCTGGAAGCGGGGAGCGGGGCGTATCCTCTTCTTTTTTAATATTGTTTCGACACTTCAGCAAGTGACTCACTTGCTGAAGTCTCCGGCGTATACCGGTAACTATTCAAATTAATGACGATTATTGTTAAAATTAACAGTGATTTATGTTTGTCTCTCAACTTAATCAACGATGTGAAGAGGTAAATAAAAAGTATTTTTCTGCCAAACTTTCAAAAAATTAAAATCAAAACTCTGCTCGTGAACAGGCATTAAACACGCCTTCCATTGGCAAATTATGAAAATAAACATAACATCGACTTATAGCTAGTAATCAATGCAAAAAAATAGGTAAAAAAAAACATAAATCCCAGTTCCCAGTACATTCCGCCGCCACCGACACCGCGCCCGGTAGATCGTCCAACGCCATATGTAAATCTACCGCCAGTCCTTCCGAGAACACGCCATCTTGTTCCCTAATTATTTTTAATTGCCGCAAGCACTGACAAGACGCGTACGGCCTTCTACAATAAAGCTTTTTGAATTTTTTTCGCGTCTAGCGCTTGTATCATGTCGATTACATTACGAGTGATTCATAGAAGAACACACGCGATGATATTGAAACTTAAAAATAAACAGTATTTTTGTACTGGCAACTTTTATTGCAATGCAACCTTATTGCACCTTAGAGCATTGGTGGTCACGTCATAACGGATTCGACTTACGGTCAAGTAGGTCTTAATTTGGAAGTCAAATAGTCGCGTTACTTTTAACTTGCATCATCCCATAGCTGGACATATAATTCATGACTCCCAAGGTCTCTCAAACCAGGGCTAATGTGAACCACTGACAGCAGATGCCTTATTTTGTGTAATTTATTTCACCAACATTTCTCTTGAAACAGTCAAAGATAATAATATTGTGAGGATCAAATCAATCAAAAAGGATGGAAATCATCAAATAACTTGCCCCGCTCTGGGCGGAGCGGGAGAGAGTGTCACAGTTTACTGACTAACACTCTCACACATTCCTTCTTTTGCCCTTTATGTTCCGGAGACGCGGTATCTCTTCCGAACAACCGTAGAAGGAACAGGCATGCCTGGAACCAAAATGTCAAGACTGATGATCTACCAAGGTGGTAGATAACAGCCAATTCACTCTCGTAGACAGGAGGCATGTGGCTTAATATCAGGAGCATTATAACCTGGTCATCATCATCATCTGCCTAGCCTTTTCCCAATTATGTTGGGGTCGGCTTTCAGTCTAACCGGATGCAGCTGAATACCAGTATTTTACATGGAGCGACTGCCTATCTGACCTTGACTTGTCAGACTTTCGGAACACTGACGACCTGTAACGACTGTCAAAGATCCACAAATGACAGTTGGGACCAACGGCTTAACGTGCTTTCCGAGGCACGGAGGAAACTCGGTATGTAACGGGTGGTCACCCATCCACAGACCAACCTAGGCAAGCGCGGCTTAACCTAAAGATAGACTTGAGCGGCTGCTATTATTTGGCCACGAGCTCCTCTCATTATGACCTGGTCATATTGAATTATAAAATGAGTCATATGGAATACACGCGATAATCCCAAAACTTTAAAAATAAGTAGATACGTTTTTTACCGGCAACCTTTGTTGTTCTTAGAATGCGTTCGCTCATAAATCAGTAATGGCGCCCTATTATTTGTAGTTCGCATAAATTCGGAGGTCTGGTAATTGGCTGTATCGTCGGGTACGCTTGCGCCGCGGGTGGTTGGCGAACTAATCACACTTGTCTGCTTCGATTCGCATGTGAAACTGAGCACTGTCATTTGAGATGACGCGTTTTAAACAAGTCTGGATACTGCTTTACTTCTGATAGTTGTGAGAGGAAGAATGAAAATGAGAGTTTTTGAAAATTTATTGAGGAAATGAGTTTGAAGTGATGAAGAGGTATGGTAAAAATGTCAGCATCATTTTTCTGCCGTTATCCCATTCTACTCGTGGTCGGCGCAACACGTTTTACTTCTTCCATTCTCCCCTATCAGACGTCATGGCATCATTTACTCCTTTCTCCTTCATATCATTCCTTACCCAATCTATCCATCTTTTCTTTGACCTTCCTCTCATTCATTTGACGGGCCTGTTGGTCTAGTGGTTAGTGGCCCTGACCGCTGAGCCGGAGGTCGTGGGTTCGATTCCCACCCAGGAAAAACTTTGTGTGATGAGCATGATTGTTTGTTCTGTGTCTGGGTGTGATTTATCTATAATATGTATGTATTCATAAATTATATAAGTATGTATATCAGTTGTCTGGTTACCATAACACAAGCTCTGCTTAGCTTGGGATCAGATAGCCGTGTGTGAGTTGTCCCAAGATATTTATTTATTTTATATTTATTTATTCTCCATCCATCAATAGGTAAAAATGTCGTAGCAGCAGTGTTTGTTACGTCTTCACGCCTAAATGGCCAAACCGATTTTGATACAAAGATAGTTGGGACCCTGGAGACGGACATAATCTATTTTTTTTTAAGATTGATATTGCAATGAATAAGGCGTAAGAGCAAAACTACAGGTAGCGGGTACCTGTAAATCAGGAAAGGGGAACTGTGTCACCCGCGAAGCCGCGGGCAAAGCTAGTTAGTTATAATTACGAACTGATGAAATACTTAAAGCAATCCTTTTAACAAAGTAGTAGAAAGCAGTTAAAAACACATAAAGTTAACTACTAAAATAAAATTCGCACTTGATGATATCGATTTGTGCGTTGCCCTATACCTCAAGGCATGTTATTGCTAAACTTAATTGAATCTCTTTAAATAGGTTTCGATCAGCAGTGTGCGAATTAGTTGCTATATTTAGAGATTTATTTTGGATATTAAGCTCATGGCTAAATAATATAAAAATATCCGATCGACTCGATTTTTTTTTAAACGTTTCTTCACACTAGAAATTTCTCCGGTATCGTGTGAACTCACATACACAAACAGCCAAACCCGGAACAACTACCTGTAGGTCATACAAATACTTCGTGCTGGGATCGAACCGCAGCAGTCTAGTTAATTTGAATTCAGGTTAAGCCAAGCTTGCCTGTATATAGTATGAGGATGGGTAACCAAGTTTCCACCGTGCCTCGGAAAACACGTTAAGCCGTTGGTTCCGGCTATCAATAATAGCTATTTGACAGTCGTTACAGGTTATCAGTGGCCCGAAAATCTAACAACCACTTTTACCAAGGGGTGTCGTATTACCCAATACAAACCGGGTTGTGGAGGTGAGATGGGCTATGACTCCATGTAAAATTATGAAATTCAACTGCATTCGGTTAGACTGATAATTATATACGTGTACCCTACACGTTTAAAAACAGAAATGTGAACACTTACTGATGGGGTAGCACATTTGCAACGATTTTAATCGAACTTATTTTCAAAGGGTTATGAAATATTTTCCACTTAACAAAAGCATGAAAAAGAAAACAGATCATCAAACCTTGTCTTCTTCGTAATTACTTTAATTCGCCGACAAGTTTGTTTTCTTGTAAACCATTAGTTTAACCCCAGTTCTATTGAACGCCGATCCAAGATGGCGATTGCCAATAAACATGTGACTTCCGGCCAGTAATAACCGTCGCCACTGTAGATCATTTTAAATATTCTGGCCACATGTCGCTAAACAATGCGTTTAAATTGTCTTTTGTTTTTGCTGGATGCACTAGTAACTGTCTGTGGTGTCGCTTGCAAAAATGATATTTGTGTTGAGTTGTGTTGTTTTTGGATGGTTTTATTTTCAAGTATTTATACGATATTGCAAGGTCTACTCCATGTAGACGTTAGATGCAGTTAGATTTAGACAGAGATATGGATGAAAGCAAGAGAAAATAAACTATCGTTGATATTTGAGTTTCAATTTTTTTTTTTAATTTTGTTTTTATATAATTTGTGTGAATATTTTGAAGCACCTTTTACTATTGCAGATAGAATTTACGGTTTAACATTTTTATAGCCACAGGATTTAATGGTTTACATGTTATTTACCATAATATTGTTGTATTTAACCCAAAGTTTGACGGGTAGAGAGCGTGCCTTATGGAATTAAGTCCACCTATGTACCAATATTGTACATGAAGTTTCAATAAATAAGAGTCCTAGCCAAGACCCACCTTCCAAACCCCAGTAAAACCTCATTAAAATCATTTTGCCGTCTTCCAAAATTTAAACAAACGAACTGACCAGCACACATGGTTTCTTTTTTTTTGTGACTCAAACCATGGACCCATTTTTTTGCAACCATCCTATTGTATGGAAGTGAGAGCACTTTCGTCCAGTCAATTTAACTGATCCTTCAAACTGATTTGGATTTGTATTTGAAAGATTTTGTTGATGTGTTTGTGATTTTGCTTGCTCATGGCGTGTTGAAGCATATTGTAATTTGGGCGTACAAAGGACCATGAAGTTATGTAGATGAACAAAGCAAGACTTTGGTCCTTATGGTCGGGGATCACAGGTTTTAGCTGTGATTCTAACATTTTGGTTCCTATAATCCCTTTTCTTTTTCGGGTGGGAAATCATCCAATGACTTCCCCCGCTCTGGGCGGAGCGGGGGGCATGTCAGACTTGTACTGACTAAAACCCACCTATGTTCCTTTTATTGCCCTTTACGTTCCGGGGCCGCGGTATCTCTTTCGAACAACCCGCAACCCAGGTTCCTATAATCCCTTGCATAGTGGTTTATATTTTATTTGTAGTAGACATCATTCACTTGTTACTATTAACATTATGATTAAACTTCACTATATGACTGTATTTTTATATGTCAGAATTAATATAATTTAATATCATATATTTCATTGTTATACAATAAAACATGATGAATATGATGTGTATCTTCTGAAAACCCACATTTAAAATTAACTTTGCCATAATGCACATTAATGGAGACCGCATTACCTTCCACGAAACAACGCTAATTAATTTTAAAACCCGATAACACTTAAAGCTTATTAAAACCCTACAAGATTCCTTTCCTCCTTTTGTTTCGAAAACTACAATTGGTACGCACTTAATATAACTTAAAAACAAATTCAACCCGAACATAAATTCCAAATGCCATTAAAGCACACCGATTTATCTTTAGAACCCCGTAAAGGCGTTACACCCCCATGTTTGCGCAAGTGTTGTGCGCACGCACACATGCAAGTGGCTTGCGCGTACGCAAGTATGCAGACTGCACAGAATTAGAACAACCAGAAGATCCACTCTTAGCAAAACACTCCAGCTGTTCTATACCATGGATTGCAGGTTGTTTGAAAAGGATTCCACGGAACTGGAACACAAAGGGCAAAAGAAGGAACATGTATGGGTTTCGTCATTAAAACTTCTTCACGTTCCGCCCAGAGTGGTGGAAGTTATTTGATGATTTCTCATCAATAAAAAAATCTGCGTAGTTATAAATATGTAAATCCTGCTTGATTTAGGAAATAAAATGGAAACAGATTTTTTTCTTATTGATTTTAATTATTTATGTTTGATTTGGTTGGCTACACGACATTATTCCATTGTTTATAGGCACTAACAGTACTTTCGAAAATTCTTGCTAGGTTATGATGAGAAGATAAATTATAATATCACAAAGGATCTCTCCTGTCATCATCATCATCAGGCTATATTAGTCCACTGCTGGACATAGCCCTCCCCTAATGAGCGCCATAGCGCCCTGTCTTCAGCTTGCCGCATCCAGCATCTGCCTGCAGTCTTTCATCTCCTGTCAGGTTCCCCTCAAATACATAAGTAACGATGGCTTCTGGGCATTCCCGACATGCTTCGCCATTTTAAACAGTTTCCAGGACTGGTCCTTCGACACTTTCCTACTGAATGTAATCCTTCACTTGCATGTGTGAGTGAACGCAGGTACCGAAAGTTAATTGCCTTCGTATGTTCAATGTTCATTTTTCTACCTGATCTGAGTTCAGAGTTAGGTCGGTCCCGGATTACTTACAAAAAATATTTTTTGATACTTCACGTTTGCGTATTGTTGCGTTACTCTTTTGTTTTTATTTGATACTTTGGATGTCTGTTCTAAATAACTCTGTTGATTAGGTCATAAAGATGTATGATTTGTTGCTGGTAAATCCTTGAGGTTTCTTGGTACACCTACATCTATATTTAAGGATAATATAAAAAAAAATGTTCTG
Organism: Ochropleura leucogaster; assembly: GCA_958449745.1. NCBI lineage: Eukaryota > Metazoa > Arthropoda > Insecta > Lepidoptera > Noctuidae > Ochropleura > Ochropleura leucogaster. The sequence continues at coordinate 18,554,831 of OY288208.1, forward strand.
GATGTTTCTGAAATTATCAAATCTTAAGTCATTTCTGTGAGCTACTATGGCAAAGACTCATTAAGAGCTTGCTTAAACCTATCTGATTCAAAATGAGCTTCTGTTTCTAATATAGCTTTTAATTTCTAAAGTACACTTTATTCTCTTTATCTTGCTCACAAATTTCCATCAAAGCAGCCGTCGATATCTCACATCAATATAGCTTGAGATACAACAAACCAGTAAAATGTAAATCGTGGCATACTCGCTGTGGTACCGGCCGACATTACCGAGTACCTGCGTTTTAGACCCCACTGTAATTTTTAATTGACAAAAAAACCGACCCGACCGAATTTATATGTGGAATTTATTTTATTACTTACTCGCAGACGTGTGTGCGTGGGTTAAATTATTCTTTACGTTTCTTTTCGACACTTCTGTCTATTCGTCTATTCGAGAAAGGGTTGTAATTGTATCGGAGGCTTTTTTGGTCCTTTTAGTCTTCAAGCAATATTTGGTGGTGTGGTGTTTGTAAGATATTTTTAAAGCATGTGTGTATGGTGAAAGAGGTTACTGATAATATAATTTAAATGCCTGTTAGAAGATGGGCCATTAGTAATCTAGCTAAAATCCGATACATAAAGTACTTAAAGCAAGTAAAATTTTATAAAATCATCTTTCTAAATGACAAGTTGGTTGTTACGGGACTAGGTATACATACACATAGGAAATCTTAAAATGGAATAGCATAGTATAGACAATCTACTGCATTTTTGAAATGTAGACTATAGAAGTAACAAAACTATAACCCACAACAAAATGTATAAAATAAATCTCCCTTATGAATTTCTCTTACCAAACTCTTAAAACGCAATAATGCATACGAAAATCATTACGAACGATGTACCGATAGCACAGGTAGACGCTCACGAACAATGCGCTGCGGTACCGTCAGCAAAAACGGTAATGAGTGCACTGTCACGAATAATGGCGCCCATTGTCTATGAGGCGCGCGTTTGCTTCTGAAAAAAAAAAACGACTTAATTTTTTGTGCTCTGTGCAATAATGGTTGTTTTTTTAATTGCGATTTGGCGCCAGTGGCGTTCGATTTTAGATGGTGAGTTTTTTTTAAGGGGTTAGTTACTGGTTGGTCTTGTTGCTTTTAGTAAAATTTCTAATAATCAAATTTTAGTAGAGAAATTATTTTTGATTTTAGAACTAAATAAAACTCGTGTTTGTACCGAAGGCAGAAATGTATCCATGTTTGATATACAAGACGCTTACAAATAAAGTTCTGACCGGGTAAAATAATGTCATCACGGAGAAGGAAAATACAATGCTCGACGTAAAAGTAATGAAACAGAATAATATGTAATGTGACAAGTTTGCTAAATCCTATCCAGCATGAACATTGCTATCTTCCCCAGCGACGCCCTAGACTGAGACTGAAGGCTTATTACATTCAAGACAACCACTAAATAATCCAGTTCAATAGAAAACCTCGGGGAGAACCTTTGAGACCTTCGAGATGCCAGTCACAAAAAAAATACATGCCAAGAGCGAGTCAAACTCGCGCAACAGAGAGTTTTTTTTTTATTATTTTTGGGGTGGGAATACATAGAAATCATCAAATAACTTCTCTCGCTCTGGGTGGAGCGGGGAAAACCCACCCATGTTCCTTCTATGGCCCTTTACGTTCCGGGGCCGCGGTATCTCTTTCGAACAACCCGCAACCCCGGGTGCACAGAGGGTTCCATACAAACGTGAGACATGAACAGCCATTATCGTTTGACTGTGCCAATTTAGAGGGTTGATTTTGACACAGCACGAAGAAACCACAAAGTTGAGTATATGGTTTTAATTTCAAGTTGATACCTCCAAGTGTTACCGAGATAAAAGTAATTATTATTATTAAACATTTATTTCAGTCCAGGACCATAAATTGTTAGTAACAATGCACTTAAAACTATGTTAAAATAGACAATCAAAATAAATCAAAACATGAAGCCTCATTATGCTGCTTCGATATGCTGTTTTTTTTTGTAACATATAAGCCTCATTTACAAATCGGCGAAAGGTAATATCTTTAGGCCATAGGTTATTATCTAAAAATATGTCGAGTTTTGTTTTGGGAACATACAGCTTAATAGACAGATAGAATGTAAGACAGACGGACGACAAAATGATCCCTTTTAAGATACAGAACGTTTAAAAACGGTAATTAATCTGCAAAAATGTTACATACAAGACGGTAGATGACGCAAAATCCGACAATAAAGCACCAAACAAAATTGCTAAAACCTTACACAAAAATATCAATCGTAACAAGGATGCTTAGCTCACCTTGCCTCATTAAAACACCCAACCGATTGACCAAACCAAGTTAATCACCGTATCATTTAATAACATTTTAATTTCAAGATCTAATTAGCATAATATTAAAATTATATGTAACAAGAATTGACGGATTCACATCGTAAACGTTTAAGATTATGATAAATGTATGACATTAAAGTTTGACCATGGATTTGTAATAAATATAGTAAAGATGATACTTACATAACTTGTAGCGGTTTATGTAGAGGAATAAGATAAATAATTTTGGTAAGCTGTTGTTATTAAATCGAAGGTAATGCTAAGATGTTAGATCCTTCTTAGGTATTTACAAAAGTGCTGGATGCTCACTGGATTTTGTACATCGAATTTTGAGTTAATAATTCCTTTGGACCTAAAGAGTGATGTATGATGGAGGAGAGAAACACTAAAGAAAAGATCGCAGGATTGTGTGAGGAATATGATATGAAAGAAAAATGAGTAAGGATAGTTTGACCATTGAAGAAAAAGTGATGATAACATGAGACAGGGACAGGAAGAATACCTTTGAACCTTCTTCGTCTTCTGGTGCCTTTGAAGTTACTGAAGGTTGATTAACTACTCCGAAAACTTTGTTTATTGCCCGGTGATTCTTTAAGTCTCAAAACCGTATATCAAGCTTAACAAAACGTGTACAATCCGTTCCTTTATAAACACAAGATTATTAGATTGATCCTTATAATGTTCTTGATTCCTAAAACGCACCATTGTTGAACTAGCGGTATATTTCACAATAGTCCCAATTTCGGCCCCTCATACGTCACAGTACATGTTATCTTTACGGCTTAGAAATCTGTTCACACCAAAAGAGAAAACGCTAATCAGAGAGACGAACTCGTATCCGTTAATCAATTTCTTTGTCTCGAACTAGGCAAACGAATCCCATTAACAGCAATCAGAATATTCAGAATCATGTAATAAAAAAAAAACAGAGATAAAAAGCCAATATTGCTCTGCGTACGAAATTAGGATATTGGTTACTATAAAGCACATAACTTGTTTGTCGAACTGGTCTTATGTAAAGTGCACTCGATATTGTACGGACCGGATCACCGGACCGGTATGCTAACGAGCAGGTTGATGCTGATACATTTAATTAAAATGATCCACCGGAAACGAAGCGGGTAGTCAACACAGATTTATGAAATGACATAAATGTCTCGCGTTGAGGTGAAACTCGCGTTATGATTGTAGATAAGTTTGGTGATAAGGCCGTGACGTGGGCCGCAAATGTTAGGAAGCACGCGATTGGGAAGAAAATTGTTTCGTTGCTTTTGATTTAAGGACTGTGGTTTTTGTCCTTTCTTCCTTCCTTCCTTGTGTCTTAATGCTACGGCAATTTGACGACACGGTTAGCGCAGTGGCTGAGCGATCGACTGCTGCGCTTCGTGCCACGGATTCAATCCTCGTACAATACATTTTTTTTCATGGCAACTATCTATAGATAGTTGTTCCGGGTCTGGCTCTTTGTGTATGTGAGTTTAGATGTTTTAAACGCACCCACGATACAGGAGAAATTCCTAGTGTGGGGCAAGGTTTTTTTTAAGGTGAACTTATGCAAGAGGTAAATAGTGAACGATGAATTGCTATCTTAAACTAGCGGGAATCGAATTTTTGTTTGATTATCATTTAACGTTGCAAGTAAAAATAGTATAGCTACCTATGTGTTTTAAAGCATCCATAACATTTTTGTCGTGTGCTGTAAGCTTGTAAACAGCATTTTAATACGATTTGACAATAAAATAAAGAAAATTGTCTCTTTGGAAATTACTGCTTCCAGTTTTTGGAAAATTGATGGGATTTTCTTCTCACACATTAGGGTCAAGTATGTCAGTTAAAGTGGAGGTTACTTTCGCCCATTAACACCACAGCATATTTACGACTTGTGAACGGGATAGCGTGATTATCGGTGATTTAATTATAACATTCAAATAATATGTAAATTGTTTACCGCCATCTTTAAAATGTTTGACAGAGATTACATACTGATCTCCAGTTCCATAAATTATACAAAATATTTTGTCAAATTGTGGAATATATACAAAAACATTTTTTTGTTGTATTTTAATACGCACATCTACATTTTATTTATCATTCGTATTATTATAACGGCATATACTCGAGTGTGTCTTTAATTTAATTTGTTTTATGATTTGCATATTACTGCAAAAGCAATAAAATGGTATTTGTAAAAAACCTGGTAATGACTAATAAAGTATATTTTGACCAATCAAGTCTGAGAATTCGCGTTTTATTATTTAAAAAAAAAACATCTTTATTAGAATTAAACGTCAGTATTTGCATACTATTTATCATTGCACTCAAAAAGATTATCAGGGTGACCAATTTCGTATCTTCTTCAATGTTTCTCTAGGTATTAAAATTGGATCATCCGTTTTCTATGTCGTCTCTCACAGACAGATTGACGCGCGTTACGTAATCAAAATGCTAAGGTGGTTTTGAAACATCATTTAAATATTTAAAGCATAAAAGTTTTTATATAAAGCATCAGCTATGCAAGGGTAAATGAGCAAAACCATGAACTTCTCTGAGGATATTACACACTTGACTTTAGAGTTGGCAATGTCCTACCATAAATAATATTTCTCTCATTCATTACCTCTTATTAATTCTCAAGCAACAAAATGACACAAAGCCATATTTTTCATCAAAAACACAATTTAAATAAGTAATTAAGACAATCATAAAAGAATGACATCACTACATTTGATATCCGTTACACAATTATTTATAATCAAACCCGTATTAAGTTCTATGAACAAATAACATGTCGTATTAGCCACATCTCCATTCGTGGCCATTTTGATTGCGATGTCACAGCAATTGTACGAATATTATATTTATTTTATGCTAATTTCAACATTTTCAAACGCTGAGTTCATTATAAATTATACATGTGGTGGTACCGGCTCCGATTTAGTATTATTTCTCAAAAATATGTTTATCTTTAACGGTGTCGCGATATATCTTGGTTTATGTTCAATGTGCTCTATTTGATATCTTGTTACATGGTCACATTTAAATATTTTAATAGAAATGTTTTTTTTAATGCTTTTAGCGCCATCTGCTGTGGGTGTGAGTTATCGTTAAGTTTGAATTGCATCTTGGTCTCATTCACCTTTAACATTTGATTAAATCTCAAAGTATGTATCAAATCAAATCAAATCAAATCAATCAAATCAAATCAAATCATTTATTTCAATTAGACCATTACAGGCACTTTTGAAAGTCAAGAAACAAAATGAATCTACAGTCCCGGTCACAAGGCATAATAACTTGTGAAAGTACTGTAGTTGCCCATTCCAAAGCGTTGATCTCTATGGAGAAGAATGGGCAAGAAACTCCATGGACACTCTTTTAAATTATAATATTTTTACAAAATCGTGTTTACATCATTCATGTTGAGATTATACAAATATGTGAGAACGATGTAAAAAGGCGTGCACAGTAAGAGCGTCCAGAGTAAATAAAAAGCAAAATTTAATTTTAAATCTAAATAAGTTTAAAAATGAACCGTGGTAGCTAAAAAATGACCAGTCCCAACTGACAGCGCCCGTTCACGAACATGACGTATGGATCAGCCCCATTCAGCTCGACCATTTTGAAGGGAGCTAAATGACCCGACACACCCGCCACCATCAGTGAGACATTTAAGTGAGCATGACACTATCAACCACCAGGGCTTCGTCAAGTCAATGATAATACATAGCACTCACATATGGGCTTAATAATTATACAATACTAGAGAGTTGATTCTATACATTGCAAAGATAGTCTTACAATCTTCTGCAGCTTCCACTATAGCTTCGGATACTAACCAATGAGTTTATCCCTATGCTTGTGGAGCAGGACTAGCATTAAGCCAAGCATTTTTATCATCAATATAATCCCCCAACTTATAATATGCTTGCCTACATAGTGTGCGTTTAATACAAGATTAAAATTTCGTTTCATTCAGTTGAAGAATGTGGGGAGGTATTTTATTGTAGCATTTTAAACAGTACCCCATGAAAGATGAGTCTACTTTAGCTAACCTGAAACCTGGTTGAACTAATTGGTCCCTATTTCTAGTATTATAATTGTGTCTGTCACCTCTTTTACTAAAAAGATGCAAGTTTTTCCTGACATACATGATGTTTTCATAAATATATTGACAAGGTACTGTCATGATGTTAATATCCTTAAACTGTTCCCTTAAAGAATCTCGCCTACGTAGGTTATATATGGCCCTGATGGCTCTTTTCTGCAGAATAAATATAGACTCGATGTCTGCAGCCCGTCCCCAAAGTAAAATACCGTATGACATTATACTATGAAAATAACTAAAATAGACTAGTCTCGCGGTATCTACATCAGTAAACTGACGGATTTTTCTAACAGCATATGCTGCTGAACTAAGGCGTCCTGCAAGAGATGTTATATGCGGACCCCATTGTAGCTTTGAATCGAGTGTTATTCCCAAGAAAACAGTTTTTTCGACGAATTCTAGTTTCTCTTGATTCAATACTATGTCACACACACTGTTTTTGACATTTGGTAGAGCAAATCTTATGCACTTCGTTTTTTTCCCATTTAATACTAAATTATTAGCGGTAAACCAATTATGTACCTGCATTAGGGCATTATTTACGTCGTCAAGATTTGTGGCACGCCTGTTTATCTTAAATATTAAAGAGGTATCGTCAGCAAATAACACCATTTGTGGTTGGTTTTTAAACAAATGGGGTAGATCATTTATATATACTAAAAAGAGGAAGGGACCTAATATCGATCCTTGTGGTACACCCATCTTTACATTTAAACCCATTGAATTGACACCATTTATTTGTACTTGCTGCTGTCTATCATTTAAATACGATTTAACTAAACTAAGGGCAAGTTTCCCTAGGCCGTAATGTTCAAGTTTTAAGAGCAGGGTTTCGTGGTTCACGCAATCAAATGCTTTTGAGAGGTCACAAAAAATCCCTATGGCATCCTGTGCCTCTTCCCACGCAGTAAATATGTGTTTTAATAGGGTGACACCGGCGTCAGTCGTACAACGTCCTTTGGTGAAACCATACTGCTTTTCATGAAAGATTTTATTGGTGTTAAAGTGGTTGAGCATTTGGTTAAGCATTACCTTTTCAAACACCTTGCTGAAAACCGGCAAAACGGATACGGGTCTATAATTATTGGTGTCTTTACTGTCCCCAGATTTGAAAAGCGGTATTACCTTGCTGTATTTCATAAGGTCCGGGAAGACTCCTTGGTCCACACACAAATTAAATATTAAGGCTAAGTACGGTGCTATAGTCTCAATGATAGCTTGACAAACTTTAATAGACAATCCCCAAAGGTCTTCGGTTAACTTGATTTTTATTTGTTTAAAAGCTTTAATGACTACAGTGGGATTAATATGCTTAAACTGAAACTCAGCCGGGCATGGTAAAACGTTTGCTCTTAATAAGTCAACAGAAAGCAAGGGTGAGGAATTTAACGTTTCTGTAGTTTTAATTGGGATACTAGTAAAGAAATCCACAAATTCTTGAGCAACTTCGTTTTTTGTGGTTAGAAGACCACGTGAAGACTCTAGTGTTATATCATTATCATATTTTTTATTTCTATTAGTTTCACTATTGATTATTTTCCAAACCGTCTTAATTTTATTATCAGCGGATTTAATCTTGTTGCTTATGAATAAGGCTTTAGCTACCTTGCAGGTGTTTTTAAACATTTTTGAGTAAGTAGCAACATAGTGATTGAATGTTTCCGAGTTGATGTAAGGCTTAAGGCCGTAAAGTTCAAACAGCCGTTCCCTACTTTTTCTTATACCCTTAGTTGCCCAATCACTAAATAGAAACTTTGGGCTAATAGATTTAGTTTTAATTTTTAGCGTATCATTGAACTCTGAGTAGACAACCGAAAAGAATTCCTCATAAAAATGATTTACATTATTAATATCATATCCCGGAATGCCTAGATTACTTATTAAATTATTGTTAAATTTATTTAAATTGCTGGGTGTTATTTGTCTAGACTGTATCTGAATTTTTTGTGATGATGTGTAGGACTCGAAAACAACGGTTTGACCGCTGTGATCAGAGGGAAGGTAATTTACAATGGATTTATCTAAGAAGTCGCAGCAACAGAAAACATTATCAATACATGTAGCGGTATTTGTAGTAATTCGGGTTGGCTCCGAAAACACATTCAACAAATTAAATGATTTAAAAAGATTTAAAAATCTACTGCTATTTGAATTTTCATCTAAAATATTGATGTTAAAGTCACCACAGATGACTAGCGATTTATTACCTGTTGCAAGTTTTGCCAAAGCATCTTCCATTACTGACTCAAATATCGAGTAGTTTTGATAATTTGGGGGCCTGTAAACACACACTATGACATGCTTATCTAGCTCAACACAAGATAATTCAATATTATGTTCAACCGATAGATCAACTATATCAATACGACTTCTAAATTTAATACTATTTTTGACTAAGATTAGTGAACCCCCACGCATCTTAGATTTACGGTTAAAGCAACTGCCTACACTGTAATTTTCATAATTAATTAGCATTTCATGATCTTTTAACCAATGTTCGGTGAAACAAACAATATCAAACTTAGTTTTGATATTGTTTGTTTAATTAAATAAATTTGATTATTGTTAGTATCCGTTTTACTGTTTGGAATTTGCGTACTAGCATTCATAAATATATGACGCTTGTTTTTGCCCAAATACTTAGGTACTTAAGTTTGGGTACCTAAGTTATATCTGCTACCTAAAAATAAATCTTTTGCATTATGGGAACATCATAAGTATCGCAGTCAAACGTAGGCGTTATTCCTAATTCAAAAATCCGAGCCAAGACAATGAGGCACACAGCCTCATCTGTCAAATTGGTTCAATGTTTTTAAAAGGTTTAAAAGATCGACCCAAGCCGACTTGTTATTGTTATTTATATTAAGTTAAGAATTGCCGGGCCCTTCGCACTTGGCGTTTGAAAAAATTAAAACAATCCTGTTGCTGCATTTATTTTGACTCCTGGTTGTATAACAATAGAGTGTATTTTTCTTTGTTCCTGAATTCATGGGTCAGTAATGGCGAAGGGTATGGAATGCAACGGATTGCGCTCGGCATTAGGTACTTATTTTTTGTCGATGTGAGAAAGGGACGGATGTATTTGAGGATCTTTCGCGAAGTGCACTAATGGGGATTATATGGGATTGCTTGCACCATCACGTCATTTCTTACGCTACATTAGTTTCGACGCTTTATTTTTTCTCCGGCCATATTGATCACGGACCTTGTGGAATAGTTAAGGCATTGTGTAGCGGTCTGTGAAAGTTAACAATTAAGTTTACGACGCAATTTTGCAAAATTACTAGAATTGATTGTAGGTCAATTTGTGGTCATTTGTTTGTTTAATTTCCAATTGTAACGGATTTAGAATGGAAGTGTTTAATCAACATGTTCTCACTATTCGTATTTTTATTGAATTTTATAATTGCATGACCTAGTTCATTGTTCTTAATTTTTGGTTAAACGTCTTGATTTTTTCCGTTTCGGACACAATAAAGATTGTAACGTCCCCTAAAACTCTTGAGTTCTTTATTCGAAACTAACACCACCAACATTTTTTTAAAGAATGATTACAAATAAACCTGCCAGTGTCATTACAAAAGAGTGTATTTTCATTACTGGCCACAAAAAATATTTCCTCATCCCTCAACTCCTTCCAGAATTTAAATACTTATAAAACAATTCCAAATTCGAATTCGCCAGCCAGTCACAAAAAGCCAACTAACCCAATGTACGACGCACTCGATATAGCACATTGGGTCACATTGGGTACCGGTCGTCCTTCGCGGGGCCGGCCTGTAGATATTATATTATAGGCTGTATATCTCAAGGTATAGGACTATAGGTTATATAAGTTATGATGCCACGCCGATGCCGCTGCCAACCTAACCCTAAACCACTGTTGCAAATTTTTCGGGATTCGAAATTAGAAATAAGATTTTTTGTTTCTTTTTTTGTGGCAAATATATTTTTTGGTTATTCCGGATAAGAACTCTTTGTGTAGCTTTTTGAGCGCTTCTTTATGAAGAAGATAGCTTGGTTATCGGATGATTCTATTTTGATAGTGTTTAACCGAAGGTCGTATTTCTGTTAGGAACAGAGACATAAGTTTGTCACATTCTTCATTCTTAACAACTAGTCTCAGCCAGAAATCCAGTTTAAAATAGCTTAGAAGTGAATAACCTTGTGTTTTTTTTACCTTCTGTGCTCGTCTTCTTGTCCTCGATATAACTAGACTTCAGTCCAGTACGAAGCGACAGCCTACATGACCTTCACGACACACCTCGGTAATAAGATCTTTAAACTCATTGTTTTCAAAACGATCCCTATCTTCCCCTACCGCGTATTGCTCATCAAAAGGGGCCTTATCCAATTCTGCATACAAAACAGCCATAATATTTCACCCCACTTCACCCCCAACTATAAAACTATCACCACCATGCGTACCATTACTGTAGCTACCATATTTTACACTTACAATAACAAAATCTCTATACTTACGTATTAATGTAAGTTTTTTTACACTTTTTATCGCCTCTTGCACCTCGTTCTTTTAGAAGGCTGTAAACATTTAATAGGGTAGGTTTACGATGCACGGGGGAAGAAGGGGGCGTTCGGAGAGGGGGGAGGGAGGGTTAGACACAAATTGTTTTAGGCGCACGATTTATTTGGTGTTTTGTGGCTTTGTAGTTGGGTTTTTGAGAATTGGTATTTTGGTACCGGACAAAGTTGGTAAGGTTCGACTGAACTAATATTAATGATGTAGGTACTGTATAAGCTGTAAAAATGGTCATGTGTTTTCTTTACATACTCTATTCAACACCTAAATCAATGCCTAAATAATACCGTAGCTGAGTTAAACTCTTTGCTGAAAAATATAGTTCCTAAATACAAACCGTGCAATTATATTTAGACAATCATAGTTGTCTTAGTGAAATTTTATAGTTAACCCACACTGTCCCACTTTTGGGCAAAGATGTTCCTCAATTTTATTTTAAGGGTCAGGATTCTCTGCTATTTGTTTTTATTTCTCAAGGAAGACATCCAGTTATCCAGTTTGACCCACCGTCTCCTTCCGGGTCTACCGCGACCCCATGTCACACATTCCACAAAAAATTAAAACGTTTTTTTTTTTATATAAAAACGTTGCCCCACACTAGGAATTACTCCTCTCACATGCATAAACAGCTAGACCCGGAACAACTATCTTTAGGCCATACAAATATTTGTTCCATGCAGGAATCGACCCGCCACACGCAGCGCGGTCGGGTCGATCGCTCAGCCACTGCGCCAACCGTGTCGTCGAATTGAATAGTTACCAATCATTCTGAATAATATTAATCATAGTAATTGAATCTCTGACGTAAATCATAAACCATGATGCACAGATGACCTACAAACTTAAATAATTATAGCACACGAAGTTCAAATGTTCAACAAACAAAAAACCATATAATTTACAAAATCGATAAACAAATGGTGACCGGTTTTAAAACCATTGATAATTTAATAATTCGTGTGTATAAAACTATAAGTATTAATTACATTCATGCGTAGGTACATACATACAAACTCTATTTAAGATCACGTTTCTAATAGATGTAATTTCAATTTAAACAAATATAACTTTATAGTTTAGTAAGTTAAGCTGATTTGACATTGCTAAATGCATAAAAATATTTGTAGTTGTAATGCAAACTAAACTTTATGAGCAAGTCTTAAAGTTTAATTTCCAAAAACACACATTTGTATACATTTCTGGAAACCAGATTGTACACGCAGATTATGTATGTATACGTGCATAGATATATAACACCTTTGGTACAAAAACTTGGACCTGTCTGTACCTGCCAATTACGGGCGACCTCTAAACTAACAGTCGGAATAAACGTTCGTACGCAGATTTATATGACGCTGTTCAATTATATAGGAAATTCGATAAACTAATATATTATAATATTGATAGCTATGGGAATATCGTCTATTCAAACCAGAGTCGATATGAGGATCCTTACTAATATTATAAAAGCGTAAGTGAGTTTGTTTGTTTGTTATCTTTTCACGCTTTAATGGCTAAACCGATTTTGATGAATTTTGGTACAGAGATAGTTGGAAACCAGAAGACGGTTTTTAAAAAAGTGGGATTTGAGGGAGAAGGAGGAAAGAAAGGGAAAACTAAGCGTTGCTTTTACAAATCAATAAGGCGCAAGGGGAAGAACTGCAGTTAGCAGGTACTGTGTTATACAGAATTTAACGCGAGTGAAGCCGCGGGCAAAAGCTAGTAAGTAATACAATAAAAATTAAAGATTTGCTAGTTACTTGCTACGTTTAGCAATGGCAGTTAGTGATTTTATATTACGATTATTTCTTTTTCATTTAAAACTAGCTACCTTCCGCGGGTTTGAACAAATAAATTTATCTTTATCTTTACCCACGTAAACTGATATATCATACATATGAACCTCCCTCTTGAATCACGCTATTGCTGAAAACTGCATTAAAATCCCTAAGTCTAACAGATCCAAGCGAACAGACCAGGGGAATTATCAAGATGATTGATGTTACCATGATCTTGTACAATAATAATGATTTAAAAGAGTGTACATGGAGTTTCTTACCACTTCTTCTCCATAGAGATCAACACTTTGGAATGGGTTTTTATTTTTTATTTTTTTTAAATGTGGGCAACATTTAAAAAAAATAAAAACCCAGGAATTTCTCCTATATCGTGGGTGCGTTTACAAACATTTAAAGTCACATACAAAAACAGCCACAGATAATAATGATGTTTTTTTTCTGGACCTTAAAAGAGACTATACTCTTGAGTTTTTTCGGCTGTATCTTCTCAGAGTAGTCAGGTACAAAACACGTGATTCTATCAACTAATTAAAAAAAACGACGTGTGTCTGTCTAGTAAAAAGCCTATTTGCAAAATAAACATCATTTTTAATTTAATTCTTGACTGAGGCACATTTCACGTATGTAATGGAGAGTGGACCTATTGCTATCAACTGGGCACGTCACCAAATAATAGTCTGCCCGATCTGGGAACTAAACCTAAGGCCTCACCCCCAGGCATCATGTTCGTGACCAATAGACCAAAGAGCAGTCTGAAAAACAACAGATGGTGTAACTCATTTTAATTGTGTCCATTCGACTTCAGACAAGCAGCTGAAAGAAATATTACACCCTAATCCCGAAATCAGCATCGATAGTAACTTACCATACAATGTACAGTCTGCAAAAAATGATTTATACACCGCGGCGCCAACACCTGCCCTGCTGTCTGTACTTGGCATGTGAGGACTTAATTTGTGCTATTAAAGTTTTATTAAGTAGCAATAAATTGCTCGAATTAAAGCATGTATGTTATTACCCAGTTATGGTGTATGTAGTGATAAGATCTAAGGTTACAAAGTAATGTTTGATTGTTGTTTAGATTTAGAAGGCACTGGTTATAGAGACATTTAAATATTAACCAGTGATAGTTGGGACAAGACGACTACTTGGTAACAAATCGTTATATCTAGGGTCACAACCAATATCAAAAAAATTTTAGATCAAAATACTAGGTTTTGCCCGCGTCTTCGCTCGCGTTAAATTCGGGTTAACACAGTTCCCAGTTTCCTGATTTGCAGGTACCTGCTACTTGTAGTTTTTGCCCTTGAGCCTTATTGATTGTAATAGCAAAACTAAGTATTCCCTTTTCTTCTTCCTTTTCAAATAAATGATATTCTATTCTATTCTATTCTTACCTATTTGTTCCTCATTACTGACTTTTTTTAAGAAATAGCCTCCAGGGTCACAAATTTATCTGTACCAAAATTCATCAAAATCGGTTTAGCAATTAACGCGTGAAGAAGTTACAAACAAACAAACTCAATTTCGCTTGTATAATGTTACTAACATTATACAAGCGAAATTGAGTTTCGCAATATCCGCTCAACTCACGGCGGATCGTTCATTTCTTGAGTTAGAAAGATTGGTAGCGCCATCTGTTACGGTAGAAGTGAACTATTAGAAAATGTTTCTTGTGTCAATTTTCAGTGTTGTTTATTTACACATCTCTAGACCTTTCTAATTATATACCGAATGGATTATGAGGCAGTTGAATTCATCTAATTACTATTTAAATATAATATATGAAAACAAAACTCGATGTTTTTTTTATTAATTACATTTGCAGTGATGCCATAGGATATGTATCCTGCAAAAAAATCTATATACCACTAGCTAAACTGACAAAAAAAAACAAAAATCCATCATTTAAAAACTAATTACTGCAACAAACTGGAATTTAAATTACACTGTCGTTGGTTTCCACTAGTTTTAGCGTTGAGTGAAAGGGCGGAAGCGAGCTTCCAAAACTGGGTCAGCAAAACTGTCAGTGCTACCCCCGACCCCCCATCCTCATCCCCCACACTTGTCACTCACCCCTCCATTTATGGGTTAATAGTGAAAAATTAAGTGCAGCAGGGAGGGGGTTATTTAGTTTCCGCTTTTATCAATTCTGTTTTTCGGCTGCCATTTTCTTTTGCAATAGTCTGTTTCATAATTTTTGTTTTATTTGACGTTGATAGAGGAAAATGGAGTATGAATCGGTTCTGAGAATAACAATCGGTGTTTGTTTTATTTATTAATACTTTTTGGCAGGATATTTTATTTCCTTATTATCTTTTCCCCTATTTTGTACTTTGAATTCTATTAATTTTTTTAAACAATTTCTAGAGGTTTTCGTTAAAATAGATAAAACTTATTTTGGGGTTCATTATTATAAAACGCTTTTTGCGCTTCTTTGTGGCGTTCACAGCCGTTTTGAAAGCCGCGTGCATCGCGGACTGTCATCTGAGGATTCCACCTTATTTTTTTATATTTCGTCTCGCTGGTCATTCTATGAGGTTGTTGTTTGCTTAAACAGGGAATCCTGTGCGTACCTTGAGAGTAAGTCCTCCAGTCAGAGTGAGAAACGCTTCATTTCAAGGTGCGAAAAAGCTTCCCAGTATACACTCTCGCGCCTCGTCATCACAAGTATGGTCTACCTCGCCATTCTTCCACCAATGTAACATTCGATCTTTATAGAATGTCACATTGACCAAGTCTATTTGTCTATGTGACAATTGTGTTGGCACTTCAGTATAATTGCCATTTACTGAGCACTGTTGTAAAATATATAGAACTCGTAGGTACCAGGTCGACTATACAATTTAATAGCTTGACATTTGAATGTGATTTATTATCAGCCACATTGACTGCTATTACAAAAGACACTATTATTTCTTATTCCAGTTAATAAAACGACGTCACTGAACATACTGTAACAAAACAACTCATCAATTTACATAATTGAATCTCGAACGTTCGAAATACCGTCAAATTTTGCAAGATATTGCACAAGTATTACGTTCGTGAGTCATCGGCTATCATCGGTATACATCGGAGCAATTGATTTGCATACATTGCTCATTATCCACCATTAAGGTACGAAGCGTGTGAAATAGTTTTATATCTTAAATAGTTGGCAACACCCACGCTAGTCTTTTCTCAATGTGAATGGTTTTTATTATGATCGTTATTTCTTTTGCTTGATTCAGAACATCGTCTTTTTATGGCCATCTTTTATGATTTATTGTGTTTTTCCCGCTGTGCTTTTCCAAATCAGTACCAGATTCATTGATTGTTGCCACATTCTGCATGTGGTGTGGCACGCCTTTACATTCTTTTACATTTTTAAGTCATTATCTACTTAGCCTTATCGCTTACTGCGATAGAGTTGGCTTCTAAGGTAACCAAACAAAAAAGCTGTCAAAGATCTACCGATGACAGTCAGTGCCAACTGCCTATCATGCTTTCTGATGAATAGAGGGGACTTAACTCACAACTGTTTTGCACCAAGTCTTCTATCTATTTATATAAGAATTAGTATAGGTAGATTTTTTCTAGCTAGCCTGATGTTTTCCATTCCTGGGGAAAGGTCCCATTCCTACCACTTTCCACGATGTTGCGCTTCCTTCCGCCATTAACGAGAATTACCAAATAAATATTTTTTTCTTATTCTGCATTACATAAACTTTCCTAATTTCTTGACCCTTATTAACCAGCAAATTCAAGGTTATGTTATTATGTTTAGAGTCAAGTTCCATTAATTCGGCAAGATTCGCGAACGTTCGGGATTAGTCGGCGGCGGCGTCAACACCTGTCGCTGCAAGCTTCGTTTGTCTGGCTTTGACTTTTGCTCAGTGCTTAGGGATGGGGTGGCAGATAGATTTAGTATCGATAGTAATTTTCTATTCATTGTCGAATAAACCAATCCAAGTAATGAGTAGGTAGTTAACCAGGTTCCCTGTGGGACTCGTCGTCAATAGTTCGATTACTGAGCGTAGGGTCCTTAGGTTTCAGGTTTATTTGGAATTTCTCAGTAGCAACCCGGAGTTTCAAAGTTGGTAGAGGGGCACTTCCAGGTCTGGTTGTGTCAGATTGCTGACATTGGACTATGAGGACGAAAGAAGTATGAACTTCATAGACCGAGGCTTATGGCATATCTTACATTGTCTCTGTTAAGATTGACTGCTGTGACCGCAAGTTACCAGAAGAACTGTAAGTCCTGCCTTATTTATAGCCTAGCGTTATCAATGATTCAGATGATAGTATATCGCGGGTTTTACGTTTAATAATGTGCAAGTCACGATTTTTGGCCGTTAGCACGAATGAGGTTCTAACATTGATACTTCTAACTTTTTCAATTACCAAAAGCGAAAAGTCTACAAAATACTTGTCTATAGTATTCTGCCATTGATTGAACAATAAAAAGACATAACGATCTTGGTTTATTGTCAAAGATTTAGATGTTAATTAAAATTGATTCACAGAGTTTTTGTAATCACTGTTTGCGTGCAAATAGTCATAAGCGAGTTCTTTACTTATTGGTTCAAATTGAAATAGATGAAATTATAAATCTGGCGCCTAAATCGTTGACAGCATAAATCAGTTCAATGACATTTCGCTTTTATGTATTTCTTTTAAAAAAATATAAAAAATAACTACCATTTTTCAGAGATATTTTTTATCATTATCTTTTATCTCTACAATAACAATACAACTGAACCTACGAACAGTGTGTTTTCTCTAAATGTATCCACAAACTAATAACTCCCTGAATAACGATATCTATGAGCTTCCTCAAAATCGATAGCTCTATAGATCATGAAACCTGGATCCATCCCTATTCTCCCATAATGGTCATTTCGGTAATGGCGTGCCGGGGCCCGCGGGCTCGCCGGGAGGGGGCTGTGCTGCCCTTGCGCAGCCGTGCCCTTGCGCAGGTCACCTTGCACAGGTACGCGCATGCGCCTATTGCAAGCAACTAACCTTTCCTCACCTCTCATTCAAAATTAAATCTTAACATATTGAAGTTAAGGTTCGTTTTTAAATGGTGAGAAGTCCTGCGCACAACCAACCTTTCTAAACCGCACACTCGAAATTAGAACTTTTCGTTAGAAGTTAAGGTTGGTTTAAGATTGAAACCAACTCCTGTTAGGGCTGCACACACAGTTCCGGTATTGTACGGTTATTGATTTCAAAGATTAAATCTAGGTATCAGATTTCTTTTTTAGTATATCGAATCAATAAGGTAAAAGTATCGATTTAAGTTTGATTTATTGATCGAAATTTGATGCGGTTTGTTGAATAGAAAGTTTACTTTTTTAAGCCTAGTTAGGGAAATAGATCTTTGCATTGGTTTGGTGGTCATTATAATATAATATCTTCCCGTGAGGATGTATGATTTTTAAAACATATATAAATAACTTTTTTTTTCTTAAATTACATAACTTTCCACGAGTTTTTTCTTCGACCAGCACGTTTCTTACAAGAATCTTCCAACGCCATACCTTCTGATGCAACCCACTAAATATTCCATCAAGTGTGAACAGACCTTATTCTAACGAGTTCCGATTTCGGTTTTTTCAACCAATTGCATTTTATAGGCGAGCGTGACAGGATAATTTAGGAAAGAGTCGGTTTTCCTTTTTTTGTTCAATGCCTTGCGCATGCGATTCCAAGTGTCGGCCATTGTTTTTGCAGATTTTTTTGCCGACCATTGTACTACGAACGATACGTTTAATAGGTATTGAAGTAATAAATATTAACGTTTAACATTCGTTTCTGGTATAATTACGTCGAGTTTTTTATTCAAGACGTGCACTAAGATTTGTTTACCGTCTATGTGTCCATTTTTTTTGACGTAAGGATAAAACCTTGTAATCATATTTTGTTATACTTGTAATTTGCTCAGGTGTTCATTCCAGTAAAAAATCACAACGATCAGTAATAAATATTGCAATTACATTTTATTATCCGAGTTTATTCATCATTCAATGTTGTCAATAAAAAATACAATTGGCACGTCACAAAAAATTTGGCGGCAAAGATTTAAATACAGAACGACCATAGATAAAGAAGTCGCCTATATTTTTAAATTCGAACGCAGTCATTCGTCACCATAAAGTTCGAATTCAACCTACCTATGCGTTGTTTAAATGTCTTCTGAATTTTTCTCACGAATCAGACCATCTTATTATAAGACAAGGAATAAAAAGGCTTTCAGTACTGGGAACCGAATGCTGACGTGTTTGTAAAAGTTTTTCCTCCTGCCTGTGCCTGTAATTCTTAAAGCTTTCTTCTTAGAAATAATATGAGCAAGTCTGTGAGTCATACTTCAATTACAGGGGTTTATCTTAAACTTAGGGTACCTACGTGTGATTATTTATGTAGCTTTGCAATGTTATGTCGTCAGCTTCTTAGTCACAGTTTACAGTTTAAGTAACCTACAGAACTTTATAAAAATATCCTCCCCTCTAGTGTCGATAAGTTCGTACTAAGGGAACAGCTATGCGGGTATCCATAGAAAAAAAACGACTATCAATGACAGAAGGTCAAGGTGACAGAAGAAAATGATTGGCAGTACCTAAGTGAAATTGGAATGTGGTCAATTTTATGGAAATGAACACTACATTTTCAATGAGATTTTTTGCTAACCGAATATCTGATAGTAACTTTTGAGTTCTAATAGGAAATATTTCCTACTGCCACATGAATCAATGTGTTAGATCGCCTGAATTAAGAAGCGGTAATGATTATTATTAATATCATTTGAAACGGGATATTTACCATGTTTGTATTGAAAATAAGTTTCCAAAATTTCGGCGCTGATTATTTTGACTTAAAATTTAACAGAAATTATTTAACTTTAATTAGAATAATGATTATTTTATTACCTAAAAATTGTTTTTATTCAATTACTTACGTTTTTATTTTGTTTTTGTTTTTTTTCTAAAAAAGAATATTGGGCAATTAAAGCAGGATATTTATTGTTTCTTTCACAGGAGTCATCGCCAACATTGACACTTTTTTCGTCAAAGGTGAGTATTTCAAAAATCGAACATTGGCATCATCCATTGTCATTGCTTGACCAGAAACAAATAATATCCTGCGTTTGATTTCGTTTTTTTGTTGTGTTTTATTTTTTGTTTTATGTGTACTTTTTTGTTGTTTGTGTATTATTTCTGGGGCGGGTTGTGTTGCATGGTCGTAGAAGCCATTCATTTCCATCATTGCTGTGTATGCTAATTTGGTGTATTTAAATGTATGAGTGTTAGATGTATAAGCAAGTTTTGTATCTATAATTTTTGGTAAATTTCTAATCGAAGTAAGTACAGAGACTAAGCTAGCCCCGAATGTGGTGCTAACATGTTATGTAGTGCTTACATAGAAGAAACAATGTAGTATTTATTGCAAGTAGACTTTCCCCGAATAGATATTTACAAATAGCAGTAGTCTAGTCATAAGTAGATTGATATGTTTAGCTATACATGTTATTTAACATAATTTGTACTATGTTTAAAATTTTTGGCGTTTTATAAAGAATTAAATAAGTACCAAATTACGGTAGATATGATAGGCGCATAGTAAGAAAGAAGTATAACATAAAAAAAATACCAAGAACGAGTCCAACTCGCTCACCGAGGGTTCCGCACAAACTCACGTCATAAACAATATCTTTTGAATGCGTCGACAGAGACACAGATTAGAGTAAGTATATTTATAGTTTTAATTTTCAACTCGACATCCTACATAAATATATCCTTACTAATAATATAATAAAAGCGAAGGTGAGTTTGTTTGTTACGTCTTCACACCTAAATGGTAAAACCGATTTTGATGAATTTTGGTACAGAGATAGCCTGGACCATGGAGACGGACATAGGCTAAAAAAATTAGAAAAGGGGAAGAAAAGGTCGATCATCACGCGGGTTAAAGTAAGCGTTAGCCCAAAGTAACTATGCCACGCTCACGAAATCGCGGGCGAAAGCTTATCTATAAAAACAACAAAAACAAACATGTTTGTTGTATGAGAGCCCCATTAATAATTAATTTATTCTGTTTTCATTATTGGTCATAATTATATTATCTGTAAAAAAATCAACGTCTAACTATTACGGTTCATGAGTTCAGAAAGGAAGTGATGATGGACGGACGGAAGGACAGCGGAGTCTTGGTAATAGGGTCCCTTTGGGTACGGAACCCAAAAAATAAACTATTTAATGGCACACTTAAAGATTTTTTTAATTGCCAATAAAACCAGCAATCGCTGTATGTATAACGTTGTTATAGAATGAACAGTAAAAACTATCTAATCCAAAAATAACGCTTTTAACATAATCGCGTAAATCACATTGTTTATTTGTTTCATAAATTAATTAGGAGGTATCTGTACCGTTTTCACGCAGTTCTGGTCCAATAAAAGTGAAATTTATGGCCCATAAGCTGTTAAATAAAAACTTGTAAACTTTGTTATCATAGGACTGGCCACCTGAATTAGAAAGGTTTGTCAAACTAGTAGCCAATTATTAATTATATATTAATAATTTGTGACAGATCAAAGACGAGATAACCAATGGATATTTCTAACACTTAATTAATTGATAAAAACAAATATTTTCTCTGCCTATTCGTGTAAAAATATTAAAATAGTTCGTTTTTTATGTGGAACTAGAATTTGTTTGGAAATACTTTAACCAACTTTGATTTGTTAACCTATGGTAATACTATCCTTACGGTAAAAAAAAACTTGATAGGTGTCAAAGGATACCCGGATGGAACGAAGTTATTATTTATTATGTACAAAAACCTGTATACACTCAACAAAAATAATCGTCGCGACACCACACTGTTCAATGCGAAATAGAAAGACGAAACGAAAATAACTGGCTTACTTTCTATAAGAGAGAGAGAGAGACAGACAGAGAAACACGCGCACTATAGCAAAAAGTGTCGTTACAACTTTTGTTCTTAATTTTTTCCTGCCCCCTTTCGCAACGCGCGATTAGGATTTCTTCGATCCAAAAACACTTTAAAAGTAATTTATAAGAATACTAGCTGTGTCCAGCGGTTTTACCCGCTGCTCAGGTCCTTAGTGTCGTAGCGTGTTATTATATAACATAAGCCATTCGAAATAACGTAGCTTTCTATTGGTAAATGAATTTTGAAATGCGGTTCAAGAGATCCAAGGATTACCCCCAATAACCTCATAAAGTGTAAAGGGTTATAATATTAGCATAGAAGTATAGATTAAACTGTTGTTTACAAATGTATTTATCAATCAGTAAGAGCCCAAACTTAAAGAAAAAAGCGAAACCATAGAGTTAGAAATAGAAATAAACTTTACCCGCCTCTAAAGTTCTGGTTCTCTGAATCAGGGCATTAGTACATTTTTTTTTAATCCGAGCGTGATTGTATAAGAATAGGCTATTCGTCACCATCATTTACAGATTAACTATACTGCTGTGAAAAGACCTCTTATAGACTGTTCTATTTTCATCCAGGTTTTTTTCAAAGAGGACGCTACAATCTATACTATTAATTGAATAATGATTTTAATTGTATACATATTTATAATCGCATTGTCGTACACGGCCGTACATTTTTCGATGAATTTCTGTATAAGGGTACTAGTAATAGGGATAATACGGAACGGGTCTGTGGACGAAGAGCAATGTGTAACCCACCTGAGCCGGCCAGGCCACAGCCTGCCAGGGTTGCGGAAGAAGGAACATGGGTGGGTTTTAGTCACTACAAATCTGACACTCCCCCGCTCCGTTATTTGATGATTTCCTATCTGCAAAAAAAGGGTTTACGGAAAGTCGATCTAGCTAGGTTTATGGGAAAATTCGTTTTCAATCGTATTTTCACCCTAACAGAGCTTCATCACCCAAAAACCAAATATAATGAGTTCAAGAAAATTCTCCAAAAACAGATGTTAAAATGTATTTCGTATATCAGAGTAGAATTTCGTGTTAATGATTAGATCTGTTGATTCTGTGCAGTACTGTTACGATACTGTTATGTGAGGCCGGTTTGTTTACATGTGACACAGTCGAGGAGCAGAAGGACAAGTCTGTACTGTCCGCGATGTTATAGAGAATGGAGTATTAGAGGTTTTTATAGGTAAGTTTCTGGTTTTAAAGGTGCTGGCTTTGTGGAGCGTTATTTAGCTTTTTAGGGTTACGTACCTCAAAAGGAAAAAAGCGAAAGCCTTATTGGATCACTTTGTTATACGTCTGTCTGTCTGTCAAGGCCCTTTATCCCGGGAACGCGTGGAGGTATCGAGTTGAAATTGCCAACCAAATACGCAACTCTGTAGTCCCTTTGTGTTTAAAAAAAAGACAGCACTAAGACTACGCAGTAAAAAGATATGGCCGTTTATGTCGCAAGCTTGTACGGAACCCGCGGTGCGAAAGAAAACAAAGTCAATCACAAAATGCTACTAATATTATAAATGCGATGGATGTTTGTTACTTTTTCATGTCAAAACGGCTCCACGGATCTTGATGAAATTTGGAACAATGGTAGATTATAGTCTGGAATAACACAGAAGAAAAAAAAGGTATCCTAAATACCTTTTTTTTACATCACGCGGACGAAGCCGCGACCGCCAGCTAGTTCACAATAATTAATCAAGATTCTGAGAACTTGATTTTGTAGCTACACACATGGGTTCAGTTTTACCTAGGCTCGTATTGGTTCATAGTAAAGATTATCATATTATACTTTATCAGGAAATGAACTTACTGATTAATCTACCCTGTAACATATGGGCGGTACGCTCGCCCGTGTTAATATATTATAATTAAAACAACTTGAGTGGAGTATTTGAAACGCGGCGGGCGGCAACCAAACTATCGGTGATTATTTCGCTAAAACGTAATTTAATATTAATTAGTGAAATTGTCAAATCCAGGCCGAAGTTGTCTCACGACGCTATGAATGTGATAGCTTCAATAGTGATGCACAATCCGATCTGATATACTGTATGTACAGTATCGATACATCGTGATGCGTAACTCCGATATTTTGCTTGGTTCGATACAAAAGTACCGGGATCACAATTAAGTACTTAATTGATCGTATCATACCCCATTATCTTCAATAGCATACAAATACAATAAAAAATGCATTTTTAGTGTAACAAGTTTTGCACTGCTTAACTAATTTTTTAAGCATCCTTTTAGGGAAAAAAGCCTGTAGTAGGATACTTCGATTTTTTAATAACTTATATGCTATGTGTGCAGAACTCATAAATAAAACTGCAAAAACAAATTTTATGAGAATAAGACAAAAAAATAAAAATAAAAAATGAGAATAAAAGAAAAAAAATAATAACAATAATAACCGGAAAGAGAAAAGCAAATTTAGGATACTTACTTAATAAAAAGTTGCCAGCATGATTTGTCAATTTAAAAGAATATTGAAAACAAAACAAATCCTTGAAAGCCTTAATTATTGTAGCGGAGGGTAATTATGATACGGATACGATACCTTTCAATATTTCCAGAATCAAATATAAGCTATTTTCGATTCTTCGGTGTGACTGACGGACTTCGAACCCAAGACATCAGATTTTTCTGATTCATGTGTGTATTGAATCGTATCGTTTAGTTATGATCCGAATAAATCCAAAGTGTCGATACTTTCACCCATCCCTATCTTCAAACAAGGTAATAAAATGAATACCACCAATGGTACGGTGTGATTTGCCGATATTTTTGTCAACAATATTATTTTGGACTACTAGGCCTATCGACTATTAGAAAGTATTTAAAATATTTAAATGATTTATAAATAATGGAATATCACAGGTTTTATCGTTTGAAATGTCAGTAATAAACATACTTAAAAATGAATTATTTAAGCAATTTTTGGTGTTGTATTTTTATTAATAACTAGCTGTTCCACGCGGTTTCACCCACGCTGCTCAGCACCTGTTGGTCGTATTGTAATGTTATATAGCCTATAGCCTTCCTCAAAGAAATTGACTATCCAACACCAAAAGAATTTTCCAATTCCAACCAGCAGTCCCTGAGATTAGCGCGTTCAAACAAACAAACAAACAAACTCTTCAGCTTTATAATATTAGTATAGATTTAAAACCTAGGTATAATATGTTTAATACATACATAAATGGAAATAAAGTGAAATTGATGTGATGATTTGTTTAAACGAAAATCAAATAAAATTGCCTAGCTTTTAAATAAATTAGTAGACCAGACCACCTTTTAAAATCATGAATATTAAAATTAGTCAAATGACATAACTGATAATTAAATGTAAAATGGAATTTGGTTTTATTATTGTAAATGAAACTAAAAACAATAAAATAACATAAACGAATAACAACGAAATAGTATTGATTTTAATGAGTTAAATCTTAAAATAAAACCAAATTATCAACAGTTCGAGATAACGTTTAGATAAAGAAGATCAAATACCGATCTCAGTTAACTGATACGCCATGTCGATTGCTTAACCAACAGTTCAACATTAATAAACCAACATGTTTTAACTACCGCAGTTATTCAGTACAGCCATAAATATACCTAATGTCGAAAGTAAATTATTTACAGTAATGAGCCATTAAATCTGTATTAAAATTACCTTAATTATCTTTTTTAATATTTAAATTATTGTAACGATATAACGTAGTTTGTGATAATTATAAAAACATACCTAATTATTATTGTAGATTTTTGATTTTATGTATTTACATAGTGGTCAAAACAGGAAAAAAATATATGAAATTTGAGTACAAAGGTACTGTTTATTTCTTAAGAAATTTCTGCCAGCAGACCTGCGAAAGGAGTTATGAGAACGAAATGTAGACGATAGTGTATAAGAGAGTACGAGAAAAATATGTGTGTGCCTTAACCTATAATAACTTACATTTTAATATAAGTAAATATTAATAAATACTTGTTTAAATTATAATGCCTAAATAAATTTAATGTACATATATTTATTAATTATTTAAATAAACTTTTTTTTTTTTGAACTTGAATTTTTTAACTTCACATTATATTACGCCTGTTATCCCCGAAGAGGTACACACACATTTCAGCACTCCCATGTCCCATGTAAGGAGCCTATTTCTATAAACAGGCACGAATCCACAAAAAAAAAGAACTATCAGAATCATTATTTTAATAAGCAAATAAATGTATTTGCTTATTAAAATATAGTTGTTATATTGGTGGTTTAGGCACATTACAAATTTTGCGCTGTTTGGGCATGCAGTTGCAATTTTACATTAGAAAAATAATGCGTAATTGCTAACATAACATACCTACAAATATAAAAAAAAAAATAGCTAATTTAAAGTATTAAATGATTATTAAATGATTTTTATTTTATTAAATGGTTATTGAATGATTTTTTTGACACCCTGTAATTTTCTATTTTTTACTTGTATGGACACATTTTTATTATTAGTTTGTGCCTATATTTAGTTGTATGCTTAGTTGTTTAATTGATGTAAATAAATGACTTAGAGGGTTATTATATAATAAATAAAATCTATACATTGCACATTAAACTACACATAAGTAATACATTTTAAGGTACCTTAAATTTACGTTTTATGCATAAATTCTTGTAGACTGTAGAAGCAATTTTCTGTCAACTGTCAAATTTTCAGTGTATTTCATCCATATTTAAAATGGCAGTTAAAGATACTTACCCACTCGTATATACAGTATCTGTGGTTCGCTCGTCGGCCACCACATTAATGACCCATTTTCTCCTGTAGTAGACTTTTACTACTTTCTTACGTAAGATATACATAAACAGCTCGTAAACCTCATGTTTTCGTATTCCTGGACGTAAAACATAATAAAAATAAATTAAAACTTATAATGCAATGACTATAAATTGTTAATCGCGTAAAATGATTCTAATTTTTAAAAGCTTAAGTATTTGTAGAACATGATACTCAAAATTGCTCCGATGGTGTAGTGGTCGCAAGCGCGACTGCTAAACACGCGGTTCTGGGTTTTGTTCTCGGGTTGACCGTAGTGTTATTTTCATCAGAAATTTCTCTGCTACGAAGTCTGGATTTGTACCCAGCTGATGATAAATTATATTTTTTTTTGTATAAGTATGTTTTCACAAACACCGATTTTACCTCAAGGTACAGCATTGCTTGCCGAGGCTGACGTGGATGGGTGGCAGAAGCATCTCCGTTGTTCGGTAGGCTGTAAGAAGCCCGGTTGTTGGACAACCAGCCTTGTCTCTTTTCCTTCTTTTTTCCGGATGTGAAATCAGCAAATGACTCTCCCCGCTCTGGGCGGAGCAGGAGCAATTGTCAGACTTTTGCCTTTTATGTTCCGGGGCCGCGGTATCTCTATCGAATAACCCTCAACCCCAGCAGAAAGTCCGTGTCTTGGGTTTTAAAAGAAGAAAGGCATACAGACGTTGACAACACTTTAACATACAGACACATACATTTAAATGTTTTGAACAAAATAATATGTAGTCATCTTCGTTAGTAAAATTCTAGTAAATGCCAAATATAAAGTTCAAAAAGCTCGTACCACTCATTGTCGAGTAATTTCCTGTATTTAAAAGTAACTAAATGATTCGGTTACTAAGACATATGTACAGTCATCCGGAGTTTAGGTTAGGTACGTGTGAAATTAT
Source organism: Ochropleura leucogaster (assembly GCA_958449745.1). Taxonomy (NCBI): domain Eukaryota; kingdom Metazoa; phylum Arthropoda; class Insecta; order Lepidoptera; family Noctuidae; genus Ochropleura; species Ochropleura leucogaster. Next base: position 18,582,297 of record OY288208.1, read on the forward strand.
TATAAGATGTGAATAACAGAAGTTTCTTAGACGAGACATCATATTTGAAACCGAGGAAATACCTAAGTATATCCTGTATTTTATTTTTTTAAATTCGTATTAGTATTTATTTTTGAATTATTTCTTTTTAACTAAAAAGGCCCAGAGGTTAAGCATCTCGCCGCTTATGAATGGGGTTGTGGGTTGAAATCCGGGCAGTTACTGATGTGACTTTTTCAATTCAAATATACTTTCAAAAGGTTTATCTAAGACATCACATACATCGGTGAAGGAAAATATCGTGAAGAAACCTGGAGTTATAATTAAAATAAGTTTGAAATCATCAACCTGTCTTGAGCTAGCTTGGTGATCAAAGCTCGTTCCTTCTTTGTTTGTGAAGAGGCAATGCGACAGTAGTAGTATTTTAAACCTCAAGGACCGCCATTATTTACGTCAACTATCCGTAAAGCACCGCCGGGCTGGCTCTTATCGTATGCGTTATTTGATTTTAAGACTTATCTTTTCTACAAATACAGTTTTAAATCGGTCGGGGCTCAACTGTAATACTTGTTTACTGGCACGTTTTTGAGCCGCTCTAGAGGTTAATAGATACGACGACTAATAGAGAAGTGTGGAAGAAGAAAACATGCTGTACTGACCTCAAGAAAAAAAATTGACCTGGTCTGGGTTCTGGATCCCTCATATACCCATCAATACCTTAAAAATCAATCACATGTTTTCAGTAAACTTATACATAATCGCCCCAAAAAACTGTTCCTTAAAACCGATAAAGATCGCATCAAACTTAAGCGGCTCCATCAAAATATTTACCCAAATTCCATCGCTATAAAAAACTCCAAATGTCTTAAAGTTCCCAACCACGACCTTTGGCGTATCGCAATTATATCTCAAACAATTAGTCATTCGAGTCTAGCGAGATTTCACTTGAACAATGTTTCATTGCATCCGGATTATATTACTCATCGCAATTGGCGTGGTTAAGGTATGAGTAATATCTTTGATGTTTAATAAATGGAGTGTTAACATGTGTGCGCAAGGGCCTAAAAATGCTTCATAAATTATTTAATGAAGTCGTAAAGGATTGACATTTTAAGGAACTGCCGTCTTAAATAATTGTGATGTCCAAAACATTATTCTTAATTTAATTTGTATAAATCAGTATCGATATTGATTAATTTCTCAATGACTGTGACATTGAAAACTGAAAGGAGAAATTTTCACAAGTGTGGTTTTCAACCAATTTGAAAGCATTGTTAGATAAGAGTTGTCCCTTTCAATTTTACGACTGCTATAGTGTAAAAAATTGAGACAAGAAGGTATTTGTCGAGGATAGACACAGGATTACTTTCACTTTCAAGTGACAGGTTACACTCTCATCGTCCACCTGCAAGTTAGCACTCCATTTTCTCTTACTCCGTGGCGCGAGTACATAGATCTTTGTCATTATTACATCTCATTGCGATTGTCAAATAGAGGTGCGAAGGTGAAATTACCTCTCGACAATATTTGCCCGTTTAGAAGACCGTAGGCGTCATTGTATGACGACATGTTAGCTTAAGTAATCAATTAACATTATTGTTCTTACTTTTTTATGCTTCGTCATGCTGGTTTAAATATCCTGTCTCGAATGACCAAAATAAAGAGCAAGTTTCATAAATGATTGGTAAAATGTGTAATCAAATCTATACGTAATTCCCCCTGTAGTTTGAAGAACCTGTTCGAAGCCACCACCGACGCAGTCAAAGTTGCAAAGTTCTGGTCAAAAGATAACTTGATTCTGAACAATAAGGGAATCATTGACACGTCAAAGAAGAGGATTAGCACAAAAGAGTCTAAGTTCCAGGTAAGATAAGAAGTCTTCTGCCAGCCATTCTTCCTGTTTACTTGAAAACCAGGTAAAGCGCTAGGTATTCTAACCTTTTTCCCTTTGGATAGGTATACAAACAGGAAATTTGCAGGACTCCCTAAATACATTCGTTTTGCGTACATCTTTAATACATCGGCCTTTAAAGCAGGAATGAACAGGCGTTTTCAAGTAACATTTGTTCCATTGTAGAACTCATCCATCATTTTCCACTGGATGATCAGTCATGTGTTGCGATCCTTGCATATTTTTCCCTATTCATATTTACAGAGTCCGAAGCCTTACTAAGTCAAAAGTCACTGGTTCACCCCACCATTTTGCAATGGTATTGTGGATCAGATATTGGAGTTCGAAATTTCAAACTAGTTTCTTTTTTTTTAAAACAAAAGCTCAACCACAAACTTTTTTCTTTTCAACCTTACTTTAAATGCCTCTATGATCTTTATGCTGTTGAGTGCATACTTCTACCATAAACTTCGATGCTTCACCCTAAAACGTTTCTCAATAGTATTATTTGCATAGAGTTATTTTATTTGATGTACATAATGATTGCTTGACGACTTCGTGAAAGTTCCGTTTACACCATATAACAGGAACTGGTAACTTTCCTGGCATTTAATTAGCTTTCCTGTTCTAATATCTTCATCGAACCTCTCCATCCCGTTCAACAAATACCGCCTTAACCAAATACTCCAGAAATATTTCAAAAGTAAATAAAACTGAACATCAAAAACAAAACAAATGGAATCAAACCCACAATTAATACGAACATGAAGCTAAAACCGATGGACATGAGTCAGTCGCGGTAGGTGCGCGCGTGACGTTGTTTTCTTACGACGCGCGCCGTCCGGATGCGGGCATGCCGACGGTACAGATTCCAGAAGAAATAGATTGGGCAGACTTATTTATTTAACTAGAAATAGATACTAGTGATTGGTCCGTTTATCTCGGCTGTCATTTATAGATTTCTGATGGCCGTTCTGGATAGAAGTTTAAAAAACATTTGTTTCTGAATAAAACTTCTGTTTGCATTTCTTTATTCAAAACTGTGCGAAAGCAAGATGCGAACGTAGGTGGTACGTATACCTAGTGTTTTCGCGGCTGTCCACTAAAGCCTCCAGGTTTGCGAGTGGTTCTCTACGATGCGGGTTATGTGAAAGAGATACCGTGGCCCCGGAACATAAAGGACAAAAATGGAACATGGATGGTTTTTAGTCTTTAAAGTATGACACCCAGCGGGGACGTATTTTTAAATAATATTATTAAAAAATTTTTAATAATATTATTTATACATATTTCTATTTGACTGCCTCGTTGGTGTTAGTTGTCGCAACCGCAACTCCTGAGCATGAGGTCCTGGTTTCGATTCCCAGGTCAACCAAGTTGGGTAGGGTTATTTGGTTGATACATGGTATTTAAACATAACAGAACTGGCGAAGTGTTAAGGTAGAGGCATTATGTATTATGATAATGTTATGTTTGATCATATTCCAATTGCTTATAACATTCGAAACGGCATTACTATTTATTTTAAGTTTGCGATATGTTGCTTTACACGTCATGATCACCGATAACCGGCGTGTAATAATAGTAAATTACCCGTTTCACATATTATATAACGTTAGTGATCATGTCAGTTGAAATATTCCACAATTTAGTTGTTTTTGTTTTTCATGCTTTTGCTAAGTATTATGCTTTCAAAAGAGAATTTTACTATTATACAATTTACAAATATGTCATTTTTGGCATAAAATAAATATGTCTGCCCGCTCTAAAATATTCCTAACTCTACACCATGAAAAGTCACATCGAGATATTCAGTAAAGTACAAGTGAAGTGTCTCTGCTACTAGAAATAGCTGCTACTACTGCGGGGGGAAGGGGGAGGGCAGCGATGTACTTACAGGGTAAGAGAAGAGGGGCGGATGGGGGGAGGGGGGCATATACGTTTCCGTCGCGGGAGCACGTGGCGTTTGCGTTACATTTTTTTCTTCTTTTTTTCTTTTATATGGCGATGGTAGGTTATGAGTAATTTTTAGATAGACCAAATTAAAAAAGGACATACATTCCTTTTTTAATTTGGTCTATACTCAGCTATGAGTGTAGATAAATAACAGTGATTTTGAAGGATTGTTGTTAGTTTTTGGTTTATTAATAGACTAGTTTTCGCCCGCGGCTTCGCCCGCGTTAAATTTGGGGTAACACAGTTCCCCTTGCGCCTTATTGATTTGTAATAGCAACGCTAAGTTTTCCCTTTTCTTCCCTCTTTCTCCCTCACATCCCACTTTTTTAAAATAAAAATAGCCTATGTCCGTCTCCTGGTTCTCAACTATCTCTTTACCAAAATTCATCAAAATCGGTTTAGCCATTAAAGCGTGAAGAGGTAACATACAAACAAACATACAAACTCACTTTCGCTTTTATAATGTTAGTAAGGAAGTAAGGATAAGGATTAAATGATCTTTAGATTCCACTCAAAAATACGTCCATTTCCAGAAAGCTTGTCTTATAATTTGATAGGTTTGTTGCATAAAACTTGTGCCTTGCGCTTATTTGCGCAGAATCAATGGCAATAGTTTTAGCCAATAGTAAACATAAGCCTCGGGCACATGGAATAATTTCTAATATCGCACCACATTGTTTTTATCTCTTACTTGTCTCGTCGCTATTCTATCAGCGAGTTAAGCCCCCGCTTCAAGGATACGATAAATATAGAACTACAAGGTATAATATAATAAACGCAATACCACCCTCTCGTATAGTTTCTCGGACCACTAAAGTGAACAACGTTTGCTTAATTAGCTTTTGCCCGCGGCTTCACTCGCGTTAAATTCGGGGTAACACATGTTCCCCTTTCCTGATTTGCAGGTACCTGCTTCCTGTAGTTTTTGCCCTTGCGCCTTGTAATAGCAAAGCTAAATTTTCCCTTATTTTCCCTAATTTCTTACTTTTTGAAAAAAAAATAGCCTTTGTCTGTCCATGGTCTCAACTATCTCTGTACCAAAATTCATCAAAATCGATTTAGCCATTTAGGCATGAACACGTAACAAATAAACAATCATACAAACTCACTTTCGTTTTTATAATGTTAGTAAGGATTGAACGAAAAAAATAGTTTTGCATATGAATTGACACGATCAGAAGCTGATCAACATCTATGGTAAATGTAAAAAGAAAAAATTGAAAAAATAAAACCGACTTCCAAAAAAAAAAAAAAGTGGAAAATAAGTTTATTTCCGGAAGTCGGTGGCTTTTGTTGGTTTCGTTGACTTTTTTGCCACCTCCCCCTTTTTGAAGTCGGTTAATTTTTTTTTCCAAAATTTAAGTTACGTGGTATTTGACAAAAAAGAAGAGGTCTTGCGTTTATTATGCATATTTCATTTAGCTTAACCACAATATCTACTGGTTCTTTAACTAATACACTATATAATTCCATACCCACATCTCTACCTACAATTGACATAATCCCTAAGATTAATACTGACATCCATAACGCGTGTACCGACTAGTCAGTACCGTGTGTACTTTGCATACAGAATCCCCCCGATTTATCGTTGACATTACCAAGGTAACAGGGACCCGTAAATCCAGCAACTACACTCATAATGGCGGTATAATCTTTATAAATTCTAACTGACCAGCAATGTTGGTACTAGGAGTATAGAAGTTAAGGAGATATGTCATCGATACCTTTAAGATATTAGAGAGAACGCTTCTCTGATGTCTTAATTACTTGTCGCCAAATTTTAGGCTGAACCAAATTAGGTATATTCTCATCTATACGCTAAGAAAGAGCATCCTGAAGTCAGGAATAGTGCCTAGTAAATTACTAGGTTAGGTCTTTAATACCTATAGGAAACTTAAACTGTATCTAGCGAAATATTGGCGTACTATTGGTAGGTACAATGTTGTTTGCGCATCGGGGGGAGTATCAGACTAAAACCCAACCATGTTCTTTATCTTGCCCTTTATGTTCCGGGGCCGAGGTTACTCTTACAAACAACCCACAACCCTATTGGTACAGCTTTAGCAATACCTGTAAGAATTGCAAGAGACATATTATGTTAAGATGAGCGATACAGATCTCTGTTTCAGAAAACTTTACAGATATTTTTTGTTATTTTTGTTAACCAAATTGTGCATGGTCCTTATAAAGTTGTTCCTTATTAAGTATTTCTTTCATAAACAAGTATTTATAAGACTCTTGAAGAACGTCTATTATTCCTTCTGGAAATCTACTGGTGAGATGAAGATTTTTTTGGAAACAATGGTATGAATTTTTATGATCCTGTATCTAGCCAAATCTCTTGTAGAACAGAACACACTCTTATCCGCTTTTCTTGAAATTTCAACCGTTCGTTCGTAAAATATTGAATCTCAAATGCCATATACTCTTTTCTATTTCAATTTTCTTCAATCTTTGGTACTAACACATCCAAACTGTTGGACAACTAGACCGCGGGTACATATTTCACGTCGATGTGGCAACGCAGCGTCGCCAACCGAAATAATACAGAAACGTGTGGGTGGGATGCACTCGCCTACACGTAGAGCCGAGAAGAATAGTTTAGGATATAGATGAGCCAGTTTGCGTATCTAAGGACTAAGGAAAACCATCGGTTGACTTTTTATTTTGAGCTATATTACACCTTTTTTAATCTCTGAACTCTCTCTAACCTGACAGAACTTAGCTAATATACTTTGTTACTCAGTAAGTTTCAAAACTTATACCACCCAATACATGGACATCGGTGGTTGCTATCAACTTAACTAATACAACCATCGCTGGACATAGGCTTCTCCCAAGCTGTGCTACTATAGACTTATTTTTCCATTATAGCCTTTCTGGTCCAGTTGCCCAGGTTTCACAGACGTCGTGCGTCATGGTCGGTCCATCTGCCTTGAGCGTGTTCTTCGCTACGCTTTGTACTCATTTCCTTTATCGAACATCCTCTCTTAAATGAACATGCCCAGTCCATTACCACTTCTACTTTTCACTCTGCAAGCTCTCTATAGATTTTGCGAACCCTACCAATAATTATCAGTGTTGGTAGAAATTGCAAAATTTCTGCTCCCAAAAGCGTAGCTACCAGCTGTAACTTGATCCAGAGTCAAGTACTTACTCTCAATGCGTGACAAGCACTGCCGCCTCCACTGGAGCCCTTCGCCAACCATCGTTAAAGTATTTTTATAATGTCTCTGTAAGTTTAATCTGGTCTCTAGCATTATTCACCGGCCGCTGAGCGATATACACGCGGCCCTCGATTGGACAACACTACGCTCCTTTGATTTAGTTCTGGCGCCTCGTTTTGAGAGTAAAAAATATTTTTATTGAGAATTATTAATGGCTGTTATGTAATGGGGATGTTTGGGTATAATAAGGTTTGTTTTTGTAAGTACTTCTTGTTCTTGATTAAAAAAAGGATTGTGTGGTTTTATGAAGCCACGGTAACAGTGAAACTTTTTTCACATTATAGACATTTAAACGTTCCTACTCCGCGGCTGACCGTCACGCGACATGCAACACACAGACGAAAAAGTTTGAGACGATGTAATAAAAGTTTCACTTTAAAAATGTACAGACGCCTGCAGGTCAAGCTACCCGAAACTGTCAATTTTTCCCAATGAACCTTGAACCTAATTCTTTAGAAATAAAGTCGAAAATCTATCAAAGAAATCTGACAGATTGTAGTAGCTTGATGTGCAGGCGTCTGTACAATGCTTGGTATGGAGTACTAGTTTAGAGTTCGATAATAATTTTGTGTAATCCCAATTTTAATCTGTCTTTTTGCCTTATTCATATAGCATCTTCAAATTTGGGAGACACTTTCTATAAGTTTCTATACAAATGACCACATTAACCATGTTTTATTCCAACAAAACTTGAATATTGATATCACTGCCTCTGACAATAGAGATTCTTTATTGGAAGTCAATACATACTTAGGTCCTAACAGAGCCTAAACGTTTACATGGCGGCTTCTAAGGAATTATCATAATCTTGCAGATCAAAATACTCCCAAAGTACCAAAAAAGTATCCTTATTATCATCTCGGTCTACCAATTACTGATTTATTTATTTATTAAGAATCTCCAACAAGAGACGTACACAGATCATTGTGTGATAACTGAAGTAATGGACGACAATATTATCACGTAGGTGTACTCCTTCATTTACAGGAGATCGCAGCATGCACAATATTTAAACATAAGCTAGCAAAATAAACATTTATATATTATACAAGTAAAAAATTTAAAAGTTTATAATAATTAAATATTGAATCAGGTATTTGGAATTAAAATTAGCAAATTTATAAATCACTAGCTTTTGCCCGCGGCTTCGCTCGCGTTAAATTTCCTGATTTCGTACCTACTACCTGCACTTTTTGCCCTTGTGCTTTATTGATTTGTAAGTTTTCCCTTTACTTCCTTCTTTCTCCCTCATATCCCACTTTTATTAACAAAATGCCTAAGTCCGTCTCACCGGTCCCAACTTTCTCTGCACAAAAATTCATCAAAATTCGTTAAGCCATTTAGGCGTGAAGACGTAACAAACAAACAAACTCACTTTTGTAAGGATTTAGAAACTTTCTATACCTTATCTACTACTTACTGATCTCGCTATCATATTACATAATTGCTATCAATATTTCCATTTCTAAAATCACGTGAAAAATAATCACACAACACCACGCTACGTGCTCAGCGCGGGGGCAGGCAGATTACAAAGTACCCCCCGAAATAGCCGGTCTATGTACCTACGTAATTGTAAAAATAAAATGTTTGTTTTGACGCAGCAAAGTGCTGTCTCCTCAGGAAGATGACTTCCTTATGTCGGTGGAGTGATTTTATGTGTTAGTTTGAGAGGAAAAGGAAAGTGATAACTCTTGTGCATTTTAGCGATTATTATGGATTTGTTGTCGCTCTGGAAATTTTGCGAGATCTCGAGCCATGTTTCGAGATTTCAAACTCGCGGAAGAAAATCTCGTTCAAGATCTTGACCGGTCGAGATTACGAAGGAGAAATTGAGAATAACATTTCTTATAGTGATGCCATTTAAGATTTTTAATTAACGTTTGTGATATTTTGTCAATAGTGTATACATTTTGCAGATCATTTTTCGCCGGCTGAAATCTCAAGTAGCCTTAAGATTTAAAACCCCTGTCTTAACCATGTGGTCATAGAACATTTTATTAACGATAAGCAAGTTTTAGGAAAAGGCTTTTGATATCTTTTTCGAAGTTAAAGGATCCTAATATTTCACTATTCTAAATAATTAATGGATGAAGGACCAAATACTCTTCTTATTGGTCCTTCAAGGCGGATCTTCATTTAAGTAAAGACAACTTCATCAGTAAATTATGTATGTATATAAGTATTTATAGTTATTCGTACATGTATATTTTTTTTTATCATTATTATCTAATATCCTTTACTTCTGCTATCGCACCTACTGTGTTTTATCTCTGCATCACCCTAAGGTAGACTGGTAGAAAATGCCTAAGGCATTAAGTCCGCCTTTGTACAGTTTTTACTTGTGCATAAAGTTTTAATAAATAAATAAATAAATTACAGGAGCTTTTCAGTTCATTACGTAGGTACAACTTGTTATAATATATTTTGATCTTCTAAATCCACATGAACACTACATTTTTCAGTCAGCAACGCCATTCATTATCCTCATACGCCGTACTGCTAAGTTATCTGAAATCACGAAAGAATTATACTCAAATAATGTCAATAACAGTTGTGAACGCAATAATATTCGTTTTCGCGCTCAATCATAACAACTTTTAATAATGGCGTTCCACGTGCCCGAGTACTGCTCAATGTCTGAAAATATATGGAGGTGCAGAAGGCTCACTTCTGGAATACAATGAGCCAGATATAGATATGCTAGGATAGTCATGAATTAGGGTTCTCTTATTTCCAGACAAAGTATAATAAAATACTAGACTAGGCCTAGGTTGTCGACATGTGGAATGTGAACTCGGCCATCATTGCGCCGAGTGTCGTAACGGCCAACCAATGGCTTGATTGACAAGAGCTTCAACAAACATCAATACTTAGGGATCAAGGGCCTGAATCAGAAGGCAATACTTCTGGAAACAGTCCGCATTGTGAGAAGGTTCCTGTCTCTGAAGCCTTAACCACCGGTAGCTTGAACCGTGCTCCCGATACCGGTAGACCACTTTTTTTAAATGTTTTTTCATATATTTATATATAAATATAAAAAATAAATAAATGAAAATAATATAAAAAGTATAATATAATCTTGTGAATCTTCTGAAACAAACTTCGTAGTGTAACGTACCGCGTAAGTGAATAAAAATGTGACAAATGTTTGAATTACAAGAAATGTGCGCAAACGCAGTATTTATAGATCGGTACACACGTTCTTTATAACTCACGCGATAAAAATTACTCTAAATTATGTGTAGATACTTTAGTGTCTCGTTACTGCGAACGACTTTATTTTCAGCTAAAAATAAACTTTATTTCGTGGTAAAGTCTTCGTGTACTAGTACTTATGTAGGTATATAAAAGTCGTTCTGTTTGAGGGTATTAACTTGTGACTTAAGTATCGAAGTTTTGCTGTAGTACTTTGTTATGGACTGCTTCTAGACATGGCAGAGTTTTTTCTTGTATTTTATTGAAGAGTTTTATAATAAAAATAATGAAATGTTTTTAAAATCTATTTTAATTAATTATTGACAATTACATTATTGACTTCCTGTCGAGGCTGCGGGTTGTTCGAAAGAGGTACCGCGGCCCCGGAACATAAAGGGCAATAGAAGGAACATGGGTGGGTTTTAGTCAGTAAAAGTCTGACACTCCCCCCCGCTCCGCCCAGAGCGGTTGAAGATATTTGATGATTTCCCATCATCCCCAAAAAAAGAGTTACATTGACTTGGCTGGCTACGTCGTCGATAAGTAGGATGTGTACTTAGTGATAATTTTTCCGATAGTTGTTACAGCCAATGGTTTAATTGCTAAGAGCCTCGGCCAGCACCTGAGGAGGCTCTCGTTAGACGGCTGAATCAAGACGTGTGTGTGTGTGTGTGTGTGTGTGTGTGTGTTTGTTATTGGAGATATTTAGGTAGTTAGTTAATACGAGGTGAGATTTTAGTGCTTATCATTTCATCACGGCTGTTTTCTGTAGAAGGTTTCAGTACAGATATATAATATCAATCGTATGCTGGGTTTGTAATCAACATTTGGACAAATGTTCTTTTGTATTTGTATAACTACAAATGTTTATGCTGTCTCATATTGTGCTCGCCTGTTTCCGAGGAAGAGTGTTGAAAAACGTTGCAACGAATGCTTGAGCTTTTGTCACTGCAAACTTATAAGTATTATCCGTATATCTATACTTAATATTATAAAGCTGAAGAGTTTGTTTGTTTGTTTGTTTGAACGCGCTAATCTCAAGGACTACTGGTTGGAATTGGAAAATTCTTTTAGTGTTGGATAGTCCATTTTTTGAGGAAGGCTATAGGCTATATAACATCACGCTACGACCAACAGGTGCTGAGCAGCGCGGGTGAAGCCGTGGGGAACAACTAGTCAAAATATAAGTATTATTATTCGTTAAGCAGTTAAAGTCACACATTCTTCTATCTTAGGTGGTGCCTAAGGCTTTATTACTAAGAAAATAAAATTTCGTTTACCTCACGAAATTCGAATAAAAATAATTGTTCGTTCAAATATTAGCCCCTTAGGTGTCTGCCATTACTTTCAATCGTAACTATTATACTGATAGTACCTACATAAATTGGCAAACGTATATAAATTGCGAACAATCTTAGTTATGTACCATCAGCTAACTATTAAAATTGGCGATGTTCTATCAATCAAGTTTTTGTTTTATGGTCCCAATTAACTTGCTAACGGTACTCGCACTAAAACTTACGTTAAATGAACAATGTTTTATTATTATTTTTGTATATTTATGTGTTAGTTTTCGCACCTTGCTTTGTCTGGTTTTTAAAATACAGCGAACTTTATAAAAACAAGTAATGGCTCATGAATTCTTATGTATTAGACAAATATGAGTATACAACACAAAACAATCTTTGGTCCTTTGTGACTTACTGTAAACACAATAATAATAGTTGGAATGGGTTTTCTTTTTCACTGGTCTAATTCTTTAAAAAACTCAGAACATTTATTTGTCTAAAACACAAGGGTGTAAAAGTACTCTCAACGAAGTCGAACCGTGTGTGTTCTCCCCGTTATTGTACCAAAGTATTTTTTTTAATCAAAGCTTTTTGTTGGGACTTTACTTGGAATACCTCCCTGATATCCCTATGTTGAGTTCTATCGTAAAACGTGATTTTATACCATAAATGAGTTTGATATAAGTACAAAATGCATGGTTGACTGCTTCGTGAAATACTTTTATACCCTGTATATGATTCGCATGCATTAAATATTAAATAGACACGTCTTTCACTAAAACAGACAGTACCTATACTGTCTATCCTCCTCCTTTAAATCCATCCAAAGGTTGTCCTTAAACGATCGCTTTTAGCGATAAGACCGCCCATTGTGTCACCCTATTTATAAGTTGTAAATTCTTGTAATTTGTATGGTGTACATAATAAAGAAAAATCTATCTACCTTTACATCTAAATCATATATAAGCACGTTTTTTCTTTCAATGACAAACTGACAAACAAACAACATTGTTTTCCCTACATAAAACAATCGTATTTAGCGAAATTTACGCAATTAGTCTCGGTATTTTGACGAAGTGCTGGCGCAATTCGCGAAAATAATGATATCAATCAGCGAAACTTTAATGGCTCATACCCAGCCGTCAATAAAAATACGTTGGGTTCGATAGCAAAGCCGTTAGAAAACTATTATTTTTTTCACTTATATTGTCAGTTAAAGTGTTTTGTACGTTCAGTTTAATGGGTTGAAGAATTGTTTATAAAAAGTTGCGAAAACGTTGTGTTGATTGGCTTGTATATCTTAATTGTATCGTTAAGTGATACATTTAACGTCTTATTCTTGAGGCGATGAGTTTCTTGTTGTTGATTACTTTATTTGGAATAACGGCTATAATAGGTCGGGAAAATAGTTTGCAAGATATTTTGTTTTTGAAAAGTTATGCTTGTTATTTGTTTTACACTTTTTTCCGCCATTCTCTCGGGAGTTACTCAAAACTTTTGCACTCTTATGTATTTACGGACGCCGGACGGTGAGCTACCCACACCCATTGCTCACAGTCCACAGGCCCGATGTGGACCTTTACGTTTACATTATTCACTGGCACCACGAAATGTTTTTTTTTTCTAAACTTCCTCAACCAAATATTCAAAAGAATCACTTATTTAAACTGCATGTAAATAGTGTCGAAAATGCCATAAAGATTAATGAAAAATCCCCTACAAGTCTACTTGACACGTGCAAACGCGACGCGGCGACGTCGCTGCCTCGCGTGACGCCCTAATTGCCTAACTTTGTACACAACTTACCTACGCACCGCGCACCGACCACCGTGCTGCGTTTACATGTAAGTGGTAGGGTGTAGTTTATGCTACTGGAATAGTAGGTGTGTTTTATTTTATTAATATTAAAGAATTGGAAAGGGGGTGATAGGATTTTTTTTTGTACCAAACCAGTAACTGGGATTGTGTTTGGTTGATGGCTGTAGCCTCGTCCCTATTACCGTAACACTTAAAAACAAAATTGATAAAAAAGGTTTAATTATTATTGAAGATATTGTATTGTAAATAGACTGACCATGAGTGCTAATTTAATTTGGTCTTTGGTCGATATGATCTAAAAACGTTTCGTTTTTCGATAAACAGAAGGTAACACAGCCCTAAAAATATCGCGACCGGAACATAAAGGGCAAATTAAGGGATATGGGTAAGTTTTAGTCAGTAAAAGTTTGATACTTCCGCCCAGAGCGGGGGAAGTTATTTGATGATTTTCCATAAGCAAAATAAAAAGTTTCGTTTCTACTGTCAAGCGAATTGACACTAAGCATATCTTCGAAAATATCAGATTCTTTTACACGTATACAACATTTATGGTAATTGTAACAGTGGGTTTACACAGAACAGACAAAACAAAAAAGATATTTCCGTTCCTTTCCTTCTAATAATACTTCGCTTGTTTTTCCATACAATTATTAAGTAGACGATCTAATCTCACTGTTGCTCGTCTCAGTAACAGTTGGCAACTCCTCCGATTCTTTAGTAAACAAATGCACGATTCCAAGTGTTTTAAATATGTGGGACACAGGAAAATTCTTTCATAAGTTTGCAACATAAGATTAATTGGGCTTTCTCTTTGAATATTTCAATTTTTAATGCGTTAAAGGATTGATTGTTGAAATGTGCGTGAATTAAATGGCGGCGCCGCTTTATTAATTGTTGTGTGTTTTATAGTAATGAAAGATATAAAAAAAAACCCGCATTAAAATCGGATCATCCGATTGGGAGCTACGATGCCAAAGACAGACACATACACATTTACACACACAGACACGTCATAATTATAACACCCCGTTGTTTTTGCGTCAAGGGTTATTAAAAACGTAATTAGGATTGAACAGTACCTTATTTAATAGAAAGTAACAAGTATTCTTCTGATTTGCATGGCTCTGTAAAACTAAATCAAATCTCTCTCTCTTGAAACAACACCAATGCTCATTAGAATTTCCCACACTTTTAGGAGGGACTCACACACTCCAAACAGGAAGATACTTAATATTATACAAGCGAAAGTGAGTTTGTTTGTTGTCCGTCTTCACGCCTAAATGGCTAAACCGCTTTTGAACAATTTTGGTACAAAGATATATTTTTTTTAAAAAGTTCGAGAAAAACATAGCATTGCTATTACAATAAATAAGGCGCAAGGACAAACTGTGTTACCCCGCTTAATGCGAGCGAAGCCGCGGGCAAAAGCTAGTAATAAATAAGAGAATACGAAAGAATTTAGTATTCCGAATTAATCCGTCAACTAGCTCCAGTAACTAGCTCATACTGAACGGGTCTATTGCAAGTGCGTGCGCCCAATACTTACCCGACATATTTTAGGGAAATGCGGATTGTGTGAAATAGACACGATCACACGGCCATCACCTCTTCTAACTTAAGGTTATGTTGGTAGTAATGGTGATATTATAGCTTTGTTTTAATGGTTAATAAGATCATTATTTGTTCAAATGTATTTGGCTTGTTAGCGTGGAAAGAATGATGTTAGAATTCGCTTGGTATTGCTTTAGCGCTTTTAGTATATTTGAAGTGCAATAATTTCCTGCCGGGGTTGCGGGTTGTTCGAAAGAGATACCGCGGCCTCGGAACGTAAAGGGCAATAGAAGGAACATGGGTGGGTTTTCTCCCTACCGATCCGCCAAAACAAAAAAGTCCAATAATTTAATTAGCAAGTTCAAGTGCGACTGCTGAACGTGAAGTTCTGGATTTGATTCCCGGGTCGGACAAATTTTCCATCATTTTTTTTTAAAAGCAGCTATGGACTTTGGTTTTGTTAACAGTTGATAGCAATGCAATAGGGTCGCCCCTTATAGCATAGAACTTAAACATAACAGACGAAATGTGGGTGTACTAGTAGGTAGACCTCTGCCTTATCCTTTGGGGATACAGGCGTGATGTTATGTTATGTTACTTTAATTAGAAAAAGGTTTTCGCCACTTGGATTTTTAGTTACATACACACAGTTCAGATAGTTTAGAACCTTGTATGACTTTCGACAACTTCTTAAAACTAAAAAAAATGTTACTGAAATAAAATATATCGACCTACTAGTGTTGTTATTGTTTTTTCTTTAATAAAGCATTTCGAGAAAACCGTCTATTTCGACATTCAAAGTTACCGCAATAATAGACTTTAATGACATAACAACTAAGCTTTCTTCCCTTTATTCCAAGGACCCCTAAACAATCAGAAATAGAAACATTACACACTATAACGAAAACTGTTGGAAACTCCTGATGAGTTTGAAGTTCCCTTTGCGGTCACAGTGTTGCGTGCGCGCCGGTACCACGCGATCCGCGATCCGAGCGACGCAGACCGCAACATTGCCGACTTTCTTTTACAACTTTACCAGTCGACATTAAGCCAAGTGGTAATGTATTTGGAGACTATGCTGTTCTCCGTTCACCAAAAAGAGGTATCTCTAAAATTTACGATTTTTCCTACCATCGGGAGTGGTAAGTAATGAATGGAAACTACGCTGGACTAATCAAAATAACAATATTTAAAAATGATACTGTTAGCCTGCTTCAGCCAGCTGCTGTGCAAAGGCCTCACCCCATGATATCAGTTCTTTTTTTGCAGTTGGTAAATCATCAAATAACTTTCCCCGCTTTTTACGGACTGAACAGTCTCAAACTTTTACTGACTAGTACTCACCCATGTTCCTTCTTATGCCCTTTATGTTCCGGGGCCACGGTATCTCTTTCCAACTAACCCCGGTCAATTTAGGGCTAGGCTTCTTTTTTTTTAAAATACGTTGCCCACACAAGGAATTTCTCCTGTATCGTGGGTGCGTTTACAATCATTAAACTTACATCCACAAACAGCCAGACCTGAAACAACTACCTGTAGGTCTTAGAAATATTGTTTCCGTGCGGGAATCGAACCCGCGACACGCAGGGCAGCAATCGATCGTTCAGCCACTGCGCCAATCGTGTTGTCGAAATTTGACTGACTAGCTTGTCCCGCCATCTCTCGAGTTCACGAGACAAGTTCGACGAGTTTCCTGCCGTCCTCCGGTTTCTTTGGACAATAAAACGTATTTATCGAGTTACTGCTTTTGAGCTAACGGGGGCATGTAGCTTCAGCGATACGTACGGGTAATAAAGAATAGTTCTGACAGTCAGACAGGTGTTAAATTTATAAGTTGGCGTGTTTATATCTCAGCGATAGTATCGCTAAGTATCGTGGAAGCGCCTCCGTCGGCTGTTTAGTGCTGCTCGCCGTTTTATTGCGTTCATAAATGTTAATTTTATGTAAAATTCTCTGGATTCTTCCACTTTTTGTTCGTTATGTCGGGGTGCGATGTGCGGCACGATATCTCTTCTGAATGGTATTTGTATTGGTTTTATCTGATACTTGCTTTGACACATATTTTTGAAGTATTATGGCAATGTTGAAAGAGTATATCAACAGGTAGAAGTTGATATCCTCTATTTTAGATTTTCAACATCAATGGATCAAAGTAAGGTTACCTTCGTAGTAGTTACTCCAATTTCTATTTATTTAGGTGGGTATATGTTTAGACGCTTAGGGACCTAATACTAAAATAGCTACTTATTGTTTATCTAGCATATGACTTCACTTGACAAGCTCTATAATCCCGTTCTATAAAACCCTAGAATAGATATATACATACAGATAAATAGAGCATAAGAATCTCGCGCTCAACATGATATATAAACCATTTTCCAGCCGACGACATTATTTGAAACAAAAACAGAACATAAACACGTACACTTTCAAAGTAAACAAAAATAAAATTGAAATCTTCCACTTCATATGAAAGAAAATCTGAAACACGGAAACGTCTCGTTCCTGTTTCCAAAAACGTATGCATTTACTCTACAAGAGGTGAACGCACTCTCATTAAAGGGCCACTGGTTTTAAATCCACAACGGTATCCAGCGACACTTTTGTCCCCTTACCCAATTTCCACGGCGAAGTGGGCCGTCGATGTACTCAAAACAGAGTGTCACATTACGCCGCCAACGCGGGCCCTTCTTATTTTTATTTTGTCAAATTGTAACTGAAATAAACTGGAGTGAGTAATAAAAATACCATCGGTACTGTTATTGCAGCGGGCTCGAAATAGAGGTGTCATGGCGGCCCCTCATGGCACTTGTCGTGAGGAAATGTTAATAGATAGGATGTAACCGGCGGATAAGAAGACGTTCTTGTTTTGTTTTCAGACGCGTTTAGATTTTCATGTACTTCTGTTTTTTAGGACAAGCGTTTTGTAGATGTTTCAGCTTTGAAAGATAGGCTTGATGTTTTCTTTGATTTTTCCGATGTGTCTATTGATTTGCCAATCAGCTGCTAGAGGCCTAGATGTTCGCTTGTTTTTCAAGGCATCTGTATTTTTATGGTAAATAAATAGGTATAAGTTTTATTGATCTGAAACAGACCTAGATTTAGAGAGAATAGGTTTATAATCTATACTAATATTATAAAGCTGAAGAGTTTGTTTTTTTGTTTGTTTGAACGCGCTAATCTCAGGGACTACTGGTTGGAATTGGAAAATTCTTTTAGTGTTGGATAGTCCATTTCTTGAGGAAGGCTATAGGCTATAACATCACGCTACGACCAACAGGTGCTGAGCAGCATGGGTGTAACCGCGTGGAACAGCTAGTTTTTCTATAAAGTTTTCTCTATTTTGAAGTAGATTTGTAAGTGCTTACTTGGGTCAGAATTCTTGGATCTTGGTTTAGTTAGAATGTTATCTGAGTGAGCTAGAGAAACAATCTATGATATTCCAGAAATATTTTAATGCCGTCCAGGATTTTAAAGTCATCATCTGCCTGCTTTTTCTCAATTATGTTGAGATTGGCTTCCAGTCTTACCGGATTCATTTGAATACTAGGGAGCAGAATATCTAACCTCCCAACCCAGTTAATAACAGAGTAATGCGATGCTCCTTGGTAAGACTGGTAGTTAGACTTTAGAGCCGTCTGTAATGACTGTTAAATATCTACAAAAAAAAAAAAAACTAAAAAGTCTTGATTTGGATTATGCTCAAATGCTACGAAATTACGCAATATAACCTACGTCACTTAGTTCTCTCGGGTGACGGAAGTGATGTCGTGGTAAAGTGACGGACTGAACGGCATATCCTGAAAATGAAACTACTGCTGAAATGATTTAGTAGTCTGTAAGAAATGATTTTGAGCTTGGTGATATTCAGAGGGCAACATTAAATTGGACGTACTATCCCAGAAAATTCTAAAACGCGGTACTTGTAAACAAGAATAGTTTTAACGATAAAAATTTACAGTGTACTTAATTATTGCGCCCACGACTCCGCCAACACTCTTGCCCTGCGCGTACGCATCTCGCATTGTTATGTCTCACACATTATACCTACTAACATAATCATTTATTTAAAGTACTTTCAATGTTGTTAACGGTCAGTGTTTACTACAATTTAGAACCTGGATCTTGGAACAGGGTTCTCGTATTATGTACCAGCTGGTGGCCGCAGCATCGCCCGTGTGATATCCAAAAAAAATTATCATATGTGTTATTCCAGACTATAATCTACCTTTGTGCTAAATTTCATCAAGATCCGTTCAGCCGTTTTGACTTGAAGAGTAACGAACATCCATGCATACATCCATCCATCTATCCTCACAAACATTCGCGTTTATAATATTAGTAGGAAGTTTTAATGTCACTGTACATTAGACTGTGGTTAGCTTAAGAGATAAGTAGGTACCTATCCATTCTCAAGAAATACAGATAAAAGCGAAAGTGAGTTTGTTTGTTACGTCTTCACGCCTAAATGGCAAATTCGATTTTGATGAATTTTGGTACAGAGATAGTTGGGACCCTGAAGACAGACATAGACGTTTTTCAAAGTAATAAATAAGGGAGAAAGAGGGAAGAAAAGGGAAAACTTAGCTTTGCTATTACAATCAATAAGGCGCACGGGCAAATAGTACAGGTAGCAGGTACCTGCAAATCAGAAAAGAAGGAAATGTATTACCCCAAATTTAACGCGAGTGAAGCCGCCGCGGGTAAAAGCTAGTGCTAGTGTGTATTTTGGTCTCCGTTAACACTCCCTGCATATGTGGTAAAGCCATCCACCGCGCGTACGGTGTCAGTGAAAGGGTATCGACTAACATTCCCCGCATTTACCCCTCCGTCTGCTATTCCCAGACAGAAAGCATATTAGTTAGTATTCCTGTGTATTTTAATGTCTTGTAGATTACACATGTATGTAGCTAACAAGTTTTTGTACAGAAACCCTTTACTGTATATATATACGTACGAATGCTGAGTATGAGGTAGATGTTACGTTGATGATCAGGAACCCATTGCTTGGAAACTTTTACCCAGCAGTCGTTCTGTTTACGTGATTTACCCAATTATTGCCTTCGACAATAATTCCTGTTTTTAACCGCAGCGTGGTGTTCCATACTCTGTTTTGATCACATCTTATACACCCAGAATACTGCGGTCCATTATCTACTCTTTATCACACTCCAAGGCGGACAAAATTGTTGCGGGTTGTTCGAAAGAGATACCGCGGCCCCGGAACGCAAAGGGCAATAGAAGGAACATGGATGGGTTTAAGTCAGTAAAAGTCTGACACTCCCCCCCACTCGACCCACACCGGGGGAAGCTATTTGATGATTTCCCACCCAAAAAAAGGTGGACAAAACTTGTGCCACTCGGTGAGCGAAGTCTTTGCTAAGTAAAGATTCATCAGTAAACACTTACCTACATTAAAAAAAACTTTTGAGAATTTTAACTGTTTGTTGAATAGGTATAGTATTTATAATGTAGCAGTAAGTAAACTATTGACTACCCCCCGTTGTATTGTTATATTCGTTTATTCCATTCAAAGGTTTTCTGTAGAATAGTCGCTATCAGTGATAAGAAATCTATATCTTTATATATATATATATAATTCTTCTATGAGTGTGTATGTCACTGAACTTCTCTCAAACGACTGGACCGATTTTGATGAAATTTTTTGTGTGTGTTCAAGGGGATCTGGGAATGGTTTAGATTCACAATTTTGTGCGGCAGATGGCGCTGCATCACATTTTTGTGAATACGTCGCGAAGCACGTACCGGGTCGCTAGTCATTTATATAATCAACATAATTATATCAGATAAGGAACTATTTCAATTCCTAGTATAAAATAATTTTAAATTACATTTTCAACATTTGTATACCTACCTTAGTACTGGTGAAACATGTTGAACGTTTCATTTTAGTATGTACCATCCTCAACGCCATGTTTTTGACAAATAAATTATTTTGACTCTTTGGCCGCGTCAAAGTTAACAATTTCTGCAAAACAGTTATGTTTCAACTTTTGGTGTGCAATAAAGTTTACTCTATTATTTGAACCCTTTAGCACCTTTAGCTGTAACTAGAAAGTTCCAAAGAGAATGTATAGAACAACAAACAACGAAATAACGGGAAACGTTAATTTTTAAGACCATGGTAGAAATTTAATGATACATAACCCATGTCAGTTATCGTGCGCTGTCTTAACTCCTTGTCTAAACCCTTCGGCCCATACGAAAACACTCTTAAGCAGTAAGCACAATATTGAACCCATTCACAAGTGCGGCGGACGCAAAGACAACTCGTTCCTTTTGCCGCATATATAATTATTAACTTCTGAAATAGACGCGAGTCGTTCACCCGCCGACGTATTTGGTTAACTTGCCGTTTATATATATATGGCTTATTTCATATAAGTAGGTACCTTGGAGAGTTGTGGTGACATGGGAATTTGAGATAGAGAAACGATTGGGCTTTTTTTTCAAAAGGCAGGGGACTGCTTGGCGCATCAAATGAAGCGACGAAAAACTGCGCAACGATTATTGTGCTTGTTTGTTAGATTAAGATTTCCTAATAAAAGTAACACATTCTTCTTTTACTTATTTTCGTGTCAATAAAACTCATATCGTGTTCAACCAGTACCTATGCCCAACTGCACAGCTCTTAGATTTGTTCCTTTTAAATTCTGATACGTTATGATGGGCTAAATGATTGTGAAGGAATCATTAACGTCAATGGATAATACTAGTAACAGAAGTCTAAATATAAGACAAATGGACCTGTTTTACAGTCGAGTCAAGACGAGCTACATGATAACTGAAAAATGCTTGCACTGACTGGACAGGTCCACGCAATCTTTATGGTACTTTCTTAAAAAGACAGTGTCGCGAACACAACAACACCACACCACACAACAACCAGTCTAACCAAGGGGTATCGTATTACTTAGTGCCTACTAACTGAATTGGAAGGTCTGATAGAGTGTCGCTTTAAGGAAAATGCTGATAAACAGCTGCTTCCAACGTCATTGTAGAAAAGCTAGGCAGGTGATAAATAGTAAGCAACTAGAATGCATTTCTTAAAATTAATTTACGAAAACAAAAATAAACTGGAAGTAAGCAACAAAAGTTCATACATCAAAACATTCTTGTGGCAAACAAACGTTACAAATAATTTCATATTCATTTCTTCGCTGATTTTCCACGGAATTTAAAGCTCAACGTTTCCGATCATCAATCTTGTCTCAGTCGTAACACGTAACCACAGGCGCCAGAACCATAGGGCATTACTAGAACAGATATCAAACAATAAAAGCAAAACAATCCATAAAATTCAACTTCATTTTAATGAACAGCGATCGCGTAAACAACGTAAAATATTACAGGAAAATAACATGAAAAAAATATTCATAAAAAATGGGTCATAGATATAATGTCCCGGGATTCAATCAACGTTGCAATTCAAACGCCATTCTACGTAGTTTGGGCGAAACGCCAATGACTGAAATGTGTAAAAACTATTTTGTTTTGCCCGCGTATTATTTAATTTCTTGTTACTATTGCGCAAATGTTACTACGACACATCACCTACTGTTTCATTTGAGTGAACACTTTATAATATTCTGGCGGTCTTCCAATAGAAGTAACTTCTTAATATTTTCACTCCATTCATTAACAATCAGCAGAATTTTATTGATGGACATCGAAATGTGTTTGTGAACATAAATCTAATGTTAATAATTTCTTCTTAAAACAAATATTATCGCCTCATTTATTGCGTTATTTATATGGCCAAGGTTAAAAACAATATATTAATTTATTTCTTAAAATTCCTCTAATACTAATATTTTTATACTAAACTTTTTAGAATTTGATAATGCTACTACTAGCGCCATCTACTAAATTTTCTTTGAACTAGAAACTACTTGATTGAAAATAGCGCCACCTAGCGTAAGCCTAAACAAGCTTGCGTGAAGCTTTTGAAGTAGAACCTCCGTGGAACGAAAATTCAACACTCATTTTCCAGCGTGGTTCCGCTAGTGACCGCTAGTTGCGATAGAGGGAGCTGCTGTAACGTGATAATAGTTTCATATCAGTCAGCAAATGTTTCAGATAGTTTGTCAGTTTCGATAGCTATGAAGTTTTTATGAGTTTATGATAGCAACTTTTTCTATAGGTAGGCAGATACAAACTACATAATGAGGTTCAGATAAAACTATAAATAATCTCACCCATTTTGATACTTTTAAAAGAAAGGATAGAAGATTTGGGAAGTATCAACTTGAAAAAAAGAACTGTTTTAGTACACTTGCACTAAAACCCATTAAAATTACGTATATAATTAAATAATAAGACAATGGCATCAGTTGCCAGCTACTCTTGACAGATCAATGCCGATTGAGGCGGAACCACGGGCTTCACAAATTTCAACCATAATTACCAACATAAAAAACTCACATTTTAAACAAATATAGTCTTTAAATTGTCGAGTTAAGGTGGTTGTTAAAAGCACGAGTAAAGTTGTTGGGGTGTAATCTGGTAATATGAAAATAGTTTTGGCAGTACGAAAATATTGTGAAGTTTGATTTCCATCGTGCGTTTTGTTAGAGGTGATAAAGAACAGAGAATGAGTATTATAAACGTTTTAGGTAAGATTCTCAAGGATTCGCAGGCCTTTAACTTAATTTTAAAGCACATTAAGGTTTAAAATCGTCTAGTCTCCGCTTAGGGCTGGTTGGTACCTTTTGAAACCAACCGAAAAACAAACAAATCTTACAATGACTCCAAGTCCTAACCAAAGCTATCAGTAGCGCCTACCTAGGTATAATTTATTATAAATAATCTAAATAGTCTTTAAAAAAAATAATTGAAAAAGAAAAATAATTGAAATAATTATTACAAAAAAAAAACAAAAAGGTCAAGTGCGAGTCGGACTCGTGCTCCGAAGGTTCCAAACAAAGCGATATCATTGACCACGTAGACTGAAAGAGTTGATTTTTCCAGTTCCAAGGAGCTGCAGATTACCCGTTCCCGAGATCACAGCTCTTGACAGACAGACGGAAACAAAGTGACCCTATAAGGGTACCGTTTTTTCCTTTTGAAGTACGGAACCCTAAAATTACTTAGAATATCGCATAAGTACATATTTATGGCGCTGATTTGTTCGGAAAACTGGAAATTGTGCCTTGGCAAGACAACGCGTGTGAGATAGCAGAACGAAATGAAGGAGATAGTTGCAATTATGCGCTGTAATCGCTTTAACTAGGACACATACATACTGAGAGAGCTATAAAAAAGTCCTTTACACAAAATAGGGTTTCGTAAACCAGTTTTGAGTAAGGATCTCTAAAATCAGCGGCATTTGAAAAACATCAGAAAAAAATATTAAAAATAGAATAATTTACTTTTAAATAACGAACACTATTAGCCACATTTGAAATCTTCACAGTGGTAGGAAATAATTTTTAAACATAAAAAAAAATACTTCCAAGGATCTATAATGCAGAATTCTCCGAAGTGAAAACTTTACATTCACCTTGAAGGTATTTAAATTCATGGAATATAGATCGATAGTCGTGGTCGGTAAGCCGTCACTCAGTAGTTACTTGTGACCCTTCGGCATGGTAAGTTAAGTTCGTTCGTAACCCATATTGTCACTTTGTTGGGCAAAAGTAACCTTCCGTTCTTTCTAAGGGTCACGATTCTGTGCTCCTAGTTTCCAATCCTCAAGGAAGCCGACACCACCTCTTTTGTGGTGTGCCGCGACCTCGCGTCTACTTTACGGGTCCACACGTAGACAAACTTTTAGTTTGGACTTCTGGATGTTAGTTATTTATTGTAAATACATGTTTACGGACAAACGTAGTTCGATTTGTAAAACGTTTTTTTATCTATGGAGGTTTTGTTCGGATTAGAAAATCATAAGATAACTGGGAGCGGGGGGGAGTGTCACTTTTAAAGACTAAAATCCATCTATGTTTCTTTTTGTGCCCATGTTCCGGGGCTGCGGTATCTCTTTCGGACAACCCGAAACCTCAGCAGGCAATGGCTTCAGCAAGCCTTTCTGTTCTCTATGGCCTCGGGTGTTAAAACTGACGTTAATTAAACAATGCTTTGACAACCCGATTTGAAAATGTGGGTAGTTAAAAATTACAAACCGCTGAACTTGCCCTTATGTTCTTGTTCATCTTCAAAGTGTTTTCATAATATGCCTAGGTATATTTGACAAAATCTGGTACCTGGTTACGGGGTTATAGAGGAGGAGGAGGAGGAGGAGGAGTCAGAGAGTCAGGCGCACCATATAAAATGGTAGAATTCAGCTGCATCCGATTAGACTGGAAGCCAAGCACAAAAAACTTCGGAAAAGGTTACGTACATATGACTGTAGACAAATCAATGTACATCTCCCGTCCTAAAGTCTCGTGCGCATCCCGCGTCTCCCCCAGTACGCGCCATTATTTTTAGCACACAGCCGCTCAGTCCGCGGCCGTGGTCATCACAATATTATGCATCACGCCTAGTTAGTGTAGTAGTGATAGTGTTAAGTGTATACAGTGAAATGTGCGTCTTATGACGAAGGCTCAACTATCATGGATCACTTTAGACGACGTCCGCGATATAAACTGCGAAGGGTAAGCTTTGACAGAAAATTTTTCGACAACATTTTGAGGTTATGTTACGTTTTCAACTTAAACAGTTTACTCCAGATTGTAATCATGTTTATGAATGAAAAAATAATAATTTTCAAGTTCAATTTATAGGAAAATTTACAGGTTTTTCTCATAAATAGTCTGTATACGTGTCTGCACAATGTTGCCAGGTGTTAGTTGTGTGTTGCCAATTTTGTAAACGTTAATTATTGTGTAGTACGATATCGTTACGTGGCTTTGAATTTATAATAATACACTAAACAGAAGTGGTATGTTCGTAGATATATCACAATAGCTAATGGTGGAGTGGAGAGATTTATGGAACAAGTATTTACTTTTGATACACAGTCAATGACGTCGGTAAACTGGTAAATTCTTGAACCTGAATGAACTTGAACCACGTCATTCGATTTTTTGAATTCGAAATTGGTAACCATATTGTAGCCTTCACACAGGATTTGACTTTTAGTTATTTGAGGATAAGTTTCGGATTGATTTAAAAGCCTTGAAAACTAATGCAAGCCTTTAAACTCAAATGAATGTTAGATTGAAAATTTGCATTTAATCTGAATCCCTTCTTACGTACAATATACTCAATCTGTTTCAACATCAAGGTTAGGTCAGTAATGCATCTTGCTCTTTGATTGTGTTTGTGTACGTCATAGAAACACTTGACTGTGCATCAGATGCATTTCTCCAAGCAGATTCACAGAATTATCTATTAAATTGGTATATAGGAAATAAAATTCATCTAAAAGAGGAATAACCAAACCCAAATCAAATCAAAATAATCATAAAAGTAAACATTAAAGTAGTCAGGCTGGATTAAAAAAAAACTAATTATTTCATTGAATTAATCAAGGTAAAGATCTGAATTCGAACCATTACGAAACCAAAGTTGGTCAGAGTATCATCTTCTATATTATTATAATAATCTTCTTGTTTTTGTCTCGTAATCATTTCTTCCATTTTCCCCAGTCAGCCGCCGCGGTATCTTCTGCTTTCACATAATTCCTTATTTTTTTTAACCTTACGGAATTCTGATTTGTTTCTATTTGTTTTTTTTATAGGAATGAAGAGATGTTAATGTTTACAAACACACGGTACTAAATTTTAAAACATATCAGTACCTCCCCAATTCATGAAAAGATTGTTTAGTCCAATTTCAGAAGGAGAAATTTATTGTTTACCTTTTAGGATAGCTTATAGACTAATAATAACTCTTCAAAATCAATAATAAATAACTAAATTGCTAATTGGAAGCTTCCATGGATAATTACAAAATTATTACTTCATAATAAAATCCTACTAATATTATAAATGCGAATGTTTGTGAGAATGAATGGATGGATGTACGGACTGATGTTTGTTACTCTTTCACGTCAAAACGGCTGAACGGATCTTGATGAAATTTGGCACAGAGGTAGATTATAGTCTGGAATAACACATAGGATATGTAAATGCATGATTTCGATCATCACGCGGGCAAAGCCGCGGGCGCCAGCTAGTAGTTTTATAAATTCATTCATTAGAGGAATTAAACATTATAGTAGTTAGGTGGCTATGCGTGCGTAGTTAAATTGTATTGGTTCGTCAATTTTAGAAGGTATACAGTTTTAAGTAAGCAGCGCGTAATTCAGTATTTCATGAATGGCGCATGAGTCACCGGGGCGTACGATTGGCGTACAAGTTCGAACGTATACAACGCTGAACATAAACGTGTTCAGTGATTTGTTGTGAATATACGTTTGAAGGTTTTCTTGCGTTTTTGAAATTGGAATTGCGTATTCATTCATGGAAACTAAGTACTGGTGTTGTTTCTGTTGTCACAGACTAAACTAAAACAATTTTAAAAATGACTAAAATTTGTTTATTTCGTTTTTGTTTTTTTTTCTGAAATTGATTGAAGCGACACAACTTAATTATATGACTTTACTGTATGATAGTATCGTTACTCAATTTAGAGAAAATCGCCATCTCACTTTTCTGAAATTGACGTTTGTGACCAAAAATAAAATAGTGGATATCAAGTTCAATTTGACTATCTTTTACCTCAACTAAAATTATGTGAAATAAAATAAGATGTGATTAGTTATGTAATTTGAATCTAAGTCTAGTTTAATCCGGTACATCATAATCGACACCAAAGCGGAGTTTTTATTACTTATCGGAAACCCAAAGTTCTTCACTCCCTATAGAAAAGGGAAGACCGCAGGTTCCTCTGGCCAGAAGAGTGTGTACAGTAGCCCACCATACACAGCAGTTCATCAGAGTCCGCGAGTCAACCAGTCCCGGATAACTTTGATAGCGTGATTTAGAATGTTGATGTTAGTTCATCCTTTGTTGCATAGATGGCACTGTACTTTGTACTAGATTACTTTAACGGATTTTGATGTAAGAAATCACTATACACACACACACACTGAAATGACTAGGTACTGATGCTAAATTCACCTTGAGGTATATCTAACCAACTTTTTATTTTTTGGGGATAGGTAATTATTAAATAACTTGGGGGTGTCAGTCTTTTACTGACCAATACCCTCCCGTGTACCTACCTCCTCTTGCCCTTTATGTTCCGAGGCAGTGGTTTCTCTTTCGAACAACCTGTAACCCAGGCAGGCGATGGCCCTAGCAGACACCTCTGATTTGCAGACATCTCTTTGAAACGTGTGTGGAACTCGATCGCGCCGTCGACACGGCCTGTGGTCACTATACGGACAGACGGTGAGCTATTGCTCACCGCCTATTGCTCACCGTCCACACTGCAACTAACTTGAACTAGAACTGTGGATCTGCAACTTAATGGACTTTCTATTAAATTAATTCTAACTAATATCCTTACTTCCTTACTAATATTATAAAAGCGAAAGTGAGTTTGTTTGTTTGTTACCTCTTCACGCTTTAATGGCTAAACCGATTGTGATGATTTTGGTACATAGATAGTTGGGAACCAGGAGACGGACATAGGCTAATTTTTATTTAAAAAAAGTGGGATGTGAGGGAGAAAGTGGGATGAAAAGGGAAAACTTAGCGTTGCTATTACAAATCAATAAGGCGCAAGGGGAACTGTGTTACCCCAAATTTCGCGGGCGAAAGCTAGTACTCTAATTTTTTTAGAACTACACATAAATAAAACTTAACTCCGACTTTTCATAAGTCATCTTTTAAAAATAACTTTGTTAGCTTTGACCTTTCAAATGCCTTGCCAATACTTTCTAAGCATATCCCTCTCCATTTCTGCAACCCTAGTACTCTGGTAGGCCTTGTCCATGCTTTGAAGAAGCTCTCAGTTGCCCCGTATCGTCTGCCACGGTCAAAGTGGACCCTCGAACAAGATGGGCCTCTTATAAAATGTTGGAGTCAGTGATTTTACAGTTGTTGGGTCCCAGTGAACGCGATCTTGCGTTGTTTTGCATCTCCATCCGGGTTGCATGTTGTTAGAAAGAGATATCGTGGGCCCGCACATAAAAGGTGAAAGATGGAACATGGGTGAGTTTCAGTCAGAAAAAGGCTGACTCGCTCGATCCAGTTATTTCATGATTTCGCTAACCGCAAAAAAAATGGCGTTTCCATAGAACTTGTTGATTATGTTTGGTTTTGTCCATTAGGGATTTCCCAATAGCAGTCGGGTGTATGCCTGGTTGATGACAATGAGACTTGATATGGGTCATAAATGTGTATAAATGTGTCCACCTGTGCTGGACACTTCTAGGTTGACAGACATAGTGATATTTTGTACCGATCCGACATATTTTATGTAGATCCTGACTAAAAGCTTTATGCCAAACGCTTCTCGTTTCCCCAAATGTGTGAATCACAGGTTACAAAATGTTGGCAATGTACTTTTCTGATTAAATCTTACTCATGCAATATCATTTTTACACTTAAATTTATATCACGCAGAACGCTTTGAAACAAATTATGTATCATGACGTGTTGAAAGCATTAATAGTGTTATAACAATTAGGTAGAATAGAACAGCTTTTATGTGTCACCACATTGGTTCTAAGAAAGGTATGACTTACTTATATATATATATTTTTTTTATGAATGGCATCTCGCAGTTCAACCAAGGAGGTTGTCGTCTGCTTAACCGGGCGAATCCTGTGGGTGCCTTAAAAAGTAAGACCTCCAGCCAGGGTATAAACTTACAAACTAAGCGACTACACGCTAAGGGCACCCCCTGTGGGGTACGAGTCTCGGCTTAGGGCGTCGCTGAGGGACAGCAAGGGACAGGCTGGATCTGAGTGATATTATTTATGGACTATTCTAACTTACTGGCTCAGCAACGCGGGCTGGCTCTTGCAAGGGACGGGTGGGGCAGTTACCGGGACGTCGCGACGGGCCTCGAAAAAAACATTCTTTTTTTTAAATCTTTAAATTGAACCTTACTCGTCAACGTAAAGAGTTCGCTTTCCGCCCCGCTCATGTCAAGTTCCCGCTAGAACTAGCGCCCCACAAACACACAATTCCCTCGACCATATCCATAGCTACTTGATCATGCCCCGCTACAACGCTATTTTCTTGCGCCCTATATTTTTAATGATCTTGTTTATTTTCGCTTTGGTCATATTTACCGACATTAAGGAAAAGAGGGTGTTCTTGTTTGTGCGATGTTTGCGGACAAAAACAATTCGTGGTACTGATATTTCCTTTCCGGTTATGTAAAGTTTATTGTTTTGTTTTATGAATGTTGCTATCAGAATTCTCTCCATCTCCACTCCTCAACATTCATATCCATTACTCTTTTAGTTACATGCGCTTCGTTCCTCCTCATTACATGTCAATACCAAGGAAAATGAGAATGTAGTAGTACCCTTTTTTAGTTCTATACCCGCCTGTCACCAGACCGTTTCTCATGAATCGCGATAGTTAGACAGTTGAAACATTCACACATGATGTATTTTTGCTGCCGCTATGACAACAGATACTAAAAACGGCATAAACCAAATTTTAAAAGGGGCTCCCATACAATAAACATATTTTTTTGCCTTTTTTTATTGATAACTAGATTTCGCCCGCGACTTCATCCGCGTGGCGTAAGTAGGTTCTTTGGGCTAATGCTAACTATAACGCGCGTGATCATCGAAAACAAAATCTTTCTCTCCTCTCTTTCTGCCCCTTATCTCACTTTAAAAAAAATGCCTATGTCCGTCTCCAGGGTTCTAACTATCTCTGTACCAAAATTCATCAAAATCAGTGGGGCTATGTAGGCGTGAAGACATAACCAATAAACAAACTCACTTTCGCTTTTATAATATCAGTAAGGATATAACGGAACCCTTCGTGGGCAAGTCCAACTCCCGCTTAGCCAGTTTACACTAACAGTTGGTGATCCGTAAATGAATGCCTAAACAAGAGGGAATTGTTTGACTTTCAATCTTCATACCAACATTGAGAGTCTAAACTCTAAAAGCAACGGGCAGGACAGTGATATTTTCTTCTCAGCTGCGAGATCTTCCTTCTCCATTATACGCCTAGAATACGAAAACTCGTTACATTTCCATATCGTGTATCGACAATGACTCCATAACGACGTATCTGCCCATCTTTGTAACAATCAAAAATATTCTATTGCTTTATGGCAATAAAGTTCGAATTGTCTTGGACGAGTTCAACATAATAATTAGTCCGCCTAGAATGAAATGAAAATGTACACAATAAATACACTGGCATAACCATTCACAGAACACACTATGCCATGGATATTTTGTTGTTTTCTTTCTGATACCGTCTTCCATTTCAATCCTTACTTTAATATTTTAAAAGCGAAAGTGAGTTTGTTTTTTACGTTTTCACGCCTAAATAGCTAAACCGATTTTGATGGGACCCTGGAAGCGCACACAGGCAATTTTTTTTTAAAGTGAGAAATGAAGGTGAATGAGCGAAGAAAATGGAAAATTTAGCTTTGCTATAACAATTAATAAGGCGCAAGGGCAAAAACTACAGGTAGCCGATACCTGCAAATTAGGAAAGGAGAACTGGGTTAGAAAGCTAGTTCTATATATGTACCTTGGTCAAAATAAATAGACAAGTTGGTTGTGCCAGAAATGGACAACACCTTTTGGCCGGTTTTTCATTTTTAAAGTAATCCATCCTTTCTGACGATTTGACACGGTCTAATAGAAATGCTTTGTGGTCCATGTTTTCAAAGAGTATTATTATTCATTCAGCGTTTCTTATTGTTTATAGTTTTATCAGCTAATAAAGTCCTACTATCCTACTTCCTACTAATTTTATAAATGCGAATGTTTGTGGGGATGGATGTTTGTTTGTTCCTCTTTCACGTCAAAACGGCTGAACGGATCTTGATAAAATCTGGCACAGAGTTTGATTATAGTCTGCAATAAATCACAGGATACTTTATTTTTCGATGTCACGCGGGCGAAACCGCGGGCGCCAGCTAGTATTAGATAAATCAGTTCGCACAACATCTAATGGTTAAAAGATTTTGTGAAAGCAAAAGAGGTTTGTTGCGATCACGAATTCGTAACACAAAGCGTTTTTTCCTCCCATGGGTCATATGGAATAGGCGAGGATTTATTTATGTGTGAAAAATGTGCTAGGAATAATATAAAAACGTGGATTTAAGTTGCAGAGAAAGTAGTTTTAATCTATACTAATATTATAAAGCTGAAGAGTTTGTTTGTTTGTTTGAACGCGCTAATCTCAGGAACTACTCGTTGGAATTGGAAAAATCTTTTAGTGTTGGATAGTCCATTTCTTGAGGAAGGCTATAGGCTATATAACATCACGCTACGACCAACAGGTGCTGAGCAGCGTGGGTGAAACCGCGAGGAACAGCTAGTCTTTTATAAATTGTGCCAAGAATAATATAAAAACGTGGATTTAAGTTGCAGAGAAGGTAGTTTTTTATCTTTTCTTTAACAGATACTTTACTTAGCAGAGAAAAATATGCAATAAATAATGTATTTCCTTTCTTTGCACGTTATTTTTTCTCTATAAGAACTTACGTTTCAAAATATTAAGTTTTCTTAGATTAGGTATTGGCTGTAACTATAATATGCAACATTATTTACCTTACCATAAGACATAATATTATTTGTATAGTAAACCATATTTTCTTGACTTTCAAAAGTGCCTGTAATGGTCTAATTGAAATAAATGATTTGATTTGATTTGATTTACTTGCCATCTTTCATACGATGAATTAAAAAACATAATACTCCTTTTTGGGGCAGTCGTATAAAACTAATTCAATTCAATCTAACAACAAACTATAATAGTGAATCAAAAACACGTCCTCAACTATCTTCCAGTAATGTGTCCAGGAGGCTGGACGCGTTGCCACGTTGTATGGCGACATTTACCCACTTAGTTTAACTATTTTCGTTAATTATTTGTTAATAAAATTCGAAATCGTAAGGAAACCTGGACTTATTATTAACTAGCTGACGGGACGGGACGTGACCTGTTGGTCTAGTGGTTAGTGGCCCTGACTGCTGAGCCGGAGGTCGTGGGTTCGATTCCCACCCAGGACAAACTTTGTGTGATGAGCATGATAGTTTGTTCTGTGTCTGGGTGTGATTTATCTATAATATGTATGTATTTATAAATTATATAAGTATGTATATCAGTTGTCTGGTTACCATAACACAAGCTCTGCTTAGCTTGGGATCAGATGCCGTGTGTGAGTTGTCCCAAGATATTTATTTATTTATTATTTATTTATTTAGCTTTTGCCCGTGGCTTCGCTCGCGTTAAATTTGGAGTCACAGTTCAAATTGCATGGTTTGCAGGTATCTGCTACCTGTAGTTTTTGCCCTTGTGCCTTTTTGTTTGTAATAGCAATTCAAAGCTTTCCCTTTTCTTCCCTCTTTCTCCATCATTTCTCAATTTTAAAAAATAGCCTGTTATGTAATAGCCATTTAGGCGTGGAGACGTAACAAACAAACTCACTTGCGCTATAATAATATTACTAAGGATATAATCCTGTCTTGAGCAAGCGTGGTGATCAATGCTTGTGCCTTCTCTGTATGAGAAGAGGCCTTTGTCCAGCAGTGGGATAGATAAAGGCTGGTGTTAGTATTTAATTGTTAATGTATACAGTAAGTTTACCCTCAGATTAAAGATATATAACAATTCAAGCTTCAACAATACGCATCTTCTCTGTTGCGATCGATTTCCGCATGACCCCAGTTCTAAACAGAACGGGTCAGATCTGTTTTTAGCCAGGGGTCATCCCAATCCATAATTATATGATCAAACATAAATAGCACAATATTTCAGTAAGAAAGCAACTACAACAGGAACTACATAACGCCACCTTCCACAAAATCCCTAAATAATCCTTACTAATATTATAAAAGCGAAAGAAAGTTTGTTTGTTACCTCTTCACGCCTAAATGGCACAACGGTTTTTATGAATTTTGGAACCCTGGAGGCGGACTTTTTAAAAGTGTGAAATGAGGGAGAAAGAGGGAAGAATAGGAAAAACTTAGCTTTGCTATCACAATAAATAAGACGCAAAGGCAAACTACAGGTAGCAGGTACCTGCAAATCAGGAAAGGGGAACTGTGTTTAATGCGAGAGAATACGCGGGCAAAAGCTAGTAATAAAATAAAAATACAACAACAGTCGAGTATATCCAAAAGCTTAAAACAGTACAGTACACTACGCCCATTTCAAACAGACAATGGAACAACAGTATACACCTGCAACACTTACATAGCCGGCTGAACGTGAACGTAGCGGTTGTCGACCTTAACACAGCGCGTAATGGAGCGCGAATGTATTTGTTTCGTTGAGGAAGTTGTACAACCGCGCAGTTATGGTGCGAGCTTTTTGTTAAAAGGAAGACTTGAGATGGGTTAGTACCCAAAACTCAATTGTTAGCAATATCATATCTGTCAAGTTTATTCAACTTGTCTATAAATATTACATATCCAGTCTCTGTGTCCAGTTTCGATAAATTCGATATTTCGATGTATAAAGCAGTTGGTACCGGGTGTCATTCGTGGATCTCTGGAAATCATTACATTGGTTGTGAAAGTCAAATAGGCAATCAATTTACGTAAAATACAAGTATTCAGCTGTTTAAAGTTTAACTGGAAACAGTTAGGAAAGACTAGGCAGACTTACGATTTCATTTTTTCGTGAAAGTTATGAAAAGATTGACGAACAAAGCTAAAGGAGTGGGCAACATCGTAGCGAGAAGAATTAAGTTCTGTTGTGTGTGTACATAAAGTGTATGGTCTATAGTTCAAAAACTATCATATTAATTGTTTTTTGCCCATTATTCTCCACAGAGATCTACGCTTTGGAATGGGCAACTACAGTACTTTTATAAGTTATTATTTCTTTAGACTGGGACTATAGCAACATCTTTTTTGTTTTCATGACAATCCAAAAGTGCCTGTAATGGTCTAATTGAAATAAATGCTTTGAACTTAAATTTGAATTGTAGTCTTTTAACCGAATACTGACTGTATTTTATTACATGTACTCCATAAGTGAGTGTAAACATTAACAAACTCGTACCGTAATTTAGCGCGTGTCCTGCACTTCTGCTCGTACCCGCGCGCTCGTCTGTCCCAACTAGGTCAGACGTCGCCGGCGCGGCGCGGCGGACATCGATCCGAACCACGCGCATGCGCACCCCACCACAAACAAACAACAACCTTATTCACATCAAAACAAGACCCATTCTCCTTCAGCCCAAAACACAGAATGTTTTACCGCATGCCAACTCCGAACTTACACCGCAAAATTATCATAACCCCTTCCTACATGAACTTAGAGTTCGTTTTCCTTTAACAGGTGAGAGGTTAAATTTTGTAAAGCAAGATAGTATGCGGTCGTTTTGGGTCGTGTTACAAGGGAGTAAGGTTGAGAATTGATAGTTGTTGTGAGATGATGTTAGGGAATTAGTTTGTGCAGATAATTATGTAAAAAGTAAGGTAACATTGTTTGTGGAGGTAGTACGATGGTGTTTTATACATTTATAATTAACTATAAGGGAGTCTTGGAAATGTCGGAATATGTGAGATAGTTATTGACGAACAGTAAGCTGCTACTGTTTCTGTTATCACTACCACAAGGACGTTATCATACGATGACGGATATGAAAAGCTGGAGACATACTTTCCCTCTGTTTTGACACTCATCGCCATTATTTTCTATGTTTTGGGCTTTATAACTTTATATGTATGAATTGTTTGTATTTTTATTTTTTGTTAAAACAAGGATTCTCTACCGGTATGTTGCAGGTTTGTTGATGACAATGTAACTGAGTTACTCAATTGCCAATAATTAATTCGATGATGTTATTCGTGTTTGTTTAATATTAATCAGGATTTGATGACCTGTAACTACATGATGAAATGGATTCCGAACAGAAAACTGATTTTATATTACTACCTATTTTTTGAGTAAAGAATGAGGTTCATTTTTTTATTTGAATTTTAAATAGAAATACATAAATAGGAACATATACTTTCGCATATGTCCGTCTAATATACTCTCATATTATGTTGGCTAAACAACTCGAACAACAGCAGAAACTTTGAATGTCTTGTAACAATCTCTGGTTAAATATTATGTCAAATAACTTTCCCTTCAGGAAATGCTACGTAAATTCGGGTCTACGCAAAGGTCTACGCCACTGCGCCAGTGCTACGACCGCTACGAGTGCGTAGCAGTTGCGTAGGCCGATGTTTGTGGGCGTTTCGCGTATTTACATTGAATTATTTTATCATTAATGGTGAATTGTTATAACTACTGGTTTACATAGTTATAATAGGTAGTGTTTTCTATTTGTTTTAATACTGAAAGTAAAGGTGAATGACCTCTATTTGCAACTTTGGGCTGTCGGTTTTTTTTCTTGGGCTTGTACGCTTTTTCAGAAACTTGTTTCAAATTTACTCAGTAGTAAACATGAAATTATTATTATTTATCCTTACTGAGTAAAGGTTTACTATAAAACATTCTCAATTTTTGATCGTCTCCAGCCAATTTCTCACGAACACGTCCAAGCCACCACGTAAGCATTACTACGGCCAAACAAAAAAATGTTTTCGTATAAATCATCCAACAACTTGAATGAAATAAAAACGATACTGATCATAAAGCATAGCATAAAAACGCAAGCTACAGCTTACGACTGCTTGGTATGAGTCACCGCGTGTATGCGGAATCCACTCAACTCGCACAGAGCGGCCTTGCTCTGCGTTGTGCTCCTCATTAGTGGCCCAGAATATTCCCATACTGACGAAGCGGCGTCTGGTGAGCAATAGTTTTTTTGTTTTTAAACTTTGCCCCACCCTATGCCTTTCTCCTGTATCGTAGGTGCGTTTACAAACATTTAATCTCACATACACAAACAGCCACACCCGAAACAACTGCCCGCAGGTCATACAAATATTTGTTCCGTGCGGGAATCGAACCTGCGACACGCAGCGCAGCAGTCGATCGCTCAACCACTGCGCCAACCGTGTCGTCAAATGTTGTTGCCCAAATAATGCTTGTATAGTCTTCGCTTTTGGCAAATATTGACCATCAAAGCAAAACTCTCAATATCAGATCATACTTTGGTCTACTAATATAAGTACCCCAATATTCCCATCATACTGGCCATGTCAGTTAAGCAATTGTTGGTTGACCACGGTGGAATCATGCTATCAAGTTTAGCTACTCGATAATATCCCAGAATATTCTCGTCATACCGAAGAAAGTAGGTAGGTACTGTCAAATGAGTTTTAGTTGCGTAAGAGTGGTTGATTTTGTCCAGCTGATCCTCGCCTTCTATGAGGTCTGCTGCGACGCCTGTCACCTATGTCAAGAGTCCACATAGTCGCCATTTTTAGCAGCACTAGCTTTTGCCCGCGGCTTCACCCGCGTTAAATTTGGGGTAACACAGTTCCCTTTGCGCCTTATTAATTTGTAATAGCAACGCTAACTTTTCCCTTTTCTTCCCTCTTTCTCCCTCAAATCCCACTTTTTTTAAAATAAAAATTAGCTTATGACCGTCTCCTGGTTCCCAACTATCTATGTACCAAAATTCATCACAATCGGTTTAGCCATTAAAGCGTGAAGAGGTAACAAACTCACTTTCGCTTTTATAATATTAGTAAGGATTAGTAATCTAGTGTTTCGAATTTGTCCGACAAACTTGACGCTTAGAATACTACGCTTCATTGCTTGTTGGCGAACCCTGAGTTTGGATTTTGAATTTATTTGTAAAGACCGAGAAAGCGGTTGCGGGTTGTTCGAAAAAGATACCGCGGGCCCGAAACATAAAGGGCAAAAGAAGGTGGGTGGGTTTTAGTCAGCAAAGTTATTTGATGATTTCCCATTCAAACCAGATATATATACCCGGTCTATATATAAAATGAGAATAATATCTACACAAACCGATGATTTTTCCCGTGAAAATTTGAAAATTTGTGTATAAAACAAAATATACCGACATATAATGGAAGTTGCTAGCTTTATACAGGTATCTACATTCTACTCCTACATGTTCCTATAATGCAGTTAGAAGTAAGTGTATACACATAGTGCAATACAGTATCGGAACGGCAGCGTCCGATAAAAGCTACAGCCTCGAGCGCAGTGAACTGGGGACATCGGCATCGTCGGGAAGTACTTACGTACTTGTACCAACTTTTACTGTAAAGTTAGGTTTGGCTTGAACGCCTGAAATACTCGTACAAGATACCTTTTACTTATCAAGCTTCGCAACTTGATCGATGTTGTTAGATTTTCCTCTATTAAGTTTAACTAAGCTTATGTGTGTTTTTTTATTTATTTACCATAAATTTATAGCACCTTTACATACAAATATCCAAAACAAAAACAAATTAATTAAATTAAAAATAAATTTATACTTATCTTAATTAAACATGACAAAGTATATATGATCGAAATTTTACCTAACTAGTCATCATTAAAGGAGGTGGGCATCCCTCTCAATTACGATCTGCACCCTATGAAGTAATCTTGGCAGATTTTGTCCCAAATATGTCTTCCGATAATGTTATAATATTAATAAGTATTATGTTGGTATGTATTTAGGTTAGTTATGTACAGTTGGCAAAGAAGATCATTAACCAAGCTCGTTAGATACAGTGGAAATTTCCTTAAAAACCGGCCAAGAGCGAATCACTCGCGCGCACCGAGGATTCTGTACACCATATCTTTTGACTGCATAGACATAGAGGGGTGATTTTTATATTTATATTTGCAGCCCAAAAGGACCTCAGACTCTAGAGTATATGGTTTTAATTTCAATGCTATTGGCTGCATCTCTGCTTGCCCCGTCGGGGGTTATAGGTGTGATGTTGTTATGTTTTCGTAACTTGTTTTAGGTCATTTTTTTTAGAAAACTTTGCCCCACACTAAGAATTTCTCTTGTAACGTGGGTGCGTCTACAAACATAAACCAACGACCATACAGATTTAAACTCACATACAAAATTAGCCAGACCCGGAACAACTATCTGTAGGCAATACAAATATTTGTTCCGTGTGGGAATCGAACCCGCGACACGCAGCGCACCACTGCGCCGGTTTCCCAGGTTCCTGGTTAAAAAGGTAAATGAATATAGTAGACACAACTTTTAGACTAGGTACATATAGTCAACAAAAGGTACGTATTTAATTAATTAAAACTACATTTAAGGTACTTCGCTTTTCATTCATTTATAAAATTATTATGTTAATATTGTGACCTTTGAGCATGTTCCCAATCTTGATTTGACACGCACTTCGGTTTGGTTGGCAAAGAAATGTTTCACTTCATTGACTCATTCATAGCGGCAAATGAACTTGCTACTAAGTTTTTTATTGTTTACTAGCTTTCGCCCGAGGCTTCCCTCGCGTTAAATTCGGGATAACACAGTTCCCCTTTACTGATTTGAAGGTACCTGCTACCTGCAGTTTTTGCCCTTGCGCCTTAATTATTGTAATAGCAAAGCTAACTTTTCCCTTTTCTTTCCTCTTGCTCCCTCACACCTCACTTTAAAAAAAATTGCCTATGTGCGTCTCCAGTGTCCCAACTGTATCTGTAACAAAACATTTCTTGGTAATACTGAAGGAGTAGTGGAATGGCTTCTTTCTCTTCTTCTATCCCTGTGACCACCAGGCACGTCACATATCGACCAAATATTTTGTGTATTTAATTGAAAGCATATTGATTACCTTTAAACATGAGTTAAGTACCTCTAAATATAAGTTCAGGGTCGTTAATTATGCAGTTTATGATATTGCGTGGTGATAAACTTAATGGCTTTTGTCGATGCCTAATCAAATTAACTTTTCTTCGGACTATTAAACTTATGTACACAACGATGTCATCGCTATAATATGAGCTATATTTACCTACATACAGATGACTATCGAGTATGTTCACTAATGTTTACTGCCTTTTTTTTCTTTTTTCTTGCGAATAAAAAGTCATCAAATAACTCCTCCTCGCTCTAGGCGGAGCAAAGGGAAGTGTCAGTCTTTTACTGACTAAAACCACCCATTTGCCTTCTTTTGCCCTTTACGTTCCGGGGCCACAGTATCTCTTTCAAACAATCCGATCATGTAAATTTTCACGGTTTTCTGGATTGGTCTGTGGATGGGTGACCATCCATTACATTCAGAGTTTCCTTCGTACCTCCAAAAGCGCATTAAGCCATTGGTCTCAGATACTAGTCGGTGTCCTAAAGTGTGACAAGCAGTTTTTCCAACAGGTTTCGTAGTACCCAGTAATAACTAGATTGTAGGTGTTAGATGCGCTCACTCCATGTAAACTACTGATACCGATTCGTCTGTATCCAGTTAGACTGGAAGCCGACCTCAATGTAATTGGAAAAAGGCTAGAAATATGATGATAACTACGCAATTTTTTTTTATAATCCGTTGCCCCACACTAGGATTTTTCCTGTATCGTGGGTGCGTTTACAAACATTTAAACTCACATACACAAATAGCCAGACTCGAAACAACTATCTGCAGGTCATACAAATGTTTGTTTCGTGTGGAAATCGAACCCGCGACATGCAGCGCAGCAGTCAATCGCTCAGCCACTGCGCCAACCGTGTCGTCAATTAACCCAAGATGGCCCTTAAGCATAAATAAATCTTGGATATTAGGGCCAAGTGTAATGTTTTGTCGATTTATAATAAAACTCAGAATCTGAATGTTGTATGTTGGCTATTAGGCTTTACCCCATTGCTGGGCAAACGCCTCTCCTCGTGTTTCTGAATGAAAACAAAGCAATTATCGTCAATCTATTGTTGGGTCATATTTACATTATTTTTTATATTATTTACAAGCTTTTGCTATTTTAACACAGATCCCCTTTCCTGATTTACAGGTACCTGCTACCTGTAGTTTTTGCCCTTGCGCCTTATTTATTGTAATAGCAAAGTTAAGATTTCCGTTTTCTTTCCTCTTTCTCCCCCATTTCTCCTAGCCTATGTCCGTCTCCAGGGTCCCAACTATCTCTGTACCAAAATTAATCAAAATCAGTTCAGCACTTTAAGCGTGAAGACGTAGCAAACAAACAAACTCACTTTCGCTTTTATAATATTAGTAAGGATTCATTTGATCCTACCGTCCCCCGTCATCTTAGCAACATTTATATGTCATAACATACTTTTAACTAGTTTTATGTGTATTCCACGTTAGTATA
The DNA here is from genome assembly GCA_958449745.1 of Ochropleura leucogaster. Lineage (NCBI taxonomy): Eukaryota > Metazoa > Arthropoda > Insecta > Lepidoptera > Noctuidae > Ochropleura > Ochropleura leucogaster. Next base: position 18,623,491 of record OY288208.1, read on the forward strand.
TTTGTGTAATAGTTAATGGTGCTTATCCAGCGTTTTAAAGAGCTGATTTATGTTGATTGCCCTGCTTACAGGCAGATCTTAAATATGGGATTTTAATTGGCTGAAGCATGCCAATTACCCATACGTTTTCGCGAAGGGAAATTATACTTTTCTAAAATTATGTTTCCTGCTTAAAGGTAGTTTAAAAGAATTATTATTTATACCTTGTTTTGTAGCAGTAAAAATATATTGTAGAAGAAAATCTTCAATTTACAAACACATAACATTACGCTTTGTAATTCCCGAAGGGTTTAGCAGAGGAGCATAACGATCCACATTTCGCCAGTTATCTCTAAGACTCTTTGTAATAGGGGACAGGCGTATTGCTATTAACTGGGTATAAATATGGACTCTGTGGCTGCTACTGAGAACTTCCTGGATCAAACCTAGGCCCTTATTCTCAGAAGTCGCACTCGCGACAATTTAACCAACAGGGCCGTCAAGGGAGTTAGAAACAGTCAATTTCATAACTTATTAACAGATTTTCATCATTTTTGGCCAAAGGAAAGATGTAAACATCAATCTGCCCACTAATCACATTAGATCCAACCCTTTGACTGCGTCCTGGCTTCATAACTCCATTCAAGCTCTCAGCGGCTGTCAACGCTGGAAACAATTGGCCCTCCATTATCTGAGGTGACCCACTTGCTTTTATTCCTAATCTTGCTCCCAACACGGTTCGACAACCGGAGCAGACCCGTGCGCGCGCACCCATTCACCTAACGGCGGGGGAGAGTCCGCCAATCCGAGGGGGGCTTTAGATCCGAAGTTCGGAGAGATTCGGGCTTATTCGCTCGCGACCGTCGCGTCGGACGGTAGTGCGGCTGCTCCGATGTGCCGCCACCACGGCCGACCCAGACGCGATCCCACTGGTGGTCCGCAGCGGCCACCACCTGCCGCACAACCGTAACGTGATGGGATACAACAACCAAGGGCACGGATACAACAAGTTGTTTACGCAGGTGCGCGCGCAAGTGTTGTGTTGTTGCCTAACAAAGTGTTGATTTGTGGCTTGTTGATGATAAGGGTCGCCATGTCGTAATGTTTATGTAATGCTGATAATGTTGTTTGTTTGTTTACACACGTCATCGTTGCTGCAACAGTTGCAAGCCGCCCGCCACCCTGGCAGCGGTGACCTATAACTTGTTCGAGGCGGGACCGATGCAATTCGTGTCAGTGCTATTTGGGCCCTGCCCTGTTACGTTCGCTACATATAAACCCATATTTAGACGTGTTTCTATGCAGTTATGGCTAAATATAAACGGGATTGTGCCTTTTGCTTCCTGATAGTGTTTTGGCGGCTCTAAAATTATGTCTGTGGTAAGAATTTTTACTTTTCTCACTGAATTATTGATGAGAGTCGTTAACCGACGGTTGATTTTATCCAGGTACGTTGGCATACGTTTGGTAGATGTATTTTGTCTTCCTTAACATAAGAATGTGCATCAATCCTGCGCGTGTTCTCCGAACGGACTCTATTTCCGACACGTACTGTTAGTTTGTTTGTTTGTCTGTCATTACTGCTAACGTTTAGTATATTATAGTTAAACGTTTGGGCACGTGTTAAATGTTCTACTTCAACGAAACTATTAGCAACAAGATTATTGTTTGTTAGGAATAGTTTTGGATTCACGTTTACTTTGAATTGTAAAACAATGTTTGTTTAATGTTGCAGCTTGAACATTTGAAATGCATATATTTATTACTGTTATTGCATTCAAGAATAGTATGATAAATAATGTTAATATGGTCAGCAAGTTTTGCTTCCTAAATTATTACAGAATTGAGTATTGATAGGTTTTACACCAACAACAGGTACAGACGCCAGCAGGTCAAGCTACCCGAAACTATCAATTTTTCCCAATGAACCTTAAACCTAATACTTTAGAAATAAAGTCGAAAATCTATCAAAGAAATCTGACAGATTGTAGTAGCTTGATGTGTAGGCGTCTGTACACTGGTATCAAAAAGTTACATTAATGTCATCCTATTTCATGATTATCATCATCAGCTTAGCTTTTTCTCAAATATGTTGATGTCATCTTCCAGTCTTACCGGATGCTGCTGAATATCAGTTATATGGAGTGACTGCTTATCATGACATCCTTCTTCCTAATAATCCTTACTAATATTATAAAAGCGAAAGTGAGTTTGTTTGTTTGTTACGTCTTCACGCCTAAATGGCCAAACCGATTTTAATGAATTTTGGTACAGAGATAGTGGGGACCCTGGAGACGGACATAGGCTAAAAAGTGAGAAAACGGAGAGAAAGATATTTTTTTCGATCATCAAGCGGGTTAAAGTTAGCGTTAGCCCAAAGTAACTATGCCACTCGGACAAAGTTGCGGGCGGAAGCTAGTTAAATTATAAAAGCGGAAGGCTGTGGGGATGTATTTTTTTCTTTAAAGATAGGAAATCATCAAATAACGTTCCCCGTTCTGGGCGGAGCAGGAGGGGATGTCAGACTTTAACTGACTAAAACCCATCCATGTTCCTTTTTTTTCCCCCTAGCGCTCCGGGGCTGCGATTTCTCTTACGAACAACTAGCAACACACGTTGTTTGGATGTTTTATAAAAATCTCTCATAAATCTATACTAATATTATAAAGCTGAAGAGTTTGTTTGTTTGTTTGTTTGAACGCGCTAATCTCAGGGACTACTGGTTGGAATTGGAAAATTCTTTTAGTGTTGGATAGTCCATTTCTTGAGGAAGGCTATAGGCTATATAACATCACGCTACGACCAACGGGTGCTAAGCAGCGTGGGTGAAACCGCGTGGAACAGCTAGTATTGTATAACCTGACTGAACACATACTACTTTTAATCGCGGTACCTTGGTATGAATAGGAAAAGCGGACGAATCCGCAGGCAACTAGTAGTGAATACTAAAAATGTTATTAATAGTACTTATTGTACAATTCTGTATTGATAACTAGCTGGCGCCCACGGCTTTGCCCGCGTGATATCGAAATAAAAATATCCTATGTGTTATTCCAGACTATAGTCTACTTCTGTGCCAAATTTCGTCAAGATCCGATCAGCTGTTTTGACGTGAAAGAGTGACATACCTCCATCCATCCTCACAAACATTCGCATTTATAATATTAGTAAGGTAAACCCACCCATTAGCACTATAATCAATAACGAAATCGCCTAAACTTTAATAGTATACCGGCATTTGTAGACCAGCTACCCTACCATGACGTCTTAAAGCAGAACTGCCTGCCTAGTGTCTAGCACCATCTCTTTCCCTCAGTGGAATAAGTTCTGCTTTAAAACGTCATAGTAGGCCTACTGTTCAGTCCAAAAATACTCCTTTTTAAGATAATAAAATGTAAAATCATTACCTTATCTAAACTATCCCTGATAATGAATGACAAATGACGTAAACAAACGGACATCTTCGTAACTTGTTAGAACCAGTCTTGTGTCTGACCAGAATCCACCCATGAAACACAAAGGATTTATTTTTAGAAGTAAGATATTGTTCATGACATGACTAACTGTCAATGGCACTCTCACTGCTTACGATTACGTCCTGTGGTTATGGACAAGTGTGAGTTGGACTCGCACACGAAGGGTTCTGTACCATCTATAAAAACCTGTTTGTTGTATTGAGCACCTTAAATATTTATTTTATTCTTTTTTTAGTATTTGTTGATAAAGCGACAATAGCGATACATCATCTGTGAACATTTTATCTGTCTATCACGTTTCATGAGATTCAGCCTGGTGATAAACGGACGGACAGCGGATTCTTAGTAATAGGGTGACGTTTTACCCTTCGGGAATAGGATCCTAACAAGGCCAGTCTGTCTTTATTTATGAAAAACGTTGCCCCACACTAGGAATGTCTCCTGTATCGTGGATGCATTTACAAACATTTAAACTCACATACACAAACAGTCAGACCCGGAACAGCTATCTGTTGGTCATACAATTTTTTTTTTCCGTGCGAAATCTCTTGCAAACGCTTAACAACTAGGCCAACCGTGTTGTCAACACTCTTTGCCACCCCGAATGTGAAAAAGCGGGAATTTATATAATCTACTTATACCTTACTAGCTGTTCTCCGCGGTTTCACCCACGCTGCTCAGCACTTGTTGGTCGTAGCGTGATTTTATATAGCCTATAGCCTTCCTCAAGAAATGGTCTATCCAACACTAAAAGAATTTTCCAATTCCAACCAGTAGTCCCAGAGATTAGCGCGTTCAAACAAACAAACAAACAAACTCTTTAGCTTTATAATATTAGTATAGATTAGTACCTCAATTAAATAGTAGTTTTTAGTAACAAATCTCCGAATCTTACTCTATACGGACATATATTTCACAACAATAAGATGGGGATTAGAATAGTACGCTATTAACTAGTAGCTTAGTTTCCTTCTCTATTTTCATCTCAATGGGTGGTTAATACAAGCAATCATATTAATAGCATTGCTTAGAATTAATCTTGGTACTAAACTGCAACCACAGACAAACTTCACTTGCAGTTTATCTTTGTTACTGATAACGGTGATGAATTTAGAACGCTATCTGTTATCAATCTTAATTTATTATCTTAGGCAATGGAATGTTTATGATCTACGTGAACTCAGCTGATGGTGAACACATGGCTTCGTACAATGTATTTGATATTTTTTTTTCTAAACATAGTCGAACATTATCGTAATTTTGCCAAAAATACGATAGCGACTGAAAAAATAAATATCTTAAACAGACTGTTTTTACAGACGAGACTAGTCATGTTGCGGGTCTGTGGAGGGTGAGCAATGGGTAGCTCACTGTCCGTCTAGTGACGACAGGCGCGATCGTGTTGGCCACTGCTTTACGAGTTGTTCGAAACCGCAGCCCCGGAACATAAAGGGCAAAAAAGCAACATGTGTGGGTTTTAATCAGTAAAAATCTGATATTCCACCCTGGTACTCAGAGCGACGGAAATTATTTGATGAAACAATTTGTAAAGAAAAAAAACTAGGCATAATTATGATGTGACGAATGAGATAAAAGTATAAATGTGGATGGGTATCTTCTATCTCTAATATATAAAATTCTCGTGTCACAGTTTTCGTTGCCATACTCCTCCAAAACGGCTGGACCGATTTGAACGAAATTTTGTGTACATATCTGGTAGGTCTGAGAATCGGCTAATATCTATTTTTCATGCCCCTATCTGAGCAGTGGGTGAAACCGCTGGGCACAGCTATAAAAGTATATAAAGAACAAAGAAACAAAAATAATATGTTTTCCAACGATTGACAGACTGTGTAAAAGGATGATCTTGCAAGATTTTTAGTTTATTCATTAGTTAGTTTGTTTATGAATTTAATTTATTTTAATTAGTTTAATAATAAATGTCTTTGTATAATTTAAAAAATACTGTTTAGAGATTCCAAAGAAATTAGGCAGGTACCAAATTAAACCGTTTGAATGCATCGTCTAAACATTAAGAAAAGAATACGATGTTAAACAGCTATTTCAGATGTTGTTTATTCTGTTATTTCATTTAAAAACTGTTGTTGGCTCTGTGTAATGCTTTTCATTCATACAATCGGATCATTCAGTTATTTTCATACTTTTCAGAATTGTAAAAGCAATATCTCAAACATTTGAACGGCATATGTGTAAACAAAAAGCTAATTAAACAAGCATATGGTTTAATAAAACAGTTTTCAATTAAATAATAACCGACGTTCATTTGTTTTTACACTGAATTCATAAAAACACGGTCAAATTGGCTTTTTACGCTATAATTTTTCGGTAGTTCGACGGCAGTAATGGCGTAGTGGCAAAGAGATCGGGTGTTGCGGTTCGATTCCCGCACGTAAAAATATTTGTACACCTGCAGGTAGTTATTTCAGCTAGCATTTATACTAACATAACTAACGTGTATGTTAGTATAAATGTTTGTAGGCACACCCACGATGCGTGAGTAGTTTAGGGACTGGAAAACACCATGGTGACACTATAAACCCTACAACTACAACCCTACACAAATGTAGTTTCTTTTCTTCTTCTTATCACGCCGATGACAATCTAACTTGAATCATCACAAAAATTGGCGACGAGTTTGGCGGTTTCAGTAGCGTTCCAAGCTCCTTTGATGTGCAAACAATAGGACATACAGGACACGATGTCAAGGGTCCCATCGTTTTTGAAGCAGCACCACCTTTTTATACTCTCAGACAGAGTCATCCTGTCGGGGTTGCGGGTTGTTCGAAAGAGATGCCGCGGCTCCGGAACATAAAGGGCAATAGAAGAAACACAGGTGGATTTTAGTCAGTACAAGACTGACACTCCCCCCCACCACGCCGCCCAGAGCGCGCGAAGTTATTTGATTATTATCCGTAAAAAAGAGGACAGAGTCATCTAATTTAATTATCACATAAGATTATAGATATATAAATTTAAATAATCCTCCTAATATCACTGTATGGTTTTTATATGATAAGACATTCTCCACTGTATGTCTGTTAACTTCTCCTCCTCTTTTTTCTCTACTATCTCTTTCTGAGTTCTTTTTTACAGAATAGGAAATACTGAAAACTTGATTCATATGCGTAATCGTTAGACCATTAACGGGTACGCGGAACACCAAAACAAGGAAATATGCAATTTTATTTACGATCAGCAAATTAAATACTGTTTCCATTTGAAAATAATACATAAATATATCTTACTAAATTCTATGACCGATAAATTCTTCGAAATGTTGATCGGTTGAAATATCGCCTCAATCCATAGACAAGGATTACGTGTTGCCAACATGCTCATATTGAATTGTTGATGTTGGCAACATGTTGCACTATTAGTTACATGGAACCTTATTTGTTTAGATCCGTTAACAGTTATAATGGATCAGTGTTTCCCAAGGGTCAGTAGGCCTGCTATGACGTCTTAAAGCAGAACTAATTCCACTGAGGGAAAGATATGGTGCTAGACACCCTGTATAGCTCTGTAGGGTAGCAGTAAGCTTCGACAGCATTTTGACCCATTATATGGGCCTAATTGAATTCTTTTGAACTGTATATGACATCATACTCGCAACTTAGCCGAATATTTGGCGCCAAATTGTATTCATTGTATTTATGGCAGCGATATAATTACATAAAATGTGGAATGGAAACAAGCATTCACTTTCACAGATTTTTCGTAAAATTTTCTTTATTATTGAGTTATTATTATTGAAATTCTCGATAAGAATTTGTGTGAGAAACCATCATACCACTAAAAAACCTTTAAAAGTATCACTAAAACATGCTTTCGGAAGTCAATGTCAAAAAGAAACTATTAATAAAAACATACAAAAGTGTTTGTTTGGAAAGAGAGTTTCATAAGAGGTAGTCAGCCCCGCGGGTTATTCGAAAGAGACCGCGGCCCCGGAACATAAAGGGCAAAAGAGGTAACATGGATGGGTTTTAGCCCCGCTATAAACAAATAAATATCTTGGGACAACTCACACACGGCTATTTGATCCCAAGCTAAGCAGAGCTTGTGTTATGTTAACCAGACAACTGATATACATACTTATATAATTTATAAATACATACATATTATAGATAAATCACACCCAGACAGAACAAACAATCATGCTCATTACACAAAGTTTGTCCTGGGTGGGAATCGACCCACGACCTCCGGCTCAGCAGTCAGGGCCACTAACCACTAGACTAACAGGCCCGTCAATGCTATGCTAATGATATTTCTACCAAGATGATAACTCATCTTCTTAATGTAGTCCTGCTTGACATTTCCTCTCCTATCATATGCCATCCATCTTGGCTCCCTGCTCCTCTCATCCAGCCACCACGAAGACGAGTCAACACTTAAAAAATGCGATATTGTCCTCACACAGTAATTTGCTTCTAATTTACTTTTATTGTCTTTTATGAAACCATAATATAATATAAACGTTAGGAGCCATCGTATTAAATAAATTAAAACAAAAAAATATTCAGAATGGAAAAAAGTTATCACCCACTATTTTTCCACCCATAGGCGCGGTTTTTTTTTTCAAATTAAATTGGTTCCTATTTTGAAATATACCTAAATAATTTTTAATAAGAACAAAACGGTGGTATCACAAACTTATTTTACAACTTAAAAATAGATACAGTTTATTAAAAAAAAAAACAATAACTTGCACAAGTGGCTGCTAGCCGACATCCAAAAACGTAATCAGCCAAAAAATTACTGTTGAAGTGACAGAATGAAATTCGAAATATGAATATTTAAAAAATAAAAAATCATAGTTGTTCCAAAAGGAAAGAGGTTGTGGCAACGGAGAGGGTAAAATACCCGCTCTGTTAAAAGAAGATGATAATCAAGCGTGAGTACAGACGCCAGCAGGTCAAAATTTACAGTTTCGGGTAGCTTACCCGAAACTGTAAATTTTTCCGAATGAACCTTGAACCTAATACTTTAGAAATAAAGTCGAAAATCTAGCAAAGAAATCTGACAGATTGTCGTAGCTTGATGTGCAGGCGTCTGTACCTATCTACTTTTACTGCATTGTCATTGGATAATGAATTGATGGATTTGGCACAAGTTTCTATTCGTTTATAAGCAGTAAATTGTTCTCTTTGAAGTCATGTATTCACGATGTAGTTTTACGATAGCTATCTCGTATTCGTATGTCTGTTTGTTCTTTAATCAATTCGGATATCAGTATTGTAATGTCTTGCCGTTAAATCGGTTTGAAATAGCATTTTGATTGAAGGTTTATTTTAAATTGTGCACCCGGATTTTTAACCGACTGCAAAAAGGAGGAGGTTCATTGTTCAGGTTCAGGTTAATTTGACTGTATTTTTTATATGGGTGTTATGCGATTTCTCATAACAAACATACAAAAAAAAATCAAACACTCGCATAGCGCTTTTATGATTTCTTCGTGGTTACGTGTTATCCCCTGTCCCTTAATCTATACTAATATATAAAGCTTGTTTGTTTGTTTTTTTGAACGCGCTAATCTCAGGGACTACTGGTTGGAATTGGAAAATTCTTTTAGTGTTGGATAATCCATTTCTTGAAGGCTATAGGCTATATAACATCACGCTACGACCAACAGGTGCTGAGCAGCGTGGGTGAAACCGCGGGGAACATCTAGTTACTAATAAAAACCTCTTCCCATGAATTCCAATTTTTCGTTGTTAAATGTACAACTGCAACACATAAGCTTTGACTATTATATCTAACTATACTAATATATCCTTAGGTGTTTTGTGCTAGGAAACTTTAATCACTCTACTACCAATCCTCTACTATAGCACGGCCAACGAGAAGCGATACCAAATGTAAACAAAACTCATGCTAAAACCCCATCTAAAATGGCCGCCCGAATGTTGGCGAACCCGTCTTAACGTTGTCATGTTTTTGCCGGGAGAACGAGACATTACGACAAAGGCACAAGATGGAAAGAGCTAAATATTAGATGTTGTTCTTTAGGTTAGTGACCTTTCGTATCGCTTCTCGTTGGCCGTACTATAGGTATACTTTTATAGCTTTTAGTATTGAAGACTTTAGAAGTACCCACATATCAAAACATAAAACTGTAAACTATTTGTGACATAATTTGCTCCAGTGCTTTTTTCTACAGATCTGCTGACATATTTTTATTTGATGTGATGATTGGTAGGTCAGATATTTACTTCGTGGATTTGTTTTGCCATCCTAGCGGCACTTGGGCCCGAACCCGTCCATTATCAACAGAAATAGACGAATAAAAACACGTTACATTTATCGGATGCACGTCATCAGATCGTTGAGAATACCAGTGTGTTTGATAGACGGATTCCTCTAAGCAAATTGTACAAGATAAGCATTCCATCGAAGCATACGTTTTAATATCGTAAAAATGATTTATTTATTTTAAAAAACGTGTTAACGTTGATGTTATATTGTTTAGCTGTATCAAAAACAAACATGGCTGCCATTTTTTGTTATATTTGAATTCGTTTTGATTTTCGTTCTGAATTTGAAAGTTTCAAATATTATGATCAGTTTAGAGTTGCGCTATGTCATCGTTTTAAGAAAATCGACTAAACTGTCGTTACTAAGGACCTTTTGATTATAATGCTAGTAGTTGTAAAAGGACTGTATAGTCTGATGCATAATTCATATTCATGTTTTATTGTTATGAACTTAATGTGATCGTGATATGAATGAGTTCATATTATTATTTTTTGTACTCGAGGTCTTAGTCGATTCGCTGGATAGATTTGGCGGATGACTTGACAGAAGTCCTTGAATCTTTCGTATTGAGGTTACATCTACCCCACTCCATCTTCCACTAAGTGAGAATTTCATGAACCAAGCCAAACACGAAAAATCCGCATAATAAAAAATAACTTACCTACCCACGCAAAAACATAGGAACGCTAGCCAAAACAGTGGTTGATAAATAAAAAATCCTCCACTGGCGCTGCCCCAAAAACAAGGGCGTAAAGTATGCACAGTGGGGGTTATCGAGCCAGTGCTGGGTGGTTGGGGGAGGCAATGACGTCACTACTTCGACCCGCCAGACTGCCGCCGAAACCGTCGTGCCAGTGTTGTTCAAGCCTTGATCAATCGCGGCCAGATAAAACCTCCTTCCCGGGCTGAATGGGTTAATACCTTTGCCCTTAGTCTGTGAATGAGAAAGTTATCGCGCTGACGTTTAATCCCAGTTCTAAATTCAAATTCGAAACACATTATCATGGATTAACTCCTTTTTTCTTAAATATTAGCTAAAGTACTGGTCGGTTCGTCTTGTAGTTTGTATGTAAAATGTTTGTAAGTGTGAAGACGATTTTTTTGTTTTATTTAAATATTTTTGGAAGCTTTGGCTAAGGTGAGCGTCGTCTGTAGTTTTTTAGTTTGTGTGGTTTGGTTTAGATGCTTTTAGTTCATATTTAAAACGCTATAGTTTGGTAGTTTCATCTCATTCGCTGTTAGATCCTCATTCACATCTCAGTCAAAAACTCATAACTGTATTTTTTTTTTCTTATTTTATAGACTGTTTAGTATTTCCTGAAAACCTTTTTGTCCCTTTTAAGTTATAGAATTTAGTGTGTTTTTTCTTGTTTCTTTGTATTTATGTTAAACATTAAATTGGCTGAAACCGAATTTGATTAAAATTGGTGTATACAAAATGATTTCAAAATTCCAAATTGCTCGAAAATTCTGAGATGATACTAACATAACACAAACCCCACAGTAAATGATTAACGCATGAACTAATCGTTTTGTTTTTTAGATTATGTGCCGACATTACTTTGTGTACAGTCAGCGCCACAAGTCAAACGTATTCGGTGACTTTGATTAAATAATAACTCTATGGAATTAAATTCCTTATTAAATAAAATAAATAGCCCATAGACAGTGACGGAATTATAACAAATTAAGATGCTTAAATAAGAAAAAAAATCGCATCGTTAAGCAAAAATGCACTACAGTACTTTCACAATTATTTTACCTCTAAAACAAACAACCCAATAGTAATCTTATTGCAACATAAATAAAGATCACTGTGATTTTGACACACTTATCAACAGCAACCCTATTTTATCGAGTACAAAGGTGTCTGTTACTTTTAAAGCGAAATTAGAGGTTAAAAGCCCTGAAAAGACTGTAGGATCTTTCTAGAGTTATTATTGAATCTGTGGCGTATCTGTACTAGATCCAAGCATGTCTATCTGATTTCCGTCTGTCTGTGTCTCGCATTGCATGCAGTCGGCACCCCTGACTCCGACCAATGACAAACTACAAGCCCCTGGTAAGACTTCACTGTATTTCTTTTTTTTTGTTTCTATCTGTGTGCTTTTCACCTGTGTTGTATGTTTGTAACTTCAGTTTAAGTTTTTATTCACGAGAAAGCCACCTTTTTGATCCTTACTAATATTATAAAAGTGAAAGTGAGATTGTTTGTTTGTTACGTCTTCACTCCTAAATGACCAAACCGAATTTGATGAATTTTGGTACAGAGATAGATGAGACCCTGAAGACGAACACAGGCAATTTTCTATTTTCTAAAGTGAGAAATGAGGTAGAAAGAGGGAAGAAAAGGGAAAACTTAGCTTTGCTATTACAATAAATAATTGACAGCCTGGAAATAAACATTGGCAATTTTTTTTTTAATGTTAGAAAAGGGAGAGAAAGACTGAAGAAAAGAGGAGAGAAAGATATTTTTTTTTCGATCATCACGCGGTTTAAAGTAAGCGTTAGCCCAAAGTAACTATTCCACGCTGACGAAGTCAAGGACGGAACCTAGTTTTTTTTATAAAGAAAAATGTGTGAAATATATATGACGATTTTTAAAAAATATCAATATTTTAAAAACTATGTTGTCAGAAAAATGAAATTGCAGATTAATACTTGTAAGTAATCTGCAGAGCGGGCCCTCTGCCAGGGACAGTGCCGGGTTAACGAGTTGGGGTAAAAGAGGGAACATCCCTACCACTCCCTCCCAGAGCATGAGAAGTTATTAAATGATAAGACTTTATTAATCTGTACCTACATTATTCATGAAATTTTGTAAAGTTTTATTACCAAACCATGTCGTTTAATCGCGACTTACTTCCACTACTCAGACCTACCGCTCGTCACTTTTTTTTTGCGAGTGGGAAATCATCAAATAACTTCCCCCGCCCTGGGTGGAGCGGGGGGGAGGATCAGACTTGTACTGACTAAAATCCACCCATGTTCCTTCTATTGCCCTTTACATTCCGTGGCCGCGGTATCTCTATCGAACAACCCGCAACTCCGGCAGGGCAACAGTAGGCCTACTATGACATCTTAAAGCAGAACTTATTCCACTGAGTGAAAGAGATGGTGCTAGACACCCTGTATAGCTCTGTCCCTTTCGCTCAGCGGAATAAGTTCTGCTTTAACACGTCATGGTAGGGTAGCTGTTCACTTTAACTGACTGTACATAGAGCGTACCAAAGTAGATCAATTAAGTTTTTAAACTCCTCAAACCATTTTACTCTGTACATCTTGACTATTGCATGCACAAGTAAAAATACCGGTTCAGGATTCATATTGTTTGAATATGCTTGTACGGTCAGGTTTTCTAAGATAAAATAATGAATTCAGTGTGTTGAGTTTCCCCAAAATAATTAGGTCACATCAAAAATCTTTACATTTTTTTTATTCTTGACATCTTGCTTGTGGCTCTTAATGCAGGACATTTTTAAAAATTCCGAAAATATTTCTTTTGGTTTTTTTCTTAAGGAAAAAAAATAAATATTGAGATGTCAGCAAAGCAGAGGGGCTTGCCAGAGCCTCCGCCAGCCGGGGTTGCGGGATGTTCGAAAGAGATACCGTGGCCCCGGAACGTAAAGGGCAATAGAAGAAACATGGGTGGGTTTAAGTTAGTAAAAGTCTGTCATACCCCCCCGCTCCGCCCAGAACGGGGGAAGTTATTTGATGATTTCCCACCCCACAAAAAAAAGTGGTCGTCCCCTAGTCACGGGTTAGGTTGTTTCTCCACAATAGTTCCTTGTGTCCTAAATACATCACAAAAACAGTGTTCAAAGTGTGCCATGGGTATAACTTCTCCATTTATTCCATGGTACAAACTGCATGACTGCTGCAAAGCGTTGCGGGCATGCGCGCGCCGGTCGAGACGCGTGCCAAAATATTTGCACTACTTATGGATTGTTGGTTTAACTATAACCGACAGTTTTGTTTCAGGAAACTTTGTTTAAATGTTTTGTAAACGAGCTATTTATAAGAGGAAATGAGCTGGTCTATTCCGGCTGGGTTACTGTGTATTTTAGAATAGTTTCACTTCATGTTTTGTATTGTAGAAAACTTTAGACGGAATCAGTTATATCCTTAATTTAGTTTCAGGCTATTTATTTTTCAGGCTCTTTGCTTAGAAAAAAATAATGAATAAAGCATGAATGAACATTTTTGCAACGATTAAATATTATTGTATTGAGAATATTTCTGTTAAAAATCAAAATATTTTTATTTCACATAGGCCTACATGGGCTCTAATAAAACGTCGAGAAAAGGTACACGTTTCGGTTTGGTCGTTTTCTTTGGAGAATAACCTGCAAGAAACTCTATGATTAAGTTTTGTAAAGACTTGATCTCGTCACTAGGTTAGTGGATTGTTTGCGATAGCTGTCTGCCCAACTTCCTTTCAGTTGAGATGAAACACACGTCGTGTGTCGACTTACAACATAAAACAGCTTTACGACTGCGCACACTCACGTTTCAGACAATGACTCACCACGACCACGATCATCATGAAAAAATCTAAGCGATTTTCATCGTAAAGTTTTATAGACATACTCTGACTATACTACGTAATAATATTCTGAAACTGACTGATGCCTATTATCTGATATCAGTCTTAAAAGTATTTGTATAAGGTACATTATTACTATAAGCTGGGTTTTTCAATCTGTAGATTCTGTTAACGGAACTTGACCCATATGAGTCAATTTGCGTATCCTTATTTACATGTAGCGAAGCATTTAACCATCAAGAATAAAACTATTATCAATTAATCTATAAAAGTAGAAAGGACTATAATCGTATCATCTTCCTTTGTTCATTACCTACGCTATATTTGAACACAATGTCAAGGTAATAAAGCATATTCTAGACTAAATAATAAAAAGGAAGCTTACTGCAAATTTGAAACGACGTTGATGGCCAACGATAAGACAAGTACTGCTAAACATGATCACAAAATTACCTCATAAATGTAAAACAGCAATTGAAACATGCAATAAACATAAATTAACTGTTGGTTAAAATGTTGCATTGTCATAAAATGATGGAATCCGTCCAAAAATGTCAAGGAATAGAACCTTGAACTCTGCGACACAGAATGATGTAGTGACGTGGTTTATTGCAGATATGAGGGATGTAGATTAAATATCTGTGTTGAATATTAAACTTGAAGCTGTTCCTGTGACATCATTCTCATGATAATCAAATCTCATTGTGGGCTTCTTTACGTTTAACAATTTGTTAACACTTATTACATTGTTTTTTAGAGATCTTTATCTCAAAAAGGAAAAAACGGAACCCTTATTCGATCATTTAGTTGTCCGTCCGTCTGTCTGTCAGTCAAAACCCTTTATCTTGGGAACGTGTAGAGATATGGAGTTGAAACCATTTACTTGACTCTGTGGTCCTTTGTGCTGTGAAAAAATACCTAACCAACTTTCTAAGTCTAAGCAATCAAAAGATATGGCTGTTTATGTCTCAAGTTAATACGAAAGCTTCGGTCCGTAAGTTTGAATCGCTCTTGGCCTGTTTAAGTATTTGTATGCAAACGATTTATGCAAATAGAACCAAATTAAATAAAGCTAAGCAAATTCAAACGGGTCTAACTTTAATCACTGCAATTTATAAAGACACTACTTTTGCGAACAAAAACCAGCTAGCCAAACCACCCTTAGTCCTATATCTTTCGTTCTAGTTCTAGGGACTCATACAACATTTTGAAAACACGATCTTGATCGTTAAGGTTAGCCATGTTGTCTTGTCACTTTTTGAGCATTTTCTCCATAGGCTGTTCTTTTATAATTCAGGGGCTTTGAGCTTCGAAAATAAACCTTGGCAGCTTCAAATTATACTTCCTTTGTACCAAATTATTATCCCCTTACATATTTTTCTGAGTACGCCTTTCTATACCCCACACTTTCCAGCCTCAATGTACACTATTAACCACGTGTCTTCTAATTCCAGGGCTCAGCAGATTCAAACTATTCCCAACCATCGTCGGAACTGTCGCTTGACGAAGACAAGGAGGCGCTGCGCCGCGAGAAGGAAGCGCAGGCTATCAAACAGCTGGACAAGGCACGGGTGAGTTTGTCGTTTACTTAGTTATGCAAGATGGAAGACTCGGTATTTTACAGAAACTCAATGCTACCTGCCACTCCAGAATTCTGTTGTATATAAGCTAAAGTAGCAATGCTGGACTGGAACCACGCCATTTTGTTTTCCAGGAGAAGCCAGTGGCATTTGCGGTGCGTACCAATGTGTCGTACGATGGCACTGTGGACGACGACTCGCCGGTGCACGGCAGCGCGATCTCCTTCGAGGTGCGCGATTTTCTCCACATCAAGGTAATGTTATTACTAGTTAGTTAATCAGTTCTTTATTTTTACTTCTTCTATGATGCTGGTGTCGACTATTACTATACTATACCAGGCGACTGGCTGGCTGCACTAATGTGTGTTGCCAACACGTATGTATGATAATGTTGGGTGTGGCGAACGAAACATGGGAGTAGAATTAAGGAGGGCGAGCGTACAAGCAGACATAAAAGCATATATCCATCTAATTTGGAGGCGCTCCCACAATAAGCTTACAAATCATTTCGCTCTATTGACCATCTCTACAACAACAAACTTGGCCAGCCCACTGGCTTTTCAGCGTCAAGAAAACACAACTTGAGAAAGTGTCTAATACTTCACTGATTTGGGAGCTGTAAGATCTCAAAACTTGCGCTTTGAATAAAGCTAGCTACAGAAGGGACCACGCCATGGGCAGAAGTCCAACAAATCCTCAATATCTCACATCTTAGAGTTTCTATCTATATTTCCAGAATGCAAATATTCACATACATAATCTTAAACGTTCCAGGAGAAGTACGACAACAACTGGTGGATCGGGCGGCTCGTGAAGGAGGGCTCCGACGTGGGCTTCATCCCGTCGCCCGTGAAGCTGGAGGCGGTGCGCTCGGGCATGACGGCGCGTCGCTACCCGCGCCCCCCCTCCACCGCGCCGCACGCGCCGCCCCTCTCCCGAGGTAGCACCCCTCCCACGCCCGGTACGTCATGCATATCTCATGCCTCACGCGCAGTGCACGCACACGTGGTCAATACGCTACGAGATGAGCGCCTATCGATTTTTGGTGTCTGACGTGTACCTTTAACATCTAAATGATGTCATCTCCTTCTTTTTCTCAATTTTGCGGGCCGGACGGGTTTCTGTGAACCGATCTTTGACATACAAGATTCTAACTTATCCGTCATAGCGCTATGTCCGCAGCCAGTCCGGAGTCCGTTCCAGTTGGTTTGACAGTACCCTGAAAGTATACAGGACTTGTTGACCAAAAATGGTTACATTTTTCGGGAATCAAATAAATATTTCAGACTAGACTAAATAAGTTGAAAAGTGGTGTTATCGATTTATTTAGTCGATTTTAAATCGATAGACGCGAATCTAGATTATGCTGCTACAGTGAAAAGTAAGACGAAAATGTCTTAATTTTCACTGTTTGATGAAAATATCCCAATTACTTTTTGAATAAAAATACTATGCTGAGATTACAATTTATTATTGAGTTAACTAAAACCAAAGAAGTCAATTGGGATATTAGGAGCAAGAGTGACCACCTGCCTAAATGCTTTATCATGCACTGGATAAGAGGACATATACACAGAACTTTATAACGTTATTTATGGTTTTCATAGCCTTAGGACTCTAAAACCGAAAGAATACTTCTCTAACTTACACTATATGGCAAGTACCTTTTTTTCGGATGGGAAATCATTAAATAACTTCCCTCTGGGCGGAGCGGGGGAGTGTGTCGGACTTTTACTGACTAAAACCCACCAATATTTCTTGTTTTGCCCCTTATATTCCGGACCCGCGGTATCGAACAACCCACAACCCATGGCAATAACTTGAACTTGTGTCATAAGACAAAACCTTTTTTAAGAGACTATTTTCACTTTTAAACCACATTTTTCAACACTGCTCCTACTACACTTTACTATTCTTTTTTTTTATTACGTTCAGAGATTTTGGACACGTGACAGCTACTTTTTTATATAATTGGTATCATTCGAAAATCAAAATGTTCTGACAATGATGTATTCGTTCTTAATTTAATTTTGTGCGTACGTCGTTTTATCCAGTGCCTGTAACGTACAACGCAGTTGTTTGTTTCTCTCTCTTTACATCGTCTTGCTCTTTCTAACGCTCTGGACTCGCTGATACAAAAATAATGGCCATTAACAAAATTTCTTCTAAATTAACAAAATTATTAATATTAAAAAGCAAGACGGTTTTAATATTTTGTAGTTCGTGATTCGGTGTTCCAATTGGCATCTTACAATACTTTTGTAAATATCTTACTAAACAATAATAAACTTAATTGCACCTCGATGCGAAATATATTCCTTTTATTTTATATGAAGTCTAAATAAATGACAGTTGTATCTTTTATTTATGTAGATTAGCATTCTTCAAAATTATTATCTTCTTGCACTAAATTCGAGTTAAAGCAACCAAATTATAATTCTCGCCACAGACAAAATTTCTATATACTATACTATATTGAAATGGTATGTATAACTGCTTTGTACTAGCCATTCATATCACTCATTAAATTCGGTGTAATTTGCTGGAATTTCCTGGTCAATAGAGATGTACCGATTATTGACTAAAATCGACTATTAGTCGACTATAGACAATCCCTATTTGAATTTTTATCAGTAGTTAGTCAATTCGTTCGCAAAAAAAAAACAAAGCAAGTATATTACCTGTATTTATATTGAAAAAGCAGAGATTGAAATAGGTAGCGTATATTTACATAAACGTCAAAGAAGTTTGTAAAATATAGATAATCTTCATCTTGTTCTCAAATTGATGACAAAGGTTTGTCCCGACCAGTACGTAGCCATCTTGAAAATCTGTCAATTTGCCTCATTTCAGTTTACCTCCTTTCAATTAAATAGTTTTATTATGGAACACAATAATATAAAAGTCAGATTTGTCTACATGATACTTTTGTCCGACGAAGTTTAGGCAAATATATTATACCTATTCTCTGTTAATAAGTTATGATTAAATATATGAAATAATTATTTATTTTGTAATTTAAAATGTTTTGTTACTTAAACGATCGAATCGACTAATCTGTTGACGTTTAAACGCTATTATGGGACTTGTATAAATCGAATAGTCAGCCAGCACAATAGTCGATACATCGAATAATGTATACTTAGCACTCACGTTTGCCACATTTTCAGATGTGCCTTCGTTCGATCGAGGTAAGCTCACGCACTCATCGTCGGAACCAGGAAATGTCGTAAATTTACACCTTTTAATAATTACTAGATGTTACCCGTGGATTTGTTCACATAAATGTTTTATATATATTTTATGGAAACCCTGACTAAATTATCCTCCTGTAATAGATATTGCCCTGACTGGTTTATGCATTTTAGAACAATATCTAATTTAATAAATGGACAAAACTGACTGACTGAAATTTACTTGATTAAGACTTTGTTACCAGTCCCTATGTCTATAGGTACTGTAAAATCCCCAATATAATCATACAATTTAAATATTTATTTAAGTAGATATTTTTGCTCGAGACTACACGTTACCATCCCACATTTTTCATTATCTACTGCATGAATCCTCTATTATTAATTTATCTATTTTTAATTATTCTTTAATATTTTCTTTAATATCTCTTGGTGTTTTACAGGAACGTTTTAGCTATCTTATATTTTATTTTATTTCTGTAATATATTTTACTGGTATGGTATATTTGGGCAGAATGATTATATTCTCACTTGTGATTATGCTTTTGAATGTTTTCCAAAGGTCTTGAGGGTATATGTGTTATATTTTTCTGTGTAAAATTATACACAGTAGAGGAAAATGTTAAGACTAAAATGAAAATAAAAAAAATCTCTCCTCGCATCGAGTTCCTCATTACTGAGGGTTGTGATGTGACGACGTGCAGCAATCTTCTGCTTGAAGAATCAATCTTAAAGCAATTTTACGCCATCTGTACATAAACTATCCTGACTAAAATAAGGTCGGATTGATTATTATAAGATGTTGTAACAAAAATATGGACTAATCAAAAATAGTCCAGGTACTAACTATTCTATTTAGGATCACGATCACTGTGCAAAGTTTTGGATTGGTGAATGACATAATTATAAAAAAAAGTCCGAGATTGACTGATAAGGTCAGTAATTGCTGTTGTCTACCTTCTGAAAAATACAAATTAGCCGCGATTTGCCAGGGATTTAAACAAAAATGACGACAAAAAAATGAAGATTTCTTTTCTGATATTTCTTTTTTCTACCCTTCTTGCTATTATTGATTTTTTTCCTCTACTCTGTACCCTGGGATGTCACCAAAAAGTCTTGATGTTGTCTATGTGTATGTAGCAGATATTTATCGAACTTTGTATTTTGTAACTTGAATGCAATTTAATTTGCTCCTTATTGCTCAAGTCTCGAGAAATATAGATTTTTGTAAAAAAGAGAGCATGTTAGCTTAAAATTTTCTGAGACCTACAAAAATAAAAGTAAGTATTTGAATGGTTATTTTATACCTATTGGTTGGGTGGTGGATGAAATCTTCTTGAAATACTTTTTTTCAAATCGCATCGCAAGTTAATAAAAGCTGTGATGGAAAAAAAGGCATGAAGATTATAACTCGGAAAGGACTGGGGTATGAAACTCTTTGCGTGGCAGCAACTTTCTAGTGTTCCTTATGTCCAGGCGAGGAGTCAGACGGCGCGGGTCGCGGGCGCGGCGCGGGCGGCAAGGAGAAGCGCAAGCCGTTCTTCAAGAAGGCGGAGACGAGCACGCCGTACGACGTGGTGCCGTCCATGCGGCCCGTCGTCATCGTGGGGCCCAGCCTCAAGGGGTACGAGGTCACCGACATGATGCAGAAGGCTTTGTTTGATTTTCTCAAAAGACGCTTTGAAGGCAGGTGAGGGTGGTATCTTGGTATTTCTAAGAGTTTACGAAAACGTTGTGTATTGTTCAAGGGCATCAAGGGTCCCAAAAATTAATTGGCATGATTAACTATTGATAAAAATGATTGAAATATATCCGGTTATGAACTTAAGTATAACTCTTTCAGTCACAACAGTCCCAGAATTTACTTACTGAGTTGGCAATAACCGTCTAAAACTTAACTAAACCTACTGTCAACCCGAACTGACAATCCAGCAGGGGCCAACTAACCGTTTATTTCAGAAACCGGCTCCGAACTAAAGCTAACTCACTAACAACTAACAGTTGACAAACCGGGACTAACATTGCAGGATTATAATAACGCGCGTGATGGCCGACATTTCTCTCGCGAAGCGCTCTCTTCTCAACAACCCGTCGAAACGTGCCATCATGGAGCGTTCCAACTCGCGCTCCACTTGCCTCGCTGAAGTACAGGTATGACGTGTTGCAGGATCATCATCACGAGGGTCCAGTCCGATATATCGTTGGCCAAACGAACGCAAAACGCGCCTAAGAAACCGTTCGTAGAGAGGGCCGGTAACAGGACCAACTGTTTAGCTGAGGTCCAGGTGCGAAGTACTTGTAGGACTTAGCTGTGGTGTTGTTGTTTGAGGCACGTGACTTGTCGTGGGCGTGTTTGGAATGAGTGGATCTAGGTCGATGACCTCGGTGTCAGATTTAGGAGTTTGTTAGGAACGTCACGGAAGAGTTTCCTGAGCACCTAGAATATTAGAGGACCTTCGCGAGATTTCGCGACATTTTTAGGAAAATAGAAACCTAGGCGATGTAGTTACTCAGGGTCTTTTAGTTTATTTATTTGTAATTCTAGGCTTAGAATTTTGTATTACAAATGTAATGGGCATTTTATGCCTCGTTTCATCCGACTTGCTGCCTCGTTGGTCAAGTAGTCGTAAGTGCTGCTCTTGGGTTCGATTCCTGGGTTGGCAAAACTGCTATTATTGTTTTTTCAAATCAGGAACATCTCAGTAGCAGCCACGGATTTGAGCCCAGTTGATGGCAATAGGATCGCCCCCTATTATATGAGGTTTACAACTTAACTGACTAAAAGGGGGTGCATCTAAGTATTAGGTAAACCTCTGCTTATGCCTTCGGGGATTAGATGGCATGATTGCATTTGATAATTTATGCAATTTAGACATTTAATATTGTTACTCGCTGCAAACACACAGTTTCAGTCCTCTATCGATCTTTCACGGTCGTATAGACATTGCCAACAGTGTCATTCTAGACGAGAGACACACCTCTGATTAAAGTCCTGCAAAACGAACAGATAGTGTTGTGTTTTAGATCGACATAGAATAGTCTTTTAATATTTTTCTCGCCAGTTTAGTATAGTGCGTTAAAATCTTGCTTTTCTCACATTTTCTTCCATTTCTCTAGTTAGTCTCACTTGCAGTTTAGTGATTTTTTAGTATTACGCTCGCTCGATCCAAACATGCTCATTATTGTGGTATTTATAACATAATATAATGTTTGACTAACTAGTAACTAACATACCATGAAATCCTTCCCGAAATATTTCCTTGTTATAGATAATTTTATCCCTGAATATTAGTCATTCAATTCCGGATAGTAGATGTTCTGAACCTGCTAAAGGCAATATTCTACTTACACCTGTCCTTTTTGCTGTCTATAGACAACAAATTTCCATAGAGTAGTAGTAATCTGAGTGAGAATACCATCGAATAAAAATATTTATACTCTATATTCACACAAAAAAAATATCAACAGTTAATGGTTTGTATAAGATTACAAGTAGTTTCCTCTGATCATCACAACAAATGATAATAGATATTTCATAATGAAATAAAAGACAAACATTTTTACACATAAAATCACACATTTATTTATACGAAATGTAATTATACCTATTTCAGTCCATGTATCTCTGTGGTCCTAGCAAGTGACACACAATAGTGCTGGGACACTTAGTTGTTTTTAGTATATCGATAGAATGAAGTTCCAGTTGAGACCAGTACCTTCATCCCTCTCCTACTAATATAAAATAATTATAACGTTTAGTGAGTATTTATTGAAGAGTGAATCTGCATGAATGGTTGGCATAAAAGCTGCTGAAATTTATTAATTTGCTCTACGCTTTGACGGCTATTTGACAAAATATACAAGTCAGCTGTTTTTTTCGCAATATCAGGATTCTTCGTGTGGTAAAAGTTGACAATAATTACAACAAAAAACATCAATACATTTACATAACTGGACAAAGTGAAGGTGTTCTTAATTTTACGATTAAAAATATTGACGCCTAAAATATCTGACTGTCGATTTAGCTTTTAGAGTAGTATTATGTGACAAAACCAAACATTTGAGTTCATTATTATGTTTGAGAAACTTAATTGATGTGATGGGCTAACGAACTATCGATATCTTGAGACGATAAAACGAAAATAGTGTAAATTCATAATTTTGGCCCCGTCATCTAACGAAGGTAAAAAAAAGTTTAAAGTATGAAAATACTAGCTTACAGCCATATGTAGTTTTATATGGTGAAATGTGTATTAACAAACTTTTTATGGTTATGACATATCTGTGTACCAACTTTCATCTAAATACTATCAGCAGATTTTCATGAAAGAAAATTATTATCAATCTTTCGCTTTTAAAATAATATAATACACGATGACATATATATGACGGCACGGTTGGCGCTGTGGCTCAGCAATCGACTGGTGCACTGCGTGCCGTGAGTTCAATCCCCTCACAGAACAAATATTTGTACCGCCTACAGATACTTGTTTCGGGTCTGGCTGTTTGTGTATGTGAGTTTAAATGTTTGTAAACGCAGCCATGATTCAGGAGAAATACAAGTGGGGGGCAACGTTTTAAAAAAAATGTATAAGTAGTATGTTTGACTACATATCGATATCCAACAGGGCTGTAAAATTTTCCCCACCTTATTTAATTTTACTTGGTATTGTGTGGTTATGTTTAGTTTACGCATTATTAAAACTTTATCGCTGGTCAGATTTGCTTGACAGTTTGCTGAATAATTGCATTATTATATAATTAAACTCGTAAAGTAATATTTAAATGAAGTATATAAAATATTATTAGGTTTGGCATCCGAATGTTTATTGTTTAAAGTTTCAATTGTTGTATTATAGATGGTTTTATTATTTCGTTTATTTTTGTGCATTTGTAGTTTGTTGTTAGAGTTTTGGAATAAACGTGGTTAGATTAAAATAACGTGTACCAACGCCAAGAGATTTTTTATGTTAGTTTTGATCGCGTTTTACCTAAATTATTATTGAAAGTAGCTAATTTTGTTTTGTTTTTCCTTTATTTTATCAATTACCTAATAAACCTAATATTTCGGGATCAGCTGTTTTCTATACACATGTTATGTTATTGTTTACCGTAGATACCGCGGCCCCGGAACATAAAGGGCAATAGAAAGAAGCATGGGTGCGTTTTAGTCAGTACAAGTCTGACACTGCCCCCCGCTCCGCCCTGTGCGGGGGAAATCAAACTATATTTTTAGTTACATACATATTTCTTTAATTTGATGATTCAAACGTAGAGACCGTTATGATTGATACAATGACTTATAAGGAATAGAAAGAAAGTATAATTATTGTAGTTTTGCAGATTAATGACAAATCTAAACATAGGTGACAGAAAATATGATTGCGCTTATTTAATCATCCTGAAGCTTAACGTTATATTTGGCTTTGCGATTCTGGTCGCCAAAAGTATACAGCTGAGTGATTTTTATTAGCTATTTGTGAAACCAAATTTTGCTTATTTTTGCAGTATATTGGACTAAACTCCACGTGTAACATGAATCATTAAATGCACTAAACGCTACACGTATTTAAAACATTCTAGCTCTGCCATCTTCTATCAATTTGACAGAAATAAATTGATGTTCTAAATACTGTCAGCGTTATACTCATTAACTAATATGTGCTGCAATCAGGTCGAAGTCCCAGTTTTGACCAATGTGACAATGAGTGGGCCGAAGAGGTTGGTAGGAAACATCCAATCACATTGGTTGGAATCAAAACTGGTATTGGTCGAATCTTGCATCCGTTAATCATCCTAAAGCGCTTTGAAGGACACCAGGCTTTATTTTAAAAGCTGTTAAGACACCTATGAATGCACATAGTCAGTTGACATCTGTAATGTCCAAATCTATCATGTGCCTTCATAGATGTAACAAACATCCCACAAATCTTTAAATAACACTATAATTCCTCACAACCAGGCTGAAATCGAGAGGATATTTGAGCTGGCCCGCACCCTGCAGCTGGTCGTCCTGGACTGCGACACTATCAACCACCCCTCGCAGCTGGCGAAGACCTCGCTGGCACCCACCATCGTGTATCTGAAGATCTCCAGTCCCAAGGTGGTATTATAAGTGCCTTTCCAAGATAACAGTAGTATGATCATCTGATGTTTTATATGGCCCCAATTGAAAACCTCAAAGAAGGTTAACCTAGGTTTTAATATGGTTGAAGATGTGTTAGTGATCGCAGTATGTTTAAGAACCCATTTGAAATGCTTAGGAGTGAATAGGAGAGTGCCTATGGTACCGAATTTGAAATAACAGAGCTGTAGGGTTACCATGGCATCTTATAGCAGTTCTTATTCCTGTGTGAGAAAGAGATGATGCTAGACACCCTGTATAGCTCTGTCTCTTTCCCTCAGTGGAATAAGTTCTGCTTTAAGACGTTAAAGTAGGGTAGCTGGTCAACCTTTGGTTTAACAGTTTGTTGCTCGCTTCGCCACTGAAATTTTGGAGCGATTTTTAAAGCTCAGCTCACAAAGTTGAAATTGAAACAGTACGCCCTAATTAATACGGTTCAATGTCACTCAGTGACATTGCAAACGGGCAAAAGTGCTATACGATCCTAGTTGGAAACCTAATTTTTAGGGACAATGAAAAGTCCAAAGCAAAACTTAAGTTTATGATAATCATAAGAAGTTGTATATATCCTGATTGTAACCAGGACCAAGTAGTAAGTCAAAGTTTTTCGTTAAAGAATCGCTGTTATATCCTGCAGTTAGTTTTGATGTTGGGTGTTAGAGCCACTTCCACTATGAATAAAAGCAAATAGCGTCAAACGCATTTAAAAAGTGGACAAAAATGACTGATAACATAACAAACAGAATTATGGCGCAATCACAGGTAGTCGTCCTCAAATTCGATTGGTCATATGGAATTCGGGCAAACGACCACTGACGAAAAGAGATAGCGCTAAACATCCTATATAGCTCTGTCTCTTTTCCACACTGTAATAACATTAAATAATCCATCGGGTTAGGTACCATAAGTCCATCTAATGGCAACCCGGCTGGTGTAAGACATGTATGTATGTAGATACGTAAGGACACTCTCGTGCGGTTGTAATTGACCCAAACGCGGGCGTAGGTACTCAGCTTCTTTCAAAGTACCCATAGTCGATAGCTCGTATTGCAGTGCAAAGACCAGTAAAATGAATTCACCCGATGCTCCAATTTAAGTAAAACCTTCTTCTTTTGAGCACCCAAATACGGGTTAACGACCAAGAGTGATTGCACCATTATTTTTAAATACGTTTGGCGTTCAATGCATTTTGTAATTAGTAGTGGAAGAAGGCCTTAGTTAGTTATATGTTGTACGTACTTCGGTACATCTATCTACTTCCTCTTCTGCCTGCTAAATGTCTCTGCGATTCCTGCCAGCCGCCGGTACAATGTCTGTTGTCTTGTCTGGTAGGTGCTGCAACGCCTGATCAAGTCCCGCGGGAAGGGACAGAGTAAGAACCTGTCGGTGCAGATGGTGGCTTCGGAGAAGCTTTGCCAGTGCCCCACAGACATGTTTGATGTGATTCTCGATGAAAACCAGCTGGAGGACGCTTGTGAACACATTGCTGAATATTTAGAGGTCAGTTATCATATGAAGTTAATGTAAGGGGATGGGAGTCTCTCAGTGAGCATATTCAACACAAAACAATTCCTATATTAAGTAGTAAGATACAAATGAAAGTCCTGTGGGCAGGGGCCCACTTCCAAAGTTCAAGATAGCACGCATGCTTTCAGTAACGGTGTCATCGTTCGGACCCGAACAAAAAAATGTGATGAAGATTTTGTAAGCTTTTACTAAGTCGGACGAACGTAATGATTGGAACTTTAATACCTTTTCGTTAAAACTATTGTTATTGAAAGTTTTCCAAAAGCCATATAGATATCATTTTAAAATCCAAATTGATGTTGTTAATCGTCAGGTTTTCTGGGAGCCTACAATGTCTTCGTTAGATTATGCTCCAATCGAATTTGTTACCCATTATAAAAACGGATAAAAGTAATTACTACTTACTTGATACGTATTCGATCGATTTGGTTCGTACAGCTCATCAAATTCCATTTGACTTAGACTATCGCTCGGATTAGCTGCATGCTAGTAACGCCAGCTACCTATTGAGTTTAACCAGCTGGCTGTATGAATCATGTCCACCGTACGGTTAATAAAGTTTTTTTTTTTTCTCTAAACAAAGTTGCCTTAAGTTAATGTTTTCAGGAAAATGTCTTAGCAGTATTTCACCTTTGCGAGAGACTGGTGCCTGATATAGATTTTCGGAAGAAACCGGTGATACAGTATGCATAATAAACACAGGGTAGAAGGGACACCGACGCAAAAGTCATTATCACGTTTTTAGTAAATCTGGTACCCTGATACACCAACAGAAAAACGATTATTAAGTTTTTATTAAATCATGGACCCCCCCCTCTCCCCCACCCAACATAGCAAATTTTCGTCGATAGGTATATAAAAACCGCTAGAACCTACAAAACTTTAATGTGATAAAAATATGGAACAAAAAAAGTAAAAGGTATGGTACCTACCTATAGGTGGTATGGTAGAATTACCGATGATGATTCCATGTGGTTCAAATCCTGCTGGTGTTGCGGGTTGTTCGTAAAAGATACCGCGGCACCGGAACGTAAATGGCAGTAGAAGGAACATGGGTGAGTTTTAGTCAGTACAAGTCTGACATGCCCCCCGCTCCGCCCAGAGCGGGGGAAGTCATTGGGTGATTTCACACCAGAAAAAAAATGTGGTTCAAATGACGTACTGAACCGTTTTCGCGTTGGTGTCCATAAACCCTGTATGTGTACGCTTGTTATGAATCCGTGTTCCGATACGTTCCAGGCGTACTGGCGCGCGACGCACCCGCCCGTGCCGGAGGAGGCGGCGCCCACGCGCCCCATGCCGCGCACGCACAACGCGCACGCCATGCCCGGTGAGCACACACACACACACACACACACGCGCACACACACACACGAAAACACAAATATCACAGACTGCTAACTACACGCTGCATCACACTATTTTTATCGTTCTAACGCAATACTATGATAAACTTGCCTGCAAAGGGATTACCGACCTACCTCGTGGCGGTACTTTCATTCAAGTCTACAAACTTGGCTTGTGTTTATAACCTTTAACTCTGAATGTTGTAAGCCGCGTCGCCCACAAGATCAACAGTCGAGGTGCAGTTGAGGCGCAGGCACATAAGAGGCACGCCGCAACGAGATTTTCTTTACAAAAGTCGTGTGGGCGACGTGCCTAACGCGCCCGCGCCTTGACTGCACCTCGGCTGTTAATCGTGTGGGCGACGCGCTTTAGAGTTTCTGAATAGTCGTTATTGTTGGCCCCTAGTCACTGAGCCTAATACAATCAATACAAATTCCACAATACACCAAAACATACATTTAGAAAAGACGCATACACCCTATGCCACGATACCCTTGCTAAGCCAGTTTGGAAATTAGCTTAGCTAGGGTATCTAGTTGTTTTCCGGGTTTGCGGATTGTTCGAAAGAGATACCGCGACCCCGAAACATAAAGGGCAAAAAGTAACATAGGTGGGTTTTAATCAGTACAAGTCCGATACTCCCCCTCACTCCGCCCAGACCGGGAAAGATATTTCCCATCCGCAAAAAAGGGTATCTAGTTTTTATCTTACTATCTAAGCAACAGGTGCTTAATAAATGTGAATTAAAATGAGTCGATGTTGTCAGTATTAATATTGCTTGAATTTATTTAAACTTCATTTTACACATTCAAACTACACAAATCAATTTCGATTTTAAAATCAGGACTTATCTACACTACATTGTCTAAAAAAGGGACAGTTAACAATTTCGGGTTACTGTCAAGGATTTGGAAATACATAATGTATCTTTTAAATTGGGCTGTAAGGACAAACATCAAAACTTAATTCTGTATTTTAATACTTCTCAACTCGCACACATCTCTGATACAAAAAACAAAAGTTAGTATTTCCTGTTGAATTTTCAAAATGTTTTTGAAATTGGAATGCAGAGCCTGAGCTCAAAATTATCCTGTATACGATCTGCCAGTTTAAAAATTGAGTATTTAAAAAAAAACGTGAAATTTGTTCTACAACGGTTCCTTCAACATAATGCAGCATTCGAAATTCAAAATTTAAATAGATTTTGAGACGTCGTAAACGGGAATACAATACAACTCAACTGACATACTACAAATATGTATGATAAATGATACTCTTATTAGTTCTATATATGTATTTAACCCTGTACTGCGATATTTTGAACCCCCTGCTAACACTGGAGGGCATCGCGAGAGGTCCGACTCGTATAGCTACGAGCGAGAAAGAGGTAACTAACAATAATATGTTTGAATAAAGGTAATTTGAATCGGATAAACGTGTATTTGAAACCAGAGGCCCAACAAGGGTAGTCAAGACCTGTCGCCATTTTACACCAAATTGCACAGAATATTGTTCGACGCCGTTTTAATATATTTATTATAACTTGATACTGCGCTTGGTTTCAAAACAACCTGTATACTGGAAAAAAAAAACAATTTAAGGCTACATATTTTTTGTAGTTTTTTACGAACATGTTTAGGAAAATGGTAATGTTATTTATTTTTTCATATTCATTACATATTTCATTTTCAATCTATTTTCAATGTCTACTAATATCTAAGGTACAGCCGTGGACTAGATGCTCCAAAAACTGATTATGTAGATAGTATGCAGTGTCCATGACTGTACCTCATAATATTAACGGCGGCGGCGTTTGCATACCATTTGTGTGACCGGTAAGCAGTGGTCTGCAAACAACGTAAGACATAGATGTTGTAGTAGATAGATGTTGTCCCTCCCCGCCAGAGGACGCCACTCGACTGACCCTCCTGTTCATTTCAGTACAAGCGTCGGGGCAGGCCCACTAACAACCGAGCCGAAGACTAAATTCCAGGTGTTTATTGTCAGACGCACCGGCCCCCGTCCAGGTTGCATACAATTTCTAGCGGCCCCCACCCCTCTAACCGCTTGATCGCTTCAGGGTGATGCTTAACTAACCCTTCAGAATCCGACAGCTGGACAAAGCTGCTGGATTCCGCCAGCTAACACGTAACAGCGGTTCAGAATGACGCTAACTGTTATGCGTTTTAATAAGTTCGGGTCTTGGGGTTATGGAAGTTAACGTTTTTGCGGTTGCCGAGAATTTCTTTAGTCATTCAAATTGGATTTCCGATACAATGTTATCATAAATAATAAGAAAAATACCTTTTAAGCTGACACTGCTTCCAATACGATGTTCATTAGACGTGAGCACATCCTATATATTCTCGCGTATCCCTGGTTACATGACCATCTCATATACCTTGTGTCCTCTCATCGCAACGCTGTTTCGCCGTAACAAGTCGTCCGATCGTCCAGTCAAGCACGAAGCAGAACATCTTCCATCACGCAGGATTTGTAAAGACAGAGAGCCTTTGTCAGAGGTTCGTAGTCTGCAGCATCTCAAGTGAACTGTTCCGCAGCTACACCGGTTCCAGCCGCGGCGCAGGTAGTGATCCCTGTGCCGGGCAAAGTGCGCACTCCCGGCGGGACCATCATGTAACGTGTCTGGTCTGTCGCAGCCGTAAGTGTGGGTGCCCCCCCCCCTCCCGCCTCCTCGCTCCGGCAGATAGTCCCAGTGGTCCCGCTCCTCTCGCCCCGTGTGATGTGTGTGCTCTTTGGTCCTTGAAACCCTGGTCGATGCAAAGGCTGGATGGATTTCCGGGGCTGTGATAGGCCTGATAACTTTTGAGTTTGTTGTGTTCGAGTGCGTGTTGGTTTTCAACGGTTTTTTTTTTATTTTCATTTCCAACAACTTTCGCAAAATATTTTTACGAGTGTATTGTACGTTTGACAGGCGGCAGGTCCCGCGCGGCACGGCCGGAGCGGCTGGAGGAAGAGTACTACCCGCGCGGCGGCGAACGATACGAACGCGGGTACCCGCGCGAGTACCACGACTACGGGCCCGAGTACACGCGCGAGCGCGCGCACACTGCTCACGCACCGCCGCCGCACGATGCGTACGGCCACGACTACACGCGCGACGCCTACGCGCGTGATGAGTATGGCCGCGAGTACGCGCGCGACGAGCGCGAACGGCGCCGCGACCGCGACCCACCTGACGACTACGGGCCGTCACGTCGCGCGCTTAACGCTGTCTAACCGCACCGCACCGCGCTTGCTCGAGCCGCGTATTGCACGGTGCGATCGTACGACGCGTGGCCTAGCGTGCCACGCGTCACGTCGCGTGCCACGTGTCGCGTCACGTCACGTGTCGCATCGCGTCGCGCCGCACCGTGCCGTGCGCTGCGCCGCGTCCCGCTGCGACGCCGCTACTCGCGGAGATTGTATAAATTTTAAATAATGTCAAGCTAAGTTTAGTACCGTTAGATATTATCCGTTTCCCATTTTTTGAACATACTCTGTAATTATATTGCATCGTCTGTACTTCATGTTGCAATCATTTGTAAATAAAATACTTTATATCGATGGCTTACGTTTCATTTGTTTTTCTGATATTATTCCGTAGCTATCCCTGACAAAATGCGTTATTCAGACATATACAGTGATAGGCGTAGGCATGTTATTAACAAAAAAACAATCAATAATGTTTTTATGATTCTTTTTTTCCTTTTAATATAAGTTAACCAACAAAAAGAAAAAAATCTACGGGTACTTTACCACCGCCTAATTACCTACTCATGAAATGTTTTAATTTACATTTCGACAATTGTAATATTGCTTGTAGCTATTAAATAATGTTTCGATATTATTTTCTTCTTTCATAGTTATTTGATTCTTGACGTAGGTTATTTTTTATTTTATTTTTTAAACTCATACTACTAGTAGTGAGAGTCAAGATGGCGGGTGTACCATAGCGAATTAAATTATACTAATTACCAAAAAAAATTACCTAAAATTAATGTAAATGTATGTGTTTTTGATAATTATCGTGTTTAGTTTTACACAACTATTCAACTGTTCAAGTGTATATTTCCTTTTAATTGAGGTGCTTTTTAAGTACAATTTTTTGGTGTAATTATATTTTATAAGTAGGTATTGGTTAAGAAATAAAACATTATAGTACACCCGCCATTTTGACGTCAATATGGCAGGTCTACCTTACTTTCTAAATAATTTCCTTGTGAAAGAGGTACAGATTTTTTAGAACTAGGTACTAAATAGTTTATTTTAGGTTTTTTTTTGGTAATTTGTATAATTTAATTCGCTATGGTACACCCGCCATCTTGACTCTGACTGCTAGTAGACACGCTACCATTAGCTCTATGAAATAAAGCTCTTGTATAGTGTATTTTTGCTACACTATGCTCTCTCAAAAATACACTATTCTATGTTTTTTAAAGCATTTCATCTCAATTTTTAGGTGACTGACCTTCAGTTAAGTTGTTGTCAAAGGCGAAATCACTTACAACTGAAAAAAAAACTTAAAAATCCTGCTGAAGTTTGCGAATACGTTACAATTAAAAACAGCGCCATCTAGGTCGGATTTCTAAATTATGTACGTCTTGAGTACATCGCCATCTATGTTCTATTGAATTACGATGGCTTTGTTTTTAAAAACATTAGAATAGCGCCACCTACTTAATATTTACTGAATCTCTCCTTTATCAATGCAAATTGAAAACCCATTTAAAATAACGCTGTTTTCAAGGGTCAAGGGCACTGTCTTTTATTTGGCACCCAGACGCAACATGCGTCACTCCAAGGTAAAACTTTTGTGTCTTGGGGAACAACCAAGTCTGTACACCGTAGGTTGGGATGAGCAGGATGTTCATTCATGAGTGAGATCGCTGAAGATCATCTTCAGAGAGGTTGTTATATCACCCTTCGATATCTTCTTCTGCCTATTTCAAGTGAATACACTCATCGAAATAATGGATTTCATAGTAAAACAACTGTTATTTGATTTCTTGGTAAGTGTATGGAAATCATTGTTTTATTCACGTGGGCATTTGTCACTTCAGTTGTCGGCTCCATAATATCTTCACCTATAATTGGGGTGTGAATTCCGTCTCAGCCACAATGACAAAGTTTCCCCACTTAAATCAAAATAAACTGTTTTTGGAAGACTGCTTCTTAGATTTTTAGTTAGTTTAGGTGAGACTTGTTTTATAGGATGTAAATAAAACTTCTAATTTCAAAAACATATCGCAGTTTATTACAGACGTGTTTGAAGTAAATTCGATGACGTTGAACATGAACATGTCAAAATGGCGTACACCAAGGTTGCCACATTAAATAAATTAAACATTAAATCGCGTAACAGTTGTTAAATAAATCTAATTCTTCATAATATTACCGCTCGCGTGCCTCTTTGGTGTCTACTAGCTAAATAATACAATTATTATATACATTCTCATAGAATTACATTTTAATAGTTGCAACATTTTCGTGGAGATTATTATAAGAGAAAATATCTTCACCTTCCAATTATTACCGTAAAACAAATCCCAATTTAATTTCTCTTTATAGTTTAAGTGCAGATACACCATTTTTGTGACAATATATTGGAAAGGTTTTTACCATATGATGATAGTCTTCTTCTAAAGCTACTATGAATCGCATTCAAGCATCTTTCTTCATATATAGCGTCAACATTATGTACGTTTACATTAAGCTATGTACCATTTACTTTCAGTAGCCTTAGTTATTACAATGGCAAAGGCTATGACAATCTTAAACACTATCAATTCACTTGTGATTTCTGACAATATTGTGTTTTAATTGCAAGCAAAAATAGCTCTTATATACATCAGGGTCTTGTTCAAGAACTCTGAATACCTTCGAGGTCATTCTGTGACTTACGATTAACTGCCTCGTTAGGTTAGTTACAAGCATTATTGCAACAACTCTTTGGTTAAACACTTGCTAAGAACCCTTGCTGATTGAAACTACTCCTAGGAGATTCGTCCAAAAAAAATGTATTTTTTTGTAACGAAGGTAGGTAGAGCAACATATTAAAGTTTCTTGAACTGCTTTGGTCCTTCTACTTACACAAATTCCAAAGGATCACTTTAAATTAACCAAAGGTTCACATCGATTCACTCCGTTCCGTCAGCTAGGGCCCAAAGCTTACACCAAAAACCTCAATCCAAAATTCATATTTACACTTTACACAAAACTGTCCCGTATTTACACTTCACAAGAGTCGCTTTCTCACTGTTCCATCGAGGTGCTTACGACTTTTAGCTCGGCACCGTAATCGTCTGAACCTGGCTAAGTAAACCGCTAGTCAGATGTACAGGTAATCATTCTTGGTTTCCCTACAGTAGCTGATGCTGGGGAACTTGTACACGGGGCTATATCTTCTCTTCTCGCCTTCAGCTTCGAGGGAGAGAGCAGATAGAGCTCTGGAAGGTTCCTCGTCCTCGGAGACGGGTTCCTCGGGGGGAGGCAGCGTGCGTGGTGGGAGGGGGGGAGCCCTGGGGTTCCTGCGCACACGGAAGTGACAGTCACTGTCCGTGGGCCAGGCGCGCTGCACCATTAACGGAAGGTCGTCGGGGTGTAATTTTCGCTCGTACTCCTGCGAGGGACTGACCTGGAATTTAATAATTTTGGTAGTTAAATATTAGTTGCTGCAGTCAGCATTTCAGGAATATTTGAGTCTCAGGAATAATAGTAAGAGTAAACTTAAGAAAAACAGTTTAGTTCCAAAGATACTGTAAATGCACCAAGTCAAACTAATTTCTTCTAAATTAGTTATGACACATTATTCTTAGCACAAGCTGGCTAGTAAAACACATTTCTATTCGTGCTTACAGGCGAAATATAAGACACAATTCTTTTCCAAAAATACCGTATGTTTCCAAGTTTGGAGCCTCAAACCAGAAATTCAAATAAGAAGTAGGTAGTTGAATACGTACCTCATAGAGCGAGAACCTCTCAACACCCTCGTTGGAGTCATAGCAGTGGAGCAGGATCGCCAACACCTCGTCTGCAGTGGTCCTCTCACTGGTTAGCAGACACTTGTACTGCGACGAAGACATCAGCGCCGAGTCGTAGATCTTGATCAGACCGCCTGGACGCATCTGTAGCGAGAACCTGGAAATTGGCAGAAAATTGGTTAGAATATGAAGGATCTTCTTGTAGTGTAAATAAAAGGGATATAAATGGGATTTTAAATTTTCGACAGTCTTTTTTGTTGAACACGAAGGCGAAGGTTAATTAAGTAGGTATCCCCAAATCCCAAGTTCTGTGATGTTGGTCATGGCCTTAGTGTTTTCTAGGTTATTATTGAATTCGTGATTCGTTTTTCATGCAAATATGACTAGCATAGTTGATTCTAAAATAGAAATTCGGCTAGTCCTAAAAATATGTCATTGGAGTTGTTACCAATTATTGAAAAAATACAGTTTCGTTTTGAACACTACGCTCAAATCCTACGAACCTTACTAATAGCTAAAATTCTCAGCAGTTTTCAATGCATACAGTTTGTCCACCAAGCCTTGCCTGAATAGATCATTCTCACGGCTTGTCTAGCTAACGAGCAATATACATTTTTTCTCAGTCTTGAAGGCCATTCTGACGCTAAAGATACTTAACTATAATTAATTTTTAGACACGCTAATTATTAGTTAGTTATTTTAAAAAAATATTACAATGTCTAACTACTGGATTAATGCTGGTAACCTTTATGATTATTATCTAGACCTGGCGAGTTTTCTAGTCCCACTTTTTGCTTTAAAATTTCCTATTCCTAATTAAATTGTAAAGGAACCCAAATATTGTCAACGACGACACAAGATAATTGATGTTGAGAATGCGATGTGATTCTCAATATCAATTATCTTGACAATTAATGCTGGCCATAACAGTGCGCTAGTTTAAAATAAGAACAGAACGTAAATAATCACCTATTGTTTATTTTGAAGGGGAAACCCAATTTATTAATAATCCGTTTCCAACCGAAGTCATAAACTATTTCGAAAACGGCCATAAACCTAGTAATACATATTAACGGTAATAACGCTCCATTTAATATACAATAACAAATAAAGATAATTCCTATACGGATCTACTCCAAACTGTCAACACACAGTAACACGATACATATGGTCAATAAAGCTAAGAGGACTCTTTTAAAAGTTTTTATAATTTTTATTACCGCCATGTTTACTGTACGGGAATAGCTCGTGCCGGAAGAAGGGACAAAAGTGGATCTTTTTCGGTACACCGGCCGGTGGTCCCGGTACCAACGACGCACGATTGAAGGGTTTTCTGTTGACCGATGCCGGGATAAAAATAAAGTTCCACTGAATGGACTTTTCGCTGATTTTGTTTTGAGAAATTCTGATGTTTATTTTGTTGAAAATTAAGTGTGGTTTAATAATGAATGACAAAACTATGCAGATTAAAATGTTGTGCAAATAAATCAACTGGTAGTGTGACATGAACCTGTCATGCATGACTGACGATGGCATCGTAATGCCATTATATTAAAAACTCTTAACAATACAGTTAGGCATTGGTTTTCAATGCTTCTTTTATGCAGTCAATGAACTGAATAATATAACACTAGCCTTCTCTAATAGCATAGATATGGTGGAAAGACTAAACACTGTACAGTCAGCAATAGCTCCGACTACAATACAACTAAGACTATTAATCAAATATGAAACTATACTGAAAACTCACAAACCGTGGAAGCGTCAAACAGCGCTTCTTATTAAATAAACGAAGCAATACTCACTTAGAATAACCCTTCGGATGGCAGGCCTGCAGCGCAGCCGGCCTCGCATCATCATCCAACACCAACGTGGTCCTCAGCCCAGCGGTCCTGACCCTCACTTCCATGCTGAGGTAGAACAGCCGCGGGTCCCGGTGGCGCATGCGGAACTTGCCCAGCAGGGTGGACACCACTTCCTGCGCACGAGTGCCCCACGTTACCGAGAGAGTTTTGTACTCGATGTCCGGTCGGAGGCGACGTGCGTATACTTTAATTGTCGTCTGTGGACAAAGAAATGGATTTGTTAGTTAAAGGTATCCATAGAGATTTATGAAACATGTATAAGAAGAAATGTTATGAAAAACATTTTCATGACGATGAGCAAAATGCATTGCCAAGTTCCCAACAGCAACGGTACCTTGCTTACGAGCTGTGCCGTCTATGATAAGCTAAAACCAATGTTGAAATAAAGGTAGGAAGGTTGGTTTTAGTGTTGCAAAATGTCTAAAATTAAACTTATTTGCAAAGGACCAAAACTTTCCGCCAAAATACCGTAACACAACAAAGGCCTTTATTTATAATCAAATTGAATTGATTTGCATACAATGTCAAATTTGTAGATGTTATCTGTAGTCGGTTTTACAATGTCAACCGGAAGATTTCCACTGTTGAATGGCCTCCCTCGTGAGGGGTGAAACAGGTGGATGACCAAGTAGGGTGGTCATTAGAATATCCTGATTTTATAAGGGACCTATAGAAGCTATAACCTCTACTCTTTCATCTTAATTTTTCGTAAATTTATATTAAAATTTACTGTATTTCGTTAATTTGAATAAAAGTTTAGAATAAAAGTTTTTTTTCGCTGACGCCGGTTTAGATAAAATAATCGTTTTCAACACAAATCCTGGGCCGATAAAGTTACAATTTTAGGTCATACTCATACAAGTAATTTTCAAATGCTTGCTTTGATAAGCGGAGCAGATATATCAAACTTCCGTTTTCATGGAGTAGTCTGTGTGAAATTACTGCTAAATCTGTTATCTAAACGCAAACAGAAGATTATTTATGTAAAAAATTGGCAAATAGAAAAACCTAGATAAGTAGAGCACGATACTAGATAAGGGAGTCAAAATGGCAAATATGTAATCGATTTATTATCAGTTTATCACGGTTACGTACAAGTAGGTGCTACAGGTACCTACAGGATTTAATTACTATGTTTTAGAAGTTTCAGGTAACACAAAACAATACAACATGCTCAAAGAAAAACATGCAGCACTCAAACAATAAGTGATTATGTTTAGCACTGCCAAATTAAAGCTCTCAATAATGCCGGATGAAGTTAAAAGACCTCGTATGATGCAGCCAATCCTTTCGAAACTACCAGAACCGCTAAACAAATCGCGGCTCACAAAACAAGATAGTCAAGTACAGTAACTAACAACCAATAATGTTATTATTTAGTGTAACAGAATGCAAAGATTGCAGAATATCCAGTTCCCACGCGAGCTTTTCTCACCGCACAATAAGAACAAATAACACAAAAATTATGAGTAAAAGACACATTGAAACCAATTGTTAATGCAGGATTTTATGTTATAAATCTTTTAAATGACTCACGTGAATGTTATGGGGGTGCAGCGCAAGGCGCATGCGCGGCGCCGGGACTGGCGCGAACTCAAACGCGGCGGCCATGACACGTGCGCTAGCGACGACGCGCGGGCGACACTGAGCCCGAAAGCCTTGAGCAGAGCATTCGAGCTCTACAGGGGGTTGCATTGCAAACATCTGTCGTTTACTTCCTCATTTTATGGATGGGAACAGGACACCATTCAGGGAATGTCGAGATTTCTAGAGATTCAGGATGTTGGTAAGATGAAGTGAATATATAGCATGCATATCATGCGAAACTAAAAATGGACTAGAAGTGTTGCGGAAAACAAACAAGGAAAAAAGAAAGTAAACTAGGAAGTAATAAGTGGTCTAGTAAATTCACGAGGTACTCAACATGCAGGAAGGAGGATATTTCGAAAAACTGGAAATATTTTGCTTGTATTAATTTCAAACACTAAAAATCAATCGAAGTGTCGACACCAAAGTAAACATGATACCGACAGATAGTGTAATTTAAAACATAGGACTTGCAACAAGACCTGACTTAGCGCCGGAAGCCCCCAGCCCCCACACAAAGGGTAAACAGACACCTGTCTCGTCACGGAAACCGAGCCGACTCCCGATCGATTGTACCCACAATTTTGAAATATCGGAGGCACCGTGTGAATGTTTGGAACACAATTTGCAAGTGGCCAGGTGCTTCAAGGACCAAAAAATATGTTAAACGTGGGAATTGTTGATAATGATTTAGGGGCTCCTGAAAATGGAAGTGTTTTTGCAGCTTGTAGTTTTTTTCTGGTTGGACTTTTTAAAGCCACTTGGTCCCTTCAAATATATCATCAGAGGTTTAGAAAGAAAGTATTAACAGTTCCGAAACAGGACAGAATTGTTTGACCTGCTCTTACAGGAAAAGGAAGGCCTTGCAAATTGTTATTCATGAAACAAAGATTCTAGCAAATAAATTCGTCCCAACAGACCTGGAACTAAACAAAAATCCAACAGCCATTGTTTTAACATCACATCCTAGATTCTCGGTATCCGCACAATTTACATACAATAACTATTCAGAAGTGATATGAAATGAAAACCTAACATTCTGAAAGCACCGGATTAAACCAACCGGGAAGAAAGTACCGGTAAAAGTGGTCATCTTTCGTCGACTACCACTGATCTTGAACTGGTGACTGGCGAAGGAAACGCAAAAACAGTCACCGGACGGCTCCGGAATGCGGTACTCGCAGCCGAACCTGGCGAGCCTAAGTCCGTCCGCGGCAAAAACCGAAACTAAGTACGCCCTTACAAATTGAAAGGCAATGGCCGACAACTAGCGCCAATGTAAGTATCAAGTAAAGTTGGCGTGCGACAGGTTAGAAAATGCGGTGATAAAAAGTTTTATACCGTGAATTAGACATCCTTGTCACAAGGCTGTTGGTTATGGTCATTTGTTAGTGCATGCTTGGATTTAACTCTGTAGGTGAAAAGTGAAGGGCCTTAAGTCACATTTTGTAAAGTATTCAGTAGAGCTCATTAAAGATGGCCATACCTGAAATTAGATATTAAAATCGACACAGTAAGAAAAATAATTATCGTATCATTGTCAAATAAAAAGTATGATTATGATGGATACTTAAGCTATTATATTGAGATATTTTTTTAATAAATATAGTTCCTTAAGGCTGTATTATCGGACTTAAGGTTCTTTAACGTTTAAGATTTATTATAATATCTTATAGTATGACGGTACTTACGTCTTTCCTGTATAGGAAATTTAATTATTTTATAAGTTAGGTGCGATACAACATCATGGAAAATGTTTTAAAAAGTAAGTTACATACAGTGCTCTCGTGAGCTAATGTATTATAAAAAAATATGAAAAATGGGTGGAATCCTTTGCAGAGCTTTCGGGAAATCGTGCAAGTTTTTTTTTGGTGCTTGTCGGGCTTGCGGGTTTTTCGAAGAAGATACCGCGGCCCCGGAACGTAAAGGGCAATAAAAGGAACATGGGTGGGTTTTAGTCAGTAGAAGTCTGACACTCCCCCAATCCTTTCTTGTGCTTATAGGTGTGTAGCTTAATCGAATAGGCTTTTGGCTCTTGGGCCCCGACCACTTGGGCTCCTAAGCGCATGCTTGGAGAGACGCCATCAGTTCCCACTTCGTTGGAAGACGGGGAAGCTGGTCCTCATACAGAAGCCGGGGCGCCCTGCGGACTCTCCGTCCGCATTCCGGCCCACCGTGCTGCTCGACGAGGTGGGCAAGCTCTTTGAAAGAGTTATTGCAAACCGCCTCGTCGGGCACCTTGTGGGGACGGATCCGAATCTTGCGGAACACCAGTATGGTTTCCGCAGGGGGCGCTCGACTGTGGACGCCATCATGCGCGTGAGAGCCCTCACGACGGGGGCTGCAGTGTCCAGGGGTGGGGTTGTCATTGCGGTGTCTCTCCACATGGCCAACGCGTTCAACACCATGCCTTGGAGGTGCATCAAGGAGGCACTCCGGTACCACCGAATACCAATGACGCGACTATCGCAACCCCACGTGGTTGCGATAGTCGCGGAAAGAATCTGGGTCTCGAGGTGGCATTGCACAAATCCGAGGCCATGGTGTTTCATGGCCGCGGGAATAAGCACCGTCGGGATCCCAGCTGAAGGTAGGAGGGGTTCGCATCGGTGTCCCCGACAGGCGGTGGAATTTCGTGGAGTATTTCCGACGTGTGGCTCCCAAATTGGAGCGGACCGGGGCTGTTTACAAGCGGCTCCTGCCCAACCTGAGCTATGCCGGAGTCGTGCGGGTCCATGTCCCTTTAGCCCCGGTATGGGCGCATTCTTTAGGGCGGCGCGCCACCCACGGTTGTAGCCATTAGACTTATCCGGGGCTACAGCACGATCTCCGGCGAAGCGGCGGGCCTCCTTGCCGGATTGCCACCTTGGGATCTGGAGGCGATAGTCCTTGCGCACCTGTATGAGTGGCGCGCACAGGCACTACATCGGGGGGAAACTCCGCTACCGCGGCGAATTGCCGCTTAGTGGACAGACCTCCAGTGCGATCTCATGGTGGCATGGAGAGAGCGACTGTCGCAACCCCGTGCAGGGCATGCCACAATAGTAGCGGTAAGTCCCCTAGTCCCCTTGTTGAGAAGTGGCTGGAGAGGCGCCATGGCGTCCTCACCTACCGCCTGACGCAGGTCCTCATCGGACACGGTAGTTTCGGGAGGATCCTGCACATAATCGGGCGGGAGGAAACTTTCCGGTGTCACCATTGTGATGATCGCCCGGAGGACACGGTGAAGCACACCGTGGCGGTGTGCCCAGCTTGGACGGAGCACCGCCGTGCCTTTGTAGAGGCGATGGCGGGCCCTGGTTCAGGCCATGGTCCGAAGCGGCAGGGAATGGGAAGCGGTCACCTCCTTCTGCGAAGCAGTTATGATAGCTAAGGAGATGGCCGTGCGTTTGAGGGAGAGAACCTCAAACCAACCCAGCCAACGCGGGAGACGCCCGGGCGTCGGGCGTCACGAGACGACTCCGGCCACCGTAGATGCGGGCCTGTGGACAGTGAACAATGGGTAGCTCACCGTCCGTCCGTCTATTAACGAAAGGCCGTGTCGACGGCGCGTTAGTGTTTCACGCGCACTTCAATGAGATGTCAGCAAAGTAGAGGGGCCTGCCAGGGCCTCCGCCTGCCGGGGGTTGTTCGTAAGAAATACCGCGGCCCCGGAACGTAAAGCAATAGAAGGAACAAATCTAACCCGAGCGTAGTGGTAAATAACATTAACTCCCACATACAATCATTTAACATTTACCTATACCTATTTATTGTTTAAATAGTGAACAATATTAAGTAACCATACGATCTTTCACTTTTTCACGTCTAGGGACTTAATGTTATTTATAGTTCTACATCTGCGAAATTAGCGGCTGTAGGACTTAATGTCTTTTACCATTTGATCAATTCGGGTATTCTGAATAAAAATCATTTAAAACCCAAAAATGTCAAAAAATGGACTTAAGGTCCTTTAGCTTTCACCTACAGAACTAGCCCGTCGGTCGGTACAACCTGTCCGTTCCAATCTCCTGTTCCGTGCTTAAGAACACGTCAAAACATCCGTTTTATTTTTCTTTCTTCGGCTTGTATTATAATAAGCAGCAGACAGATCTCCGTTACAACTAAATGTTCACGTCATTTTAATTATTCTGTTTTAGTTTATTCTGAACCTTTTCTACTTGATTTTCGTTGCAAAGTGTCAAAACACAAAACCCATTTCACCATAACATAAAATGTCGTCAATACCTCTATCGTTCTCGCAACAATCATCAAGTAGCGGCCATTACAAAACAATAAGTCCCAAAAGACCATTATTGGTCCTTTGCCTCAAATTGCTCATAATGTGACCACATCGCCCGCAGCGAACCCCGCGCATTTAGCGTCCGGCGCACGCGTATTGCGTGATACTTGAACATTGTTAACGTAGTTTGTACGCCTTATCATAGATGGCGTTGTGCGGTTATTGTTTGTTATGTATAGATTGATGTTTTGATGGATGAGCCATTTGTCTACTGACGGAAATAGACTGACATAAAGTAAATTTATAGTGATGGGTACTGCCTGTAAGTGGACAGTAATGTTTATCGAGTCGTACAATGATATGAATATAGGTAGTTAGGTAATTACATACACTGTAAAAAATATAGATGTGCCTGCCAGGGCCAATACTTGCTGGGGTTGCGGGTTATTCGAAAGAGATACCGCTGCCCCGGAACACATAGGGCAAAAGAACATGAATGACTTTTAGTCAATAAAATTCGAACACTGCCGCCCCGGTCCGCCCAGAGCGCGGGAAGTTTTCCTACCCGAAAAAAAAAAGTATAAAGTAAGTTTTGTATATTTTTCTCCAATTAATTACGTCCGGTAGATAGTCGTAAATAACTAAGGATACGTAGACAGACTCGGTCAGTCGTTAATCACTATTACTAGAACCAGACAAGTTCTGTCTTCAAGGTTGCCTAATTAAGACCATTCTCAACAGCATCCTACATAACCTGGTTCCCCATTGTGTGGGCACGTGTAAACACCTCAAGCGGCCATTACAAAACACTCGATAACCACCATAATGATGTCGGTTCGTGACAGCAGCACGTGTTGCTAACGAAACTGTACCTATATCTTGCCCACGCGCAGCGCGCAAATACAAATACAAATACAAATATTTTTATTTGTTGAACATAGGTGAGTGTAGCGCAGCTTCTATAAGGCCCGGTTTCTATCGAAGCGGAGGAGGTGAGCGGAGCGGAGAGGAAGCGCGTGATAATCCACTTGGAAGCAAGTGATAATCGATCAATAACATAACGTCACGGGTGTAATCCTCTAGAGGATAAGCAAAGCAATACTGAAGGTTTACCCACTTTTCGTGTTATGCCCCATGTAAAAGGTAAAGAGCCTATAGCCATAAAAAATAAAAAAAAGCCGGCTACAAATCCAGACACCTTGATTGCTTCTGAAAAACCAGTTGACTTCTTACTGAATTTACATCTCTTCCATGTCTGCTCTCCGCTCCGCTTGTCTTTGCTGTAGTGGGAACAGATCCTAAGACGTGGGCCTAACACCTAACACCTGCAGTGGTAGGCGTTTATTGTAACTACAGTTGTAATGGCGGCTCCATTGAAGGTAGGTGTTTTATTGTAAGTAAATAGGTACTGGGTTAGTGCACGTGCTTGTTTATAGACCGTAAGTAAATAACTGGAGATACTTAAGATATAACGCTAATTAAAGCGTATTTGCATTCTAATTTACCATTGTCTGAACTGTTAAAACTTATGTAACAAACATAATTTTATATTTAACCACCTGGCGTCCGCGGCTTCGCCCGCGTGATATCGAAAAAAATATATATATATGCGCTATTCCAGACCATAGTCTACCTCTGAGCCAAATTTCATCAAGATCCGTTCAGCTTTGACGTGCAAGAGTAACAAACATCTATACATCCATATAAACAATTCCATTTATT
Source organism: Ochropleura leucogaster (assembly GCA_958449745.1). Lineage (NCBI taxonomy): Eukaryota > Metazoa > Arthropoda > Insecta > Lepidoptera > Noctuidae > Ochropleura > Ochropleura leucogaster. The sequence goes on from OY288208.1 coordinate 18,667,919, forward strand.
ATATTAGTAGGATAGACATGGATTGTATAAATACGAGACACCAATAAAAAAAAAAAACATAATTTGTCTATAATATGTATGTATTTATAAATTATATAAGTATGTATATCAGTTGTCTGGTTACCATAACACAAGCTCTGCTTAGCTTGGGATCAGATAGCCGTGTGTGAGTTGTCCCAAGATATTTATTTATTTATTATAAAATGCCATTTACAAAAGAACATGACGATCGAGTGTTCGAGACCTAGATGATTTGGATACAAAACCGCGTCGTATTCTGTGGCTTAATCCAAAACCAATTGTTCACTAATCCAACGAAACACCTCAACACATTTATTGAGCAATCTGCATTGTTACAAGCCAACCAAGCTATCAGATGTGCCACTTATTTGTTACAGTAACGGTACAAAATTGGCCCGAGTACACTACCCTCGGGCAACAATAAATCTAATTTAAACTAGACTAGCAACGAACTTCAAACAGGATAATACCTACTTAATACCGTTAAGAGTAATTCGGTACGTATAATCGGCATACAGCATCATTATAGTGAGGTAATAATGCTGCTGGTTTTTATATCGGAATGCAATAAAGTAGTGGCGGATTTAAATAAGATGGTATTTAAGGTGAAGATTTCTTGAGAACGGCCAAAAATCAGGTTTTTTAACGCAGTGTTAAACCATACATAATTTTAATCACTGAAAAAAATATGATATTTTTAAGGCTTTTTTGCATACATTGATGGAATTCAAATTATAATCTCTTTTACTCATTTATTTATCATATTATAATTAAATATACTAAAATGTGTAAAAAAATATTCAAACACACCTCTGAATTCTCTTTTAAAGCAGTTTATCTCTTCAATATTAATCGTAATTATAATCAAAAGTATACAATGAAATTTCCAATGCCAAACTGCGTTCAATGATGGATTGTTTTTGATTGAATAGTTAATATTTAATTTTATACAAATTTATTTGTATTTTTACGACAAACGTATGCAGTAAAGTCCAATGTCAAGATGTATGAACAAGGTCAACGATATAATACTGCGCCTTAAACACAAATAATGTAAGGCTTTAGTTTGTTTATAAAACACTGGAGAAACATTGTTTTCCGAATTAGGAACCTAGCGTTCTTTTTTTACACAATTTGTTTAATTGATCGCTGAATTTACAAACATATAAATGGTGCTTAATTACGTATTTACATCTTACTTAGCTGATCGACAGCAAATCTGAGGGCCCAACAGGTTGGTTTGTTTCGAAAGAGATACCGCCGGTAGAATATAATTATGTTATATTTAGCTACATCTGATTTGACTTGAAACCGACCTTAGTTGGGAAAAGGCTAGGTAGATAACTATCAAAGAATCTATTCTACCAAACGAATTGCCAACGCCAAGGTCATTGACGCCTAGGTATTAAGTTTCCCATTCCCAACACACCCCATAAGTTGAGCTAACAAATATGACGGAGCAATTGCGGGGGCTACTGTGTGACTGTGGTAAGTGAGCAAACATCCGCTGCGCAGGAGCAGGCGGGCGCTGAGCCGCGCACGCGCCGTCGTCGCCGCGCGCGCCGCCTCAATTAACGCGGACAGAAGGGCCATTTTATTCTTTGGAATCATGGATACTTTGAAAGGTGTTCTCATATTAAATTTAGTCTCTGGCATATAATAAAAATATGGCATATTGTCCGGTTGTTCTCAGAGAAGTGAGTGCCAGCCTGCACGACTAAATATCTTTGCGCGGTCGATAGCAATTGGCTCGCCTTTTTAGATGGAATTAATAAAAGTGCGTTTACTAAGGGCTACAGAATACCCTAACTTTCTGAGATTATAGGCGTGCCATTACAAACCTATATTAAAGATCACAATTTTACTATAGGCATATTTTAGCTTTTTGATGATGTTATCTTTTTTCATCGTTTACGACTATTTGACTTACAAAAATCAAAGAAGATCCGGAGTGGTATAAAAAAAAATATTCGTATTTTTTTATTAAAGCTTTCACAATAAAAATAAAAGATGTCAAAGGGCTTCAGTTCTCGCTAATGTCATTTGGTAATTTCGTGAAGAAAATATGCGCGTTTAAATATTTCTGACAGTCTAATGTGGAAAATTGGGCAAAATGTTTTCCTGTCCATTACTCCGTCCGTGGGCTCGTAAACTAAGGCTGGCGGTGAACGGTGAGCCGCTGAACGTCATTGGAGACATCCACAGCACGCGTTATGGAGTTGCATACAGAGGCCAAGAAAACAGCGGTTAGATAATAATATGGTATTGGAAATTGTCAGTAACTTTATCATTGGAGATATTAAATTATCAGCCTTAAAAGTAAAATATATGGTCTTTATTTCTGTTAAAAAATCATAAAATAGCTTCCAGCGAGGGGGAGAGTCAGACTTTTACCGACTAAAACCCATCGATGTTCTTTTTGCCCTTTGTGTTCTGGGGCTGCGGTAAGTATTTCGAACAACCCGCAACAGCACTCACTGAATTGCCAATCAATAGTGGCGTAACATTCCCTTGCTTTAAAAAGACAATCATAATATCCAACAGTGAATGTTGAAGAGCTTAGAAAAAATATCATTGGGACTATAGGAACTAAATTGATGCGTTTTTAAGCTAGATTGAATTTTCAGTGCGTTGTTTATAGGTAAAAACCACACTGCACTTAAAGTCTTAAACTAAACCACAACCAAAAAGCGCTAGATGAAACTCCTTCGTTCCAATCAACGCTAACTTCACGTCGCTTGCGACAGGACGCCGCTAAATTGGGCTGAATGAGGTGTGACGTTAACAGCAGGAAATTAGGAAATGGGAAGCACGCCCGATCGTGACGGTTTTTGTCCGGCCCGGTTATAGAACGGCACGGCGCGTGTATCCGCCGGACCGATTCTTACCTAATTATACTTGATTACAACGATTGGACGATTACCAACGATGCAGGTGATTGAGGTGGCTCGAGAGGTTATTTGCTTAAGTAAGTGTTTTTTAATGCTGAATGCGTTGTATTCACTGGTAAGTGGGTACATCCGTCCCTTACCCACCAAATAAATATAAAGTTGTTGACGATTACAAGCAGTTGTGCAAGTCCTACTACATCAGATCTAATAACGCCAACATACTTCAATCCCAGCGATACAATAACTCGATAGCTGTACCATAACTCGTGAGATTACACTTAAAGCCGCAGATACGGTGTGAATTCAACGTTTAGTTCAAATGATAACAGCGCAGTGACAGGTTAATAGCCCATCTCACGGGTTACTCCTACGCCTGCCATGGTTAACCCACTTCTACAATTGTGTGAACACGCAACTTCGATGCAATCCAGTTCGAGTTTGGATCTAAAAAGGTTGAATTGGATTTTGCAGTAGGTACTTGTATAACGGGCTGTCGTGTTATTCTGTAAGGATACGACTTATTCGATAAGGAAGTTGACTGATGTTGCAGAAAAGCGAACGCATATCGGAAGGCAACGGTATCCAAAAAAAAAAAAAACTAACAATAGGAGAGCATATAAATCCTTACTAATATTATAAAAGCGAAAGTGAGTTTGTTTCTTCGTTTGTAACGTGTTCACGCCAAAATGGCCAAACCGATTTTGGTGAATTTTGGTAGAGATAGTTGGGACCCTGGAGACGGACATAGGCTAAAAAAAGGGATAAAAGGGGAAGTAAAAGGCGTGAGAAAGAAAATCTTTTTTCGATCATCACGCAGGTTAAAGTTAGCGTTAGCCCAAAGTAACTATGCTACGCGGACGAAGTCGCGGGCGGAAGCTAATGAAGTATAAAAGCAAATTGCAGTTGTCCATGCAGTTCAATAGAAAGAAACAGACATTTCCATGAAAATCCACGTGATTATGAAACAGAGAAAGTATCGATAGCAAAAAAAATCATTCGTTCAGCGTCATCGGTCTCATGCGGCGGAACTTCGCGAGGCCGTTACAATTATAACAATAATGTACAAATTACCGGAAAATGGCGCACGGCTGGACAGGAAGGTGGTAATTTGTGTACCACTAATTATAATGTTTTTAGTTCACGTGCCGTGTGAGAAAGCATGTTGTTTTAAAAGTTTTCTGAAGTAGGTACGTTCCTTTAAGTTGATTGTGTAGTGTTACAAATACGCATTAAGCATCCATTATTACTGCCGGGGTTGCGGGTTGTTCGAAAGAGATACCGTGGTCCCGGAACGTAAAGAGCAAAAGAAAGAACATGGGTGAGCTTTAGTTAGTAAGTCTGATAGTCCCCTACCGCTTCGACCAGAGCGGGAAAAGTTATTACATGGTTAAAATCCGCCAAAAAGAAAACAGGGCATTATTTAAGAATATTGTTTAATCTATTTTTTGAACCGAGAGTCTTTATATAAACCCTCTATGTACAGCGCATCGTTAAACAAATATAATAAAACATTGAGAAGCAACAAGAATAAACAGAATATCATCGTCTTCATCTCTAAAAAATAATATTATTTATCTAGAAACGGTTCTAAAACCGAACGTAATCTAAAGTACCATCACCCGACATTTAACCCCTGGAAACTTTGTCCCATCAACAACTTTCAAACTACTTTTAGAAACACCAAATATTAACTCTATACCCTTACCATAAAGGTTAGCTAAAGTGGTCGTATAAGTTGGTTTTCCACTGAAGTGTCGCAAGACTGTCGCGACTAAGAAAATGTTCGTGATCCTAAATGTAATGTGATTGGATATGCTCTCGAAGTCTCGAGCGTAACTCCCTCTTATAATCACATTAAGCTTAGTTTAAATAACTGCAGGAGTTAATCAATTAAGAAGTAATTAACTGATGATATACTAATACGTGATGTACCATGTAGTATGTAGTAAGTAAGGAAGCCCCAGACATAGTTGGAAAAAGGCTATGCGGGTGGTGATGATGATACTGCAACGGAGGTCTGAGATCTTCTGCTTTCCGTTGCAGAAGGGCCTGCCAGGGCTATCGCCTGCCGGGCGAAAGTTATACCGCGTTCCTTGTTCGAAAGAAATACCGCGGCCCCGGAACGTAAAGGGCAATAGAAGGAACATGAATGCGTTTTAGTCACTGCAAGTCTGACACTGCCCCCGCTCCACCCAGAGCGGGGGAAGTTATTTGATGCTTTCCCATCCGCATAAAGAAAACCTTGCTTTCCTAGGTTGATCCGTTGATGGGTGACCACCCAAAACATACCGAGTTTCCTCCGTGCCTTAGAAAGCACGGTAAGTGGTTGGTCCCTGTCAGTTGTAGTTCTTTGACAGTAGTTACAGGTAGGCCTGAAAGTCAAACTCACAATCATTGACCTGCGCACACGCCGCGCAATTGAGCTCAATTCATTCATCCATTTAAAACATTTAAGTGATAAAACAGATGAACGCGCAAAAACATTACCCTCCTTCCAACTATACAGTTTAAACAATCATGGCTTACGAAACTTGAGCGTTTGGATCATAAAAAAACAATTGAATATAAATATAGAAGGCCCTCTTACGAAATAAGGGACCACTTGAGACCTGACCTGAACTAAGACAGAGTTACATTCAACAGCAAAAGTTTAGGACAGAAGGACCATTGTTTCTAAAAAAACTAACTTAACTTAGCATCAATAGAAAATCCACACGTTTCGTAGAAATATAAGAAAAATATTTTTGAAACAAATGCTTCTGAGTTTTATAGCCGGGTGATATTTATTTTTGCTATTCTATATTACTCTTTGGCTAAGGTTGATCTTAAGCGATCTCTGGCTATATTTACCCCTCAAACAATGATAATGTCTACGACTAATAAAACCCTACTTTATAGGTATTTTTTGTAGCACAAAGTGACAAAAAAAAAACAAAATAATTGACAGAAATCTACAATAAGTACCAACATTGAAACGATTCATCATCTTCCGGTCTAAACGAATGGATGATGCTGGTCTGAATACCAGTATTTTACATGAAACCACTGCCTATCTGACCTCCTCAACGCAGGTAATACTGGATCGGCTTCCATTCTAACCGAATGCTGGTAAATACCAGTTAATATTGAAACGATTACCATACCTTAATCTAAGTTTGAGATAAATGCAGAATCTCCTCATCGCATCGCTTCATCACAACTAGTTCTTCTGCATGCTCATTTACACTGATCCATTTCTATTTAAGTTTTATAGCTCATCAGTCACATACGCCTGACAACTGGAACAACATTGAGGTGTTGGCCCACCGGCGCCCGCGCACGCGGCGTTCTTGTAAATGTCGTAAAACAGCCCTTTTGATGATAAGTGCTCTCGTTACAATATAGAACATATGGAAGTTGCTGAGAGGAGTTATGTGTGAGGAGCTTAAATAGATCTGTATGCCCCTGAAATTATTTTGACAGACATTGCATTATGTGAGGGTAAAACAACACAACTCATATCACTATACATATATTGTAACGCCCCGGCCTCGCACGGGTGCAATGTAGATACTATTATTATACATGTATATAAACCTTCTTCATGACCGCAACAAAATCTGTTGCGTAGTTTTAAAGATTAACCCCCGAATACTGAAACGTCACTCAAAATTCAATTCAATTCAATTATTTACTTAATGGCGTTTGTGGAAGGTCACTTAAAATGTAAGTACCACTTAAATTTAACAGATACTCAAAAGTGACGTTTGACAATACAAAATCTAAAGTTTAAGAGCTGCTCAAATGTTAAGCAGCCCTCAAATTTTGATTGACGTTTCAGTATTCGGGGGTTAAGCATACATAGGGACATACAGACAGAGGGAAGCCACTTTGTTTTATACTATGTAGTGATGCCATAGTAACTGTCTGTTAAATTTTCGCGTCTAAACTACTAAACCTATCATTTTGAAAGACATTGGTGCACGAGAATCTGGGAAACAAATGATATCAATAATTAAATCGTTAATAATTTTATTTACTAGCAGATTTTGACGCAATCTAGTAGCATTAAATTAAATGACAGTCACATTAATTAAAGCGGACTATAATAATTGATTGATAAAGCGCTAAGTTGTGATTGTCTATAGACTAATTTGATTAATTACTATTTGTGTGGGATTTGATTTTCTAAACACATCACATGTTGGAAGCACAGGGAGCTGAGAGCCCCAAACGACGTTAATATTGTAACTTAATTGGTGTTTAGTTTTTAACCTTTTGTGGTCCAAACGCTCGAGTCATGATGCCGCTTAACCAGAGAACTGGCGTTGTCGTTGGCCAAAAAATTTGCATTGACATCCAACGTGGTAATGCTGCTAGTTATGATGAAATATGTGATAATATAATTGATCTAAATACATATTTTCTCAACTTTTTCACAAATAACTCTGTATCAATGGACCACCTGACCGAACAAAAAAAAAAGAAATTACAAACAGACCCCACCATCATGATGAACACATACTTCCAACCATTCAGGATGTCACCACCACAAACATATCATTATACAACACTCATCTGCCCTCGTACTAACCTAGTGCTCAAATAGAACAATAATTATTGGTAAACAAAGCCTTCATTACCATCAGCTGCGCATGCGTCTCACCTGCGAGCTGTGGTACCTTCGAACACTATTATTACATACCATATGCTGACAGCCCTTTGAATACCATAGAGCTTTTTTTTTTTATTTCACAGAGCTTTGTAAGCAATAAGTTGTTCTTTAAGCAAGGGTTGTCTGTATTCTATTGAAATTGGAGTATAAATAAACGAGACTACTTAAGCTAAGTCTTCTTCATCTTATCAAGAGAAGAGCCACAGTGTTTTAAGGAAAATGAACTGTATATTTTAAATGTTAGAAAGACAACACAAAAAAGGTGAAAACAAATTTGGATTTTGTCTTACTACCCATTTTATCCTACACTGTGTTCCTCCTCCCCTTTATCCATCTAGTCTTCTATACGGCGTGTGATCTCTGGCCATGTTTGACAAAACAAACTATAACAACAATATAGTTCAAAAGAAGTATTAATTTCGAGCAACTTCAAAGCATAATGTGTTGTGGCAAACTTGTTATTGGTAACTTGTATACCAAAGAAATGCTACTTATATGAAAAGCTTATAATCGTACAGTCACAAGCAAAAACATGTATACACATACCAAATTTTAAAAGAGGTTTTTACGTAAAAAAAAACTGGTAACTACTCTGAGATAAGACTTATTTCATAATTTAATCAATAGAGTAGGAGGTACTTATTCGCTTTTGTTTTTTTGGTAAGTGTAAACATGTTATTGCTTGTAACTGTACATACGTCTAAACTCACACTAGTATCTCATAGAGATAAAAGCTCAACCCTACTCACATCATAATATAAAGACAGCCGCTTAACATCAGCGCAAAAAACGCGCCGGCATGCGCGCGCACAGCACGTGCGACGGACCAGGTGCGCGGGCGCAGGAAGCCGCGCTCAATCACTACCATCTCAACGCTTCTGTAGGGAACCGCTTAACTGAGCAGGTTTTTTTTAACACAAGCTCCGTTAGTATTACAGTAGGCATTTTTATAGGAAATGCCAATCAATGTCAGGAAAATAGATAAAAATTATTTGTACAAAGTCTAACGTCAATCAAAGATGGCGTCAAATTATGATGGTGGTGGTGATGTAAGTTAATTTTTGCTGATGCAATAATGCTGAAAACTTCACTGTTTATACTTCACCAGATTACAAAGAACCTATTAAATACATAAATTTTTAAAAACCGTTTTTTCTCCTGCAATTAATTGCCTTTTTAATATAAATCGCCGATTTGCTATGAACGCGAAGTTAACAAAGTTATGTCGTCATCACTGTCTAGCATTCAAAAGAGCTTTAAAAGTTATCCGATTACTCGCCAAGTTTTTACATAGATTAAGTTTATTCAGACCGATATCCCGTTTAATTTTTTACCCGTAAATAAATCCACGTACAACGATTTCACTGGAAAAAAAAACACATTTTACGATTGTCCAACTTACGGTTCGATGTAGCTAAAAACTTAATAATTTTTATGACATGAAAATACTAACAATACTACCACCTTTTTTGTTGTAACCTCTTAGTAGGACAACAGTTAAACTTATGATGAAAGGCTTTATTTAAAAAAAAAAAAGAGAAAAACTACAGCATATAGAGCGGACATCAATCAACCTGAATTTGGGATTTCGGTATATTTTTACGCAGTCAATAACCTCCAACCAGGTAATAAATCTTGCAAGACTGCGAGTCATTTGGATTCAGTATACGTCCACAATGTGTCGTATAAACTTGTCTTAATATCCCATTTATTGAATTATAATTGACACACATTGATAATATTTTAATTGCCTGCGCTAATTAAGTATACAACAGCTTTAACCCCAATATATCATTCATCACAAAGATTTTACGTCAGTGATTTGAACTGAAGCATTTAAAACGTGTTTATTGTATTATCTTTAATAATATTATAAAAGCGAAAATGAGTTTGTTTGTTTGTTACGTCTTCTCGCCTAAATGGCCCAACCTATTTTGATTAATTTTGGTACAGAGATAGCCGGGGCCCTGGAGACGGACATAGGTTAAAAAAATAGTGCGAAAAGGGGATGGAAGAGGAAAAAAAAGGAAAAAGGAAAGATATTTAGTAAGTTAGATAAAAAAAAAAAAACAAATTAACACAGCCCCATATAGAACGGAACCCTTGAGATATTTCCTTTTAGATTTTATACAGTTTCATTTATCTGCCAGTTCCGAAACTTCATTATCTGGTTAAACCATTATTGTAAGGCGTGTTGCCATGTTTGATCATTATATCTGCTTACGACATAATGATCATACAATTTATTGCCATAACAGTTATACTTGCAGCCGGGCAGCCCATTTATCTATATTGGCATTATTGGCTGTTTGAACGCATGCCTTTGCGTTTGTAAGCAGTAATTGAAAACCCATTCGTTTCAACTGTCAAACTTGAATTCAACAGTCAATGAAGATGGACGTTTAAAAACTGCTTATTTGACTTAAAAGGCTCGTACTTAAAAAACAATGTTGATGTGATTTCATTGTTTAATAATAAATTGCAAACTACTTCTGAGGAAGCCAGAAACTTAGCAATGGCTTAAAACTATTAGCTTTTCATAGGAATTAGTTTTTTTTCGTCAAATTTTAAAATTGATTAGATCATAAAAAAATTGATGATGAGAGCTTCCTTTTATGTTTGCAATCATTAAACGACAAAATAGTTTTAATGAGTTCTTTGGCAACACAAATTATACTAGGCGTAGTTCCATTTAGTCATAATTATAACCGGAATCATGAGAATTTACTAAAAAAAAGATGAAAGCGTTAGAAAAAACTGAGACGTAGCTACTATACCAACATAGCGGCAGAATGGAAATGATGCGTGCCATCTTAAGATCTAAACTTGAAACATTATTTTTTCTAGTAACGTTTTTTATTGCTTACAGATAACAACAGTCAGTTTTTCAAACATGTTTTACTGTGGTAGCCACTTGAACGTTTTAACCTAATGTTATTTTATTTTAGAATAGGATATAGACAGACCATTGTTTCATCGTTAGATACTACACATTTATAAAACAAAGACACGTGTTTACATAGGTATTAGGTGATACTTTTTAAAATAAAAAACAATTAAAAACTTGGACAATCCAAGCTTTACCGGACAGTACAAAACCAACAAACTGCCTTAACTTACCAAAACGGCTTTACATTCCATATTCTTAATTCCCGTATCAGAATGCTGAACAATTACGGCAACTGTTTACCGATTGGTCGCAGAGCACTTACGCAATTAAGGAAATAAGGAGACATTTGGTTCGTACAACCCAGATGTTCGAAAGCGCGACCAATTGCCAATAAACATGTTTCAGACGACCTACGCTACGCCACTTGAAATCATTTCTATTAACACAATGACAGGTTTGTTTAGACAGTGATATTTGATAGTATTGTCAGACAGTCTGTATTTCCTGACAGCTATAACCTGGGGGTCTTCAAGTCAAGAGTGAATAGGTTATTTCTAGGTAAGCGTGCTTCATCGTCGACCACATCATCACTTACCATCAGGTGTGATAGTGGTCAAACGCGAGCCTATCAATAATAAAAAAAAAAAGTACCAGTAGCTCTACCGTGAGTTGAAACCAATAGTATTTGTCGCTAGTCGACACCGACGCCGTAAATTTTTTGTATGGTAAATTATACAGCGCCTCTAGCGGTCACTCGTAGAACCAAAATCGGCAGTATAAGACATCAATTAAAAACCTATAGAATAGGAACTAGGAACATACAAACATCATAAAAATATTTCGTAGAATGTACAGACTTCATGAATAGAAAATCTTTCAAGATCAAAACCGGAACATAGGACCAAACTTTTTTTTCTTCTGACATCCTAAAATTAAGAGGTCTTGCTTGTTTCATCGCATACTCACGATAGTCCAACAATACAATCCGGCTCCACGGCAAAGCTGCGGGATAAGTTTCTACTAAATACATGAATATGCAGCCGTATTGTGTGCTCAACAACTTGACAGTTGTGTGCTAATTGACGCACGCGCATATACGCACTGCGCGAGCGCAACTTGTACTTTAGGAGTTGACTGAAGTAGAGATGGGTCCTGTCCCGAGTTAAAGCAGAAGATTTAACTTTTTTTCTATTTTTAACTAAAAGTCCATTTAAGGTAACTTGATTGTTAAGGTTATACAAAAATCATAATAATTTATTTACAGGCTTTGAATTCAATAAATACCTTTCTTAATTAATAACTAACGTGTTATTATAGCTAGCAATTTTCGCAATACACACAAGTTGTTTTGGAAATCTCACAAATGCTTATGCAGACAAGCAATTCTGAAAAACTCACTCTTCAAATCCCGGTTTTTTTGTAACAGCAGTATGTACCCGGTTTTGTACCTTCGTGACCGGTCTCATCTCGAGTAAGATTGGGTTGTTGTACGAACAATTAGCGATTGATAAACTCGCTAGCCAACATTGTACAACCGGCTTAACTTGCTCACTATTATTCCGAATTTAACTGTTTCTATGAGCAATGGCGTGTTGTGCTAGTTGACTCTAAGATAGTATTTTGAACGAACTCTAACTCAAATCATTTCATTCAATAGGGTAGTTTTCAGGGTCAAAGTAATAACATTCTATTTAGTCCGTCTTTTAATAAGGGGCACGTTGTATTGTACATTAGACCAAAAATTACAAAGATATAGCCCATTAAAGTTACGTGTGACGTCACTTGTTGCAAAAAAATACAGCAACGCGTGACGTTCAAGTATAAAAGACGGACAAAAATTTTTTTTTTTTGGAAACTAGCCTATTAAAGCATTCACTGGTACTTTTGTCACAGCAAGATTCAGTCTAAAATAAAAAGGCAAAGAAAATAACTGTAAGAAGAAGTACCTAGTGTAGATGGCCCATAAAAAAGCGTAGCTGTATGGAGAAGAATATTGTGGTTCCTAGTCTAAAAGTCAAATCAATCAACTAGCTCATCCCTATTATCTCCGCGTCTCGTTCCCCGCTCTAACGTATGTTTGACAAAAGGATTGGTCTTATTTTTGCGCCGTCAACTGAATAAAATATTTTATTGTGTAAAACAGGGATTTTATCTTTAGTTTAGCGAGTTCTAAATAATTAGCTTAAATTAAATGCTAGCGCTTGAGTGACTCATAAAAACCTTTCTACAATCAATGACACTCAGGCAGACACAAAAAGAATAAGTATTGTCATATTAGTCATTTATTTAACACTTAAGGTCACAAATATAGGTTCATTTAATAGTCTTGCCTGTCCAAAGCTCGGGTGTGTACTTTATTTTTCTTCATTAGACTTTTATTTTTAATTATTATACAGTTTATCTTTGTATAACAAAGTAGTACCTATTTAGACAATCTAATCAGCTTGTAAATTTCAACAAACAATACGGTTTTTTTTTCAAGTTTCTGAGAATTATAACAATTACACTCTGTGTGTGACATTGAACTTATCGCGTGTACAGAGTTACAGACAGACCGACTCTTTGCTCGTAATAATGAACTATTTTAATGTGAGTATGTTACATTTTAACTAAGGCGGCTTCATCTGTTTCAAAAGATATCGAGACCATGACCTTCCTCAAAAAGAGTCCTATGAATACGGTAGCAAATTGAACTCAATCGTTTTCAAGTTAAGTTCTATATTACATAAGTTCACCTACCGTGTCGATTGCGAACGTAGTTGTTTTTTTTAATTTAAATTCCAGACAAGCTTCTATATAAAGTCTGTCCGCAGCTTTGACCTTCAGGTAAAAAATTGCACCGTTCGATACTGCAGACATAAGTATTATTAAAAACCAATATTACGTCCTAAAATATTACTACTGTTTGCCAAACAAATAACTCTTTCTCAAAACCACACAAAAATCAATATTTAAACGTTAATTGGCAAAAGAATTTAAACATGGTATGTTTAGTTAGTAAAAAACCAATATGGCGCCACGGAAGGTCGGCATCGATTGACTGCGCACGCGCATGCAAGCAACATGACTCTACGCTGCACGTTACAGGGCTCGTTATGAGCTGCAGTAATATGAGAATCGTCTTATAGCTCAAAGGCGGACATTGTTGTTTGAAGATGCTTAGGGATGGCACAAGCTACAGACAGACGTTTCATTCACATTTTAATATAAAAAGCGTTTCAATTTCATTAATTCGTTTACTAAGTTAAATAACGCATAGCCTAAATCACTGGCTTTTTTTTTCAATGGGAAATCATCAATTGTCTTAAGGATGGAGCGGACAGGAGAGATTGCCAGACTTGGACTAACTAAAACCCATCCACTCCAGTTCCACCTGCAAAATCACTGGGTATTTGTAGAATTTAACCCCCTGAAGGAGTTATATAGGGGTTGAAAGCTTTGAAGGATTGAAAATGCGTCAATTTTTCATCTAAAATCTCATCGAGCTCAGTTTCGTGCCACCGAAATGGTTATTGAAAGTTTTACCACGATTTCGGCAGCGGAAAGCACATTCTAGAACAATCCGATTGCGGAGGCAATAATGTTAACTGAAAGCTTCTACACGATAACAGGAAACAGTTAATAAAAACATGAAAGGAACGCACGATTCGGATATCAGTTTCCGTCGAACAAAACGTTATTTAGCTTAACACAGCTATCGGAAAGTTGCCAAAGACTGAAGATACCGTTTATCTAGAGGAATGCAACCGACGCAATGTAGTAATTAAAGATTTTTTAAGAAATAATATATTGCATATAATTACAGTTCCATTTGTTGAGGAGGCAGGAAACATAAAGTCGTTACCGGATAGGCGGATACTACATCCCAAAGTTATTACAACAACAAAAACTGGTATGGTTAAATGCCAAAAATTGGCAATAGGAAACAATAATTTAATAGTCGGTTGTATTTAATTCACGGGCTTCTGTTCTTTATTAAAGTTACCTGTACGTCCTTCGATACCACACATATTTTTAACGAAAGTTCCCAACATATTAGATTTTAATGTTTTTCAAACTTTTTTTAAATAATTAGCATCCTGTGAAAGCCAAAACTGTTCTGCCTAATATCCTGCTTAAGGTGACAGCAACAACGTTCCTATCTCTAAAAACAAACTTCTTAGTGCGACAATAATTTCAAACCTCAATCTTGTCTGTGGGACAGCCCTGCTACATATACAGTGTGTATTCAAAGCGGCCGCATGCACCGGAGCGGTGTCACGACCGCCGCCTACCGACCTGCCCTCACGACCTTTCTTGGAATCTATAATTATTGCAGCACCCTGTTAATGATTTATCGCGGCACTTAATAATGGACAATACTTTGTATGGATGAGTGAGGGAGATGAGTGGTTATAATGATGTAATTTGACGAAGATGGTTGAACTTTTTAAAATATGTGATTTATGAAAATACCATTGCATTATGTCACGTCTGTAATCCCCAAGAGTAAGGTTGGGTAATATGCCAACGTTCCGTGAGCAATGTTTAAGTGTCTTTTTTTAAATAATTACTTTTATTATAAGCATTATAAAGGTTTTATATAGCTCGTAGCTATAATATAATATACAGCTTTGTTAGTAATCCTTATCCTTCCTATTATCCTTACTAATATTATAAAAGCGAAAGTGAGTTTGTTTGTTACGTCTTCACGCCTTAATGGCTAAACCGATTTTGATGAATCTTTGTACAGATTAAACGGAGTCGAACATGGGCTATTTAAAACAAAACAGATTGAGATATGAGGGAGAAAGAGGGAAGAAAAGGGAAAACTTAGCATTGCTATTACAATAAATCAGGCACGAGGGAAAACACTTCAGGTGGCAGGTACCTGCAAATCCAGAAAGGGGAACCGTGTTACCCCGAAGTTAACGCGAGCGAAGCCGCGCACAAAAGCTAGTCTAATATAAAAAAATCACGTATCACAATGTTCGTTCCCATACTCCTCCGAAACGGCACGACCGATTCTTTAAACTTTATTCAATTTAACTACACCCAAACAATGTCTCATTGGCGTGGTTTGCTTATGCGTGAGATGCGCGGCTGGGTGCGCCTGCGCCGCTGCGCGCACGCGTATCCAGTGGCCATTATACGAAACATATTATGTTATCGGTATCAGCAGAATGATCATTGTTTAAGGTTTCATGCAAAACGGTTTTAAGATTGTGTTTTAATCCTGTGTGCTAAATTAAGCTATAAGTCACATATAAGTAGTTATGAGCTAGGGATGTGATTACTGTGACTTTTCTCTGAACAATAACGACACTTTTTTTAATGTTAATGTTTTGGAACGTAGTTCCTTATCGCGCGTTGCAAAAAGGGGCTAGACGCAATTAAGATCAAAAATTGTAACGACACTTTTTGCTATAGTTGTAAGCTGTGCGCCGTGCGCGTGTTTCTCTGTCTCTCTCTCTCTCTCTCTCTCTCTCATAGAAAGCAAGCCAGTTATTTTCGTTTCGTCTTTCTACTTCGCATTGAACAGTGTGGTGTCGCGACGATTATTTTTGTTGAGTGGATACAGGTTTTTTGTACATAATAAATAATAACTTCTTTCCATCCGGGTGTCCCTTGACACATCTCAAGTTTTTTTTTAAATTAAATGTACATAGAACTTTTTAGTGCACATAGACAACTGTCGCAAACATGTCAACCTAGATGAAAGTAAACGCTTTGCAAGCGATTACGAGTCTTGCTAAATGACAAAAACTTGGAGACCACGTTATGCAAGCCAATAAACTCCAGTTACACACTAAAAGCAAATTTAAAAATACCCCATAAAGTACCTGATAACAAACAAAACAGAAAGATAAAATCTTCACATAAATCGCGTTCCCATATAAAAGCACGAAGCGTTAAAATCTCCAGTCGGCCATCATAATAACTTGTACATTAACATACAATAGTATTCACCCCACCGCGGATATAGCGTGATGGAAACGTTATATCCGGGCAGTGTCAATAAACAACTGAAAACTATGCAACATTGTATTGTTTGACGACACGGTTGGCGCAGTGTCTGAGCGATCGACTGCTGCGCTGCGTGTCGCGGGTTCGATCCCCGCACGGAACAAATATTTGTATGGCGTACAGATAGTCGTTCTGAGTCTGGCTGTTTGTGTATGTTTATCTAAATGTTTGTAAACGCACCCACGATACTGGAGAAATTCCTAGTGTGGGGCAATGTTATATAAATATATCTAATCTAAACTAATATTATAAATGCGAAAGTAACTCTGTCTGTCTGTCTCTTCTTCACGCCTAAACCACTGAACCGATTTTAATGAAATTTGGTACAGATATAGTCTGAGACCCGAGAAAGGACATAGGATAGTTTTCATCCCGGAAATCCCCCGGGAACGGGAACTATTAATCCACGCGCAATATATAATATATATTGTATAATAATAGCACCCTATTACTGTCCCACAGTTGGACAAAAGCCCCTTCTCAAGAGAAAAGGCACGAGCAATGATCACCACGCTAGCCCAAGACCGGTTGGCGATTTCAGACTTAAATTAATGACTAGCTGTCTTGCACGGTTTCACCCGCGTCTTTAGTTACTCCGCTCCCGTGGGTAGTAGCGTGGTGTTGTATAGCCTATATTACTGACTGACTGCATCATTCTCACATATTTTGTCTATTCTCTCTCTGATTGAAAAGAGTGTCCATGGAGTTCCTTACCCATTTTTCTCCATGCAGATCAACACTTTGGACAACTATAGCAAAAACAGTACTTTCACAAATTATTTTTCATTGTGTCTGGGACTTAAGCTTATTTTTTTATTGTTTCTTGACATTCAAAAGTGCATGTAATGGTCTCTCCCAGTAGTGAAAAATGGTTATAGTCGGTCCAGCAGTTTTGGAGTCTTCGATAGCGATCGAGCATTCGATACAAAAAAATCCTTTCTCTTTATACTATTACTAGCTTTCGCCCGCAGCTTCGCCCGCGTTAAATTTGGGGTAACACAGTTCCCCTTGCGCCTTATTGATTTGTAATAGCAACGTTAAGTTTTCCCTTTTCTTCCCTGTTTCTCCCTCACATCCCTCTTTTTTAAAATGAAAATTAGCTTATGTCCGACTCCTGGTTCCCAACTATGTATGTACCAAAATTTATCACAATCGGTTTAGCCATGAAAGCGTGAAGAGGTAACAAACAAACAAACAAACAAACAAACTCACTTTCGCTTTAATAATATTAGTAAGGATAAAAAAATGAGTAAAATATAT
Source organism: Ochropleura leucogaster (assembly GCA_958449745.1). NCBI lineage: Eukaryota > Metazoa > Arthropoda > Insecta > Lepidoptera > Noctuidae > Ochropleura > Ochropleura leucogaster. The sequence continues at coordinate 18,685,641 of OY288208.1, forward strand.
AAAGTCCAGGTTTCCTCACGATGTTTTTTTCAACGAAGTCTGTAATGTCTATAATTAACTGTAGTTGTGTTGTTGTTGTTGTAGTATTTTTTTATTCGTGTGTACTATAGGAATAAAAAAACACACATTGGTACTACTATTGGTTTCTTTAAAAGTTATCCCAATAATACGTTTTAGCCATAAAGGCAAGTGCTTCAAAAGAAAAAGATAAACGTGATCTCTAACTTCAAAAGATTCGTTTAAATAAAAAGACAAAGCACCAAAGTGGTAATAAGAACCGTCTGGTATTTATTTTTGGATTTACTGAACGGCTTAAGAGTTAAGATGATGCCCCTGTTTGTGACAAACAGTGTAGTAGCAGAGTCAGACAACTAAACTGTTTTGCACGTTGTATATTCCCATATCTCAGCGACCGAAAAGTCAATTATCCTGTCCCTAGTTTGTTTTACAACAAGTAACATTCAAAGATGCGCTATATAGCAGGATCTTAATGCCCCGAAAATTATTTGGCATAACACACTTCGCATAATGTTCTTTAATGTGGTTTAATTATTATGATATTGTGAAAGTTCCTACCATACGTGATATATTCTGCAATATAATTTAATAAGTTTTAAGTCATTTTGCTGCGCCCTAACAGGGTCATGTACTCACTAGTTATAAGCCTAATAAACGTGTAACTTTTTGTACATTGTGCATTTAATGAATAAATAAATAAACAAATAGTTTCCAGGTATAATAATATTTAAATTAATTTTATTGATGTTTATATGTATGTATGAATTCACAATTACATTCTTATAATATGGCAGAATTTTATTTGTCACAATTCTGTAAAATAAAAAATTCTGTTAATACGGGGTCTATAAATAAGTTCTCAAAATTATGAAAATTCGGGGTTGGACAGTTCCCCTTTCCTGATTTGCAGGTACCAGCTACCTGTAGTTTTCGCCCTTGCGCCTTATTTATTGTAATTGCAAAACTAAGTTATCCCTTTCTTCCCTCTTTCTCCCTCATTCCTCACTTTTTTTAGAATCAATATTAGCCTATGTCCGTCTCCAGGGCCCCAACTATCTCTGTACCAAAATTCATCAAAATCGGTTTAGCGATTTAGGCGTGAAGATGTAACAAACAAACTAACTTTCGCTTTTACAATATTAGTAAGGATTTATATATAAAGCGAGTATTTTCAATTTTAAAAGTGACTTATTTATAGTATGTTAGCACATGAACATGTGCTAGGGTGTCCTAGCACAAGTATAACTAAAATGCTACATGATAATTGTATTTTCGATTCAAACATTGACGTTTACGTTTACACAAAGTACTCGTTGATAAAAGTCTCTGGATACTTTTATTACCGTAAACCTAATATGGTAAGCTACCGTTCGAGCGCAACCTCGCTGATATTATCAACAAGATGATAAAGTAAACACTCCTTTCCAATTCACTTTATCCAATTACCATGTTGTGAATATGTTGGCCACATAACGACATACAAGCCTTGCGCCCACGGTGCGCCTACGTGCGTAACCGACGACTTATGTCATGTTAAATAACTTTTTGGTCCTTTGTAAAGCTGTTGTTATAGGTAATATTTTAACACTACGAATATTTTTAGATGTAAATTGTTGTTCTGTTTAAAGTATATTTTTTACAGTCATGTAAACTAAATGTTAATTGAATATGTACAAATATGACAATAGTGACACATTTGACATTAACTCTCTGCATTCTGCCATTTGTCGTTGAAATTCCAAGTTTGAAATCGCTTGTAAATATGATTTCCCAAACCGGGCTCTCGAGGACTTTCCTCGCAGTTAATATCATGAATTCTTGAATGTTAAACAAGGTCTTTACATCACATTATCCTTATATTGTATTATCAGGGTTATCCTTAATGCTCACTGTAGTTTGAATTCACCATCAAGTTAATATAGAATTGTACAATCATTTCTTTTGTTTTAAATACGACACGGTTGGCGCAGTGGCTGAGCGATCGACTACTGCGCTGCATGTCGCGGGTTCGAACAAATATTTGTATGGCGTACAGATAGTTGTTCCGGGTCTGTTTGTTTGTGTATGTGAGTTTAAATGTTTGTAAACGCATCCACGATACAGGAGAAATCCAGAGTGGGGCAACGTTTTTTTAAAAAAAAGTGTAATCTGTTAAATGATCCTTAAGATACGCAGACGAGCCCTAACATTAACTAGTCCTTGTATTTCAATCAGGTTCACCCTCAATACTCGTCGTGTGTGTCGCACGGTTGATCGCGTCTCCTGCAAGCCCTAGACAGATCTCCGGCGGCATTCCTCACGACAGCCAGACCATGACTGTGACCGAAATACTGAGATATTACTGATGAATAATAATCTTGTATCAGTTCTGCCAACGAAATGTCAACGAGATTATTTATCTGTGATTATTATACCGCTATTTGAAACATTGAGCAATCACGGATGTACTTTAAGCTTGAGTTCTTCAGTGATTATTTAAATGCTCGTAATTAGTATAGCATTTGGTCCTTATTTGGTCCTGGAATCCATTCATTCATTCGTTTCCTTCAATTAACTTGTCGAGACTTTGCATCCTATCTTTTTTCTCTGCCATATTGGTTAGGAATCTTGAGAACCGTAAGCATAAAAACTTGTATCTCATTGGGTACATATTAGAGGTTAATTATGTAGCATCCAATTATACAGGCACGAACTTAGGCGCACAACCTTCGGAACCGGTTGAGAAGTAGTCTATGTTACTGCAGTCAGGGTGGGTTTGATTTACACTCATGGATAAAGTTTTATCTTTTAAACCCCAGAGCATAAACACTCGTTACATATAACAATCAAGCGCTTGTCGTAAACGCCAAGCCACCTCAATTTTTGACACATATATTTTGTGACGTTTAAGCAAACAATATGTGTTTTCCACCCCCAGAAACTTGGAAGTTTTAAATAAGTAAATCTTCTACCTACGATTTAATTGTGGTCTAAAGCATTTCTGCAATGATAAAATAGATGAAACGCGTTAAAAATCAATTAAGTTTAATAATTTAAAACTTTAGCAACATTTTGTAAAATATTATGACAATGACGGAAAATAATCTGTTTCTTACTTGACGAAACTTGAATTTCTGGGTACAGAAATGAGAAAAAAATGGCACGCTACAATGATTTTAATTACCTACTTATGCTCAATCGCTCATTACGCTAAGGCTTCATACAATTAAGGAACTAATTTGTATATAAAGCATGTTTTTATTTAGACACCGGTAAAATCTCATCAACCTCACATTTGTTTTAAACAATGCGTCAAAACAATTAACAATTCATTATAAATAAGCGACGTCGCGAACAAAGAACATTTTATTTTAGATAGCGTTACCGTTAACCGTCTTCAAAGAGGAAGGAGGTTCTCAATACGTCAGTATTTTGTTAGAATAATGTAGAAAATAAGTTAATATTACTTTTGTATTTTGTTAGTAATTTATGGTCAATAGTATAAGTAGTTGCGATGATGCCTTTTAAGTTGGTACGACTGTCATCATAAACCATTGACCACTAGATGGCGCTTCTTTTGTTTGATATGTTTCCATTTTATCAATTCATTTTAAAATAGAATTGATATTCATAATAACGTTTAATTAATTCCTGAAATATTATATTACGATAAATCGAATACGTAAAACTTAATCTATAATTGTTTGTCGTATATTCATATTACCCGGTTGTACCAACCAAAGTGGCGCGCAACATTCGAGTTGTCAGTGTGGCGCGTTAGTTTTAAATTTAGTCGGTTATGATCGATAAGTAAGCAAGGACATATTGTCGGGCCTGCGCTAGCCTGTTATACTTAAGTATTAACGCTGTAACAACGACATTGTAAAACCAAATGATTTAAAAGAGTAACCATGGAGTTTCTTGCCGGTTCTTCTCCATGGAAACAACCAACCCGAACCGTGCACTAGAAAGTCAGTGGAATAAAGTATTTAGTTGAATTTAAAAGTGAGTTTTACTGTACGAGTCCAACATATCAGAAGTGGGATAGCACTAGAAACAATTAAGTATCTCAGTGTTACCGAACGCCCAGCAAAGCGCAATATTAAGGTACAGTTTCTTTTATCCGTTTATAAATTCAATCAAATGACCAGCAGTTAGATAAATAGTGTAACTCGCTTGATATCTTATTATACGTAGGTATAATAAAGGGAATGGTAATAATAATGCTAATAACATGGAGTGATATCTTAAACGAAAAGCATTAATTAATATTTTTCCCACTGGTTAACTTTTGGAATGAATACTTGTATGATTTGTTTTTATAAATAAAACACAGATAATTGGGTGTGTGCGTGTGTTTATTTTTATTCCATAATTGTAATGAATACTTGTATGATTTGTTTTTCGGAGCGTTTCGAGGCGCAGCCAGAACGGTGCGAGGCACAGCCGCAGAGGTTCGAAGCACAGCCGGAGCGGTTCGAGGCGCAGCCGGAACGGTAAGAGGCCCAGCCGGAGCGGTTCGAGGCGCAGCCGGAACGGTACGAGGCGCAGCCGAAACGGTACGAGGCGCTGCCGGAACGGTTCGAGGCACAGCCGGAGCGGTTCGAGGCACAGCCGGAGCGGTTCGAGACGCAGCCGGAACGGTGCGAGGCGCAGCCGGAGCTGTTCAAGACGCAGCCAGAGCTGTTCGAGACGCAGCTGGAGCTGTTCGAGGCGCAGCTGTGGCAACTCGAGGCTTTCTCAAGGTGTAGGTAACATTGCCGAATAGGTCAGTAATCAGTTTTTACTGGCGCAAATGTTAAGAGACGTCATTCAGACCATGTAAACTTATGGAAGCCATGAATGCTTTCCTGTTTTTAATGTTATTTTAGAATTGGATCCATCAACATGAAATCAAACATTGTGGATATGCAAAGTAAACGAGTGTGCACAAATTTACAACATGTCAGACAGGTGAACAAGTCGCTACGAACTAGTACAAACTGCCAAAACTTGTAGGTTCGGTGCAAAAATGGTACCAAGAGCTTCCCAGTGTAATGTTTTCCTGTAGACCTACCATCGACTTTTTTTAGTTGCCATTCACTTCCGATGCAATCCAGTATAAGTACCTAAACTAAATCATGCAGAGCGTACCATGAAGTGCCTTTAGCTGACAGGCGTTTGAATCGCTCACGGACTAAATGAAAGATCGAAATTTGTCTGTGGTCCGCGGTGTGAGAAAGAGCTGACGCTGTAAAGTCGTAACATAAGTCTGTCTCTTTTACTCGCACCATATGCGTTGCGTTTCGAAACCTCATCTGTATAAAAATTACAAAAAACATTTTTAAATTACGTTTTCTAGTGTCAGATTATATACTTATTAGTAAGTATAATTTTAGTAGTAAATGATAGTAGTTTAAATAATTATTTTATTTAGAAATATCAAAGGTTTGCTTATTGTTGTTGTTAAAATAAATTGATTAAGACGAGTTAGGAACGCACCTTCACTTATGTCGGATTTGACAGCTGTTTTGAAAGTTGAAATTGTTGTTGCTTAATTACTAAATTTTATTAGTATTATTTGAAGTTATATTAATTAGTATTACGAATAATGGCATAAGTATTCTTTTGGAGTTTACGGTAATCAGGAAATTGGGCAGTATTCAACTGAAATACTTTGAATTACGTATATTATCACAATTTTTATAAAGTTATTAACAAAACGACTCACTTCACGCCAAGAAATAGCAACTTATAATATGAATTGCTTAATTTGACACATAAGCTATCCAATTTAGGTTGATAGGTCACGTTATGGTATGAAAAAAAGAATGAATGAAAACAGTTTGCGATCCAATTGCCGACTTGATTTGGCGTTGCTTAAACTAGATCGTATTAAGGATATTGTGGTATGAAATGGCAAAACAGTTTATTGTAGAACATCAATTGAATCGCAATAACAGTTCATGGTAGGCCTCCTAGTCTGAATGGCAAAACAAACTACACATGCTTGCTTGTAAATCGCGTTTAGGAGATACATTAGAGGAATATTTTCATGACTAAACAGTTTTACTTAATCGATATACAATTACGTGCAAGAATGCCATTGATTGCATACTTTTGGGTATCGAAGATCGTTCTATGAGAACTTTTGCGGAAGCAGTCCAGTATTCTGATCGCGATAAATTACTAGTTTATTTGAAGGGGGTTAAAACTAACAAAGAAATTGACAAAACGGTGCAGCAGGCTAATTGATAATGAAACCAATATGTCAGAAACCACAGCTAAATGCTATAATTGTGGCGAAGAAGTCACCCATATTATAAGTGTAAACAAGCAATCAAACGGTGTACTGCTTGTAATTGTAGTGTATCGTAGGGAAAGATAATGAATGATAACACTATGTTGCAACTTGTATGTTTCGATTTATTTCTACTATTTTCTTGGAACTGGCATGTAGTGGTTGATCTGCCTCTTAGTTTTATTAATTTGACCAATCACAAAGCTTTACATAAAAATGGAATATTCTTAACGGAGAAACAAAATGGACGAAGTTTACAAATATAGGTGGCGGCAGCGCGCCTTTCAGTCCAGCGGTGTATTGTGTTCCACGATGTATTGGTATACAGCTACAGTGCTCCCAGTCTAGCGAAGCGTACAGGCGTCTTCACGAGTCTGTCAGATTTGGTTCTTAGACGATGGCTTGTGTATTGCGTAGGTCAGCGTCTTGTGGTCGATAAACACTATCAATTCTCTTCCTTCGAAAGTATTTCTGAAGCGTCTGACGGCCTTATAAATAGACAAAATTGTCTGTCAAACGTACTGAGCTGAGTTTCTGAGAATTTCTTTGAGGGATAGCTGAGAGGAACCCACTTGTTGTTGATGCGCTGTTGTAGTACGGCTCCAGCACAGTTGTTAGACGCATCGCACATTAGTGACATAGCTGCGGTTGGTGACGAGTGAGCAAGTAAGGTTGCGGTTTGTATGCTAGCCTTACATGACTCAAAAGCTGTTGATGCTTCCGCTGTCCAGCTATCTTTGTCTTGTCACGATTCTTACAGTTGTGTAGATATGCATTAAGAGGTGTTGTACATGCGCGGCGTTTGGAATGTTGTCGCGATACAAGTTCACCATTCCCAGGAAACTAAATAAGATATAATAAGATCTTCAATGGTTTCAGGCCTAGTGTAGCCAGTGATGATTTTAACTTGTATCTTTCGGTGGTTTGATTCCTTTGGATGGTGTGTCATAGCCGAGAAAGTTAACGCTTGGTTTTTCAAAAATACATTTTGATGGTTAGTTGTGATTCCATGGTCATGTTATCTTTGTAGGACAACTTCAAGTCTTTCTTGTGCTGTTTCGCTTTGTCAGATTCTATGATTACGTCATCTATAAATGGGAAAACGTAATCCAATCTACTCATCATACGATGCATGAACCGTTGAAAAGTTTGTCCTGCATTTTTTGTAACCTGGACACATTCGAGGGTATTTGAATAATCCGAATGGCGTTATAATGGCTGTCTTCTCAATATCTGGTTCTCAGCGGTTGGCTGAGTTTGCTGTGGTTACATAATAAAGCAGGACATTTAGTTGACGATTGCCCTGCTAGAAAGGAGGACAACAAGGTTTTAGGCAATTTATTGGCCTATCAAGTCTCTTACGCCGTTTTATAAAGGGGTTTCTCATGAGGTACCTGTTTGATTGATTTGATTGTAAATGTGGTATTGAGATTAAGTACTGAGAAGTAAACTGATCAAAAGAGTTAATGAACCTCTTAAAGATGAACTTTGGGTAGTTGTCAAATCACTGGGCATGTGTAGAGGTCCCAGTGAAATGACTTAGCAGTACCGAAGACGTGAAGGAGCTTCAGTATTGATCGTTTATAGTAGTTGTTGTCAAATCACTGGATATTTGTAGAGGTTCCAGTGAAATGACTTAGCAGTACCGAAGACGTGAAGGAGCTTCAGTATTGACAGTTTATAGTAGTTGTTGTCAAATCACTGGACATGTGTAGAGGTCCCAGTGAAATGACTTAGCAGTACTGAAGACATGAATGGCCTTCAGTATTAATAGTTTATTGTAGTTGTTGTCAAACCACTGGACATTGTGTAGAGGTCCCAGTGAAATGACTTAGCAGTACTGAGGACATGAATGGCCTTCAGTATTGATAGTTTATAGTAGTTGTTGTCAATTCACTGGACATGTGTAGAGGTCCCAGTGAAATGACTTAGCAGTACTGAAGACATGAATGGCCTTCAGTATTGACAGTTTATAGTAGTTGTTGTCAAATCACTGGACATGTGTAGAGGTCCCAGTGAAATGACTTAGCAGTACTGAAGACATGAATGGCCTTCAGTATTAATAGTTTATTGTAGTTGTTGTCAAACCACTGGACATTGTGTAGAGGTCCCAGTGAAATGACTTAGCAGTACTGAGGACATGAATGGCCTTCAGTATTGATAGTTTATTATAATTGTTGTCAAACCACTGAAAATGTGTTGAGGTTCCAGTGAAATGACTTAGCAGTATTGAAGACATGAAGGGGCTTCAGTATTGATAGTTTATAGTAATTGTTGTCAAACCTTCGGAAATGAGTAGAGGTTTCAGTGGAATGGCTCAGCAGTACTGAAGACATAAGGGGGCTTCAGTATTCAGTATGATGAATTATTAAATCTTGTAAAAGCTTATTACATATACTAGCTTTCACCCGTGGCTTCGCTCGCGTTAAATTCGGGTTATCACGGTTTCCTTTTCATGACGTACAGGTGCCTGTTATCTGTAGTTTTTGCGTTTGTGCCTTGTAATTGCAATGCTAAGTTTTCCATTTTCTTCCTCATATCTCAATCTTTTTTTTAAATAGTCTTTATCCGTATCCGGGGTCCCAACTATTTCTGCACCAACATTTATCAATGTCGAAGACGTAACAAACTCGCTTTCGCTTTTATAATATTAGTAAGGATTAAATTCCCGAGACGTGAATTTGTCAGGAAAGGCCGACTGTTAGCTATTGTCATTATTTTATTTGATTGATCTAATTATAATTTAAAACATGTGAATAAAATGGTTTGGTAGTTTCAAGGTAGTAGCGACTTATACCACTAGTAAATAGGACGGCTTGGTGGTTTCAAGATAGTGGCGACTTATACCACTAGTAAATAAGACGGCTTGGTAGTTTCAAGGTAGTAGCGACTTGTAGGTACCACTAGTAAATAAGACGGCTTGGTAGTTTCAAGGTAGTAGCGACTTGTAGGTACCACTAGTAAATAAGACGGCTTGGTAGTTTCAAGGTAGTAGCGACTTGTACCACTAGTGAATAAGACGGCTTGGTAGTTCAAGGTAGTACTAGTAGCGACTTGTACCACTAGTAAATAAAACGGTTTTGTGGTTTTAAGGTAATAGCGACTTGCACCACTCATATATTTACACCAATTTATAATATTTAAAGTTGATTCTTAGTGTATTATGGTTAGGTACTTACAGTTGTAATTGCTTTGTGTTGTTGATTTGAATATTACCTGTATAACTGTATACAATTGAAATATTTTCAAATAAAAAACCATTTACCTAAATACGCGAGGACGCGTAAGTTACATGGATGGCCGAATGTTGGAATAGGGTGCAAAGTAGTAGCGACGAGTAACAAACTATTTCATACAGTTGGATGTGTTAGTCATGATTAATTAAGATATCCAGTATGGCTTCAATAGTTGCATTGTAACTGGAACAGTTGATTTAGATACGCAATATTGATTATTGTATATAATGCTATTCGTATACATACGCGAGGACGCGTAAGTTATGCGGATGGCCGAATGTTAGAATAATGTAGAAAATAAGTTAATATTACTTTTGTATTTTGTTAGTAATTTATGGTCAATAGTATAAGTAGTTGCGATGATGCCTTTTAAGTTGGTACGACTGTCATCATAAACCATTGACCACTAGATGGCGCTTCTTTTGTTTGATATGTTTCCATTTTATCAATTCATTTTAAAATAGAATTGATATTCATAATAACGTTTAATTAATTCCTGAAATATTATATTACGATAAATCGAATACGTAAAACTTAATCTATAATTGTTTGTCGTATATTCATATTACCCGGTTGTACCAACCAAAGTGGCGCGCAACATTCGAGTTGTCAGTGTGGCGCGTTAGTTTTAAATTTAGTCGGTTATGATCGATAAGTAAGCAAGGACATATTGTCGGGCCTGCGCTAGCCTGTTATACTTAAGTATTAACGCTGTAACAACGACATTGTAAAACCAAATGATTTAAAAGAGTAACCATGGAGTTTCTTGCCGGTTCTTCTCCATGGAAACAACCAACCCGAACCGTGCACTAGAAAGTCAGTGGAATAAAGTATTTAGTTGAATTTAAAAGTGAGTTTTACTGTACGAGTCCAACAATTTTTTGTAGGATTGTTCCCCGATTTCTTCAAATGTACTATACATATATGGACTATACGTTAATATCTCTCCGTAGCAATCGAAAATGAATGTATCAAATCTCTATAAGAATTTGTGTGACTACCACAACTAACTGAAATAAAAAAAAAAATTAAAAACTGAAATAAAAAACCTTTTTGTAAAAAAAACCGACTGCTAAAAAAACAATAAAAGTACAGAAAATAAATGTACTTCCGGAAATCGGTGGCTATAAAAAAACAATAAGTATTTAAGATTAATTTCCCGCAAGAAAAAAATATTGTTTCCGTCTACTACTTATCATAAAATCCACAGGAAACTATTCCATGAACAAATACTGAACATTTTCACAATGGTACGCGTACAAGAAACTGCAGCAATTACAAGGGCCCATTACAGTAACATGTTCATCTCATCAATTAACCGCCATCGTTACTAGATCTGTAATCAGTCGACAGCGTCTCAATCAGACATGCTGAGCTGAGGATGATAAAATAAATAAATATCTTGGGACAACTCGCACACGGCTATCTGATCCCAAGCTAAGCAGAGCTTGTGTTATGGTAACCAGACAACTGATTTACATACTTATATGATTTATAAATACATACATATTATAGATAAATCACAGTCAGACACAGAACAAACAATCATGCTCATCACACAAAGTTTGTCCTGGGTGGAAATCGAACCCACGACCTCCGGCTAAGCAGTCAGGGCCACTAACCACTAGACCAACGGGCCGGTCACGGGATGTGACACGATTAGCTGCTTCGCTTCTATTTTAACAGAAAAACAACTTTCTTTTAGACAGTTATGTATTCCCAGAGTTAAGCTATACATTTGACACCTATTGGACCACAAATACCTCTCATCCTTTCCTCGAATCGACTATACTTAGTAATATCGACATTTACGGCAATATTCAATATTCTCAGAACAGCTTATTATCATGCGCTTAAAATCCTCTGTAGTAGAGGTGAATGCTTGCGACAGTACCTATAGTTCCGAGAACTTCTGACGTTTAGAGGTCACCACTGCTCGGAAACTCGTGCGCAATGCGCCCGCGCAGCGTGGAGTGTTGATTAATGTATCGAAATGTCAATCGGTACGTAATGGAGATAGTGGTAGTAATGTGTAACCTAATGATATTGTGTGATTGGCAATGAATGTTGAATTGCAATGTCGGGGATTGGTATAATATTATAAGACTTATGAATTTATTTTACAGATTACTGACAAAAAAGGTAGTATTATTAAGTTAAATAATAAGACAACACCACGCTTGGAATGACTAAAAGGTAAGTGGAGATGTAGGAACTTGCACCCATATTTTGCTAGTAATGTTTTGATTTCCATGCCATAGGGGAGGAGCTTCCTGTCGGGGTTGCGGGTTGTTCGAAAGAGATACCGAACATAGGTGGGTTTTAGACAGTAAAAGTCTGACATTGCCCTCGCTGCACCCAGAGTGGGGGCAAGTTATTTGATGATTTCCCATCCGCAAAAAAATATAAAGGGACGAGGTTATTGTCATCAACCGAACTTAAATGCTGACTTCTGTTCTACTATTGAGGTACTGCCCTACCCGGGAACGGTTCAATACTATACACAGATAAAACAATACATAGAGCACGTTTATGGTACATAATGACCATAGTGCTGTCAGTGACCGTACAAAACAAATGAACAAAGTCTGCATGACTCATTCTCAAACTTCCTTATAAGACGATTAACTAAATAGAGACAAATCGGACTGATGACGTCACTTGTTAGGACAATTTAGCCGAAGTACTTAATGTCATGTGACCATGTCGCTATCTCAAGATCTGCAACCGAAAAGCACTTTAATTAATTTGGGCTCAGACGGTTTATTTTTGCTTGGATGGATTGTTTTATTCATTTGGCATATATTTTTGAAACGGCTGGGGTTTAGCTACACCTGTGCTTTTGTTAGTGTTTTTTTTAAAACGTTGCCCCACACTAGGAATTTCTCCTCTATCGTAGGTGCGTTTACAAACATTTAATAAGTTCACATACACAGAAAGCCAGACCCGAAACAAGTATCTGCAGGTCATACAAATATTTGTTCCGTGCGGGAATCGAACCCGCGCAATATTGTTATAGCAAAGCTAAGTTTTCCCTTTTCTACCCTCTTTCTCTTTTATTTCTCACTTTTTTTAAAAGAAAGCCTATGTCCGTCTCCAGGGTCCTAACTATCTTTGTACCTACCAAAATTCATCAAAATCCAGTTTAGTTATTTAGACGTGAAGACGTAACAAACAAACAAACTAACTTCCGCTTTTATAATATTAAGTAAAGATTGTCAACTATCAAAAGATCAACTTTTCATGCAAAATAGACATACTCCTACACCCCATATAACATGTGTTGACTCGAGTAAAACAAAGGAAAACTGACAGTCAATGACAACAACATAGTTATCCATAACTAACTGTTTACTGATTAATTAACTCATAAATCTGCGCCGGCGCCATTTATGCGGTAGGCGCCACTCAATGCATATCCGCGCTTATCGCTTTTGTATTGGTATTTTATGAAAATATATGTATTGTAAATTTTCTTTAATGTTACAAATTACAACAGAGTGGTTTTGAAATTTTGGTTAACCCGAATTGTGACCATATAACTGATGAAGTAAGAGACAATAATTCAGCCATTACAGTCACTCTACGAAACCTCAATTAAGAATTATACCTTACTAGCTCTTTCCCGCGGCTTCGCTCGCGTTAAATTCGGGGTAACACAGTGTCCCTTGCGCCTTATTGATTTGTAATAGCAATGCTAAGTTTTCCTTATGTTACCCTCTTTCTCCCTCAAGTCCCACTTTAAAAAAACGCCTATGTCCGTCTCCTGGTTCCCAACTATCTCCGTACCAAAATTCATCAAAATCGGTTTAACCATAGCGTGAACAGGTAACAACAAACAAACTCACTTTCGCTTTTATAATATTAGTATAACCCCTATACTCGTAATTCAATTCTAATGCAACCTTATTATAAGTACCTTATTGTTCTATTTACTATACCGACACGGATACACAGACGGACAGACACAAGGTCGGCATAACGATTAATAGTTGCACAAGTTACTGCGACACATTATGTCTTGGACTATAGAAGGCAGGAAGAGAAGTGGAAACCATTTCCCCGTTGTCATTGCTTGTATTGGGACAATGACAGTTCGCACGAAGTTGCGTAATACGGAATAACAGTGCTTGAGGTATTTATTAGTTCCTTGACAAGTTTTTTTATTAATCATTCTAATCAGAATATTTAGCAAGAGGGTTTTTCACAGACGAAAGCAACGCGTGAAACTAAATTTTAATTGAAACCCGATTTCGGTCCCCAGTCAAACCCGGGCTTAACAGAAAATCGGGTTTCGATGCCCTAATTTTAATGGAATGAATGTTAAAAACTTATTAGCCTACGTATGAATTTAATTTGTGTAATCACAAGAAATGTGAAGAAATTTTACAACAGATAAAAATAAAGTTTCACCGGTCTGATTTTCTTTTAATATTTTTTATTATAACTAATAAATTAAATCCAACTTTAATTATAGGCTATCCTTATACTTGATTTTTTAAATAGGCGCCGCGCGGTGCAAAATTACTAGTTATAAAATTAATCAGTAGGCCATATTGGGTTTATAATATGTATAATCAACAGGTTTCATGATTATAATTTTCATAGCTCATGAATTTTATGACGTAATTTATTTTATTACGTTGTGAAAGATGAACTAGATAGTTTTTAGATAATCAGCGTTTTCGGTGTTAGAAGAATGTCGAACCCAGGAGATAGCCCCTTCGGCCGCAGCAAATTGGTAAGACGAAGTCCCCCACCGACGCCGCCGCATGCCGATCAAAATCAGACGAGAGAACCAATACCGCCAGCAGCCACGGAGAACGAACTACCGGCTGAAGTCGTTTCTACGTCGGAGATTCAGAGATGGCTAGGGTCCATCGACACAATTTTGACTGAAATTTGCTCGATTGTGGCGGAGGGAAAAATGAATTCCGACCAAAAACTCCGTGTCACCAATCTCTGTCGAAAAGTGAACCATGGGACGTCTCAGATGGGTGTGTTGTACCAATCTCTGAAGCAAAAGTCCATCCAAGCGCACACAACCATCCAGCACCTTCAACTGCAGCAGAATGTTGCGGATTCTCTCTGTCAATTCAAAGAAGTCGTGGAAACGAAAATGAGCCGAAACGAACCAGCAAATACTTCCTATGCTAGCATGGTGAAGAAAGGCTCTGATAAATTTATACGCCCACTAAATATCAGTGCAGTCGCTATTTATCCCAGCGACAAAACTAAAACCAGTGACGACACCAAAACGTTGGTACAAAAAATTATCTCGCCTGAGGAAATGAAACTCCATGTCCGCGGACTAAGAAAAATTAGAAACGGAGGCGTCATCATAAGCACCGATAATAAAGACGACATCGACAAATTAAAAAGCTCACAGAAGCTAGTTTCCTCAGGCCTTACAATTGAAGAGCCATCCAAACGCCGTCCTAGGATTGCTGTTATTGGTGTCCCCGTTGCTCTAACAGAAAAAGAGGTGTTTGATTGCATTTTCTTGCAAAACTTGGCCGATAAATTGCCGAACATCACTCGTGAGTCCTTCGTAGAAACTATAAAATTGAGCCATAAGTCAGGAAGAAAAGAAAGACCTACTTGCAACTACATATTGGAAGTTCCTGCTAATATCAGGAAAGTTATGATTGATCAAGGAAGAATTTTCATAAATTGGACCTCATGTCCAGTAAGAGACTTCACTATTGTGACCAGGTGTTTTAACTGCCAGCAGTTCGGACATGCAGCCAAATTTTGCAGAGAAACGAGCTCTACTTGCAACTTCTGTGGCGAAACCGGACATTCTTTCAAGGAGTGCACTAATAAAGATTCTACACCTCAATGTGCGACCTGCAAACGCTTCAAGAGAAAGAATGATCATCCAACTGGTGATGTAAATTGCCCAGCACGTAAATATGCAGAGGACAACTACATTAACTCTATTGACTATGAGGGCGCCTAGGAGCGCCGCCGAATAACAAGTTAATTAAGCACATAGACAGTAGGTTAACCTTTACATATAATTTCCTTTTTATGGCCAATCAGCTAATTTTTGATCTAGATAATTTTTCCGTGTCTGAAGCAAAAACTTGTAATGTGGAGGAATGCAAAAACATAGTCTATACTGGGGATAACACACTAAATATGCTTACACAAAATATTCGTAGTATAACCCGAAATTTCAACGGTTTCCAAGTATTGCTGCAAGATCTTGATATATGTTGCGACATTATCGTTCTAACAGAATGTTGGTTGTCCAAACAAACGGCAAATTTACCAACTCTCGATGGCTTTAATCTTCACAAAAGCGATAAAACATTCAACCAGAATGATGGCGTCGTAGTTTATATTAAAAATAATTTAAGAACATTAGTAGATGAACCTTATTTTCCAGACTGCAACTGCTTAATAATTAAAATTATTCCCGATACAGTAATATTGGCTATTTACAGGCCTCCATCCCAGGGTATTGATGGGTTTTTGGACTCGCTTAACACTAACTTAGGTAAATTATCTTCATTTAAAAATATCATACTGGTAGGTGATATCAACATAAACACAGCTGCTGTAAAACTCGACACTCATGCACATAAGTATCTCAATATTTGCTCATTTCATGGTTTATTACCAGCTCATTATCATCCAACCCACCAGAGTGGCTCCTGCCTAGATCATATCCTTATAAAATCGAAAAGCCCATCAAAAACGTTGGTTACTAATTCATCCTTGACCGATCATCAAGCTGTTTTACTAACGTTACAAATAACTTCACCTAGAAATAAATGCATGCGTAGCTATACTAAACTCAACATGACGAGTCTCGAAACTGACTTACGCGGTATTAATTTTGACCCCGTTTATAACTCACATGACCCAAATGATTCCCTACAATATTTTGTAGATTTATTGCAATCTGCGCTTAGGAAAAATACGTTTACCAAAATAATACCTAGCAAGTATAGTAACATTAAACCATGGATTACGCCCGGACTGGTTCGCTGTATCAGACAAAGAGATAAACTCCACCGAAAATCGAAAAATGCACCGGATAATAAACTACTATCAATTACATACAAAAGGTATAGGAATTTCTGTAATAATCTGTTGAAGAAGTTAAAAAACCAATATGATCAGAGTCAACTACAGAAAGCAGGTAAAAACAGTAAGCTTATATGGAAATTCATAAAAGCTAACACTATTAGATCAAAAAATTCCGAACCAGCCCTTGATCTTCTATCTTTTGAGCTAAGCCCTACCGAAGCAGCAAATAAAGCTAACAACTACTTCATTAACGTAGGAAAAACCTTAGCAGAGAAAATCTTACTTTCTAGTAATTCCATTCCAAGCCAAACTATGACATACGCAACACAAAACTCTTTCGTCTTATTAGATACCGATGTTAATGAGGTAGTAGGTATAATAGATGGATTAAAGGAAATTTGTGCCCTAGGGTGTGACGACATACCTAATAGCATACTCAAAAGATTTAAAAACCTCATTGCCCCTCCTTTGACACACATTTTTCAGCTATGTTTAACAAAAGGAGTATTTCCTAAATTGCTTAAAAAAGCCCTTGTTACCCCTGTGTTTAAAGCTGGAGATAAAAGTTGTGTAAACAACTACAGGCCAATTTCGGTTCTAACAGGCCTCTCAAAGATATTAGAAAAAATTATAAACTCTAGATTAATAAAATATCTTGAAAGTAATAAATTGCTTTCTGATCATCAATTTGGTTTTAGGCCTAAAAGATCTACAAGCCAAGCTGTTCATCGTCTGACTAATTTTATAAGCACTAACCTAGATAACGGCATGCACACAATAGGGATATTTTTAGACCTAGCCAAGGCTTTTGATACAATTTCTTGTACCTTACTTTTATCCAAGCTGGAGATGATGGGAATACGGGGTGTACAATTGCAACTGTTGTCTGATTACCTCAGCGACCGCCATCAGTGTGTAAAAATAGGTCAGTGCATCAGTTCTGAGCTTAAAAATACCTGTTACGGAATCCCACAAGGCAGTATTTTGGGTCCTACCTTGTTCTTAATATATATAAATGACCTATGCAATTTGACACTCCAAAATGGCGTCATTATGTCATATGCGGATGATACAGCTCTACTGTTCGCAGCTAAATCAACAGTCGACGTCTATGATGTTGCACAGAAAGGTTTCAATACTGTGTCTAACTGGCTTCATAAAAATCTCTTAACACTAAATATAAACAAAACAAAATACCTATTATTTACAATGAGAAACGCTTATCCAACTCTTACTAATCTAAGCATTCAAGCGCATAACAATTGTAATTTACATAATGCTGACATTGCATGCACTTGTCCCACTTTAGCGAAAACAGACCATATCAAATATCTAGGTATTACGATTGACTCAAATCTGAACTTCCGCAAACACATCGATTTATTATGCACCAGAGTGCGTAAACTAATCTACATTTTCAAAAACTTACGTCACATTGCCCATTTTCGATTAATTAGGCAGGTTTATTTGGCTTTGTGTCAATCTATTATTACCTACTGCATAACATCCTGGGGTGGTGTCGCTAAATCAATTTTGCTGCCCCTAGAACGCGCCCAACGAGCAGTTTTAAAGGTTGCTACTTTTCGTCCTTTCAGATTTCCTACACATCAGCTGTATATAGCATGCAAGGTGCTAACAGTGCGTCAATTGTTTGTTTTGAACGTAATCTTATTACAACACACTGAACTTTATTTTAACCCAGTACCCTCAGATAGGAGGAGAAAAGATTTGGTTTGTGCTAACCTTCGGACGAAACATGCTTTTGCTAATCGTTTTTATTTATTTTTGGGACCCTACTTATATAACCAGTTTAACAGAGTACTAAATATTTATAGTTTAAGTTATAATAGGTGTAATCTACTAGTTCAGGAATACCTGGCAAAACACAATTATGCAGACACGGAAAAACTACTAGAAATTGTAAAATAAAGTCTGAATGTACACACTCTAATAAAAGTCTCACTGTTTACCTAATCTACTCTATCTACTTTAACATTATTCGTTAATTTATTTTAACATAATATTATATCTTACATTCGATAAAATAACATAATATTTAATATTATATACCTAAATAATTACTTGATAAGTCGTTGAAAATAATATGTCTTCTCTATAAGTTAGCTACTAAGAAATTTACTAATGTCCTCTTTTTAAATGTATGACGTAAATTGATGGCCTGAAACACAGGTTTTCATAAACCTAGATCAGGCAGGTCTAAATTATAGTTAGAATTAATTTTCCTCTATGACGATTAATGTAAATCATAGTTTTACTTATACTTGAATAAATTTATTATTATTATTATTAACTTTATTATTAGATGCTTCTACGTTATTGACTGCGTCATCGTTGCTGTACAACTTTAGACATATTGTCAATTTACGCTTCCTGCTTTGGATATTCCAAGACTTTAAAGTGGCGTAAACGTCATAGGCTTGTTTTGTAAATGATTTCGTGGAAAACCCCTTTTGAGTCAATTTATTTTCAACTACAATTATATTCTTGGTAATGTTTAATACATTTGGACCTTTGACACAAACGAACAAGATTTCAAGTTCAAAGTGATTGCCAATTACCGATTAGAAACTTTTCAATGCAAAATCGTAGAAATCGTACATATAATAATATTCGTTTATTTTCGTTGGATCCCAGTTTTTGATCCCACTTTAATATTTTTGGCGTTGGATCCCACAAAACATTATGATATATTTCCGTTGAATCCCAAATTTGAAAAATACTAAAAAAATACGTTTTATTGCCATTGAATCCCAAAAACTATTTCCGTTGGATCCCAGATGTTTAAAAACATCTGAATGCGGGTACATCCAACAACAAAATCACAATAATATTTTAAGGCGAAATTTTGTATGTATGTTTGTTATTCCAACACGCTCAAACTTCTAGACTGCTTTGGATGAAATTTGGGTATGTGGATAGGTTATGTTAGAATAACGGGTGCCTGCCGTTTTTCCGAAAAGATTTTGACAAAATTCCATTACCCAAACAAGTTATAGGAACCGGGAACTAGGTTAGGTTAGGTTAAAACTGTGACCTCCTACGCACGAGCAGAGCGAGCGGAGCGAGCGGTGCCGCGGCAGCGGCCGGCGAGTGCCACAAACGACCTGCATTTATAGAAAAAAATTACATCACAAATAAACTTGATTATTTTTAACTCATGCCAGTCTAGTACTATTTGGAGTACTTACATCATTTGTCTTATTTATTCCCCAGTGGCAACAATCCTAAAAAATCCAAATTACACACACGGTGTTTTTGAAATATTTAATATAAGTAAATCACTTTTCTCTTGAAATGTACACATGTTGTCATAAAATGGGATTCAATGGTAATATCAAATGGGACCCATCGGTAATACCTAAAAAATGGGATCAAAAACTGGGATCCAACGAAAATAAATCATAATATTTAGGCGAAATTTTTTATGTGTGTGTGTATGATTTTTACTCTCTTAAACGTATACACTGGTTTGAATGTCTGTTATGTAGATAGTTTATACCCTGGATGTACAGAATAGGCTATTTTTGCGGGTGAGAACGCGGAGCACAGGTAATACACAAAATAAATTGCCAAGCCATCTTCAACTTTCTCTGAACAAAGAAGTCCTAAAGAAGGAGTAATGATAGAGCAAGATCGTATTCTCAGCTAACGTATATATGTGTGATTAAAAAAAACAAATAATTTATACAGAAATTCCAAAAACTGTAATTATCGAAAAGTTAACGATCATCTCTTGAGTTCCGTATCGTCACCAAATACATTTATGTGAACATAATCCACCAATCATTGGTGAGCACCAGACGAACTAGGCAAAGACATTTCAGTGGCAAGATCTCTGAGTGCATGGTTCACAGTTGCAGACTCACAAGTTAATGTCATCGGTGTTATCGAGTACCTACTAATGAAAAATGTGTCAATATTATGCGTCGGCATGACTCACCGTTGCGGTGTGTAGTAATGAATGATTTAATAACTGGCGTTTGCACGTGGCTCCGTAGCCAGCCCGTGGTATTAACTAACTACTATGGCGCATGCACGTTGTTGATAACAGTTCTTCGTTATAACTGTAAGCTTAACCTACCTATAAAACGTACTGGATAAGGATTATTATTACTAGGCAATACAATAAAATTCAACACGACTGATCGTGTGCAGATTTCAGATCAGAAGGGTTATGATAGTTGAGACCCTAGAGTACGGACATGGGCTAGCTTTTTTTTTAAAGTGGGAAATTCCCTCATTTCTCACTTTTATAAAAAAAAGTTTGAAAGTTTCAAGAAAGAGGGAAGAAAAGGGAAAACTGAGCTTTGCTATTACAATAAATAAGGCGCAAGGGCAAAAAACTACAGGTAGCAGGTACCTGTAAATCAGGAAAGGGGAACTGTGTTACCCCGAATTTAACGCGAGCGAATTAGAAAGAACAAAAAACAAAACTAAATTAAATGTAGATATATAACAATGTTCATTTAATCATTTAATTAAACAGTAAGCTATTTCATGTAAGTGTTAATGCGAATATAAAATACAATTTCCGTTCACCATTAATATCATGGCAAAATATAAATCCTTACTTTATAAAACTACGTAATTCGTTCCGCAAATCATACAACAACCAATAAATTAACCATACAAAGCGCATAAAACCTATTCACCTAATATCTTTACAAAGGAAATAAAACGGAACTATATTTGTATAGAAAAATAGTATAATAGCCACACTTAACATTTCACGGTAGAGTAGTGTAGTTTTGTGCGCACGCGCGGATCTACGCTACAAGTGCATATCCGGGTACAATGATCAGCTTCCGGCCGTATATTGGGTTCAATTGGCCCTATTGGTCCCGGGGAAATGTAGGGCTCTTGCCCTTCGTCCGGTATCCGGGACGAGGGACGGGACAATGTCGGAGGGCAACAATATCGATGTCGATATTATTTGTCACAAAATTTGTATTGACTAAACTTAAGATGTATTTAGTTGAAAAAAATCTTAAAAGAAAAACTTTTATTAAACCACCTCATAAGATTAACCTATAAAATTGACTACCGCTAACAAGGACATCATAAAACAACGAACACCATTTAAACAATCCACAAAATCTTAACTAGCCTTAACCAAACCAATCACGTGCAAAATTCTATTTAATCCTTCATGCCCATTACATTTCGTCTGCAAATCCAGCGTGATGGACCAGGTTGCACAATTATCGACCATCGCGATCAACCCTAGCCCCGTTTACACAATGGCCCATGCATAAATGAGTAAACAAGCACTCGACCGACATGCGGCTATTGGCCATGAAATGCTGTTAGATAATCTTTTATGTACTCTTCTATGTATTTCGCAATGACGATTAAAAGTTATATAAGTTTATTGAATACTGTTATTGTATAAAAAACCGTGTGAATTTGTTATATGTATTAGACGTGAAATGTCAAGTCAAAAACCAATGAATAACGTGCCAACAGAATAGTGTAACTAGATAAGTAAAACGAATAAGCAATAAAAACGTAATCAAAAATTTCTAAGTTTATTATAGGATAAATAAATGAAATATACATAATTGTAATAACTCATAAGACTTATACAGAAGGTCTTAGTGACCGTTGTTAATAAATAAATAAATGTCTTTCTCTCGAAAACCACTGAATTTAAACTTATCTGTTACACAAACAATGATGAAGAATAAAAATAAATCAACCACTTTTTCCCAAAACAGAACTATCGACAATCACACCCCATCTCTAGCCCCAGTTACACGCCGCGCGGCACTACAATCACTCGATAAAGCATTACATAAACATACTCGCACAAGTCACAGGTTATCGATCTATTGCCTCTATTGGCCGTCACTGTAGTTTAATTAAATTATTGTTACTACATGCTAATTGGTCACAATCGCGTGTTAGGTGTAGGTTGTGTCGACTGTGGGTACCTATTCATTGTGTCGACACAATAATGGGAATCTTTATTGGGACAGGTCATGGACTAATTTGTGGATAGGTATTTATTGAAAACACTCTGTAGCTTTAATTAAATTGCGGTGTTGTGTTAAAGAACATTAATAAATAAAAGTCGGTCTCGCAAATTAAGCGTTTCGTATAATTATTTTTAAAATCGGTTAAAAAAAACATATTTGTTGTATCGGAACGTTGGGAACCACCACAATTTTTTTTGGATGTTTTGTTATTGTGTTTAGTAATAGGATCCCGTTTTCAGCGCTGGATACGGAACCCTAAAAATATAGTAGAGAGAAACTACATCGTAGAAATGAAAGGAAGAAAGAAGAAAGGAAAGTAAGCCTTTATTTTACGATGATCATCTAAAACTATATTAATAGTTAATGATAAACCAACGAAATCAAAAACAGCAAATCATTGTCGTAATTAATAAATATACGTCTCGCATTTATGATTTATCTCAAATAAAATAATGCACACCACTATTTTTACAAGTGTCCCAAGAAAACAGATAAGTATAAATTATTTTGCCCATCTGACTCAATTAAACAATCTCATCCTAGAGCCAGAATCCGTACAATTTCAACCAAGTCATCTTACAGACAATCACTACGAAAATACTTTAGTACAAGAACTAGTAAATAAACGTATGCGTCAGTGTCCCTTAGCAGATGACATCACTGCAAACTCTTGCGCATCCATTAGCACAAGGACTGTAGTACTACCAGATGTGACGTTACTACGTGACGGAAAATGAGTCAGCGTTGATTACACTCAGCTGGAGTCTTGTAATGTTGTTTTTAATGGGATTGTACTAGTTTTGACCGGGATGATTTTTAATTTTTTCCTGTATTTATAAGCAAGCAAGATACCAAGCATAAAAAAGAATTAAGTTAGAACCTTTAGAGCAACCCTGTGATAGGACTAACGCCCGGTTCTCGGTCTCATAGAACTTATGTGAAAACACTGCTATCCGTAAGCAAAACGAATCGTTTTTTGTTTATTGGAACCGGGTTTAAGTTTATAAGACAAGCGAAAGTTGAAGTGAATTTTAGTCACGTCATCGTCAATGTGCCTTAACAATCTACAACTTTGACATCTAGCTATTCAATACGCTACCTACTGGTACAATATACCTACAACACTGCAATTTACAAATTTTACTTTCGTGAATCGGAATGCGAAAAAAACAATTCGAATAAAGAAAAATCAATCATCAATCTTCTGTAAATAAAAGCTTAAAGCAAATACACGCGACAGGTTTATATGAACCTGAATAAGCACCTGCCGCATCCGTGTCGCAGCGATTAATTCTGCGCGCGCGCATACCGGCAGATATATTGTCCAGAAAGGTCACGTACCTACGCGCTAGTGAATACTAGTGGTGCACGATTCAATGTGATACTGTTCAGTACCGATACAACAAGGTGCAATACATCGATATTTTGAATCGATACAAAAGCATCGGTATAGGAGAGTATGGATTGTATTATCTACATTGTTCAAAATTGCACTTGAATGAAAATAAATGATTAAACTAACAGTCTATTCAAAGAGCACTTTGCACACGGCAGAATTACAAAAGCATTCCTGAAATTTGGCCTCGATTCTTGAGAGGTACGATTCAAATGCTGTGCATCATAGAGAACTATACGATACGATTTGATATCTGGAGAATCGAATCGAAGTCTCTTCCGATTCGTTACGAACCTAGAATCGTATCGCTTAGTTGCAGTCCGGATCGTGAAGTGTCGATACAAATCGTTGTGTCGTGGGTGCATCCCTAATATGCGCCATCGTCACTCGCGCCTCCCAAGCCACCATGGTGATATTTTTAGTCCATATCTAGATTAAAGCGAGGATGTGTTTATGTCTAAGCTGACTGCCAAATGCAGTGTTGTTCCTAGATCCGATGAGAGATTAGTTCACAATAGAGTTCAATGACTTTAAACAATAACATGTGTAGAGAATAGAGTTAGATATTTTATCTCTGATATAGGTATCGACACCCTGGCTACTTGGGATTAGTTTGTTTATGATCAGAGGTAGGTTCTAGGCCATCGTTTGAGTTTTGTATAATCTACAAGTTCTTCCAATTCATTTTCACCATCGTTATCGCTGACAGAATATGTTTAAGGATAAGCCTACAGTTTTTTTTCGGGTGGGAAATCATCTAATGACTTCCCCTGCTCTGGGCGGAGCGGGGGGGCATGTCAGACTTGTACTGACTAAAACCCACCCATGTTCCTTTTATTGCCCTTTACGTTCCGGGGCCGCGGTATCTCTATCAAACAACCCGCAACCCCGGCAGGAACAACCCGCAAGCCCGGCAAGAACAACCCGCAACCCCGGCAGGATAAGCCTGCATTGAGATTAAGTGCAGCAAGTTTAAAAAACCTTGGCTACCTCAATTAGGTACATATTGTTATTTTAGTACCAATGATTATGATATAAGCTCTTTGATACTAACGATTTCAGTCTCAAAATTAATTGAGCTCAACAACAAACATGATATTTAGTTTATCTCGTCCTTACTGCGATGGTTGCCTTCTATAAAGAATCCAAGATCAATTTCCAGCCTCATTTAAACTCAAATCTTTTATAATTACAGTAACTGATTAACCAAACTCCTCTATTACCATCTCAGGACAGTCTTCTTAACATAAGTACATGAATAAAGATAACTTGAGATGCCATCTCATCTTACGCGGCAGTTACGCACAGCCTCAAGTTTCAGCATCTCATCATAACAACTAACGATCTGTGCAGAACAGATCTACTGTATATTGTTTATATAATAAAGTAATGTAATATGATAAGTGAGATATCTACGTCTGTAGGACGTATACAGTGTTTTGTTACAAGCATTTGTTTAGCTAATGTGATATTGTGTTTATAGTACGAGATGAAGGCTTATCTTAGACTAGCTGTCCCGCGGTTTTACCTGCGTCTTTAGTTGGTGCTTTCGTGGGTATTAGCGTGATGTTGTATAGTCTATGTTACTTCCTGATAGTGTAGCTTCGAATTAGTGAAAAAAATGTTTAAATCAGTAAAATAGTTTTGGAGCCTCTGCGATTCAAACAAACTATAAAAAAGTCCTCTTTATAAAATTGGTATAGATGTAAGGAGATAATGAAAGTGCCTATAAGGTTCGTTTTATATTTGCCTGTTTGAATGTCGCCATGAAACAGGGTTGAATTGAATTGGGTTGGATTGTGAAGTCGAAAAATACATTAGCACATGAAGGATCGATGACAGATACAAGTTCTTTTAATTTAAATTTAAATATGTTCCATTTATTTAACGAATGGTCATAAGGACAAACTCACTCAATTAAGTACTTAGTTTACTTAATTTTGTGCACCTCAAAATTATACAATGTCATTGAATTAGTATAAAGTTAATAATACCGTAACTAGAAAAGATAGTACCGACGGCAAAGGAGATAGGTTATGAGTAATAAATTTATAAAATCGAAGTTGAATATGCTCATCGTCATTATTTGACGATCGTGGTTACTGCTCTCTTTTGCTGACAGTACCTGCAACATATTATGCAAACGTACGTATTGTAGATACCTCTAAAAGTTTTTCACAGTTTAATAAACATTTTTGTTGTGTAACTTAAAATCAGGTCAAATCCGGGTTGAAAACACGCCAAAAGATTGTTGATATGGGCGACTGCCGCCGAAGGTTGACAACGCATTGATATGGGCAACCACTACCATCTGCAACACTCATTGGTTTTCACATTCTGTCAGATTCGAATACAAATCCACATCATCATGTCGTTGGCAAACTAATGGGAGTCCTTTATTACGGTATTGCAAAAAGTTTTTGTTAGTCTCAGTCTCAATCTATCGATGTTTGAAAAATAAATCCTACTATAATATTATAAATGCAAAAGTTGGAAAGGATGTATGTAAGTATGTTTGTTGCGCTTTCACGAAAAAAATACTGAATGGATTTTAATGAAACTTCCCAATAATAAGTATAGCTTACATATCAGAATAACACAGAGGCAACAATATTGTGTAAGGAGAAAGGAGTAAATAATGCCATGATGTTTGACAGGGGAGAATGGAAGAAGAAATCGTGTTGCGTCGACCCTGAACAGAATGGGACAAAGGCAAGAAAATTATGATGATAACAAGATTTAAACATAGAGTGTCGCTAACATGAAATTGTGACTAGATTTTGATTTTGTTATTACGTGTAGAAGATAGTTTTTTCCTTCTCATGTAATTAAATTTAACAGCCTGGTCACTTTTATTATGCCACTTATTGTCATATAGTCAATACCTTGCTAACATTGACCGAACAGCATGATTTTCTCATTAACATTATTAGCCCTACATTCTACCCTAGTCTGTAACGCCCAGTGTTTGCCTGTCCAGTTTCACCGGGCGGTAGAAAGCCTGTAATGACAGGAAGTGACGGACAGCCGTGTGACCTACCGGTGCGCTTGCGCAATCCCCGCCGGATATCTACGTGATAATGCTGGAGCGAATTATGTGATGTGATTGTTGTATTAAAAAGTGATAGCTTGATATGTATGTATATGTAACTTGGTAAAAGTGAACTACATTAATGTAATAAACAAAGTTATTTGTGGGAATGAACAGAGTTCTTTCAACTATAATAATTGTGTAAACCTAAAGCTGATGGATGAGAAATCATAAAAAAACTACAAACGGGGCGGAGGTTAGTGTCAGACGTTTACTGACTAAAACCCACCCATTTTCGATGCTCTTTATTGTTCCGGGGCCGCGGTATGTTTTTCCAACAACCCGCTACCCCGAAAGTTTAAAATCCTAAGAGAGCGATTCAAAAGGTCACTCCAATCGATACTGAAGAAGGTCTTGGAAAACCGTTGGATGACAGAAAAAGGACTGGACATTGCTGCGATGATTGTGGCAGGCAGTGTAAAGAGTTAGCTTCGAAGACCTGACACTTTTCAGCTGACTGATGTTAATAGTAACGAATGATACAGATCACAAAGAACCATAATTAAAATAATAATCACATAAAGAGGCATACTTCAAAGAAACATCGAGAAAATAAACTATACATCCCATATTGCATCACAGTAAATTAGGCCAGTCGCAAGCATAATTAAACAAATACGGCTACCCATCAACTTCGCGCTAAACACTTCAAGACTAGGCGCTAACAGGTCTATTTGTACTTTGTCTAATAACTCCACTATACAAGAAAGTTACAGAATTCCTTATTCCGACCTGGTTCTTGTACCGGCAAATTATAAAATCAAACTAAGTATTAACACAGGATATCGAAAAAAACCGTTCCAATTACATTCCCTTTTTTGCCGATGGGAAATCATCAAACAACTTTTCTGGCGGAGCGGGAGTGTAGGACTTTTACTGACTTGTTTTCACCCTTCTTTTGCAAGAAGAAAGAATCTCATCCAACAACATCAACACTAGTGTTCCATTGGTCTACTGTATCCGCAGAACTGATGCCTGTGTCATCTGTCACTGTCATGTGTCATTTGATGTTAGGTTGTCAACTGTCATGTTCTTTTAGGTTGGAATTATGATAATATGGTTTAATTAGATCTGGTATCTAAAGCCTCTGACTGCCCTTTCGCAGTTAGATGTTTTTATCTCAGACAATATAGAAACGAGAGAAAAGATTATGGTATTTTGCCATATTTGACAGTGCAGACAATTTAACAGCAACCTTATTTCAACGTAAGCAAATGTCTCTTTTATTTCGACTGTAATGCTGAATCAGGAGCAATATTACTGTAAAAGGACTGTAAACTATTTAGTGGTACTTCTCCCTTTGTCTATGTTGTTGTCCAATAACTGGATGATTAGCGGCAACATGCCAGCGCGCATGCGTTCCCACGGACCGATGGCATGTGTGGCTGAATGCAAGTGTGCATTGTCCTGTTCCAAATATGAAGCGGTTTTTTTTTAAGTATTAATAATGGCGGTTCATGTAACGCGATTCTAAATGTTGGTATTTGTTGATCACGTAATGCTATTTGTTAATATTAAACAATGGACAAGTTAATCATTTGAATACCTATTAACCTAAGTTGTGGGAAAGTCCGCTAATGTATCCAATTACTTGTATTTGTAAATATTGTGGGAAATAATTAAATTAGGTACAGTACCAACATTCCTACCCACAAATTCTAAAATAAATAATAGTAATGTATTGTGTTTTTGACACGTAACAAAAGGAAAACCACAACAAAGCACCATGACAATATTGTTACTTGCAACCTTCAATCGAAACTTTTATTCACAAAACGTACACTTATTTCCCGTTAGAAATGCATTTAAAATCATCAAACAAAAACAATAGAGAGTTCAGGTACAACATAGAGGGCGTGGTTGTGTATTGTGCATGGAAGTAATAAGTACTAATTTCAACGTGTATTGTCTACCTGTATAAAATCATAGCACCTCTACAATTAAATGAGGTTCTCATGTCAATGCATCGGAAATGTCTGTTAAAGAGTGATCATTATGCTCACTGCAAATCCATGTCGGATGCAAACGGTACTATTATACATAATCAAAACAATCATACACACCTCTATATTGTTTATGGTTTCGATTTAGGAAATCGGTCAAGGTTGCTTACGAATTCTGTAATAAAACCTAGTTTTTAGAACTCATGTGTTCTAATAAAACAATATGATGTTGATTACAAAATGATTCATTTATCGATTTACATAAAAAACATCAAAGAATCTAAGAAATCTGATGAGACATTCCAGATGACCAGAGACACAAAGGATTAAATCCTTCAGAATATCTAACTGACATATTTATTATCAAAATGATGCAATAAGCCGTTAACAGGGATTTTCTGAGCATATGTTAGATGTAAAATAAAACAAGGCATTAAGTAGGTGTACCATTTAGTAATAAACTAAACCGTGTACATATGGGCACCAACTCTTGATCATAAACATACAGAAAAAACAATTAAACTCACATACAAGTTGACTGGAATCGATGTTACAAAAATAAACTACAGCATTAAAAAACAATCGACTAAAGTGGTATTCTCTATTAGTCAAGGCTGAATGTAAACTTAAAGCTCTAACTAAATTAAAAAAGGAATACAACTAATATGGCGTCGCGCGGGAACATTACTAAAATCAACCAAAATTTTTACATTCCATAAAGATAAATTCATTTATTTTTCTTATTAATTCTATTGATTTTATATCGATCTTGTCGTGTGTTACAATCGCAATAATGATGTCATCTCCGCATTCATAATATAAATAAATACTTCGGTACATTACCCATATGAAACTGCAGTCAGGTATGTAGATAAAATTCTTTATCGGTTATGTTTCCGGTCGTTATTATTTATTTATTGGTCTTAGAACGTTTACTGTATTGTTGGGAAATCCGGCTCGACTATTACTTGAATTGGAAAAATACATCAGTCATAGTTCCATTTTATACTGTCTGTAGGTACCGATAGCATACTTTATTTTATAAACATTGACTTAAAAGATGGAAACGATGGAATCTGAATTCCCTATAAGTTTTTTATTGATGTAATGAAGTACGAGAAAGTAGTAAAGTTGCAAATGAACTTGATAAGAGTTTCTCATACGTGACAGGGTCTGAAATCACCTAGTAGATATCTAACAATAGACCATAATAAAAGGCATTTTAAAGAAAGAAGGGAAAAGTAACAGTTTAATTACTCATTATTGCAATTTTTCACACAATGAACCGCCAACGTGTAACGCCATCGTAAGGCTCATTACAAAGACGGTAACGATCACAAAATGTCGGTCAAAACTAATTCGGATGCTCTCACCATTCTAGAACTTTCCACCAAAGAACAATACTGGCTTGTCTCCTAAACCTAAGTTCACATCTCGCTAAACAATCGAGAAATCATCTCTTATCTCTATCGGCCATCAAAATGTCAGTGTCGAGCTTAATTAAGAAGTTGTGGTATAAGGTAATGACTGAACGCAATGTCGAAATTGTCCCATTGTGCACAACTTCCCAGGGATTATGTTGAAAATATTTGGCTTGCTCGCTCAAAAACAGTTAGACCTTGTTGATGCAGAAATGTGAACAGAGAACAAAGGATATAACAGACCATCTGTCTGCACACAATTGAAAAACGTTATTTTAATAACACATCGCCTTGTAAGAAAGGACGCAATTCAAAAGTTGTCGCAAATATTTTCTAGATCGTCGTAAGAAGGTCGTTGGGGCTAACTAATGTGGCTTCACGCAATACCGACATCCGATTTCTCAACTAAAACAGACTTGTAAGGGAATTACGTGCGATTGCTTATTTCAAACTGGATGTCATGGAAATGTTACGTGACGCTGATATTCTTATAAGCGTTTTGTCACATTTTGCATGGCGTAAA
The DNA here is from genome assembly GCA_958449745.1 of Ochropleura leucogaster. NCBI lineage: Eukaryota > Metazoa > Arthropoda > Insecta > Lepidoptera > Noctuidae > Ochropleura > Ochropleura leucogaster. The sequence continues at coordinate 18,716,568 of OY288208.1, forward strand.
TACGAACATTAAATTTGTTTGGACATCAAGTATCAATAAGAAACCAGAAACGCAGAAGCGTTTATACATATTCAAATACAATTACAGATAACCGTATCTTGTGAGTCCACAAAGTATTTCCTGTCGTTATAATATTTATACGTAGTGCTGGGTTCCCATGGTGGTTATTATCTCATGGGAGACATAGGAAATTCCGCCATTAGCTGCCAAGAAAGTGAAATCCGAATAATGATGCGCACGCACAACGATGGTATCGCTGTCACTTTACATGTTATTAGAAAAATCTTTAGGGAACTCCGAATGATGGATGATGGTAATCGTGTAATAGTAAAAGTTGTAAGGTTTAGAGACACAAGACTGAGATGAGGAATATATTGCATATCTTAGGTTATGATTGCTATACTTAACATTGTAGAACATGCGTGGGAACAGGTTTTAGTTATAAACCATAGAAGGACTAGCCTTAAAATACCTCGCGGTAGATAAAAAATATACCTACCTACAAAATACATGCTATCTCTGAAAAAGTTGCTTAATACTTCTTAACAGTGACGAGATGAAGTAAAATTAATATAGTAAGTAAAAACAAAAACGTTTACTTGTATGGTTTCCAATACAAATATGCCATAAGGTGAAACTTATTTACGTTGCATATTAGATTTGCAGCCAATACCAGCGACACAATACGTATCACTGTCGTAATAAGTCCGTTCAAAAATGTGTAATGAAATAGTAATAAAACTCACCGTTCTATGGGACAGATCAGTGACGGAGTCGTGCCGGTGCTCAAGGCTACCGAGGCTGCAGCAGGAGGCGGATGACGCGAGACTCACGGAGTCTGCGCGCGCGCGGTGCGGCGACACCGCCACGTGTTTCAGCATGCCGGGCCCTGGGACAAAAGAAAACAAAAATAAGTTAGAATATTTATGTAATTTTTAGAACACTGCTCATCATCTGGATAGCCTATTCCCAACTATGTTGGGGTACATGAAACAATTGCCTATCTGACCACCACAACCCAGCTAGTACTGGCTAATAAGTTACTTCTTGGTAAGACTGGTTGTCAGATTTTCGGGACACAGACAAACGTTTTACACGACCAAGAGCTTGACGTGCTTTTCGAGGCATGGAGGATATCGATATCTCGGTATGGAACGGGACGTCACCTATTCACTGATCGAGATCTACCTATGCAAGTGCAGCATAACCTCAAATCGACACGAGCGGCTGCGAATGTTTATCCACGAACTTCTCCACGGACGGACACAGCTATTTTATAATATTGCTAATTCTTATGGGTACAGTCACGGCAGCGGCATAAGTTTCTTAAAATATGGGATTTCAACATAACCGGCGCAGAGTTCTACTCGTAACCTTCCAGGGACCACCGTGCACCGGCGGTGTAATGTTATCATAATTAAAATAAGACATCTGAAACTTTCTCAAAACAAAGATAAGATTGTTGAATCTAATTTTTTAATACATTCGAATAACAAACCGGATTTGAGATAAGTAAAAAGTTGAAAAAGGTATCATTTTCTTATCGTACGCATTACACATATCGTAGTCATTTAATCGTTTTTTTTTAAATAATATGTTGTAAAGATTAATGATTAAACGAACCATCTCAGTGACAAAAGCATCATCTAATTCAATCGCATGACACTTGCGCACGCACATGTCAACACAGCATCCCTTATAGCCCCGGATGTATCTTCTAGGAACCGACAAGTACCTGGAGAGCCATTGTCGTGGGACATTGTTGAGCCCGGAAGATGGGTGTTCCATATTGTGGTGAAGTTGATGAAAGAGTCATAAAAAATGGATTGTAGTTTTTGGTGAGATCTACTTGTTTATTGATATCGATCCTGATTCTGATTTGGAGATAGGAATTCGATATTTGCGAGAAAGAAACGTTGAACGTTATCGTGTCATATCAAATAACAGTAACAATGTAAAATTATAAGAAACAGCTTTGTTCGCAGCTACTGAATGTTACAAAATATACGAAGATTGTATCAAGACTATATTTCACTGACACAAACTCCAGGAACTTATAAATGTCTCCATAATAATAAATTGCTGATAAAGGTCTTAACGATATTGCTGCAACTTTGCGAATATTGCCTGAAGACATGAACAACTTTCTGACTCCGTTCATTTGGTAGAATTACCATTACTCTATTCGTATCGAACAGATTCATCTTAAATATATGTCGTTACAAACTGCTAGAATTTGCAACACTACCAAAATGTTAAAAGGCATTTTTCGAACCTACAACATAAATTATTTCAACTGCTGAATCGTTATCATTGTTCATTTTAATATGATGTTCTGCTTGGTGCAAACCACCTTACACTTACGTGAATAATTCTCAAACCAAATGTAAACATATAACTAAAATCACTACTACATCTACCAAACACATTATGTTCTTCAAAACCAATATAACTTCTGATATTTCGTCAATTACGTCTATAATGTTCGCATATAACGTGAGAGCGCCCTTGTTGAACTTTTATATTGGCCTATCGGTCTGCTAACCCCAATTTGCTAAAACATAGTTATAATGTATTGTAAAAGGTCGTGAGATTTAGCGCAGACAGCTGCAGTACTAAGAATGAAAGAAAGTTTATAGACAATAATGAGACTGCTTTTATTGTTTAGGGTATTTAATCCGGTCTACAAACCTTTTAGTGAAATCAAATCTAGGTACTGTTCTAGAAAGCTACCTAATCTATCTAACATATATTCCCATTCTACGAAATTAATAGTACCTAAGGATTGTAGTTTACAATTAAATATTGCTTAGTATATTTCATCATGAGTAAAAACAAATTAATGGACTCAAAAAAGAATCTCAAGATACAATGCTCATGTGTATTTGCTGCAACCAGTTATTGCAACAAGTACCACTAAAGTATTTCATCTCACGTGGGAATAAAACACAATAAGCTCATAACTTAATAATTTAGTTTAGATACAATTGACAGTAAAGTTTTTATTCGCACATGGATAACATCGTAAATGTTCTGAACGCTTCTGTGAAGCATGTGCAGAACGAATAGAATGGCTGCAGAAGGTTAACGCAATCTATAATTATCTAGAAGACAGCTTAAGAACAAGATTATTGTTTCGAAAAGGTAGAATCTTGAGAAAAGTAAGATGAAAGAGGAAAGGCACACTAACGATAATGTCGCAAAATATAACTAAAACAGTCAAGGATAATCCGGATTCCAAAAAAAAAAACAATTACAAATCCAGGTTTTGTAAATTTTAGCAAAATCATAATAGAGGTGATATTTTTAGTAGTTGAATCAATATGATTTCGAAACGTTATAAACTTGCACTACTGTTCCAATCCCTTTCTGAAGCGCAGGCGTGGCCGTCGCACGCGCATCCGTCGCGCCGTGGCATCTGTTGAACAATAATCCCGAGTTTTTGCAAGCACCCATTGTTTTTGTGGGCTTCCAAGAAGGCAGGGGAAATCTCGCGCTGTGGGATCTATCTACAATATGCAGCTTTCTACCTAAGTGCATCTCGTTCGAGAGTGATAAACGCTATCGTTTTTAGCGATTAAAAGTAAGCGAATTTAATGTTCCTGCTTTCAATTTTAACACAGTTTTTAAGCAAAGATAATTAAAACCAATAGGTTGGCAACACGCAACCTACTATCAAAGATAATGCCCTAATTACCCAAAACAAAATCGATCCAATTAAATTGAACAAACAATATTAATTGTTGAATGAACAATTAACTACCGCTCGTGACTGACATGCGCATTAAGCAGGGCATAACAATTACTACCGTAATCAATCAACATTATATAGCAATTCATCAGATTTTAATGAGCCAATCTATTGCTACTGCAGATAATTATTGAGATACAATTTGTACCTGCATATCTCATATCATTCGTGGATGATTGAGGATGCAAAGTCAATAAAATGTTCTGTTTCTATCGATTCAGGCTAGGCATTTGACACCTTCGCGCACTGTCCAGTGCGATATGGCACCAAACCAGAGATATATATGTTATAGAGAGATATATGCTTGGCTTATTTTTAGGGTTCCGTAACTCATAAGGTATAGACGGAACCCTTATTTAAACACTTTGTTTACCCTTTATCTCGGAAACGCGTTGAGGTATCGAGTTGAAATTAAAACCATACACTCAATTCTGTGGTCCCTTTGTGCTGTGAAATCAACCCTATAAGTCCACGCAGTCAAAAGATATGGTTGTTTATGTCGCAAGTTTGTACGGAACCCTCGGTGGGCGAGTCTTACTCGCTTTTTGCCGGTATTTTTCTCTACATATTGTTTTTCATACTTTTGTGAAGTGGGAAAACTCAACGACTGGTTTAGTTACAAGATATTGATTCATCATCACTAAAATCACATTTCCACATATATATGGCCCTCTCTGCTACCCCGCTGTGACATTGGACTTCCGTCTTAATTTCTCAAGTTTTGTAACCGTATCTCCACACTTAATTGCGACATCAATCTTACAAGTTACAACATTAATAATCTCCGAACTTATACAAATATGAGTTCATGCGTCACTATTGATATGTCTTTATTTGTCCGTCTCAATCATTTCCGTTCCGGTTGCTTGTAAAGAAACACTTAAAGATTTGATGGCCACCTCATTATCATGCTTCTTTCAATCAATGTAAAAGCCGCAGCTGCAAAATTTAGTGGAGGCTGGTTTCGGCTGGCGTTTTTGATCAAGTCGTAATTAACGGAAGTTTAGCGTAAGTTATTTCTGACATCCGTGCTTTGTATCAAGTTGTTTTAGTTATTAACAAAACAATCCATATGCCTTGTGATTTTCAGGAAACTTTTGCGAAAACTTTCATCTTCATTAAAGGACAAATTTTCATAAATCCTTCTCAAGTGCTCACTACTTTTGCTGAAGTAGCTTGCTGAACAAAATTGCTACCAGGACCCAGCAGTTACTGCTTTTTTTAAGTTCATGATAATAGAATAACTTCTACTCCCAAATATTTAGCTATTGCCTTTACCCTTGCCAAGTATTCGTCCAAAATTATCGACACGTTTCGCAAATAAAACTTTGAAGGTCGTTAAAGCCGATTCTAGTCCGAATACCGAAGTATCAAATGAAAAGATCTCTCTATTCGGACACTAATAAGCAGTCTTGCAGCAACAGATCAGTAAAAAAATAACGTTAACCGGATGCAACGCACTAACGCAGCAACCACCATTAAACATGGAATGTGGATCAATTAATTTATCAATAATAGCAATTAATTATTTTCTTCAATTAATCTCGCTTAATGTCACTTAATTCCGTGTTTATGGGAAATTTTTCCTATTAAGAAACGACATCTTCAGAAGAAATTAAGAAACACGAAGCAGAGAATTTAATGACATCATAATTATACAAATTGCTGTACAGAATCCGAAGAGTTTCTTCATACTAAATTACCAAGTGTTCTTGAATAGTAAGTCTTGGATTATGGAGTAAATCACTAATTCATTTAAATACTACAAATTGTACGATAAAATTAACTAGGATGATGATGATGACATTAAGATATAATTTCTTGTTTTGGCAAGACAACATTATTATCATACGTTTATTACCAAATGGCAAACAATAATAACGCCTACTTGCTCCAATGTTGGATCAAACATTTGATACTCTGCAATATGTCATACGAAGTATTTCTGGTTGAATTACGGAAACCGCTAATTCCAGTTAAATTCCACTTGAAGTAATGTGCAACGAAATGAGCGGAACTGTCCAATATACTAATTTGTACTTCAAAGTTTAACGTTTTAGGAAGTTTTAAAGCATTTAACATTTCCATGAGCATATCACATTCAAAAACAGTGTTAATTTTTTCTACAGAAGTACAATTTTTACAACATTTCTTAAGTTATGCTGTCCAAGCATTTCCTTCACCAGTAATTTGGCCGTAACCACAAAACATTGGCCCAATCGTATAACCGTGTTACTATACAATACCCGTGGGTTGCTTTTATAGTAATCGCCCCAATATGGCAGCACAGCTGGGCACCAACCAAACAAAGGTTTACATAACCCACACAATACTTGCAAATTACTGTAAAGGTCATAGGTCCTAATAGAGCTCTGGCTGTGAATTTTGCGGTTTGTGTTGCTTAAAACTACAAACTACTATTATATCAGTATCCTCTGCGACGTCATCATCATTATCTTGCCGTCATTTTAATTTATTCGGGGTCAAAGCATTGTATACTTCTTCCGTAATTCCTTAGTCTAATAGGGTAGCTTTGGTATGATGATGGTAAATCACCAAATAACTTCCCCGCTCTAGGTAGCACAGGAATTAGGTGTTAGACTTTTAATGACTAAAACTACCCATGTTCCTTTTATCTTTTATGTTCCGGGGCTGCGGTATCTCTTTCGAACAACCCGCATCCCCGGTAGTAGGGTAGCTCATGAATTCTCAATCATTTCGGCAACTAGTTAACTTATGAGTTACCCATTCTCTAGTCGCATCATCCTTCCAAAAAATATTTTACTGACTTGAATCCAAGAAAGCAAAGCCATTTTCTTATAATTTTTTTTTAAATCTTTGATCTTTAAGTGGTCGTTACGATAACTTTGAAATTAACCACCAAGAGCAAATTCATTTCTCATTATTCCACGAAATATAAGAACGGAAGTTTAAGTAAACCAACAATAATAACAAACAAAACTATAAGCACCTCTCAACAATACAGTGTAAATTGGTGTTTAATCGTTTTTCCATAAATCAGTGCAGTTCCTAAGAAACACCTCGCAGGCAATACCAGTAAGAACGGTAACCGAAAGCTTTATTGTGTAAACATGTCCTATAAATTCAGATCTGACATGTTTCCAAACAAACTCGGCCAATTTACCATTACCGGAATTAAATCCGGAATGCGCTCGCACACGGCACGGACGAACAACGAGATTAGAGGAGGTTTGTGTTCGTATGCTTGGATAAAGCTGGGTGCAGTATTGTTTTAGAAATAATCTTACAGCTTAAAACAAAATAATGTAAACGTGTGTCTTTGTCCAACAGTATTCAGATAAACAAGGTTCATAATCATAAATCTTTAATTATTACAGGTTGACATCACAATCTTAGAAAGATTATAGAGGAAACCGTCTAATGATGGTCCAGAGGTACAGTACAGATCACTTCTCCGGCTTAAAATCTATACTAATATTATAAAGCTGAAGAGTTTGTTTGTTTGATTGAACGCGCTAATCTCAGGAAGTACTGGTTCGAAATGAAAAATTATTTTAGTGTTGGATAGTCCATTTCTTGAGGAAGGCTATAGGCTATATAACATCACGCTACGACCAACAGGTGCTGAGCAGCGTGGGAAACCGCGAGGAACAGTTAGTAAGAATATATTATTCGTATCATCGGCGCAATAGGACATTAAAAAACGAAGATACAATAAGGATCACAGCACAAGAGCAAACCGCGTGGTGACCATTGGAGAAAGACAAGTCCAGCAGGCGAAAGACGGAGGACGGTCTAGCTGATACGTTGAGGACTTTGAATGGGTTAAACAACCTTATGCGTGGACAGTACACGAGCATGTCAGTGTATGTTGTCATCGTGTGCCGTTAATAAACCTTTTGTCAAATGCCGTGCGGATGTTATGTTGAGATGTAAGAAAAGGATTTTAGCTCTAACTGATCCGAGTTCCTTTGTTGTCTATGATTTGATAAACAATCACAGTTGTTCTCAGTAGTCGACTAGCTAGAAAGTCATTAGCGATTGGCTATCCATCATCGTAGTATTTGTCCTCGACTGTTTTTTTCACAACATTCAAAACATCGTGTAGGTATTATTAAAGTATTTAGGTCGAAGATATTTTGTCAACATGTTTTCTTTGGGTTTGAATCATTAATATTTCTTGGCGTTGGACAGAATATTTCCTATGTTGAACAAATTGCCACCTATGAAAACTCAACAAATAAAAATGTCAGTCTGATTCATGGAAGTGGCAAGCTATTAGTCACTAAGTGCGTTTGCACTGTGCAGTGTCGCGACCTATGCACTTATTAAATCATTTACGACCTCAAAGCTAATGAATTTAAGGTATATTTTTAAATCATCCTTAATTTTCTTTTTGTTTCTTTGCAATCGTGAGCCGAATTCTATTCCAATTATTGTTATTTTTCTAATGTCTTTCTTCCCTTGATCAAGTAAACCCGGCTTCCTACCAAACCAGATGCAACAACGGTAACTGAAGTAATAATTACCCATTAAATTCAAATTCAAATCCAAAAATTAACATATTTTAACACGCCATAAAGAGCTAGTAACGAAGCGATTACAAAATCGTAAGATACCGCATCCGGCCGCACGTTTGAAGCTGATCTATATCTGTTCAATTAATTGGGATGGACCAAGGAAGCGGTTATGGCCATAGGATGTTGATATTTAACCCTTTTCGGTGCATTTGTGAAAAAAATTCTTCTCTAAAAGGAATGCTTTTTGACTTTGTTGATAAAGGTGCGGGTGAAGTTAGTAACATTATTTCTGAAATTCAGAATGGATGACGAAGTATAAGTTACTTTTACTACACTGATTTAAGGTGGATTTTAAAATACCACACATTGTTCTAGGACACAATCGTTTAAACGAGGCACGAGGAGCACTTAAAACGAGGTTTTCACCAACATTATTTGTATGTATTTGTTTGTTACTAGTGACAAAAACTTAAAACTCGTAAATGCGACTAATAAATATTTTTTCTTGCTTTCTGTCTTTTCTTTAAAAGAAAGAGTGTGCTTAGATAGTTTGGTCATGTCATTTGGATGAGTGAAAGGCGACTTACAAAAGATGTTTTCAAGGCAGATGTGAGTGGGAATGGACGCCCTAGATGGCATTATCCATTCTGATCTTATTGGTGAAGTTCTTCAGAAAAGTCAGGTGCGTAGTACCCACAACTGGCGTGCGTGTATGACCAATGTATGAATGTGGACGATGCAAAAGGAGTATGTAAGGATCGTAGCGTTCTGTGGACTCTACCGGCCTCCGTGGAAAAAGGCGTGAGTTTATGTAAATGGTTATTTGTTTTGAGTTACCTTTGAAACTCAAATAGACTAACTCGCAAATATGGATATCATCTTCGTCTTTGTCAGTACAATTTAAGGGTAAATGATAGACATTGATATGGCTAATTGTTTTCATAACAATCCTTACTATCCTTACTAATATTATAAAAGTGAAAGTGAGTTTGTTTGTTTGTTAACTCTTCACGCTTTAATGGCTGAACCGATTTTGATGAATTTTGGTACAGAGATAGTTGGGAACCAGGAGACGGACATAGGCTATTTATTTAAAAAGATTGGGATATGAGGGAGAAGGAGGGAAGAAACGGGAAAACTTGGCGTTGCTATAACAAATCAATCAGGCGCTACCGAATTTAACAAGAGCGCAGCCGCGGGGAAAAGCTAGTTATTAATAATTTTAAGTGCACAAAAGGTTTGATGGATGAAACCCACCTGGATGGCAATGTCATGTGAGCTAAGTGGCCTTTAAACTACATCAGGAAGGTTTTTTGAAAATCATATATGAGTGTTAACGATAAACAACACATGAGACATAATAACATATGCGTTGTTTTCCTTGACACGACAAAAGTAACTTGAAATATGCTACACAGTCATCAATTCATCACAAAATGATAAGATAATCAACAAAACAAGAATTTATATAGTTGTAAAGTTCCATATATATTGTGCTAACAATTGCGGCAATGATCAGCAATGACGGCACGATCGAATGCTGTGTTTAGTGTCGCGGGTTCGATTGCCGCACGGAACAAATATTCGTATGACCTACAGCTAGTTGTTCCGGGTCTGGCTGTTTGTGTATGTGAGTTTAAATGTTTATAAATGCATCCACGACAGTAATTTTTTTTTTTTAAAGAAATAAATAAGGATAACAAAATTTCTGTACCTATAAATACTTTGTTTCCAAAAGCGTAATGTTTAGTATTAACATAGACTAGACTAAGGTGTGTACAACCTTGGCAATGAGTTGTGGGGTCGATTACACGCGATACCATACATTTGTATGCAAGACATGCGTAGCGAGGTGTACAGCGGGAAACTTTTGGGTTTCATTTCCGGATTACTTGTGACTTAGTCGATAGTTTTAATAAGCAATTGGTAATCCCTAGTATTATGATTTGAAGTATTTTTGGGAGACATGTACGTTTTGAATTCATTTATTTCTAAAGATTACAAATGACTTGTACAGAAATAAATAGATACTAAAGTATTACATAAATAAACATGTTTGTTGTCCAGGAGTAGCAGAAGCTTGTAGTCTTAACAATTAGTGTGTAATAAGTTAATTGATTAAGTTATTTATTGTCTACCGCCGTGCAGCGCGTTGTAGTGGTCACACATGTACATATATTATGTTATCTACCAACGCACACCCTTTTTTTGCAGATGGGAAATCATCAAATAACTTCTCCGCGTTGGGCGGACGGAAGATAGTGTCAGACTGTTTCTGACTAAAACCTATCCATGTTCCTTCTTTTGCCCTTTGTGTTCCGGGGCCGCGGCATATTTTTCGAACAACCTGTAATCCTGACAGGTATAATACAAACAACAAAATTATGCCATAACGTGTGATAAATTAATTTGTAAAAAGCAACTACTCAATAAAAATGACCAATTATTCAACCCGTGACTTCATGTACCTAACTAGTGTAAGTACATTTGTTGAAATTCTACTCAATACAAATGGAAATGTGTAAACAACTACACAAACAAGAAGCTTATTTAACGGTACACACATTTTCAATTACTACATCTACTAAAAACGTTCACGAATTTCCTACCAAAATGTCCAAACCGCAGATTCATGTGAACATAAGCCGCTGTGGCCACTGCAGTGGCCAGCGGGTCAATGTTCGGCCGATGCTAATCGATACGCGACACGTAAAGCCTTGCACACACTGGACTGTAACGAGACACTCATTGTGGAGCCAGTGATGAATGAAGGTTGATGTCGGATCGTGTTACTTTGCGTGTGAGTAGGTACCTTTAGATATAATGTTTAGAACGCCCCTGTTGGTCTAGCATTAGGTCCTGGGTTCGATTTCCGGGGTTATGACTAAACGAAAAATATTACTTAATTAATCTTTTTTATATTTTAAAATTTGTTTGTTAGTTTTCATTTGACATGTATATTATTGTATTGATTTTTATGTTATATCGCCGTTATAGTCTCTGAATATATTATTACTAAAATTATTAAATAAATGTGTAGTACCTATTAACAAAATGACGGACCGTAGTACCTGATTTAAATAAATTAAATGGATTAATACTCATAATATTTCCTTAAGCAGACGATAACAAACATTGTAATATTTACATTCAGCGGACCGCTCATGTAGCAAGGTAAAACAATTAAATTGTACGACTTCATTTCTTTACAAACATTACAATGTACACACGACAGGAGGTCAGCCTACCCCAAACTATTATAACCTGTAGGGTTACCGTGACATCTTAAAGCAGTTCTTATTCCTGTGTGAGAAAGAGATGGTGATAGTCACCCTGTATAGCTCTGTGCCTTTCGCTCAGTGGAATAAGTTCTGCTTTAACACGTCATGGTAGGGTAGCTGATCTCTCTACTACGTATCGCACACAGTAGTAGAGAGATCAGGTTAAAATGGTTTTTTATAGGTTGATGTGCCGTCGTGTGTACAATAAACATGTTTTAGAAATCGCAACACAGCGACATAAACACAACACCAATCGATTTTGTTCAGTTGACATTTAACAACTTTCGCGGGAACAGACACACATACCAAGGGTTTCTGTGCTCACACGGTGACTGCAGACGTGCTCGTAATTGGACAATAGCATGCACGTGAAGCTACTACCAGCAAGATACTGGTTCACTGGTCTAGTAAGGTCCTGGGTCCAATTCTTAGGCCGGCCTAAGATACTTCAGGAATTATAGTAACAGCGGCTGAGTCTAGATTTTTGCATGGAACTTGAAATTTCTGCGTTGAAACCTCTGCCTAAAGCTTAAAGTATTAGAGTCGTGATGTTATATAATGTGAATATTACCTCAAAGATAAGAAAACACTTTGCTTTTCAATTCCATTCTGCCAATGCCAACAGTTTCCTGCGTAATGCAACTGACAGCGCTGTAGTCGAATTTTTTGACGCCATTTTTTTTTTGATATCTTTAAGTTATTTATTTTAGTTTAGTAACTTTTGTAATAAGTTCATTCATCAAAAGAAACAAAACAGAATCAACATTGTCGGTGAGCCACAAACTAAGCAGTGTTAAACTGTATCATGTGGGTTAAAAATAGAATTACCTATTGATTAAATTTATTTTTGTTTAATTTTAAACATTAAAATCTATCGGACAAAATAAATTTCATTATTTATTTCAACGTACCACGTCGCATACAAGAGGACTAAATACTTGTGCTCATCTGCTGCATATGGTTAGATGGGAAGCTGAACCCTAATACAGTTGGTAAAAAATAAGCAGGTGATCTTTATTCATTTCTCATATCAATTTATAAACGCCATTGAGAATGTCAATTACAGGCCAATATTTTTTATATCTCTTCCAACATAAATTATCAACAAGGCCATCAATCAAGTCAATGAACTTTATCATCACACAATCTCGACTCTAATGTCACTTTAAAAAGCCATAGATAATTCATATGGTGGATATAAACGGAAGTCGCAAGCCCGCTGTTACTGCGCAAGTGCGCAAAAAAATGTCTGTGCGTGTGTCAAACACGTTGCACGGAACGGGACTCGAATGCGGGATCGATCAGTAAGCCGTGTCTGTATGGCATACAGGCTGGTATGGGAAAGGATATGGTGAAGTTGTTTCTAGACTCGGAATAGGCAGTCTATCAATGGCCCTGGACGCCGCTTTAGGTGGCCTGAGGTCTATAAAACTATTTTATTTGAATTAAGTGGCAATGAACTTGTAAACTGAGTAGTTTATGCTGTCATATCAGACGACATGAAGACTCATGTTCTAGCGAAAACCCTAGGATATGAAGACGTATATTACCTACAAGGAAAACTAGATAGGTTGTACTCAAAACTTAGATAAAGGAATTATTTGCAAAATAATTAGAAATGAAAAGGAAACTACTAGGGATGTAGCACAACAATTTGATTAAGAAGTGACAAACATTAAATAGTCTAAAATGAGGCCAATTTTAACATACCTCAACATTAGATTCATGTCAGGCAAACCAACAAATGTAGAATTTAATAAAGACCTCAAAAAAGTAAATATATTCAACACAGTAAAAATGAATCCACAATCAGATACCTAGGTAAATCCAAGTAGTTGTGGTTTGAATTATAAGGAAAAAAAGTAAATCAAAACCTATTTGCAAAGTGATACCTGCGTTAGCTATGCAATCTTAGTCATTGACACAGTTACAGCTAAGCTAACACTTACAATACAATCTAATCATGATATCTGTCTATTTGCACTAATGGACGATGTAAAAACTGACGTTCATTAATTTGACGAAGAAAAATGACCAAGAGACATGGAATTTGAAGTAAATGAACCAGAAGACAAAGAAGTTCAGCCAGTTTCTGTTAATAAGAATCAAATAAGTAGCACTATGGAGACAAAAGGTCTCACACTAGTAACTAATAATAGAAAACAAATTCAAAAGAGGTTTCGCATAAAAAGGCCACATAGGGACCTACAATAAAAATAATACAACAATAAGTTATAAAACGTACCGTGATATCATAGTATACAATACCATAACCTATGGAATTCTTAAGCCTATTGGTAATTCTCCACGCGACTCGTTCACTGTCCTAACAATTATACTAAGACGCCTCAAACACCGATTGTATACAAAATGAGTTTCAAGTCGTGCATAAAACACTTATCATTAACCATCGCTAGTACTCTTGACACCTAAATCACTCAGTTGCAACAAAAAAACGCAATGCATAACATCACATTCGTTACTGTCACCGCAAAAGATTAGCTTTCAGCTCGCGTGCAAATATCTCCGATCTCACTGCTCAACATTCGAAATGGTTCTAGTAGAAATTTCAACTGTTTTCTCTGTAGATTAAATTTTATTTTTGATTGTCTCAGTTTTGATTTTTATTAGAAACGTGGGGCTATTGTCTTCGAAAAAAAAAGTTTGAATATAACTTTTAATATAAACATATTAATAGTTTTATAGCTCATAATGCTAACCTTCCTGGAAACTAACGGCAAAACTAATAAAAACAATGTTTTATAGGCCAGGATAGCATTAGTAAAAGACCAGAAAGAAACATGGTTAAAAATCATAAAAAAATGCAATAAAACAAAACAATAAAAAAGAAAAATAACCTATTGCTACTATCGGAAAGAAACTACGAATGTGCTAATAAAAATGGCCAATTAAAAATATAAATCATAGAGCATTCTTAAATATTTTGCAGAAGTTATTGGCAATAAAGAAAAACTATAAGATTTATCGACACGGAAAATTTATTGCTGCAAATATAAAATGTTTTTTTAAAGTATGCGTTCTGGAATGTCATCATTCTTCTTCCATACTTCTCTATTACATTAGCAGTCACCTCCTTTCTAGTCATACCAGCCTTCATACAGACCATACGTTTCTCTGGTCTCTACTGTTATAGCCAGCCAGTCATTCTGACTCGAGATGGTACTTGAGTGTGAACTTTTTGATATAAAATTTATTATGGTTTAGTGACGTCATTTTGTTACTCCATCATTGACTGCTGTGCGTCACGTGCAGTGCGCATAAATGTTTTTTTTCTTTTTCGTCTTCATTGTACTTGGTATGTTTTTTTTGTTTTTATCTCAGAAGAAGATTTTAGTGTCATATCTTGAACCACAAACAACTAATATCACACACAAGCTTTAAGAACAAAAACTTTGTTACCATGCAGCCATTGTTATCTTTGAAACACTTAATTTTAATTGTATTATGCCTTCAAAGGTGCCAACAACCATTCGGTTTCTTCAACCAACAGTTTACGACACCCATTTAATCCACCATTATAATTTTATACCCACGTCTACTCCATATGTGGTGCAGAAATACTTGCGCATGAGTTTATGTGACAGGAGTGACATTTTATTGGCGCGAAAAATGTCGTGAGAACATTTTACTGTCATAGTCTCGTTGCGATATGGTGACGATTTGGAAATTGTCAGATAATTGTTGTGTGATTTCCGACAAAGACCCTTCTATCTAAGAAGGGTTTTGAAATCATGACTGTTGTAACAGAGCCCAACATAGACCAAACTGGGGACCAACGCCAGCCTAAACACACTTCGCTTGTAACAAAAATAAGAAGTATAGAAAACTCAGTGAGCTTCCGAAACATTACCAAAAGCCATTTCATTGTCCAAAAGTTTTCCTGCAGAGCATAAATCGAACACTAAAACCTTAATCTTAATCCGACAAGCTACAAACCCTCGATATGCCCATGACACCGACAGTATCAGTACCCGCATACACACAGCCACATCAATTACACATTTAAACTCAACATGTGACACTTTCACTTATTAATACCACATCTGGTTTGTTTTGAGACAAACTTACTACATAAAGTACTTCAATTTAATTACATGAGTGACCGGATACAACATAAATATTACTTGCTTCTGTCGAAATTTAGGACGCATTGATGTAGTGGTCATCAATCATAACAAAAATATTTGAGGAATACAGGTTTATGATAGTATTAAGTATAATAAAATTGATGATCATAGTACTGAAAGACGGTTCTCAGAAACATTGGGAAGTAAACATCAAGGCTTTTTAGTCGACGAAGCACTGTTTTTTTTTTGACGATTGGGAAATCTTCAAACAACTTCCCTGGCTCTGGGAGGCGTGGTGGAGCGGGGGGAGTTTTAGAATTTTTACTGACTAATCTTTTGCCCTTTATATTCCAGGGTCGCGGGTTCTTTCGAAGAAACCGCAACCCTTGCTTTGCTGACATTGAACACTTACGCGCTGAAGACACGACACGAAACACTGTTTATAGGACAATATTATTTTTTATAGGACAAATCTTGGACCGAAATCGATGACACATAATCAAATAATTATTTGTCATAAACTACTATTTTTAAATCTCCATAAATCAGAATGCAACTGCACGATGATGATATAGATAGCTCTATTGCAACGTTTAGCACTGTCTGGCTTGTCACTGTCAACTTACAGTGGAATAGAGCCACTAATATGTAAATTGGTTCCTGTCTACCTAGTTCAGTTGAAATGCTGTAGAATTCCAGCTTTCTGACTAGTAGACTCTATAAATAGCTCTATAATTGAGGGCAATTTAAACTGGTATTAGAAATGAAAGAATTGGTTTTAATCGTAGGGATATTGTTGATCTTGGCGTGAAAAGTAAGTCAAATATTTATTCTTGTAATGGCTTCAATGGAATTATAACTTCAATAAAATTGCCGGTGTCGTGTTGGTGGCTTAGTTGCAAATCATATTTTTTCCCTGTTTAACACTTATCGTATTGGTCACCAAATAATATAATAAAACTCATATTAAATAAATACATATTTATGTGTATTTACTTTGAACTTTAATTAAATTATTTTAATTGTTTGTGTAGGTAGTATTAGTAGTAAAGGACACCATTGACTACCCTTGTTATATTTTAATGTCTGTACAGTCCAAACAAAGATTATCTAGAAGATGTCGCCACCAGCGATAAGACCACCGTTGTATTAAAATTTTGGTGCTACTACGCTATTTCTGCAAAACACTTTACAACTATTGCAACACGTCATTCTTTTTCATGAATCAACACACAAAAACTAAAATGTTCAATCACACCTCCGTGAGTTGCTACTACAAAAACTAATTACAGATTACACACTTATTGCCAAACATTTACTAATGACGTATATTTAGCCAAAAGATGTAGATTTAGCTAAAACGGTGCAATTTTAGCGTTTAACTTTCTCGTGTTATTATCATTGTGTGGTAACAGGTAATCGTCCGATCTTTGTTTTAGCTGGCACGCGACTGTGCTGACTCAAAAGGCTAGTCTGACTCACTATTGTAGCAAAACTAACCTAATTTTAAATGTTAACATTTTACCCAGATAGTTTCCTTTACGACGTTGACACCGCACAAGTTCTGGCTCAGTGGAAGAAGACAAAGAAAGCAAAACCTAATTGAATGGGACACCGTCTTCTAGAAGAAGAAGGAGGAGGTAGATTCTACAATAGTACTGAAGTGGTAGACGGCTAGACACGTCTATTGAGGGATCGATGCACGGTGAAGCAAACGGGTCCTAAAGTGTAGACGTATAGACTTTGATAACACGGTGAGCGCAGTGGCTGAGCGATCGACTGCTCTGCTGCGTGTCGCGTGTGTACAAATATTTTTATAGCCTACAGATAGTTGTTCCGGGTCTGGCTGTTTGAGTATGTGAGTTTATAAGTTTCGAAACGCACCCACGATACAGGAAAAATCCTAGTGTGGGGCAACGTTTTTATTAAAGTAAGAAAGTATCACAAGCTTGATATAGGAGTATAAGAAACTCAGCAAGATGGGTTGACGACCTAAAAAAGGTGTCTCGAGGAGACTAGACATGGAGAAGAGTGAGGAAGAAGCCTATATCCAACAGTAAACTCAGTTCAGGTCTCAGTTGATACGTGCTTAACGACACGTAACATTTATTACATCATATAGGGGAATTACGCTTTATCATGATAGTGAAATGAATTTTCCCTGTTTTTCCCTGTCGTTGTTGTTTTGCCATCTACGAGTAAATGCGGTTAACCAATATAATGTTATTTGTGGCTGCGCTTTCATCATCTCTATTACATTAACTGTTTACTAGTCGACGTTGACCATATATGACTAAATATTTTTATGTATATCTTTTATAGAAACAAAAACACTCACTGATGGAGAATGTCACAGAGCTTTTTGCGAGCTACCACACACGTTTAATTATTTTAAAAAGTACAATTTATCTTAAAGCCTTTAATTGCTGCGATATCTGTCTGCTGCACTGTTTCCCATGCTCGATAAAAATAATGAAAAAAAAACTTATCGGCCATCTTTCTTTTGCATTCTTTAGAACTCGTTTCAGGTAACTTACGATGCCAAGTTCCGAAGTTTTAAAACACTTTAATATGAACATTCACTGAGTACTGATATCGCTAACTGTACGTTTAATAGAGGAAATCATAACAATTAATAAGTAAAAAAGTTTTTAATAAGAGGTTGTGAACACAGTACAGAAAGTTAAAATACCTGAAGTAATCAACTGATAAGATGATGTAACAGGTAATGAAGAAGTAAAGGGCTTCCTGCTTTAATAGGTGCAATTAATGTCCAACACGCACTTAATAGATGAGTTAATAGATTAAAGTGGCCCAATCAATCAAAATGTCTTCATTTGAATTCGACTTACAAAGCTGTGGATGATTTTTTTACTAATTGATTGTACGCTTCGAGGTAACAGACCAGTAACAGTGCTTTCGAACGCATGCACATCTCAAGTATTAGGCCGAGTTCTCGCTCTCTCCTTTTGACTCGCTAGGTACTGATCTTAGCACATGTAGACAATCAAAGCAAAGCTCATAACAGAGAGACACCCAATATATTTCAGAATAGAAATACTAATAATATCAGGAACCAAAGCAACATGGACATCCTTATTGATATAGACATAGCAGTCAAAATGTAAGACGCAGCTAACACTAAAATAACGCAATCTCACGACGTCACAACTAACGTCTCAAAGCACTCAAAGTGTGCGAATATCGAGCGGTCACTATAACCGACCAATTCTCTTCAATTAATGAAAACGATGTTATTAAAGAAGTGTGTTGCGTCTCTGTGACGAATAAACTGCTTCTGGCTGGTAATAACGGTCGTGGTGACAATTGGTTGGTACTATCACATTGTGTGGGCTTCATTCAAGACACAGTATCAAACACAATGTCAATTGTTCCTGACAATTAAATAAATAAACAAAGTTAATGGTTATTTAAGAATTCTTTTTTCAAACGTCTTCTAAAATTTCCTTCGCCTAACGACATCATTTTGTGATTTGCAAAAATAAACTCGACTGTTGCATTTGATTTAAGGGCTTTTGAAAATAGCGCTACATTCCTTTCAATGTTTTCTAAATATAGCATGCAAACAGATACTAAGTTCGAATTATAATATTGTTTATTCTTAGAAACAGCAGAAGCTCTTCATGATTTTCTGTAACATCATATCATTTGCTTTATTGAATTAAATCAATTCTCTCAAACTCTTGTCGTAGATGTTCACAAAATCAAGCCCTAAAGAGAACAAGTCGTAAAAACAAATAAGACAATAATAAATTATAAGGACAGTTGTGCAACGAAGAACATTGATAAAAATAATTATTTGTTTACCAAATTTCGAATGATAAGATATGGGCATCGACACTTTAGTCCGAACGATGCCGATGTTAGGAAAAGTACGACGGTCATAATTCATCATAGTTTGGTGTCATCGTTTGGTGTCACTCACACTGGCACATAGATGTAAATAAAATTCTTAAAAAGAATATATTCAAATGCATTAATTTTTTTTGTAGTTTTCATTGACGTCTTCAAATCCGATAATTAGTCGACAAATGTAGGTTGATATTCTTACAACAAATAAATAAACTTTACATCTTAAAGACACAAGAATGTAATTCTCTGAAAAATAAATTCCCGGATAAGAACAGCACATATTCGAAATTGCAAACGCCAAATCAACAGCCAACAGTGGAAATCAAAACCATATGTGACAAACTCACGCAAGTAGTGAAGAATGCAACGAGTTTACGCTTGAACACGCTAAAAGTATTTACAATGCACGCTGTTTTACAAATAGATCATTACCTTTTTTGTGCTGCTACTATTTACGACTACCACTCGAAGTTATATTTATAGACCAACAACCGCTAGTTCTATTATCGGTAATTCATAACTTTCTTATTTATTGAATGGTGTATTGACAGTGATTTTTAGGAGTATAATCGATTTTGCCATCTTTTGCTGATTGATGGTGGTATTGGAATTGGTTTTTTTTACTAAGGTAATCGATTTTGTCATCTATTGCTTGAATTATATATTTTTTCTACCATAATTACGGTTTTAATTTTCTTTCAGCCATGGGTTAAAGGCCGACTCTCTCCAATTCAAAGCCTAGAATTAGTAACATTGTAATTTTCGCCATGAAAAACTTCAGAAACAAGATTGGCTTTAAATGGTTTAGTCAAGTAATTTCACGTTTCCATTCTTCTTAACTATCGCCATCCACAGCTTATAACTCAGGTTGAGTCTGACACACTCAATTACCCAATGGTCACTGAGTACCTCAGAGGAATCTCTAGGCATAGGAAGACGTTGAGTAATGAATCCTTCCTCTGTGGGGTCGGCAGCTGCCACCAATTGAGACAAATGAACTCGGCGCCACGAGATTGCTATCTGACCCTCCAGTACCATGCTTTACTTGGTGTCGGGGAGAACTGCGCATTATGTTTGCGCTTTTGGGCGAAGGTAATTTCATTTTGTATGGAGTGGTGAACTTTACCTTGTTGATTAAAACTGAAATATTTGGCTTACAGTATAGGAATCCAACTGTACTTAATCAATTGATCAGAGTCCTGCCATTAACAATATTTGGGATTATTTTTATAAACGTTACTTCAATGAAAAAATTATAGCTACAGCTATAATTTACAATAAAACTACTTCTTTCTTAGTTATTTTCCATACTTATCGTTTCGAAAGCAATAACTTATGAATTTGTTATTGTCATAGTCATACCTCGTGTAACCACAATCAAGTTTATATACTGGGAGTTCCCCAAAAGCACAACAGGGCAGAATTAAAACTTTCAACTACTTGATAACTTCAGCCGTTGTGTTTAGCTCTATAAATGAATATGGCGCCGCGTTGATGACTATCTGTCTTAACACTCGCTGGTTTAATACAGATAGCCTTTACTTAGAACTGACTGCGTAATTACTTTATTTGAATAACGTTTATTGTTGGGTTAAATATAGCTTGGTTCTTTTACGAGGCTAGAAACGGTGTTAGGAGTTTATTTTTAAAACCGTTCAATTTTTAACTCTAAAAGATATTTTGATGACAGCATTCAGCTTATTCTTTCTTTGCGTGATCCATTATTTTCAAAGATACCCTTCAACTTATTTTGAGAGTTATATCATACAAATTATTATGCAAGTTAAGAACAGTAGGATTGTCAAAGCTATACCAAACTATATCAGCTTTCCTGCTAATTGAGTGAGGCAGCTGGTCAACCTGCGCAAATTGTGAGTCAACTGATTATAATTAATTGGCTACTGTGGCTGCAATCTGAGGCTGTGCAAAGGTCATTTGTGACTCCAACATATTATCCTTTATAGCTTTTAATAATTCTGTGAAAGACAAAAAAGGAACACCTCTATCAGGTCTAACCTTGACTAATATTCAGCTTCACTTACTTCAAATAAAAGAAAGAAGCTGCATAAGATTTAAATCATTAACCTGAATCCACACAATCAAAGTGTCATCCATTACTCCATCAGAAGCAACTGCAGAAGACGCCATGTGTATTAGAGCAGCAAAGAATAATGTTCTAGTTGATAATCTAGTGACCAATATAACGCCAACATTATAGTAGAGGAAAACAAACTAGAACAAACCAACCCACACGCCGATAAAAGCGCTCGTTGCTTTGAAGATAAGGATCAAATTGACGATGATAGCGTTTAAAGGAGATGCATTTTTGTTAAACACGAAATACAATTAAATGATACACCTACTATCAAAGGGCACGTACTTATCGGTGTTGGTAAACAAATGGATTGAGAACTACAATATACTAATGCCAGAACAAGAAACCGACTAACTACTGGCGAAACTGCAAATGTTACAACTAAAACTATGATGATTCTTAAGATAGAAATACAATTATCTCCTAACAACTCATCTCATCTAAACACAAGATTGTCGCTGTTTAGACAAGCAATTCTATTGTATAACATAACAGGCATAAAGCTGATGAAACAACCACGGTAGATTAAGATTTAAGAACAACTACTGTAGAAAATCTGCTAATCGTTCCAAAATGGCTTGAAACAAATATTTTTAATGAATTCTTATCGCACGTTTGCCATAATCGGTAAGCATATTTTTTCTATTTACCAAATTGGGTAATGTTGAGTCTCGATTGGTTTCGCCATTAGTGTACTTTTCATAAGTACGTTCCTATAATTCGCCGTCGCTATTGTGCCCAGACTTAAGAGTTTTCACAGCTCTGCTAAACCAACCTAATTATTGTTAAATAATTCTTCCTGCTTCTTCATCAAGTTCGTCGTTCTTCGTCAAGTTTCTGTCCCTCCAAATAATTTAATTCCTTATCGGCTATCTAAACGGATGCTATCAAAATTTAACTAAAGGGTTTAACCCAATTCGGTGTTTGACCAACAGCGTTTATCTACTTTTAACGGGGAAACTAATATTATGCTGTTATCTGTACGTTTGCTCAACCTTGACTGCAAACGGATGCTGTTACAACGAGGCTTCAATAAATACTTGGTTCTAAAAATATCTAATACTTTTGCAAGGACGAATGTAATACTAACAATGAAAGAGAAAATCATTTTGGAAATTGTGTCTGATTAACAGCAGTTTATAAATGAAGCCCTATTAAGGCATGCCATTATCATAATATAAGAAATAAATAGACTACTAATACAAACACACATGTCAATAAATATTTACTATAATATTTCAGGAACGATGTCTGGAACAATTAATGCATATATATGGATTGTACATCCCAAAATGAAACCTTTAAATACATTGTTAAAATAATAATAGTTTAAGAAGCCAATTAGTAACCGAAAATGGTAGAATTTCTCAAGGTTTCATTAACCTCCGCACACTATTGTTATTTTATATCTATTCTCTTGTATTTAATTGGTAAATACGTTCTCGCCGATATGAAAGGAGAAAACTGAAACCTGAATTGTTCATTCTTTTATCATCTGAGAAAGTCTTTCTAACTAAAAGTAATTAGGTAGCAACTGTTTCTGAAATCCGAACACCATCCATTGTAATATACTTAATCCGAAGGTAAATGAATTTAGATTAATGGATTCACAATAAAAAACATTAATCTTGAATGGTCAAAATCTGTGACCACAAGATACATATAGGCAGTGATAGAGCATTTCGACAGGGCAACGTCCAGAATCGGAATGTCCGAACGGAAGAACTGGTGCATCGCCGGCGCCTCGACATTGACGTAATAAAAAATGTTCAAAGTCACTCCGATATTAAATATAGGAGTGATAACAAACTCCCCGGTGTTGCTTCACGGACTACAGCCACGAGGAATGCGGCTTCCAATATTTACAATGATCAAACATTTTTTGTGGATCCACGATAAAACGAGCCTGAAGCCATTCGAGATCTGGAAGAGAATTTAAATTGGAAAAGAGTAATTCTAAGGAAGGAATGTGCATTCAATCAATCTAGTAATAAAAGATTTATTCTATACGATCTTGAGCATTTCACGCTCTTTTGAGTACGACCATTATTACAACAATTACGTACACAATCATATTAAATAATAGCTTATAAAACGATGTTTTAAACGAATGCAACACTAGCGTAAAGGTAACTGTTATTCTGTGTCATAGTTCGTTTACTGCCGTCTTACGATTTCTGTTGATTGTGCATCATAAGTGTGCCATGAGAATGAAGCTCCGCGCCCTGCTGACCTACGTGGAGGTAGGCTTGAGACTTTGATGGCACACAATTAAATCAAAGCTACCTACAGTCATCTCAAAATAATTATTTTAAATCGCACTGTCTGCATAGTCGAGTATCCTTACTTCCTTACTAATCCTTACTAATATTATAAAAGCGAAAGTGAGTTTGTTTGTTTGTTTGTTTGTTTGTTTGTTTGTTTGTTACCTCTTCACGCTTTAATGGCTAAACCGATTTTGATGAATTTTGGTACAGAGATAGTTGGGAACCAGGAGACGGACATAGGCTAATATTTTTTTGAAATAAATGGGATGTGAGGGAGAAAGAGGGAAGAAACGGGAAAACTTAGCGTTGCTATTACAAATCAATAAGGCGCAAGGGGAACTGTGTTACCCCAAATTTAACGCGGGCGAAGCCGCGGGCAAAAGCTAGTGCAAGTATAAATGAATAATAAGCAAGCATTGAACGATGAACAAAACTGCGATTTTACATTCCAGAATATTTTATTGACCACACGCAAGCTTGCGTGATGGATTAATCGATCAGTGTGCAAATAGTGATTTTGATGCCACTTTCGCTTGTCACATTTAGATATGTGTTTTCATGAGCTGAAGTGGATAACCGTTCAGAGCGAGTTTATGGCTAAATGCCATAGAAATCGACTTCCATGGACCAGCTATTAAGCCGATTGGTGAATCACATTGTGAATCATCGATCAAACTTGATAGTTGACCGTAACTTCCCAGAAACTAATAAGTAGATCGTTTAAAGTTCACGACGTTTGTGTGATAAAGAGAAATTATAAAATCCAAAACCCAAGTCAATGTACCTAGACAACCAATCCACTTATTTTCGACCGAAAATTATTAGACTGAATCAAATAGGTTACTGTAATATAGTGGTTACTACTGGCCAAAGTTATATTTTGTCAATAAAGATCATAATCCAATGTTGGCAGATAAATTCCAATCACATTATAAGAACTAGACAATAAATTAATAACACTGGCTACTGAATTAGCAATTCTATCTACCATGTCAATCATAATTGATACCAAACGTCAAGAAGCCGAGTTATCAATTAAACAGTTGAACTGGGTCCAATTTACTGTGACAATACGAGCTGCTGACAATCTCTCGAAACCGAATGTCGCAAGAACCACCCACGAGAGCGTGAGAGCCTTCGTAGACCCCATTGTGTCCCAACTGGTTCCCACATAAAGATATATGCAACATCCATCCATACTGGAGCAGAATGCAGAAATTGCGATAATCGCTGATCTTTGCGCAACTCACAATTTGAACATAATTGATAGAAAACCGCTTCGAACTTCGCGTGGACTTGGTGGACGTGTCAAGGCAAATTCCGAGAAGAGATTAAAAAATATTTGATGTGGGGCAAGTTGCAGGCAGAAGCGTGACCGAACTGCGGCGGACAAACACGCCGCCGGTTGTATTTTAAATATAAAAATTCTTAGGTGTGCACGTTTTGGCCCTAAGTAAACAATGGCAGGGCTTCTCGACGAAATTCTATATCATGTATCAGACGGTGTCTGAATTCATAAACAGTCTTGCAATTGAAGACTCATTATTAACTTGTTGCTTGTAAAAAAACAGATCAGCACAGATTAAAATTTAGAGAACAAAAAGTGCAGAAATGAAAAGCACAAAAGTGAGTGCTTGTTGCACATGATGTTGAACTGGGACTATCATACTTTGCCCAACAATTATATTTGCACCTTATCCTACCTTCTAAGCTCCGTTTAGTTATTATTGCGTTAATCTTGAGCAAAAACTGCGCGCAAAAAAACTAACTATAGAAGTTTAGGACGCTTATTTATAATTTGCTACGGAAGCAACCAGACCACTTTAGTTTTTAACCTAATGTTGTTTCGTGACTGTCTAACTGTATTTAATTATAGTAATAAGTACAGTTTGGAGTCCTCTGGAGGTATAAATTTGGTGTCATATCATATTTTTGGCTTCCAGTCTTACCAGATTCAGCTGTATACCAGATTTTTACATGAAGCGACTACCCTATCTGACCTCCACAACCTTGTTATCATTAAGTAATACCTTCACGACCTTTGATAAGACGGTCAAATATCTAGAAATAGAAATGCTGGCTTAACGTGCTTTCCGAGGCTCGGAAAAATCTCGGTAAGTAACAAGGGCGTCTTAATCTGAAGGTTGATCCCGAGCGGTTGTTATTATTTAACTACGAACTCCTCGGAACGTAGTTACCTTATATATATTACGTAGGTATAGCTGGGAATCCCAAAGTAATCACATTTGATATCTCATAAACACTTCGGGACTTCACCCATTGCCACTATCAAGATTAATGTTGAAAGAGTTCTCAAGCTTATTCTCAGGAACATTTGAATTCGATCAACGACTTACAGAAGCACACAATTAATGCACATTCATTATCCTACGATTTATCGAAACTGCAGCGATTACCTTAGCTACTGGACTGAATAATTCAAACAATACTGCAATCACTATTTCAATAGATTGGCACTTGTACTTCATTAGGTACCTCTAATAGGTTCGTAAATGGTCTATTCAAATGCCAATTTAAAAATCCAGATTCTGAAAAGTCTTTAGTTCAATTACTTCAATTTCTTGAAAGTCTTAATGTTTATCCCATTTAGTCCATGTTTTAATTTATAATATGGGAATATTCCTCTGAGTCTAGTAAATAGGAATTCATAAAGGGTCATGATTGTTTTATTTAAAGATGTAGAATTAAATATGCAGATGTTGTTTAAAGAAATCAAATCTACAAGTATAATAAAGTTAAGACGATTGGCGATAAAGCGCCTTGTAATAAAAAAGGGTCGGGAACCGGCAGATCACGTAAAAGCATCATTTAAAAAAATGGTAGCATTAGCAAAAAATCACAAGACGAGCTAAAGGATTAATTGTGTACCCAAGGCGGAGGCCTTTCTCGGTATTCACACTCGACGCCTCTTCCATTATCTTCGTAATTGATATTTACTTGGGATCTCATAAACAATGGTCGGGTGCACCGGCAGAGGAATGAATACAAATTCTAACACTTTAAAAATAAACCAAAACGTTTATCAAAATAATCCCAGAGATTTTTCCATGTAGGAATTAGTGCATCTAAAGAAGATATAAGAATTTGAATCAAGTAATGATTCATCAAAAAAGAGTAAAATTTTCGGATGAATCAATTACTCGAGTAACACGTTCCGTTGAGGAACCAGGCCAGATGATGGTAAACAATTTTATTAAAACAACGAAGAAAGTTAATGATTGTGAGAAATAATAAAAAGAAAACCTACCAACTTCCGTAGAACAATAAATAATAGAAATACATTAGAAAACAAACGCATCCATGATTTCAAGCGTGTAAATACTGTGTGTAAACTCGTCGCAAGCGCAACAAATGATTGCAGAGAGTTTGTTTAATATAACAAATGTTTAGTTACATGATATTTATGACATTACAATAAAACAAATAAAAATAATGTAATTCTAACAGCCTATTATTGAACATACTTAAAGGCCAACTTATATCCAAGGTTTCAAGAATATTTCAAGAAATATTAGAACTTCCTTAACTATATGTAAATGAAACTATAGCATCGTGAAATCTGTTGCGGCCTGACAATCGAATTTTACACACAGAAACGTAATCACAATAGACCATAGCCCCGATGCAATGTTGTCTTAGAATATGAGATGGAATTGGAGACTTACCTGATGAGTTAACTTCCAAATATAAGAGTGCACTTATTACAGAGCCCTTTCAAGGGCGATCACACATACAAAAGCTCCATAGCACATTGCACATAAATAAAAAGTAACGTCACAAGCACAGCGTGTATACCAATGTATCGATCGAACGCGCGCGGTACTTCGAGCGTCGCGACACGTGAGTCGCGCGCGGAGGTTCGGCGCGAAATGCTACGGAATGCGGTCCGGTCTTGCCTCCCGCGCTGCTACACTACAGCCTGCGATGCTGCGCCTGCGACCGACGCTATGCACTTTCAGCTTAATAGCTGCATCGAAAGTATAATGTTTCTTTTGTTTCCTTGTGAACTTTATAGATATTGATTGAGTCTTCAACTCATATTGTGGTATTGGAAAGTTATAAAAGATAAAACAAAAAAAAACTGTTTTTTTTTTTCAAAATTTCATGATTGTTTTCTTTATTTTAATGAAAAAAACGTGATGATAAGTTTACAAGATTTCAGATGGAAATTAATGAATACCTTAACAAAATCTTCATTATGTTAATATTGGTTTTCTCCCATAAACGCGTTCAATACGATTACAATATATTTACATCGGTGTAGTCATTTAGTATTGTTTAAGTAGTACCGTAGTGATTACACAAACTGCGATCACGTGGTGCGATAAGACTGAGGGCGCGGCGCGTGCGCCAGCCACTTCCCCTTAGCAATCAAATTAAATAATTATACTTAAACATTGGTCTCATAAACGGCAATCAATTGAATCGTACGCCAGTTCGTACGGTAGCTTGAAACTGTAAACTTTACGTGGCTTACGATAAGGTAAGCCATAGATCGATCATTGACTAAGAGCTGGCAAACGGAATATTGGCTTCGAGAATATTTTAAGTTGTTGATGTTGTTATTCGGTATGATTTATAATTTGATAATTACCACGTTATTTCATTATGTCATGATTTAGATCTTGTTGTCTCCCAAGGGATTTAACTAGGACCGGTCTTTTTTGTTCAATACTGTCTGTTTTTGCTATTCTTACCTGTCGGGGCTAGGTTTCCCCATATCATTATTCAGTCACGCGTTTTTATAAATTCTAGTTACTTTTTATACTCTGATAACGTATTTACGATGGATAAAGCGCATAGAGCACCCTGGTACAAATTGCATATGTGTCATAGAGTTCGCACCACCAAATACTTCAATCTGAGTCACCTAAAGAACATTTGAACACCAATTTTCCACCATCTTTTATGGCACTCACGTAACCGTTTCCCATTTTCCGAGGCGTGAGTCACACTATATATTTGTATGGAAGTTCGTAATGGTCTTTAACCAGTGAATTGCTAACAGCTACTGTTTGTAGTTAGGTAACTCTCTAGAGCTATTGTAGGTAAACTTTAAAGAATGTGCTTGTTATTTTTTGCTTTGATAAGGTTTTTATACGTCAATTCTGGAAGTCAAGGTTACGCAATTGAAAGACCGTAACTAGTACGTGTTGTCACGAAATATTCGTGGGTTATTCAACATTCAGGAATAATACGGTTTTATTTTTTCATATCAATTGTTCTATGTTTAAGTGATTTTGAGTAAGACTACTTACTTTGAATATTGGTAAGGTAGAAACTATTATAATCTGTTGAAGGCTGTTTAGGCGACGAGTTGTTTGAAGTTGTTTAACACTTTTGTTGGTATTGATTCGGGGGAATGCCCCATCACCCTAAAATGAAGAATATTTGAATCTTGGTAAAATTGAGATATTGTAGTATTTGATAGAATGCCATCGAAACCGGCTGAATTGCTCCTGACGAAGACTTTTTCGCAGCAGTAGGACATAAAAGACAAACCAAAAATAATGGAGTTGATAATTGTGTATATCAATGGTAAGACAACGGGCTGGTGCTGGTGTGGATTGTGTAATAGATGATATGACTAGAAAGGCGATAGCTAATAACACCCCTAATAATGAAGATGATGGCAATGATGGATGGTAAACTGTCACCAATAAAATCCATAAGCAACAACAACCACTGCTTTTGATTCTATGGTAAACTGATATCTTATGATTGTTATAATGCTTTATATTTCGGCAGAGAAACCGAGCGCAAAGACAAATAATTCGCAATTCCAGTTACGAAATATAATTAACATGAAACATATACCAGCTGTTCAAATAATTTCATCACCGAGCCCACCCAGGAGTGCTCCTCAAACAATGGCCTCCTTCAAACAATACGATGGTGTGCTGAAACTGCGCCACTGAAGCGTGCGCCGGCGCCGGAAACGCGCTGCCGGATACACCGCCATCTTGCGATTGAAACTTGAACTTGTAAGACACTGGCGCGTAATCAGCTGTCTGATAACTGAGAAGTTTGAAGAATTGAATTAGATTAGTTCAATTTCTTCCTTTTTCGTGTAGTTAGTTACTTCCTCGTTGTCAAAGTTTTATGGTCCTCTTGACTTGGCTTTACATGCTGTCGAGAAGTATCTGTCAGGCATGCTGATTTGGTTTTATCATGATGCTTTTAACTAAATTAAATTGAATGGGGTAGCCCATTCAATTTAATTTAGTTGCGTTAATCTGAAAATATTAGGCGCTCGTGGCTAGTTAATAGCAGCCGCTCGGGTCGATCTTTAGGTTAAGCTGCGCTTGCTTGGTCTTTAGATAGGTGACTACCTGTTACATACCGAGTTCCTCCGTGCCTCAGAAAGTACATTAATCAGTTGTTTTCAGTTGTCATTTGAAGATATTCTGTGTCTCGAAAGTCTAACTAGTCTTGCCAAGGGGTGTTACCCAGTACTAACTGGGTTGTGAAGGTCAAATAGGCGGTCGCTCCTTATACGATACTGGTATACAACTGGAAAAATACTAAGCAGATGATGATGAAATTAGAATATACACTTAGTATCTTCATCTTGGTTGAGACATACGAAGATTCCTGACCGGAAAATAGGAACATTGACGGAAACCATTCGGAAGCCTTACAACAACCATAGCCAATCAAATCAGAAACATTGATATTAATCAATCACTTACACCAACATCATTACAAATTCATTCATCACCGATCATTAATCCGCTTTACGTGTCCATAAAAACTCAATCAAACGAACAAACATGTCGATCTGTCAACACGCATCGCTCTCTCGACCGGCGCGCGCGCAGACGTCAAGCGAATCGACGCTGAGTGCTGACTCACGGTCACGCACGCACAACGATGACGCCAGTCGCCACGCATTAAATGAAAGCTTCAAAATTATCTCCCTCCAGGGTATGGCGCTGATTTTAGGAATAGAATATTTTTATTTTTAGCCATTATTTCGGACTGAATGGTCGTTGTTTCGGACAATCGAAAATGTAGTCATCAGTCTCTTTTTTGGCGTTTGCTTGTGTTTTATTATAATTCTGTTTACTTTTCCGACCTTCTCCATTCCTACATATCTCTGGCTAGTCAACGTTTTCATCGTCGCGTCATTTATTACAATCATGTAGTTTAGAGGTTATAACAAGTACAGCTTGTTTCATACATTAACCCAATGTATGCGGTTTTATTCTGGTGGCCTGTCTAATCGTATCTGAACATCTTTTCTGTGGCCTGGCTCTCTTTATATTTCCGGTGCCTATTCCTGGGTACCACTGGGTAGCTCCATATGTCCTACCTTCTTACCATGTGTCTTGGCCGTAAAAGAGCTTTACGCATACAAGTAGACGGAGTGTTGAGAAGCCCACAGCTAGATGGGGAGGATTGCCTTCTAAGGACCTTGTACAAAACTAGTTCGAGACTCCTAAAGATAGACCCTTGAGGTACCCTTCAAGAGGACAGAGTAGGTAAGACAAGACAGTTAGTGAACTTTTAGAAGTGTGATCGTTCTTGACACATCTCAAGTCTTTTACAGTGTAGAGATGTCATTTCCTTTAGAAAAGTTCAAAATACATACTAATCATCTAGAACGTTTATATTTGTTTAAATAAACTTGTACATTCCTATTGAGGAGGTTCCATTACTATTCAGTTTTTTGCACGTGTCTTCACAATTCAATGTTCAAAAGAGATGTTTTCATACTGAAGAACTAAATCTAGTTTTTGTAAGTCACTGATGACCTAGAAACTAAATCTGAGTAACCTTTTAGAGTAGGATTAGGTGAAGCGTTTTTATGTATTGTTGACAACAGCTGACTATCATAAATAACCTGGCAAAAAGTGAGGAAAACACAGTTTTCCTTGTTTAAAAACTACGGAATGAAGATCGATCTGTTGATACTTGAAATGATAACAAAGTCAAGTGGTTACTAAGCGGAACTGTCATCCATGTATGAGTATTGTTATGATAGCAGCGTAATGCTGCACCATTCAAGTAGCATTACTTCAATAAAGGACCTTGAACCTTTGTGCATCGGGGTTGCGGGTTGTTCGAAAGAGATACAGCGGCCCTGGAACGTAATGGGCAATAGAAGGAACATGAGTGGGTTTTAGTCAGTACAAGTCTGACACATCCACCTCGCTCCGCCCCGAGCGGGGGAAGTTATTTGAGGATGTCCCACCCCAAAAAAAAAAACAACCTTGTGCATTTCACATTATTTGTTAACGTTTTGCATGCCGAAACTCAAGCAGAATGTACCTGACTCCATACTACATTATATAACAACTTAATTGAACACTACATTCTATGCAAAATAAAAGATTTGATTTGAAAGATACCAACGACGAGAATTGCTTTTCAGGAGAGAAATTAAGAAATAAAAATAAATAAGTCCAGCACATACCAAAAGACACAAAATATATGAACACAACAGAAGAACAAGCCAAATTCATTCATCACTGAACGCTACGATATCTGCTGACGAAGCAACGTGAACACCAAATTATAGACCATCATCAGCCCAATCCACAATGCTTTGTCAAAAACAATACAACAGCACAATTTACTCAAGACATGGTCTAAAATACCATATACATTCAGACGGATACGATTATTAAATCTGCCACACAGCATACTGTTGATGACCATACTATGATACACAAAGACATGTGTATCCGCGCCAGTCACCACGCTCACATGTGTTACAACGTGATCCTATAAATAACCCTGTACTACTAAAATAGATGCAAATTACCTACTAACATCATTCACTACTATTTTCCTAGTCTCGAGTTTTCCGGTGTAGATTATGATGTAGAACCTAAGCTATCAGCTGATGTAGATTTGCATTTGTTTTTATCAACCGAGAGGTGAGTACGACTTGACTTTGGAAGGAGGGACTATTATATCTCCGGGCAAGCTGATCCGTTTTCTGTAATTGCTAATAAAAAGGGACGTCTTTCTACGGCCCTTATCCCAATTTATTTAGGGCCGGTGCAGCATTCTGCGTCTTTCATACTTCTGTCTTTTCAGAAGATGTTTTGCACTAATTTATGAACCTACGAAAGACAACGTCGGCTTTGACTTTGACTTTCAGTCGACTGTGACTGAAAAACCAGAAACAAAGATGAAGATGATTCTCATATTTTTTATGTCTTGAAAAACGCTAGAAGATTGCAAATAAAAACGTTCATAAATTGACATAACATTTTATAAATTCAACGCAGACGAGGTCGCGGAAAAAATAGTAACTGCAAAAAAGCTGTTGTTATTCTCTTTGAATTTGGAGTGCGTAAAAACGTTAATTACGGTAAACCTGTGTTTCGAAAAAAAAAGAAAATTAGTGGTACCATCAGTAGATGTTGTTAGAGCTGATCGGATCGCAATCATAATCCGTCCTTTTCCCAACAAAAATTATCGTCTTGTAATGAACATTGTCCAAACATGAGTAATAGAAAAGTTGAGACTTACGCACTGACTGACTCATCAACAATTAGCCCAATCCCTTGGACCTATAAACTTAGAAAGTGAATACACAGGGGTAACTATTATCATATTGTACTCAAGGAACAAGACGAGATTTTAAGCAATTTCCGAAGTAATAAATAGCACTGACAAGATTTGTTGCAAATTACCAGTAATTAAGGTATTAGGAACAGGGTGAAAGCAAAAAAAAGAGACTTCTTTTGACCTCGTGCGGGTATTGTGTATGTTTGGCCACTGTCCGACGATTTACATTGTTCTTTAAGTCCCTAATTACAGAGCGTCACGAAAAGGTGGTAGCCATTAGGCTGATCCGGGGCTACTGCACGATCTCCATCCATACAGTTTTGTATCAGCCTAATGGCTACCACCTTAAACCAAAAGACTTGAACCTAATTTCATGTGATAGATAATTGAGTATTGAATGATGTTCGGACCTTTCCGCGAAATAGGTTTTAGCGCGACATCAGGGATGATGCGCAGTTCGTGTGGGTCGTTACAAAAGCCGCACAATAACCTATTTTGCTTTTGGTTATTAAAACAGATGCAATAGCGATCTCTATTGTTACTCGACGTTATCTCGATGAATCAGTAGTTCTGTTATAATATTTTATTTGTTTACAGTACCGTTTACATTAACCTTGCTACTATTTTAGCTCATTATATCATTCGTCACACCTCAGATATGAGCAAATGAGCGAAACACAGTCTCTGAAGTGTGACGGTTAACGAGTTTCCACCACTCATGTTGGTAGATAAACACTACAATGGCATATTAATCTATGAAAATATTGTCTTTGTCTTAAGCAAATGGCCAATATCTAGAAGAGTGACGTTCAATGGGTCATGAATTTGAAATACTAAAAGTTAAAATAAACATTTCCATTGAACATAAATCGGAAGAAGTGAAAAAGCAAAAGGTTCCCAGAAAAAACATAACTAGTTACCAACAGATTCCAGACAGATCATGCTACAGATTAAACAAAAAAGACCTAGACCACAGATACCAGTTTGTACGTAGGTATTTTCTAGCAATATGAACACATATCAAAAACCGAATACCTTGATGTACTGAACTGGAAGGTGGTCTAATACCAAACCTCGATACATTCGTCAAATGGCTATTAAATGGAGCCTCATTTCACATTCCAAAACCACTCGCTTGCACCACTGCCGATCGCAAGTCCAGTTTCTATTAATTATCAATTCAAATGGGCCCTCGTATCCTTTGCATTTCACCATATTTTGTATACATGCAAATTCAATATCAGTGGGTTTCAGTAAAAAATGAAATTGCAAAACAATGAATAACAAATCAATGCGGTTTCCGGGATATCTACTTCCTCGCTTGATAGAGGTCGGATTTGGCCCTAGCTTCTATCGTGGTTCCGTATTACTTACAATAAACCAAACTGGATATAAACTTGCACCCTAAGTACCAAATTGTTTTTTTGTTTTCTAACTATTTTGTAGACACTGCTACTGAATCAACTGTCGAAGGGAAAGTAGTCAAGGTGGCCTCGGTTAAATTGACAGATGAACCAGTATAATATCGAGACCCAGATTAGTATCTTTCAAAAGCCATCCTCTGAAACGGATAGATTATAGGTTTAACAAGTACTATGTGGGCCGATCCCGGCGGCACTGCAATGCCGGGCCGACCCGCGACGGGAGTGGAGCGAGCCCCGAACATCCCATCAGCTTACAAAAATCAGATTAATATACTGGTCCCTCATTGAGGGAACTTTCAGATATTAAGCTGAAAAGAACAGATACTACACTTTGATCTTAGCCAAAAGGCCGAGAAGCGATACTGTTATTACAATACCTCAGGGGGGTCATTCGGCCGTGGAGAATCTTAACACCGCGATTCAGAAACGTGACGTCATGAGCACAGTGCCATCTATCGAACATTTGTGGTACTACTATTGTTATAGTTCCCCTCTCATAAAAGTACATACTATGGGCTCTGTATTTAACGAGGGGTGACCAAGCCCTTTTGAGTAAACAGTTAAGTTGCATATGAACATAAATACAAATGCGAATAAATTCGCCAGTCTCGTCCAGTGGTTATTAGGCACTGCAAGGTTGCCAAAAGTCACTCCACATGATTTCGAGTTGTTTCGTATTTGAGCTTACGCGCTAAGCTATCCCCTTTTTTGTGGATTCGTAACAAGCGGAGCGAGCAGGAGTATCAGATTTTTACTGAGTAAAACCCACCCATGTTCCTTCTTTTGCCATTCATGTTCCGGGGCTGCGGTATCTTTTCTAACAACCCGCAACCCCTATCTATAAATCATTCAAATTTAATAGACCACCAACTACAATGCAGGCCGTGTTTATATTTTCAAATCACAAAATATTGAAGCCACAATCTTAACGATAATTTTCAACTACCTACGTAATAACAGGGTAATTAGCGTCGTAATTACAATGTTAACACCACATATTATCTCAAGGAACCCTGCCGCATTATTTGGATGTCCATCCTTGGCGCGGTCACGGTGCTGGCCGCGTTAATTCTATTACGTGTCCATTAATAACAAACACACTTTATTGTTATGTACAGTCAGCAAAGGAGATAGTAACCAGGCTCGTCAAATACAGTTGAAAAAACTTATGAATGTTTTCAAATAAAGTTGAATTAATTTGATAGAATTGTTCATTCGTTCTCAACTAGAATCTGTAGTATCAGGATGAAACCCTTACTGCAAAAAATATCCTGAGATAGTTGAAAATGTACAGTATTTTCGTATTTTTTCGTGCTATGCACCACAGTTGCCATAAATCCTATTTATCACCTTAATTATTCTGTAAGTACAAGATCCTCAACCTTAGCGCTCAAACTAATAATAAGCTCCTAACCTAACCTTGAAACTATAGTTTTAAATCAAATGTAAGAAACAAATTCAACTGCACAAATCTAAACAATGATCTGCGATGAATTTTGTCGAACTAATTTTATACTAATTTTGTATTTAATCTAATAGACAGTATTATATCACCTAATTGTAATAAAGTATTTACTGCATGTCCGGCTATCACTGTTCCTGGAGATTAGAGAGCGTTGTGAGTTAAATTACAATCAAAATGTAATTTTGTTGAATTAGTAGTAAATTTGTATTATGTAAGTATTTGTTGTTTCTTTCAATATAAATTGAATAAAAAACAAAACAAACAGTTCATTAAAAATAAATGTGAGTACAAGCCGTTAATCGGTTTCCAAAAAAAAATCTGCTACTGACGAGCCTAGTTGTCTTTTTTACTGACTGTACTTAGGTGTTAATAACTGTCGGTAGGGACTATATCATTGTCATTGTGTGTTTTTTTTTTTGGATAATCATTATTTATTTTAGCAAACAAAAATACATCTGATTTCATTCTATTGCCCTTTACGTTCAGGGGCCGCGGTATCTCTTTCGAACAACCCGCAACCCCGGTCAATTTACGACTAAAAAGGATAAAAATAAAAAATTAAATGCATATTAAAACGACTGTTATAACTTTCTTTTCGGAAAACGGTTGCAAACCAGTAAATAAATAAAAATAAAATTCATTTAATTAAGGTATTTAAAAATAGCAAAATAATCAATCAAATCAAAATAATCATAAAAAAAAATACATTCAATTAGACAGGCTGAATTTAAAATTAAACTAATGATTAAAATTACACAAACATACAAATTAGAAGTCGGTTTTTTTTTTTTGCAAGAAGTGAGCAAGTTGGAGCTAAGTATGTGGTATGTATAGATACTTCACACAAAACAATACGTCGTGCTCGTGTGTCGTATGCCGATAAATTCTGATTAGTCGGTAACCAGCTCCAATTCGTCCTATTTTATGATAGTTACACATTCCGGATACATCATGCAATAGTCGCAGACATAGTGAAAGTTCCCTGAAGTCGTAACTAGTGCGTAACCTAAATATTTCTCTTCAGAACTATTCTATGAAAGACTTAATCGATTACTTTGGAATTTCACACTTCCTAATATAGTTTTTGAAGTCAAAGGCAAGCTTGACTTGACTACCACAGAGGTTTAGTAGACGTAAGCGCCACTGTTGATCATTCTGTGTACTAACTACTAAAGTCGTTCCAGTTCAAGTTTGACTTCCAGTTTAGGCAGTGTTATTAGATATTTCACTTACCAAAAATCCAAAAAAAATTGGGCTCCTTTCAAATGTGCTGGCCAACAAAAATAAACTTGTTATTTGAATAGAAGCATATCATAGTTAACATTGTTTTATTAGTACATCTAAGTCATTAAAAATGGTTTAGTCTGAGGTTAAATAACTTCTCGGTGAATTGTCTTACGGCTTAGGTGGATTAATACCGGCGTTTCTAAAGAGATACCGCGGCCCCGAAACTTAAAGGGCCCAAGAAGGAACATAGGTGTTTTTTTACATTTTATATCAATTAGCAGTATTTGTTTTATGATTGTTAGCTTTACTGTCGATTGTATAGGGCGACGTTATCATTCAGCGATAAAACACCCTAAATAAATACAAAAACCGGTCAAGTGCAGCTCGAAGGCGCCTACCGAGGGTTCCGTACAAACTTGCGACATAAACAACCTATGTTTTGATTGCGTAGACTGAGAGCGATGTTATTTTTCACTCAAGTCTAACTAATCTATAGTAAGACTTCAGTTCAACTCGATACCTCTACGCGTTTCCGAGATAAAGGGTCTTGACAGACAGACAGACAGACGGACGGACAACAAAGTGATCTTATAAAAAAAACAGACTTATTACTGAAAACAATGCATACAAGATTCTACAAAAACTTTTTACTCACTTACAAAACAAAGTAAACCAGCCAAACCCGAAGCAAACACAACCAGTGCGCAGCGAAGTGTGAAAATCTTTCCTTCAACGTGCGCCGGCGCATCTGTTTGACCTCCGCATTGTTTTCCTTGCCTCTCTGCATAAAGTACGAGTATTTGTTCGTTAATCGTCTTGTTGTTCTTTAACTAACCGTTACTTTATTAACTATGGCACTTGGATACCATATTGTAAATTCAAGCTTCGCCTTGAAGCATATATGCACATGTGATAAAATTGATTTACAATAAAGACAGGTTGGGTAAATTGACAGCTTTTTTTTTAAACGTCTCCCTTAGTAAACCTTTCATTGTTCGCTTGGAGCAAATAAGCTTATTATGTTTTGGTTATTATTATCATTTCTTTGTTTGAAATTTTAAGTTATAGATATAAGCAACTTAAATCTAGATTATTTAAATTTTATATTATGCAATTATGCATGCGGTGTTTACCTCTATGTGATTGTTGTATATTATTTTTCACATGTTAGCTTAAGCATAGGTATAACTTCTGTGGACAATTGTTGGTGATCAAATAAAATTAAATACATTCAGAATAAACCAGTAAACATCACTAAAACGAAGTTGCTGTTCTTCGGTCACTCAGTATTTCCTGAGTTGGTTCCCCAAGTCTTAATCGAGGACATTATTGTGGTTAGAGTATAATCGAAAAAGTCCTCCAACCGCTATTCACACATAGATCTTTAAACGGCCAATGTAGACATGTCTGCACAATCGTATTACGATATGAAGACGTCAATCATATCGGCCAAAAAAACAAATAACGTACCCTGTTAAATATAAATTACAACGTTTTTTTTTAAAAAAAAAACTCCACACGGATCTGTGAAAAGCGTTTTACCTTCTAGACGATTGGCTCTTTTTTGTTTTTTTTTTTGCGGATGAGAAATCAATACCCATGTTCCTTCTATTGCACTTTACGATTATTACGATTGGATTCTGAGTGAACATAGACTACTGTCGATTGTCGATTACGGTTACGATTGGATTATTTGTGAATAGTTTTGCAGATCAAAAATAATCTCGCTTGAATTTGTAAAGTCTACAAAATCCTTCATTATGTTTCTTTCAGACCAGTCTTACACTTTCGCTGCCCAGAACTCAGCGCATGAGTCCAAAATAAATTTTATAATTTGGACTGGGCAGCGAAAGGGGGGAGTTATTGCAAAACATCCAAGATCATCTGCAGTATACTTGTTCTCATATTACACAAACCCTTTGAATTAAATTAGTCTTTCCATACACTGCGGTAACTTTTAAACGAACTTTATGACTTTACTCATTTTAATAAACATTATTCCAACTTAATACGAAATTAAATCCATAGTTTCAAGCCCTCCATCCTCATTTATAAGCGTTACGATCATTTGAATGAGATGCGCGTGCGCCGGTAGCGCGGCGATCCTTTTGTGCGCGCGCAGTCGTGTGTGACGCCGCGCCTAACCTCGCTGTGAGGGGATCAGCAGAACTGTATGTATGGTTAGTTAGTTGTAGAGAGAACTACCAATATAACAGAATTTTAATAATTACTAGAATATTCTAGAAATAGAAAGCAACGTAGGTGATATACAGATTGCCTCTCGGCTTCACACAATCACTGAAGTTGAGGTAGCCCTAGTTTACGAGTTTGGAGTTCCATGTTGTCACTTGGATCTGGAGATGGATTTTATTAATCATCGGCAAACCCTTTTTTGCGGATGTTATGGACAGGATTTCATCAAATAACTTCCCCCACTCTGGGCGGAACGGGGGGTTGGTGTCAGACATTTACTAACTACCCCACCCATGTTCCTTCTCTTGCTCATTATTTCCCAGTGCCACGGAATCTCTTTCAAACAACCCGCTTTGCTATCGGCAGACCCTAGCCACTAGACAACGGTGCCAAAACGTGACATCAGTAGGATTATCATGACATCTTATTGCAGTACTTATTCCTGTGTAAGAAAGAGATACTGATAGACACCCTGTATAGCTCTGTCTCTTTCCCTCACTAGAATAAGTTATGTTTTAAGGCGTTATGGTGGGGTAGCAGGTTTTGCTATCGTTCCAACATTATTATAACTACATCGATAGCTTCAGTGATCAATAGAGGAAAAGATCAGCTACTCTACCATGACGTGTTAAAGCAGAACTTATTCCGCTGAGGGAAAGAGACAGAGCTATACAGTGTGTCTAGCACCATCTCTTTCACTCAGTGGAATAAGTTCTGCTTTAAGATGTCATAGTAGGCCTACTGTATGCACTATTAGGTGTCTCAGAAATGCTCATTATCAATCTACTAGTGCTACTACATAACGTAACTACTTTGTATCTGTTACGGCTCTGGAAGTCGTGTTCATAATGTAGCTCACGATTACAAGTAGCGAACCACAATGATCCATTTCCCTCTTATAAAGTTGACTCATTTAATCGCTGTATGATAATGCAGTGTCTCTTTATAGATCGTAATCATATTCTTCCTTGTCTTAAGTCAGCATTAGTCTGACCTAGTCTTCCTCTTCCCGGTCAAGTCCTAAATCTTTAACACTAGATGATTTCAGTGCTATGAGATGTCACCGTCAGAGAGTTGTTCACAGAGAAAGTTATTTTCTTCATGAGAGCAAATTCTCTAAAATGTTGTGATCAACAACACATTGAATCACTCCACTTACAACGTTCAAATATTTGAATGACAGATATCATCATTTGGACTTGGAATTTCCTTCAGTACCACCGGATGCCGTTCTGCCTTCGTCATGTGGTAGCGGCCTATTTGACGGACCGAGCTTCTGTATTTTGCTGTATTCGATTAGACTAGAAGCTAACCTCAGTTAGAGAAAGGTTAGACAGATGATGAATGGACTTACCCAGAGTACTACAATACTCAATTGTACCGTAAATCGGTTCATATCGGTATGAATCGGTTACGCGCCTCTGTGACGAAGCACGAGCGGTGATGTAATGGCTAACACGATTATATCGGCAAATAGATGTTACTTGAAGATGGATC
Source organism: Ochropleura leucogaster (assembly GCA_958449745.1). Lineage (NCBI taxonomy): Eukaryota > Metazoa > Arthropoda > Insecta > Lepidoptera > Noctuidae > Ochropleura > Ochropleura leucogaster. The sequence goes on from OY288208.1 coordinate 18,757,777, forward strand.
ATAACACTTCAGACAACAGATGAAATAATATCGGAAAAGGAAATAAAGATAGTCACATAATATATTTCACTTTTTAGTAGAAAGAGGAGATGTAGAGAAGGTCAGCATCTGTTTTAATAACACAGGATCCCAATCCAGCCATGACGATCGAAAACTAATGACTTCACGTAAGACCAAAGCCGTCTCATATTCTATACGACACACCTGCTCTGATCGTGCTTGCGATTGAATGATTTTCTCCGAATCAATATATCCCAGAACACGTTCATTCTTATGACTTGTGTGAATGGCGCCAACGAACTTCATTCACACGGTGAGTGAGTTTTCCAAGAATGTTACTAAGTTTATCAATGAGTTTGATTTCCTACAAGACCTTACTCTAGCATTCTTGTTTACTAATCTAACCGATTTCATAAATATTAATATATTCTCACCAATAGACATCCCGTGTCATCGGCCTTACATTTCGGAAAGGGAAATGCCCGTAGAAGCGTGATTGGTGAGCTAAACGGTACTAAAGCGGCCAAGAAAGTGATTTGTATTAAATAGTGGACACTTGAGCTGTGTGAACTATCGGTGGGAATTGATGGCGTGTGGCTATCAATAATACAATAATTATTATGACGCTTTTGATTATGTGGTCAAGCAGCTGTTGTTGCTAAGAGTGCAGACCTGGTTGACCTGTTTTTTATGCTAAATAGGCTTACCTGTGGCCGAATCACGCTTGATGTGAAGCAAAAATGTGGCCTGTTATTCTGATAAAACGATTATAAATTATACTATAGTCGTAATTACAGATTTGATCAAAAACATTTTGATAGGATCATCATGGAAATTGTTAAAGCAACAAAGGGCTATCGGACTATTAGTAAATAAAACCCACCGTCTCGCTTCATCTGGCTGCAAAGAAACCTGGACCAATTGCAGATAAATTGGCGATACAAACCTACTGTTCGGGTAGAAGAAATCGCTTCAAAAAACATTCTAACATCGTCTTCACGAAGACTGACGAAGAATAGGTACCTACCTAAAAACCATCCTAGTTCCACAATCACAAAAAATACTGGAATGTGGAAATAACTTATTTAAATTTAACGTATCGCAAAACTTACAACGCATCGATAGAAAAATTTTCTAGAAAAACATCGCTACCGTCTTCATAATTAAAAGCAATTAATATTTTACATAAAAACGGTTTAATAACAGTAACGCATATCGATTTCTGTGCAGGAAGGAAACTATTTTCTGTTAGTAGTCGCCACTATTTTCAATGATAACATCTTAATACAACGTTTAAAAAGGAGCAATAACATTTAAGGGGCATACAGCTAAGGTGATAAGTAGTCTTTGTGCGTGTTCACAAGTTCTCAAATACTATACTTTTAGAGAAAAAGAGACATTTTACTTTTTCTTGCACGAACTCCTTGTGACAACCCTAAAATCAGTTGAGAGTTCTTATTTCCAAGTTTGTTTAATTAGGTAGGTAAGTATCTCTACATCCATTAAGTAGTAGGTAAGTTATTCCAGTAGGTAAGAACTTTAGGAAAAACTATTTCCTGTAACCAGCGCCTTCGTACTTAATATTTTAGTACCTACCTACCTATCGTCGGCCATTGACCTGACGCGCCTAAGGTCGTAACAGTGAAGTAAAATAAAAAATTAATGGAAAGTTAAATCATTGATTTTAATTATGATTCTTTTACAGTGTCTTTTTTACATGATTATAATTATGTGCCTACCTATAAGAAGGTATTACAGGTCCATTATTACGCGTTGTAGATATTGTAATGATGAAGGAAAAGCATCTAATAACAGTACGCAGTGTACACACAAACATATATACCACACACACACACAGCATACTCGGTGCGGTACGGGACGGTGGTGCACGGTATCACATATATCAAAAAAACATGATAAACAGTAACAGCACAGGCAATCATGTTCATCATCAGGGCGTAAAAGATCGTTGTCAAAATAGAGCTTACGACCTAGACAGATGAATTGAACATTTGTTATTTGTCAAGATAAGTTCGCTTGGCGAGTTAGAATTGATGATCACTGTAGTGGTGGTGCTTTCGTTCCCTGCACGAACAGTTCGAAATTCGAACCACAATTGTCTATACAGCTGAAATTGATTTGTTTTTGTTTTTTGGGTTCGGTATTTAAGCCTTGACACATATTTTTTTTCCTTTTTTTCTCTAGCATTCATGACGTACAAATATTCATGAATACCTGTTATTTGCATGGTTACTAAAACTGTCGATATATATATTTTATTTTTAGATGTTAGTTTATTTGAATTTGTGCTCTGGCAGTGTTGTTGGTGTGTTTATTTTTACATAGTAAAAAAAGTCGCCTCTGCGCGTGTCTTAGATCTTTTAAATTTCTCAACGGATTTTATATGTTACTAGCTGTGCCCAGCGGTTTCACCCGCTAAGGTTTAGGGGTATGAAAAATAGATGTTAGTAGTTTCATATGTACCCAAAATTTCATAAGAATCGGTCCAGCCGTTTCGGAGGAGTACGGTAACTAACATTGTGACACGGAAATTTTATATATTAGATGAGTTTTTTTTTATAGATAGAGTGATTTTAGAGGAAGGTTTATTATGTTTAATATTCCAGTCTACATGTGTGAAACCGCGGGGTGAAGCTGGTTATAATTAAATAAGTCTTGAATCTTGGTTTTCCTTTACTGTTGTGTGTAGGTACTATTTCTTCATGATGTTATGAATTCTGATCAGTCTGCTCAGCTTGCCGTATTTATGGCCACTTGGCACGCTACTGGATCACTGTATCAGATTATAACCTTTAGCATTGCAAAGAGGATACTTACTTACTGCTCTAATAGCTTTTCTTGTAGTCGTAGTTGACGTCTTTTAGTAGATCCATGGAGACGATCTATTCTGGCGTTTAACGTTGAAACAGTACTTATTTTTGAACTTTTAAACCAATCATGATTATTGAGGGCCCAATGAACATGGTGAATGGATCTGTTATCGGAGACTATTCTTTCAAGATCATGGATCAGTATCAAATAATACACATCAGTTAAGTGTCTTTCTATAAGTATACCTCTATGGTTGCAAATAGACTGTCATTTTGGAACGAATTTAAAAAAAAAAGATTTTTTGAAAAAACTTGAACTTGGTACTCCGGTGTGTAATTTCGCGGCAGCATAACGTGCGCATGTTGTTACCTATGTGCTACCACATGAACTCACATACGTAGTACATTTGTGAGATCAATTTTAAAGAGGGGTCTTCTTAAATCTTGAAGACATAGGTTTTAGGTTTTCCTAAAATAAATGCCTTTAGCAAACTGCTTAGATGCCGTTACAGTTAATTTATGAGCTGATGATCTGCTTGTCTTTATAACAAAATATACGAGTACGACAAGTCCTGGGAAGACCACTTTCTATCTCAGCTAAACTTATGATTGATATAGATGGTGTAGATGTTTGATTATTATAGAATCTTCTCAAGTAATATTACTTACCTGAAGAAAACTCCTTTAACTTTCTGTGAGCAACAAAAGACGAGCAATAATATTTTCGAAACCAAACCTCGTTGTACCTACTATAGATTGCCAGCTATACATAGATTTCCGTGGTAGCACTGTCATCATTACAATGTGCAGTACGCGTGAAGAGGAGTGCCAGAGCGCTCTACTGTGACGAGCAGCATCATCTTGTTGTTTGTGTCTTATTACAATTATGTTTACGACGATTGAGGTAAATCACTTAAAGATTGGGGGGAAAACAACACTATTTAATCCAAAAATTCACTTGCTTGGGCCCTATTAGAATATCAACGCTGTGACCATGTTGAGATAGGGGCCTTTTGACTTGCACAGGACTAATTTAATTAATTGTCTTTTAATATTGTTTTTAGATTTCGGTGTTCTTTTCCAAAAAATAATTTTTCATCCCACCATCTCGGAAAGAGTATTTTTAATCTTTAATATCTGAGTGGAAAAGCCGTTTTTATTCTCTAGAGGATAAAGTAAATTGAATTTAGAACATCGTGTGCACTAAGTTTGTGAATTAAAAAAAACAGTAAACCGATTTACTGCTACCTCTATGGTGCCGAATATATCATAAAACTTTTTTTTTATTTGTTAAAAATCGGACTCGGAACCTTCTTGGTGTTTTTTCAATTTGCACATCAACTGTAGTCAGTGGTTGTTTTTCTTATATCAATAAATGACGTTTTTAAATCAAAAAGGATTTCTCTTCAATTGTTACATCTAAAATTTTTTTGTTTGACTGTAAATTTTTTTTATTTCAAAATCAAAATCAAAATCAAAATCAAAAATCAAAATCAAAAGTCATTTATTCAAATTAGGCTGATAATCAGCACTTTTTGAACGTCAGATTACAAGAGACAGTCCCACAAAAACGCCCTGCCCTTCGCCATTTCCTAGTGTTTTAGCTGGGAAGAAGAAGTGGCGGAACAAACTCCCCAGCAACACATCTGTCTGTCAGGTTAGCCTTAACTGTGTTAAAATATAAAGTTAGAGAGGGATAGTATTATACAATGCTATTCCCTTTGTGTGTATTTACCTGCATGTGTAAATTATATCAAAACGGGCTAGCTTAATCTTTTACTAAGCGCATAAGATAAAATTTTAATCATGTCTAGAACGAGTCAATGATATTTATATAAATAATTTATAATTTTATTCGTTTGACTGTACTAATTTTGGCTTGAATAATAGATGTTTTTAAGTTATCTATGAGTGGTCCCAGTCGCTGGAAGAAATATATTTATTTTTTACGGATCCGGCGACTGGGACCGCGGTCCTAGTTAATTGCGGTCCCAGTAGCCGGAAACCTCCACTACCTATCTTGTGATCGTAAACGTTTTTTTTTGCATTTAGTCATTTCCTCGCTGAGGTGGAATGAAAAGTTACGTGTTGCACTCGAGTGCAAAGATTTTTCACCTCGTGCTCTTTTGATTCCCTCGCTAACGCTCAGGATTCTAATTTTGAATCACTCGCTACGCTCGTGATTCTATTTTAGAATCCTTCGCTTGCTCGGTCATCAAAATTGAACACGCGGTTAAAAAGCAACTTTGCACTCTTGTATAACAAATAACTACTGTTTGATTCTTTATAATAGTCAATACGTTCTGAAAACCTAACCAACATTAGTATGTTTCTTTATTTTTGCTTAAAATTCATGATGAAACAACTTAAACCCAGGCAGAAATGAAAATAAACTACGTGAAGCATAATTCCGAGTAATGTTACAACAACCTACGGCAGTCAATCTTGAAACAGACGGATATAAATCGTAACTCAAACCAAAAAACTTAAATACCAAGTGCGTAACGCAAAATTACCTCACTACATAACAGTGTAATATCTAGTAAGGAAATTAAATAACGCATAATTACTAAAAATGAAAAAATAATTAATCACACAATCGAATCCTCCGCGCCACTGCGCTTGCGCGATAATATCGTAACTTTCAAGATGGCGCCCACACAATGGCGGGCTGTCATTGAATTGTTGTAAAACTGACAGATTTTCCTGAACTAATCGGATCTCAGTTAATTAAGTCTCAAGGATTTTGATCTTATATGCTCGTTCATGTTGTTTATGTGATATCGTAATTTATGTAGCTAGTTCTAAAGAAAGGATTTTTTCTCATTCAATGTGATTTTCTATAGAAAAGATGTTTTCTTGGAGATAGAAGGTGTTGAAGTGACACCGTGAAAAATTTGCATTCAATACGATCAAACATTCTTGATTGTCTAGGAGATGATATTTGTCAGAAAATTAACAGGAGATATATGTATAAAATAAAAAAAAACTCAGTACAAAGAGGAAAAGTCCTGACAAAGTCGTTCAAACGTCTAAAGAACCATGCGGCAATAAAACAGTATCTTATCTCTATCTACCCACCTTCCTTTGTTTCATCATAAGACTCGAAAAAACAAATAATGTACTCATAATTATCGCTTAGTTATCAATCAGTCTAAGGGCTTTCCACAACCCACTAATAAAAACAAACGTTCTTTATACATTACTGCTTGTGGCTGCAGTTTTATTTCGATTCGTGGTATAGAGCCAGCTATAGATTGGTGTTAGGAAATAGGTCACGCCTACATGGGATTTTAATAGTGTATTTATGGCGCCGATTACACCTACGCGTATTAGTTGAAGAACCTTTTAATCTTATTGTTGTTAGTTTATAGCATTTGTAGTCTTTGTTTGTTTGTTGTCTTTGTTCTAGAGATTATTTATCTAAAAGAGAAAAGTAAAAAAGTAACCTATACTTTTTAAGTTATGCATCTAGGTAATATCTTAAATTTCTTGCCAAGTAAACAAGGCGTGCCAACTTTTATTTAAAACATTTTGGTCTTTAACTCAAATTCTTGGCTGGATTCCTGAATGTAGTATGTGCCACTGAAAGTCCATAGCCAACATTATAAAATTTTGAAAAGCCAGAAGAAAGAATAAACATGTAATATTCTTATTAATTTATTAATGTGATGTAGGTACCTACTTATACCTAAATGACTTTTAAGAATCCCTTACAATAAAATGATAAGTACGACTATGATATTATGAGCGGGTTTTGGTTTTTAATTAAGTAGATAAAATTAACCCTCCATCCTTAGAAGGCTGTATAAATAATCACATGTAAAACAAATCATGTACGGTCAATAAAACTATCTCTTATTGCACTAAGATCAGCGTTTTTTTTCTTATTTATTGCAACGAGAGCTTTTATTTTTTACTGATTTAACCACGGATAATAATAAACAACTGTTCAAATGCTTATAGCCAGCGCAGCGGTGACTTTATATTTAATATCACAAATAAACTTACGTCGTTTGATTCACTAAACTTTTAACACTAGAATCAAAATTTACTATAATGTACTGTTTGTTTTCTATCAAATAAGTTTAACTTTATTTGAAAACATTATTTATTTATTTAACAATTTATGAACACAGACCACAGTACTGTAAGAGGTTTTATTTAACCTAAGCAATGCTGGCTGATAGAGCATAGCGTTCGAATACTCATGTCGTTTTTAAAGTAAGAATAGGTTTTTCTCTCTGATGTGTAACATTTAAAATTAATATGATTTAATTATTATAATTCTTAAAGGATAAAAAAAAAAAAAAAATTAAACTGTACATCATAATCTTTAACTCCATCGGACGCGATTGAGTCTCAAGGAAGAAAAGAGGATAAGGTCCAATTTACCTACATCTCTTTCCATTTCAGGTTATTCATTGCATTCAATAAAAAAAAAATATTAGCAGTCCATACAACACTCAATCTTCAGTGAAACCAACTTTACAATTAAGAGGCATAGCCTTGGTAAAGTGTGTTGAGTTGACACAATTGGTAAAGCTGATGATTGAAGCCCGACAGTTCAGTCAATATGGACTGCTAATATTTTTTTTTTTTATTGAATGCAATGAATAACCTGAAATGGAAAGAGATGTAGGTAAATTGGACCTAATCCTCTTTTCTTCCTTGAGACTCAATCGCGTCCGATGGAGTTAAAGATTATGATGTACAGTTTAATTTTATTTTTCAACCCCATCTGGGTATATATGAGCTTATCATATATTTGTTTAGGGGTACGTATCGTTGCCTTTCGGGGTTTTGCTGCGACAAAATTTCAAAACTTTGATTAAAGATTTGTTAAGTGCACATTAGCACAAGTTAATGTATAACCATTATAACTCTAAATGGAGTGATAAACTATTTTATACCGGTCATCGTATTGAAATTACCTCTCCAGAGGCGTGCCTGTTTTATTTTCCCCCATAGGTAGGAACTCTGGCCTAGGGATAGGTAGGTCCTTGAGTATTCGAATTTAATGAATAAAAGTTAAGTTTCACTTAAGATCTGCGTTAATCCTTTTATTCATAAGGGTGGGCGTAGCTCATGTAAGAGGTTTTATTTAACCTAAGCAAAGCTGGCTGATAGAGCATAGCGTTCGAATACTCATGTCGTTTTTAAAGTAAGAATAGGTTTTTCTCTCTGATGTGTAACATTTAAAATTAATATGATTTAATTATTATAATTCTTAAGCGATTATTTGCGCTTTATTTATTTAGATATCACACATACCTTCCACACGTCTACAGTACCGAAGATAGGAACTGAAAATAGACCGTATAAAGGCAATGCTTATTTCTAAAGAAATCTCATCCAGCATACCTGCGAAAGGAGAGTAAATAAAAAGAGTTGTAGTCACATCACAACATTCATGTTTTCAGAAAATTTCAGTTGTTTATTTGTTTATGTTTATTGTTTATAAGTTATTTCAAGTTGAAAATGCGATATATCGCACACCTAGATCTAAACTGAAAAAACTATAAAAAAAAAAACATTAAAAAAAAACGTTTTACTGTTTGTATAGTAATAATATTTTTATCATAAATAGGTTGTACAATGTCACTGTGTGTAAATTGTGTTTTGTTAGATAGTTGCGTATGAAAAACATCACATTTTTTGAGTTGTCTCTATTTAGATCTAGGTGTGCGATATGACGACCCTGGTTACTTATTTCCTTTGCTGGCTGTACTTACAACAGTACAAACGACGGGAAATGTTAGCACAACAATCGACCTCAAATAAACTGTTACGTGTAAGGAAACGCACTTTTAGCTTAGTGGAGCAAAACATCCTGGAGCAGACTGCGGCTCAGTAAGGAGCCAGGAACTCAGGAAATAGGTAGCTGCTAGTGAACAGGAATAGTTGATGATGACTTAAGCCACGTTCAGACGACACGAGCCCGCTAAGCGTCAGCCACGCGCGTCAGCATCTGCGTCCAACTCACTTTTTTTTGGACATTATTTTTGTCTTGTGGCACATCAATAGATTTCAAATTATTAATTACTAGCTTTTTCCCACGACTTTGCTCGCGCTAAATTTGGGTGACACAGTTCCCCTTTCCTGATTTGCAGTTACCTGCTACTTACGGCCTTGCGCCTTATTTATTGTAATAGCAAAGCTAAGTTTTTCCTTTTTTCCTTTCACTTTTTTTAGGAAAAAGTTAGCCTATGTCCGTCTCCGGGGTCTACCCATCTCTGTACCAAAATTCATCAAAATCGGTTTAGCAATTTAGACGTGAAGACGTAACAAACTGCATTCGAATTTGCATTCCCCAGTCAGAATTTAATACATTCGATATATTGTACATATAATTACAGTATCTATAACAAAGTTAATCTTTATAAGTTGGTACTCAAACTCTAAGCATTTATTTCTATTAGACCATTACAGGCACTTTTTTATTAGTAAGAAATAAAAAGATGACAGTCACAAAGAATTATAACATGTAAAAGTACTCATTCTAAAGAGTAGTATCTCTGCGGAGAAGAATGGTCAAGAAACAATACATCTAGAACTAGGTTTAATTACTTTAAGTTTAGATCCTGACTCTTTCTCTTTTTATTTGTATTTTTTTGGTTATCTTTAAAATAACTTACTTATTGGCTTTACCTTTCCCGCTCACCCACTTATAAATACCTGTTTATCTGTAAATATAACAAATTCCGCACTTCACCGCTGATATAAACCATTGCGAAGGGAATGGTGCGCAGGAGTGGGTCAACGCACTGAAATTGGCAATATTTACACTTACTACGTGCTAAGGGATTTTAAACAGAACCACTGGTTCATAACAATATAATTATTTGAATGGGACATTATGATATTGATATTAAACTGTAGGTTACTGCTCTTGCAACCTTCACCTGGTCATTGACTACTGGAATGGAAACTGGCGATGGTCACAAGAATCGCTAAACTAACGTTAGCGTTGTGGTGATTTTTTTCTTTATTTTTTTTACAGCTATTCTTACGAGCCTTAGTTAGGCGACAGTGCAGCTATCAACTAATATTATAAGCACCTAATAAAAACATAATGAAACTTAAACATAGCAATATTTTATTTATCACTTAACAAGTTCATTTATCAAAAGAAACAAAACAGAATCAGCTTACAAGTGAGGAAATACAAATAAAACAATAACAATTAATAGGATTTGAATTGAACATAAAAGTGTTTCTGGATGCAAAATAAAAGGGAAAAAAATGGATTTTAAATGAAACGAGAGAGATCGTCTAACATAACTAATAATATTTAATAAAAAAAAATTGAGAAGTCACTCAAAGTGCATGAGAACACATCCAGTCGCTCGTCAATTTCGTTCACAACGCGATCTTTTCTGGTGAGGGTTGTTTTCACCAGCAGATTGGTTCTGGTTAGCGGAATGTTCAGTAGTTGCGGGCGTCGCTGCCTCCGCACGTACTGGTCCGGTACACATTGAGTTTTAGGTGACGCAGCACTCCCAGATTACGTGCTATTCCCCGCAGTAGCTTTACTGTATACGTGGGTAGACCGAATGCCCGATGAACCCTGAGCTCAATACAATTGATATTCAATCCCGAGTACACCTGATGTTTCATTGAAGCCAATAACCAGCAATGGAGGTCGACAAAGCATTAAATACAGAAAACCAAAAAAATCTTGGTGTCTCGTAACAATTAATCATGACTAGGTTTTGCCCGCGGCTTCGCTCGCGTTAAATTCGGAGTAACACAGTTCCTCTTTCCTGATTTACAGGTACCTGCTACTTGTAGTTTTGGCCCTTGCGCCTTTTTTATTATAATAGCAATGCTAATTCCCTTTTCTTCCCTCTTTCTTTCCACATCTCATTCTTTTTTTTTAAATAGCCTATGTCCGTCTTCAGTGTCCCATCTATTTCTGCACCAAAATTCATCAAAATCGGTTTAGCCATTTAGGCGTGAAGACGTAACAAACAAACAAGCAAACTCACTTTTGCTTTTATAATATTATAGTAAGGATACAGTGGTAACTGTCGAATAAGTTACTTGCGTTACTGCGAAAAGGTCGGACAGAATGCAGCTATGCTGTTAATGAAGTCCAGTCCGTAAACGCTTGTACCAGATTGTCGAGCCCAAGGTGATACAATAATTGGCACGAGCGAACTTTCTTACAATAACTTATTTTTACAAACATCTGCGCGGCGCCACGTGTCAAGGTAAGCTAGTCGCCACAACACGCCATCAATATTTATTAAAGCGAAAATCACTGACGCACTCTTCATGAAATCTTAGAAACTACAAGTGCTAGGAAATCGTTCATTTGCATGGGCATCCTTTTAGGGGGTAGGTGAGGACTAAGACGTGACTTTGTAGAATTCAATCCCTAAGGGGGTGAAACCGCGGGGTTGCGGGTTGTTCGAAAGTGATACCGCGGCCCCGGAACGTAAAGAGCAAAAGAAGGAACATAGGTGGGTTTTAGTCAGTAAAAGTCTGACACTCCCCCCCGCTCCTAACTATACACATCTTACTACAAAATGGATAGAGAAATAATAGTTCACAGTTTAAAAAATATGTAACTGGACTCTTGACATCAATATGGGCCTAGAACTGAGATGAGATCGACAATGGGACGAACTAACACAAAATTATAAGTCTCTTGACTTAAATTATAATAATGAATAAAAATGGCTACAGTCATTAATTTTTAACGACTACATTAAACTCGAAATCTTCTTCTAATATTTCTTTTAAATTAGTTACGCAATGTGGTGGCAAAAGAATCTTGGCTTGCAAAAATCTTAGGTCACAAAATGCAGTCAAATTGAGAACCTTTTTTTAAAGGAATGCTAGCCAAAGTGAAATAGTGCAACTAATATTATAAATGCGAATGTTTGTGAGGATGTATGGATGTCCACGTCAAAACGGCTGAACGGATCTTGATGAAATTTGGCACAGAGGTAGTTTATGATCTGGAATAACACCAAGGTATTTTTTTTCGGCATCACGCGGGCTAGACCGCGGTTACCAACTGTAGAGACCAGAGGTATACTAATTAGTATAGCCACATTACCCCAGTTTGTTTCCCCATGTCCATGCAAGTCCCATGCTTGTGTCCCGGTTGGGGGCCGTGTGGCATTGTCAGTAAGTCTTCATCATCATTTTCCTGCCCTCGTCCCATTCTATTTGGGGTCGGCGCAACAAATTTTCTTCTGCCATTCTCCCCTATCAGACGTCACGGCACCATGTACAGTAGTAGTACTGAAAATATTTGTTGACAAAAAATACAAAGACCAGAAGAAGGAACATGTATCGATTTTGGTCAGTAAAATTCTAACACTACCGGAGAAGTTATTTGATGACCTCCCATCTAACTAAAAGTGTCTCCTTCAATCAATCTTGTAACTGGTACCTCATGGATGATGAGTTTAAAAAATAGGACCTTCAAAATCTAGTTAATCATTTTTGTATGACTACATATCAAGACTAGCCGTAAAGTTTTGATGAGCTGTGTGTGACGGCATTGAATAATATATTTATAACATATTTTATGTATTTTCCTAATAAAACTGCGGAAACGATAAAAAAGTCATAATTGCTGATGTTTACTACAAAAATTGTTAATAATAAATCACAGTGCAGTACCCAATATCACGTGATTCACGTATGATCAGAACTTTCCGTACGTACATATTTCAGCCTATCATCATTAACTCGTGCCACTGGCTGGGGGCCTTAATTTCCTGGCTGGGTGCCTTAATTTATTGAGGTCACCACAGGAAAGTCCGGTTAAGCAGTATAACAACTCAAGAGAGTTGAACTCGTGCATAAGTGTTCTTTTTCTTCTTTCTACCACACGTTCCGAGTCCGGGCGTCCCTCATCCAGCAAGCATTCAAAGGCCTTAGCACGACTACGCGTTATTAACGCAAATTAAATGCATCGATCAATCAAAATGTCAACACAAATGCCATTTAAAACTAAAAATAAATTCAGTAATCATTTTCTGCTTAAACTAGGACGACGTCAGTACTAAGCATTACGTCGTACTTTGGCCCCTTTGGTGCCCAAACTAATAGCAACAACCAAGAAATCGCCTTAACGCTTAAAATTCCAACAATCCCTAAAAGTTAAAACGCTCATAAAAGAAAAAAAATTAAAACATAAAACGTCAAGACCGTTGGAACGTTCGATATTGAAATACGAACGCGTTTGAAATCCGAACCGGTGGAATCCGCGCGCTTTCCTAATTGCTCTGAAAATAGAGCGACTCACGCGCACCGCAAAACTCTTGAAACGCCACCTGGACTAGGACGAGTACGCGTTTCATTGATATCAGGACTTACTCTCATAACAATGTTGCGTTAGTAATTTGAGCGTGACGGTTTGCCTGTGAAAACCACCCACTGAATAAGAAACCCCATTTGCAAATCCAGTCACTCACAATAAAAGTTGATGGTACATAAATATCCGGACTTTGTTCAAAGCCTAGTCGCCCAGCGCACCCTCTAGCGGAAGCACAGGAAACAATAAACTCGTAATATTTCATACTCAGTCGCCTGCGCCCGCGCAGTCACGTTCAATCACTATATTAACTTCGTTTAACGCCCCTGCCTTAAATGGCATCTATTTTAGGGTGATTTGAAGCTATTTCACGCAACTGACTCTTCATAATTTTAAAAATAATTGACGTTTACGTCAGTTTCTTACCCCCCGGGGGTAAAGGATGGGGTATGGCGTTTGATAAAAGTGCCGTCACGCTTTGCCGTCTCTTTGGATGAGGAGGAAGACATTACAGTTAGTCCGGAACGAAATATAGTAATTAATAGTCGTCGCTGTCGTCCGTGGTTTGACTAATTTGGGAATCAACGAGTTTTAGTAGAATTGTGTCTAGTTGTTCTGCTCAAATAAAGTATAATATAGGAGAAACTAAGAACTGGAAAGGAATATTTTATTTTTTTATCTGTTTGTAAATGATAAATGATAAATGATGTTTATTTTGCAAGTAGGTTTTCACAAACACTTTTACACGTCATTTTTTTTTAAAACTAGATGAGGCCGGTGTTTCGTACCCGACTACTCTGAGAAGAAACAGCCGAAACAAACTCAGAGGTCATAGTCTCTTTTAAAGTCCAGACAAAATAATCTTGGTCAACTTACATGAGGACTATGCAGATAGTGTCTGAAATGGTCTTTTTAAGAAAGCACCACACAGATTGAGTGGACCTGTCCAGTCAGTGCAAGCATTTGTCAGTTATCGTGTAGCTCAACTCATAACCTAAGGAGCTCAACGACACGACGAACAATACCAAAAAAAGGACATTTGTGTAGGTCGCTTATAGCACTCAAACTGCCAGACCTTCGTCAAAAAACAAAGTAAATAAAAGAAATGATCCACATGGTCCTCACATTTACAATAAACAAATAAAAAATAAATAATTAATGAGATCATAATGAAATCATAAAATGTCATAAATGAAAATAATAAGAAAATAAAATGTCACTAATCATAATAATAAAAAGAATGTAAAAATAAAGTAAATATTAATGTCAAAGTATATAAAATAAAGGAATAGACAATAAATAAGTGAAACAAAGGCAAATTTTGACACTCACTGAGTAAATTAAATTGGAGCAGCTTAATCCCAAGCCTTTTTATCTTCAAGGTAATGATTCATGTTATAGTAAGCTTTGAGACATAGTTTATGTTTTATGAAAGATTTAAATTTATTGAGGCTTAGTGTTTGAATATCGCTTGGCAGTTTATTATAATAACGTATACATTGGCATGTGAAAGTACCTCCTATTTTTTTGAGCCTCGTTGCAGGAACAACAAATTTGTGTTTGTTCCTTGTATTTATGTCGTGGATATCACTGTATTTTTTAAACAATTTTATATTTTTATGCGCATACAAAAGGTTTTCGTAAATAAACTGAGAGGGCACAGTAAGTATGTTAATCTCTTTAAATTTTTCTCGGAGGGAGTGTCTAGGACTTAATTTATACATTGAACGAATTGCCCTCTTTTGCAAAATAAAAATTGTCTGAATATCGGCGGCATGGCCCCACAAGAGAATACCATACGACATCACACTGTGGAAATAACTAAAATAAACTAAACGGGCTGTCTCTAAATCAGTCAAATCACGAATTTTTTTAACGGCGTATGCTGCTGAGCTAAGCTTTTTTGACAACTTATCTATATGAGGGCCCCACTGAAGCTTAGCATCCAAAGTTAAGCCTAGGAACACTGTATTATCTTCCGGTTTCAACTCTTCATCCTTGATTAGTACACTAGTTTCCACTTGTCTAACATGAGGTAACGTAAACTTAATGCATTTGGTCTTTTTTTCATTTAGAAGTAAATTATTAACGTTAAACCAATTAACGACCTTTGCCAGAGCGCTATTAACATCGTCAGTAGCTAGCTGCTGACGTTTTAGTTTAAATAAAAGAGAAGTGTCGTCTGCAAACAACACTACATCATGATTATCCTTTATGAGGTAAGGCAAGTCATTAATATAAATAAGAAATAAAAAAGGGCCAAGAATGGACCCTTGTGGTACTCCCATGCTTACTACAGATCCGGGAGATCTTTTCCCGTTTACATCAACTCTCTGAATCCTACCACTCAAATATGACGTAAGAAGATTCAGAGAGGCGTTCCGGATTCCGTAGTGGTGTAGTTTTCTGATTAATGTTTTATGGAGAACGCAATCGAAAGCCTTGGACAAATCGCAAAAAATCCCCAAAGCATCACATTTATCTTCCCAGGCATTATAAATGTGTCCTAGAAGTTCAACACCGGCATCAGTAGTTGAACGACCCTTTGTAAAACCGAACTGTTTATTATGCAATAACTTATGTTTATTGAAAAATCTTTGCATTTGATCTAAAATTATTTTTTCAAAAATTTTACTAAATGTTGGTAGCACTGAAATTGGTCTATAGTTAGTAGGGTCTGATGTACTACCCGATTTAAACAATGGTATTATTTTACTATTTTTCATTAGATCAGGAAACTCACCACGGTCAATACAATCATTAAATATAACAGCTAATGAAGGAGCTACAATGGTTATAATGGACTTGGCAACGTCCACAGAATGACCCCATAGATCAGCGGTCTTCTTAACATTTAACATATGAAAAGTTTTAATTACATCATTACAATTGACATATTGAAAATTAAATTCGGAATCATGGAATGGAACATTTTCCTTTAGTAAAGCATCTGCAGCAGCAGGTGACGAGTCTAGCGATTTAGTAGTCGATACAGGAATATCCGCAAAGAAATTTTCGAACGCTGTAGCAACTTGAGTATCTGATTTTATGATATTATCGCCGATAGCAAGGCTGTAGTCACTATTTCGCTTGCAAGACCTTCCTGCTTCGCTATTAATAATGTTCCAAGTCGTTTTAATTACGTTACTACTATTTTTAATTTTTGAACTCAAATAATGTGACTTAGCTATAGCACAAACTTTTTTAAAAACTTTAGAATAATTCTTAACATACAAATTAAATTCTACAGTATTAATACAAATTCGCTCTTCATACAGCTCATAAAGCCGTTTTCTACTTTTATGAATACCAAAGGTGGCCCAGTCATTGAAAGAAGCGTTATTATTAACAGAGATAGTCTTAGGAACAAACGTGGTCTTAAACTGTGTGCAATACATACTAAAAAAATTGTTATATTTTTGATTGGGGTCATCACTAGTTGACAAAAGTGGTAATTTAGTTGAAAGTTTATTTTTAAAAGTTTCTAGGCGACTTTTAGTTTTTGGGTTGACAGTGATATCCATCTTAGCTACTTTTTTTATTACATTTGGAATTGTAATCAGTTGCCCGCAATGATCTGAATCTAATAAGTTAATAATTACTTTGTGGATTGGTATAACATCAGTATAAATATTATCTAGGCAAGTGGCACTAGTCTGGGTTATTCTAGTGGGCTCCAAAAATTTGTTTTCAAGGTTGTATGACTGAAACAGGTTTGTAATTTTAGTACTTAACACAGATTTTTCTAGCAAATTAATATTAAAATCACCACAAGTGATTATAGATTTCTTTGAGCTACTACAGATTTTATGCAACACTTCATCCATTATCTTTTCAAAACAATCATACAAACCTGAAGGGGGTCTATACACACTTAATATGATAAACTGCTCCAATTCTATACAGGCTATTTCAATTGTTCTCTCAACAGACAGGTTTACAATATCCTTGCGTTCTTTAAATTTGAGCTGATTATTTACTAAGATTAATGCGCCGCCATGTATAGCATTTACTCTACTGAATGAACTACCAACCTGGTGATTACTAAAATTAAAAATTAATTGGTGACTTTTGAGCCAATGCTCTGTGACACAAAGAATATCTATGTTGTTACAATTCAGGAAAAGCCCTACTTCTAATTCTTTGTTCAAAAACCCTTGAATATTTTGATGCACCAGGTTGATACAATCAAAATTCCCAATACTTTCAACTGATTTACTATCTGGCTTCCTTACAAGATTGCAAGAGGTTGCCTCTATTGTCTCAATCTCTAATTTAAATGATGATCTGATTCATTAATTGTGAGCAAACTATTGGCTGAGTAACTTGACTGAGTATTGCAATGTTCAATAGAGGCAACTCGCTTAGCCAAATTCTTGGCTGTAATTGTAAAAAAATATGATAGCGATACAGCTATTTGTCTTCTACAATAGTTTGCAAGATAGTACCGATCCACAAAAAATCTATCTTTTGTCAAATAAAAATTGTTACCAATAAAGTTATTTGTGTCAATCAGATGGAAAACATTACTATGAAATGTCAAATTATGTAATGTCTTATTCATATTATATCGAATGTAATTTTCTTCCTGTGGCAAACTTGTACTATATGGAAATGTAAACAATACAATTTGTCTTAAATTCAAGCTGGATAAGGTATTATGGTATTGGAGCAATTCCCCTTTGTTGACATTTCCTCTATTACCTATCAAAATGACTAATACAGTGTCCTTATCAAATTTGCATTTAATTATTTCCTTCATTATATAATATAATGAACACCCTGGCATACAGTTGTTTATAACTGAGTGCCCTGGATATTCATCTTTTAACAAACTACCTAGGTCTTTTCCAATCTCATCACAATATATTACTATGTCATTATTTAAACTTGGTTTACAGTGATTTTTAAAACTATTTCTAGGAATATGCAAGTTAACACATGGCTGCGGTAAGGTGGCATTACATGTTGTCATTGAATGGTCTGGCGTAAGTACATCTGAAGTTGGTTGACAGTGCTCACAGCTATTGGTTTGTGAGTTCACCAGATCATTCATTGCCAACACATATTCCCTCATTAGATGTTCAGAGGTATTATATTTGGTAGTCATTGAACTTAACTTCTCTTGTAGGTGGTCAAGTTTGGATTGCAAGTGTTCGGTGTCAATTTTGTACTTCCTAGTGCTTTGTTCTAAATTATATGAATACATGTCTAATTGTTTTATTACATTCAATCTTTCTCTATTTAATTTAACATTTTTAATGAAAAACTTTTGCCTTTTAACCATTCTCTGTGTCTTGACAATGTATTTATTGATTTTAATGTATTTTTTTATTTTATTCTTACTAGTGACTGCCCTTACTGAGTGAGATATCTTAGAATCATCCTCACCTGTCAAATCTATGGTATAGGTGGGATTACTGGCAGAAACTATTGACGGGGCAATAGGCACCAATTCACTGAACAGACTTTGATTCAGGGAGGCAGTGATGTTGAAATTGGTAGTCTCAAGTTCTGTAATTTGACTCCTAGCCTCGTGTAGCTGCTGTTGTAACAAATGTTTGTGATCCAGAGCTTGTTCATACTCTTGGCTACACTGGCTGAACCCGTCCACAATAACTTGGAGCCTATCCCGGTCTTCTATGGCGACAGTGAATTGAGTGTATAACTGACCCATTTCTTTTTTTAATTTCCTATTTGTTTCGTGGGCTTCAAAGAGAACCTTCTCATTGTCATCCAATGTACTAAACTACTTCAATAATTTAATGGTGTCCGAAATATCAGTAAAATTAAAATGCGCCTTGACACTGGCCGAGTCGTCAGCAAGTCGAGGAAGCTTAGTAGTAAAATATTTAAAAACACTTTAATACAGTATTTGATAAATAGGTACTGAGTTTTTAAAATTAATACTTAGTTTAAATTATCAAAACAACTTAGAGAAACTAACTTATAAATAAACCTAAAAATAGCGTCAAAAATTCGTCCTCAATTCTGTCAAATCTAATGTCCCCAAGAAACTAGCCGCGTTGCCACGTGGTATGGCATCGCTTAGACTCTGGCTAAAGTAAAAGCCAGCCATTGGGTCAAGAGATACCGCGGCCCCTTAACGTAAAGGACAATAGAAGGAACATGGGGTGGGTTTTAGTCTATACAAGACTGACACTCCCACACACACCCAGAGCAGGGGAAGTTATTTGATGATTTCCCATCCGCAAAAAAAGCCCTTGGGTCACGGGAAGTGTCAAATAGCTAAAGGTTCCTCTAGCTCTCAATACTAGGTCATGAATGTGAGTGATATCAGCATAAATTCCGCACATGGCAACAGTCTGTTAATATACATATCCCTTACTCGCGTATAGCCAGTACGAGCTCATGTAATATATTTCCAACACGATCCGATACGACTTCATAAAACTGCATTAACACCTTTATTACTCTTATTTTATGGACTTTTAAACATGTCGGTATTTTGATAGCTTATTTTGGAATAACTTTTCTATATCCAACTTTATCGAATACATTATTATGGTATAGTATAGAATGGACTAGAAAATGAGCTTCCCTAATCGGTGTATTAGTGAGATGTGCAAGCGCAGTCGTATAACCGGACGTCACGTACGGAACCACGTGCAGCGTGCACGGATGAGCGATGTAATAATGTTACCGCTGAACCCTACAAATGTTAGGAATTGTGAAATGCAGGGAATTTCTTGCTTATCGTTATGCGATGTACCTATTATTTCAGACAATTTAACAGAAATTACATCTAAAGTTCACAGAAACATCTTTTTGATCAAACAACGAGGTAGTGAAAAGACAAGCGATATACGATATGATAAAGTGACTAATACAACCAAAAAAACCTTACAAATATTATAAAAGCGAAATTGAGTTTGTTTGTTACGTCTTCACGCCTAAATGGCTAAACCGATTTGGATGAATTTTGGTACAGAGATAGTTGGGAAAAAATTGAGAAATGAGGGAGAAAGAGGGAAGAAAAGGGAAAACTTAGCTTTTCTTAGCATTGCTTTTACAATAAATAAGGCGCAAGGGCAAAAACTACAGGTATCAGGTACCTGTAAATCAGGAAACGGGAACTGTGTTACCCGGAATTTAACGCGAGCAAAACCGCGGGCAAAAGATAGTAGTTAAATAATTATAAGTTATTGCTCAGCCCTTCACAACGTCAGATCAAAGGAACAAAGGAAAAGAACAGTACAATCTAATTCCATCGATTAATTTCTTAACCCACTCCTCGGCTAATTCCAACCTGCTTACTCAACCTCATTACACAAAGTAAACAGTATTTAGCAACAAGTCTAAATAAGGCGGCAACAGGAACAAGCGATCGTATGAAACGTGTTCTCGTAAACGTAAAATCGATTCCCTCCACCTGTGCACCCGCGCAGCTCGTAAGTACAAAAAGAGTGTGGGAATCGTAAGGCGGCGCGGCGTAGGGCTTCGGTATGTGGAGCTGCGGTTTGTACTCCTTAGTAACAAGGATTGGGTGTTAAATAGGTGGAGATAGCAACAAAGGATGGCAAGTATGAATCACATTAGGTTGGTAGTCTAGTATGTAGTATAGGCAAAATTGACGTTTGCGGTGCCACCGACGATGTCATGGAAGTTGCGAAGTTGAAGGACAACTGGTAAAATTGTAGGACTTGATGGCATGCTGCTCCAAATACAATGGGAAAAGAGCAGGAAAATGATGATGTTGATGATGGTAGTTTAGGAAGAGGAGAGACACGGAAGAATAAGAAGCAGTGAAGGCATAGCTAGGAAAATATCAGGTAAATTTGACGACACGGTTGGCGCAGTGGCTGAGCGATCGACTGCTGCGCTGCGTGTCCCGGGTTCGTATTTGTATGACCTGCATATACTTGTTTCGGGTCTGTCTGTTGTGTATGTGAGTTTAAATGTTTGTAAACGCATCCACAGGAGAAATCCTAGTGCGGGGCAAAGTTTTAAAAAAAAAATTGCAGATATACATTTGCCAGCTTTCCAACTCAAAGGTGATTTTCGGGAGAATATTCAACACTAAAACCAATCAATTTTTAATCCAGACTAAACCAGTTAATTCAAGTTTCAAACTAAATCCGCGTTTACAATAACTATTAGGTGCCTTTTGACAATCATCTTGAGCTATTGCAGAAACAACCGTGAAGTTACAAGTTTATTTAATTTGGGACATTTGCTTGCTTATGATTACAACAATGTGAATCTATAAAAACTAATTTGTAATGTTTCACACCAGTCAAGCCAAGCAATACTGAAGCAATGAACGCTTTAAAACTCTTAAAGATATAATCACACAGTCGCATGTTATGACAACAGCCCGTATCCCATACTGCAACATTTACCTACCTATGACATAACGAAGATTTAATTCGTAAAGATACTGGGGCAGATATTGTTCTATTGTTATTGTATCGCGATGTTACACCGTATCTGATGGACAATCATGGTTTGTTCATGGATTTACCAATGTATATAATGAAGACATACAATAGCTACCTACCCATAGAAAATTAATGTGTAGTGCTCAAGTCAATAGCTAATGAAATGTAAAGAGGCTGCAATCAGGACTCATTCTATAGAACATAAATCTATTTCATAAATACCAGCGTCGAATATTGTACCTGGCATAATATGCTAAGCTGGATTTCCATTTGGTGCTCTCATTTAATTCGGGGAAACACAGGTATCTGCTACTTGTAGTTTTTGCCCTAGTGTCTTGTAATAGCAAAGCATACCCCCGAATACTGAAACGTCACTCAAAATTTAAGTCCCACTTAAATTTAACAGAGACTCAGAAGTGACGTTTGACCATACAAAATCTAAAGTTTAAGAGCTGCTCAAATGTTAAGCAGCCCTCACATTTTGAGTGACGTTTCAGTATTCGGGGGTAAGTTTTCCCTTTTTCTCTCTTTCTCCCTCATTTCTCCTTTTTTTTAAGTTAGCCTATGTCCGTCTCCAAGGTCTCAACTATCTCTGTACCAAAACTCATCAAAATCGGTTTAGTCATGTAGGAGTGAAGACGTAATAAACACACAAACTCACTTTCGCTTTTATAATATTACTAGCTGTTCCACGCGGTTTCACCCACGCTGCTCAGCACCTGTTGGTCGTAGCGTGATGTTATATAGCCTATAGCGTTCCTCAAGAAATGGACTATCCAACACTAAAAGAATTTTCCAATTCCAACCAGTAGTCCCTGAGATTAGCGCGTTCAAACAAACACACAAACAAACAAACTCTTCACCTTTATAATATTATAAAGTATAGATAAGTAAGGATATCAGTGCTATAAGGTACAAGTGTGACTTTCACATTAGTATAAAAACGAAGTCTCCTTTATCACTAGCAAAAAATCTGATATAAGGGTACACATTAGATGATCCCGTGGGATCCAGGCCCGCCCATTGGGAGCAACCTGCAATGCTGACCGCAGCCGCAACCTGTTCCCGCGACATCTGGTGGGTTCTTATTACGTCCTCTAGTAGGCAGCCAAACATTTCTTGAATAGTGCAGTCAGTACGGAACGCCCAGACATTTATATAAGGCGTCAATAAGTTACAAAACTGCGTACATCATAAGGAAGCGCTACATTTGGGGTTACAAATATTTATTAAACACCTTGTCAATAAAGAACAATGAAAATGGATAAACAAAATACCGACTACATTTAAATGCTATTGACGGGACGATAACAATAACTTTATTTTGTTATTAAAACAAATCAATTGCCTTGTTCCATTATAACCATAAGTGAATTAGAAATCAAAATAATAGGGTAATTTCCAGGGTCAAAGTAATTACATTTTATTTAGTCCGTCTTAGATTACACGTATTATTATTAAAGTTAAGTGTGACGTCACTTGTTGCGGAAAAATGCAGCAACGCGTGACGTTTCACGTAACTTTAATGGGCTATATCTTTGTAATTTTTGGTTTAATTTACAAATAAAAAAATACGTGTCCTTTATTTTTAAATAATCTAAAAGATGGACAAATAACAAAAAAATAGGAAACTAACCCAAATAAAAATTGGTACTTTGTATACAGCACCAACTCTTAAGAGTAACTTTAAAGTAAAAGTAAAAAGTATGAGTAACTTCAAACCCAATTACTTGTTTCCCAAACAGCATGCATTCAACCGGGCCAGTACGAAGCAATCGTCTCGGTCTACCACACGTCCACACGAGGGACACCCGTCTCATCTCGGACACCGGTGGGAATCTCCCCCAGCTGATGACCCATGATCCGTGTTAACAAGGCCGTGACGAAGAATGTGACACGAAAAGCATCTTGAACAAAATAAATTAGATATGTTTTATAAAAACCAATAACATAAAAACATAAGGTAATTTTTTTTTGTCGATCGGGCATAGTATGGAAATCATGGATGGATTTGGATCTATGAATTTCTGTTATTCGTGTTTTGAAAATAATTTTATAAAAAATTATGCCCTCAATAGGAATTTCTCCTGTGCGTGCGTTTACAAACATTTAAACTCACATACACAAACAGCCAGACTCGAAACAACTATGTGTAGGTCAAACAAATATTTCGGGATCGAACCCGCGACGCGCAGCGCAGCAGTTAATCGCTCAGCAACTGCGCCAAAATTATTTTATAGTAATAGAACTGCTCCCTATTTTAATCTGGCGCAATGTGGGAATATTATAGTTCAGCATCATCTGCGGACTACATCCAATATCCTCATGCAGAAAAAACTGTCGATTTTCATCAACTAGGGTACTTTGACCACGAAGTCATAAAACTACAAGAGGCCTCTGTCATGATAAGTAGGAATTTCAAGTAAAGAAGACCTTCAGAAGTATCACAAGGGAATGTGACAAAGGGTTCTAGAGGTGACAATGGAACAAGAACTGCAAACAAATTGGATCAGTAGGCCTACTATGACATCTTAAAGCAGAACTTATTCCACTGAGTGAAAGAGATGGTGCTAGACACCCTGTATAGCTCTGTCCCTTTCCCTCAGCGGAATAAGTTCTGCTTTAAGACGTCATAGTAGGCCTACAGGTCAGTCCCAATGATACGACAATAGTCAAGCGACATGGACAATCTTATGATCGTGAGATAGAATCCCAATGTTATGTGTGAGTTACGATTGTGTTATGATAGGCATTCTAAACAAATGCCTGCTGATTCTGACCAACCAGTATTGACAAGCAATATAATGTTTCCAAAAAAACCTGGGTGTGAGGTCAGACAGGCTCCGTGAAAAATACTAGCATTAAACTGCATCTGTAGGCTGGAAGCCAAAACATAGTTGTGACTGAAAAAAATATGGGCAGACTAGATTTTTCCCACGGCTTCGCTCGCGTTAAATTCGGGGTAACACAGTATTCCTTTCCTGATTTGCAGGTAGCTGTAGTTTTTGCCCTTACGCCTTATTTATTGTAATAGCAAAGCTAAGATTTCCCTTTCTTCCCTCTTTCTCCTTAATTTTTTCATAAAAAATTAGCCTATGTCCGTCTCCAGGGTCTCAACTACCTCTGTACCAAAATTTATCAAAATCGGTTTAGCCATTTAGGCGTAAAGCCGTAACAGACAAACAAACTCACTTTTGCTTTCATAATATTAAGTATGGATTATAACCAGTTCCGAATATACTCTAAGACCTTACTGGTCACTAGATTCTAAGACAAAATAAAGTCCAATGACCAAGTTCCATAACAACGATGCCGTGACAAAGAAACCGTCACAGAACACAATTATGGAGACTCATGAGAAGAGGTCTGGTTACAAGAGGTCGAAGCCATTGATCTGACAAGTGTAGGTAGCGACACCTGGGTGTCAGTTAATCGATTTATCGAAGTATAGAATGACAAACGAATTATGTGTCAGTTTGTAACAAACGAGTTGACATGACTTACTTAATTAGTACTTAAACAGCTTTGTATTCTTCGTATAGCGTCGGGCACTAGCTGCTCGGCAGTTTGCTGAACTGGGCCTATTTGGCGCAGCCGTGAGACACACAATTACGTTTTTGTTATTATTGTTTACTTTTAAGTTTATCTCATTTTGTGTGCACTTGTGGCATGGGCCAAATAAATGGTTTTTCTTTCTTTCTTTCTTCTTTCTTCTCCTTCTACTTAGAGTGACGATGGAAATAAACGAAATCAGCCCATTTGGCGACGAGTTTGCCATTTTCAGTAGCGTACATCAACTCCTGTAACGGGTAAACGACAAAACAATCAAGACTTCCATCATGGTTATTTGTCGATATTGACCGATTAGTGGTACATTTACGTTAAAATTTTGCACCTAATTAATTAAATTGTTTATTTTTATAATTTGCTATTTTTTTACTATGATTGTTTTGCGTGACTGTATTTTATTTTCTTGGTTTTCATGTTTTCTGTACAAGTACGACCGATAACTTGTATGTGTGGTGTTATCTGTTAGTATAAGTTGGTTATAAATAAATGATGATTAAAGATTGTTTCACAAATTTCGTTGCCTTCAGGAAAATAATAACGGATTAACCAAAAAATACCAAAAATAAATGTATCTACAAGTTAAATCTGTCGAACATCCAGTCCGTTTCCCATAGAGACAATGGCACAGAATTAGTTGCGGCCGCACAACTGACAACACAAGGCAAGGTCGTGGAACAAACAGATGGCGTTTATAATTCACAATACATAATGCCATTAATTTACTTATTTTTTGCCAAACTGGAAATTGGAATTAGCCATAACAAGAAAAGGTGCTAGTAGATGGTGCTAGTAGATGGTGCGAGTAGATGGTGCTAGTAGATGGTGCTAGTAGATGGTAAACAAAATAATAAATATCTTGAAACAACTCACACGCGGCTATCTGATCCCAAGCTAAGCAGAGCTTGTGTTATGGTAACCAGACAACTGATATACATACTTATATAATTTATAATACATACATAATTATAGATAAAGCACACCCAGACACAGAACAAACAATCATGCTCATCACACAAAGTTTGTCCTGAGTGGGAATCGAACCCACGACCTCCGGCTCAGCAGTCAGGGCCACTAACCACTAGACCAACAGGCCCGTCAAATTCCATATTCCGTCAGTCCAATTGTTCTATGTTTAAGGGATTTTGAGTAAGACCAACAGGCCCGTCAATTATTGTGATAGCCTTGCTGACCAACTTTGTAAGTACTTATTACTAGCTGCGCCCCGCGGTGTTAGCCACGTACATCGGGATAAAAAGCCTATGTCTTAATTCAGGGTATAAGCTTCAAACCAAATTTAATTCAAAGCCCGCAAACATTCGCTTTTAAAATACCAGCTAAAGCTAAAATACTAGCCCGCGTGATGATAAAAACGTATCCTATGTGTTATTCCAGACTAATCTATGCTACCTCTGTGCCAAATTTCATCAAAATCCGTTCAGTAGTTTTTCGTCAAAGAAGATCAAACATACATCCATACTCACAAACTTTCGCATTTATAATATTAGTAGGAAGTAGGATTATAGTGCTGAATTATTAATGCTCTAAACTTTTCATATCCTATTTCTTCCTCTTCTTCTTTTGATTGGTATAACATAGTAACGATCCCTTTCGTTTAATCACAAGATTGTACCACCTGTGTTTTGTGTCCACATCTGGCGTGGCAATAATTTCAAGTCATACAGTCTAATTCACATCGCATATTATGGAACAAAAAGTGTACCGCTACCTTATAGTGGTAGAATGTGAGGTATAAAAAGGTTTGCGGTATAAAAAGAGGCGGGAAGGCGGAGCCTTATTCGGGCAGCGGATGCGCGGCCTTGCGAGGTCGCCAGCGACGCCTCACACACCGATACAAATGATAGCGAACTTGCGAGTGAATGGATATTTTATTTTAATTACTGGGTTACTTGTCTGATTTGAGTATTAATTTGCATAGTTGGGAAAAGTTCTTCTCACAAATAATATAAAAGTATAGAATATTTTTTTTTATTATCTCATCCTCTAAGAATATCACATATTTCAATCAATTTTGAACAAAATTTTAAAAACAATATTTCAACCCATAAATTCACAAATTAGTTAGGTATAAATCTAAATACTAAAATTAGTTTGACTTATAAAACTTTTTATAAGTCATAGTTTTATTTATAGATATGATTGTAGTGACACGATGTCGTGTGAACGTATTTTGGCTAAAATATTGACGATATCGCTGGATTCCGAACGTTATTCAACTTTCAGTAGCTGACTGCCATTCCAGAGTCTGATCAAGCATTGTACAATTATTCTAGTATGATCTCAAAATAATAAAACACAAACATCCTCCACGAATGATCTAGTAGGGATGTCGTTACAACACGGTGTAACAGCAGCCTCTTAAGCGCAAGCGCAAACAGTCTCGCGCGCATAGAACCGGTCGCTCATTGGATTAACTGTGCGGACCATTAATACCGACTTCCCTTACGTAACACCGTGGAATATCAATATTAACGCGTCAACTTCGTCACGGTGCCAACCGTTACGCAGTGGAATCTATCAGAATCTATAGGGTTTTCTAGGTAGAGAGGATGCGATGGATAACACTAGTTGGTAATGGATTTCATGAAGTAAACTGACTCTGAGAAATTATACTTTTCTCATGGCTGAACAGTTTTATGAGATACTAGCTTTCGCCCGCGTAAAATTTGGGGTAACACAGTTCCTCATGCGCCTTATTGATTTGTACGTTGCGTTCTGTACATGAAACTAAGTCACTCTATGAAAAAAATATAGCTAGAAAACGAGCTTCCCATTTTTGGGTGAAAAATTATTAGTTTTTGATTACATGTGATAAGGTAAGAATTTTGACCCCTAATATCTCCGTAACTAGAAGGTTCCGAAGTCAGACTCGCGCACCGAGGGTTCCGTACAAACTTGCGTCAAAAACAGTCATATCTTTTTTTTGCATCGACTTATAAAGTTGATGTTCACCGGATAAAGGGTTCACAGACTTGAGGATATTTCTTTTTAATTTCAACTCGATACCTCTAAGTGTTCCCGAGATAAAGAGTCTTGACAGACCGGCAGACGGACAACAAGGAGACCCAATAAGGGTTCCGTCTTTTCTTTTAAAAGTACGGAACCCTAAATATACACGCAAAATATCACCTTATTACAACCACTTAAAGCTGTAAGTATATCTATGTAACATCCGTTCCACTTGTCAACAATAATTGTGTATTAGTAGGTAATATTATGCATAATCAGTACATAATGTATTTCTTCGTTGGCGTTGCAATGTTGCAAGATCTCGTTGCGATGCGGTGAGATGTTATGTTACATCATCTGGGTAGCAATTTCCTTGGTGTATTGGAGTTAGCTTTCAGTCTAACTGGCCGAAACCGTAATTTATGTGGAGTGGAGACTGCACGGGCCCCGCGCAAAATAGCCCCGCGTGTCCAAACCTGCCCATTCCATTTGAGAGACATTTTTTGAAGGAAGCTTATAAATGCGCTTCCCCAGGAAATCAGGATGGCAACCATCCGTTTATCTATTATACATAAAGTTCGTGAGTTTATACGGTAAAGTCGGCAGTATCTTCACATCGTTAATGTTTTCCCTATTGTTTGTTTTTTTTATTTAGTGTATCTGTGTATATATTCTTTGATGTATATTTAAGTATTTTGTTTTATGTTTATAATATTTTATATATCTAAGAATGTAGGTAGTATAAATTAATAATTATTATATATTTTTTCTGTTTTACACCGTCTCTGTATTACCCAAAGGTTGACCGGTAGAAAATGCCTATGGCATTAAGTCCGCCTCTGTACTTTGTGCTTGAAGTGTTAAATAAATAAATATAAACTCCCAACCCGTCAGTACAATGTAAAACCGGCCAATGGGTCGATGGTAGTATTGAAAGCTTTTTCTTTTCTTTCTTTTTTAAAAAAAAACCTTGCCCCACACTAGGAATTACTCCTGTATCGTGCATCCGGAACAACTATCTGTAGGCCATACAAAAAATTGTTCCGTGCGGGGTTCGATCCCGCGACACGCATCGTAGCAGTCGATACCTCAGCCACTGCGCCAACCGTGTCGTCAAAAGCTACACAACAATAACTATAACTTTTAAATTACTTCTAAGTAAGTTTCGGGCTTACAACGCAACGCTAAATGTTATTTGGTATAAAACTCCTTCTCTGGTAAAGATAGGGCCCTCGATAGAATTTGCTAAAGGCCCCTATTCTTGCTTAATCCGGTACTGCGTGAAGCGACTGCTTATCTGACTTCCGCAACCTAATATGGCCTGATATGAGTGGGCAATATAATACCCCTCTGACAAGAATAGTTGAGAGACTTTCGGGCCGCTGACTACCCGTAACTACTGTGAAAGGTTTACAGATGACACTTCGAAGGCACGGAGGAAACTCGATATGTAATGGGTGGTCACCCATCCACGGACCAACTTAGGCAAGTGCGGTTGAAACTAAAGATAGGCCAAAATCAGTTGCCTGCCCTTGTCCCATACTAATTGGGGTCTTTTGGTACGTTTTCTTCTTCCATTCTCCCCTATCAAACGTCACGGCATCATTTACTCCTTTCCTTCATATCATTTCTTACACAAATAGACCAAAAACGGTTGTTACTTTTAGCCACGATCTGATGCTTTGTAACTCATACCTACTGCATACATGGTTATTATTAAACCCAATTACAATTTACCACAACAAACCGCTATGTCAAACTACAACACATGCTGCATTAACCTCTAAACAAAAACCAAATTAAAAATCCCAGTTAGTTGCCCACAAAAAAGTTTGATTCGCAATTCGCAGCCTTATCTATAAAATGTAAATAAAAAAGATATCGGTCATAACTTGGTACCCGCTAGATGGCACCAGATACCAGCTATTGTTTGGAAGCCGCTGGAAGGTCGTAGAAGCAATGCGTGGGAATCAGCCGCTTCCGCGACATATCGGACAAAAATGGGCCGGTTGGGGAATCGGATACGGTAATACTGCGAGCGGGCGCGATTAGCGTTCTTAGTACAAGAATGGAATAGCGACTATTCACACCATGATTACATTAAAACAAAAAAGGTTGACTGATAACGAATGCCTTCTGGTTTAAGTCCGCTTATGTACCTACCACTGTTCTACAAAAAAGATCAACATGAAGTCTAAATAAATTTAATAGGATATTAAACTTTGTTTTGAAGTTCGTTATTTTACCGCTGGCCCTTTCAAAAATCTTTCTAAGGCGCTCACCTCGTTAACAGCGCGTTCGTGGTGTTACCAGCAAAGCATAGGAGCCTGCTAGAGCCACAGCCTGTCTAGCTGTTTGCCTGTGTACACTTGCGGGTTGTTCGAAAAAAAATACCGCAGCCCCAGAACATAAGGATAACAGAAGAAAAATAGGTAGGTTTTAGTCTGTAAAAGTCTGACACTGCCCCTCTCCGCCCAGAGCGGGTGACGAGTTAACGATTTCCCATCCAAAAAAAGGGTTTACCTGCGTAAATCCCACTTAGCAAGGGACTTCATAAATTGACGTGACGTTTGCGCGAATCGCGTACATAGCGACCACGTGCCCACAAAGTAGGGTAATGTTCTGTAGTAATGAGTTTCAACAAATTAAGTTATCCGCAGGTGGGTCAGCAGTGGCAGACGACACCGAAACAAATGAACACCGTTACAATATGTTGACGAGATTAGTGAGAATCGAGGGAAAGAATTGAATGGGCTGCCAAATAATGTTCTTAATTATTTTAACTTGCTTGAAAAGCGGTTCTTTTTGCAACTTTTTAGTATTTTGATGATTAGCAATTAGAATTTGTGAAACTCTACTGTTGTAATATCTATAGTCCATTCAAGTAAAATTAAAAATGAAATTGTTAATTTACCCTCTCAAAAAGAAAACCCAATATCATCTTTATGATTAAAGAAATGAAGGTCACTTTATTTTCGAACTCTTGTCAGGTGGCAATAACTCACAGCTAACAGCAACCTTATTTTAACGACAATAAGACATTTTGCTTTTGGCAGTAATTCAAAGTCTGTCAATCAATTTTCCTATGTCAAATTTCCTATTCCCAATTTTTATTTGATTGATAAACTTTTTCCAACTGCAAATACACACATCAGAAAATGGGTTTAGGAATATAGTAAAAAGATTATAATCACAAAGCGATATCATAAGGGCGAGTTGTATAAAAACGGAATTGTATAAAATCTAGTTCGTACTACTAGTGCCGTCGAATCTCTTTATTAATTGGTGTTTGCTGACAATAAATCAATTATTTATTAAATATACCTTGAGATAAATGAAATTGTATAAAATCTAGTTCTTCCAGCCTGACAGACAGATGTGTTGCTGGGGAGTTTGTTTCGCCACTTTTTCTTCCCAGCTAAAACACTAGGAAGTGGTGAAGGGCGGGGCGTTTTTGTGGGACTGTCTCTTGTAATGTGACGTTCAAAAGTGCTGATTATCAGCCTAACCATGGCGAGGAAAGCAGTATGCCTCAGGGATATTTCTCGATGGCATGTTAAGCCAAGCCAAGGCATTAACACTTTGCCACCAGGTAAGGCACTAACCACCCTGCCGGGGTTGCGGGTTGTTCTCAATAGATGGCCCCGGAACGTAAAGGGCAAAAAAAGGAACATGGGCGGGTTTTTTTATACTTTGCCCCACACTTGTTTTTTTTCTGTATCGTTTGTGCGTTTACAAACATTAAAATCACATACACAAACAGAACAACTATCTGTAGGTCATACAAAAATTTGTTCCGTGTGGAGATCGCACCCGCGACACGCAGCGGAGCATTCAAGCACTCAGCCACTGCGCCAACCGTGCTGTTAAAGTCTGAGTCCTCCGCTCCGAGCAGGGGAAATTGTTTGATGATTTCCCATCCGCAAAAAAAGGAACTAATCACACTATAAAGTAATAACACTAAGGGCGTTCTGTAGTTTATGCTAAACTTCATGACAAAAGGCGATAATTTATGTAGGAAGACGGTATGAATGACATAATTTCATCATTCATTGTTATAAGACGACAAAATCCCTCTTATCACCCATAACTCTACAGCAGCCACAGTTAGTATCGGTTGAGTAATATCTGTGGCGATTGTGCGGCGCGGGAGTCGAACCCGACACCGCTCCCACACTCGAGCTTCCACGGAACGTAACGCGAACCGAACGGTTGCTTATTGATGCTTAGGTTGAGATAAAAACTTAATCAGGTCTGTCTCGCGAACAGTTAGATGGCAACAAAAATGGAGCATGTGCGAACATCGCCACATAACATGTATTGTTTTAGTTTTTATATTACGTAGAGCTGAACATGTTTATTAGACAGGTGCACTTTATTTTTGTAAAGTAAACTGTAAAGCCTACTATGATCACCAAACGTCTAGCTTCACAAATAAATTCCAGTAAATACACTAATCAGCGACTTTCTCCAGATTTTGCAATTCGTTCCAGCTACAATGTTGCGTAAAATCAGCAACAACAGCATTCCTTGGGGTCAACAATGGCCGTTTTAACAGAATAATAATATGAACTACGTAAAAAATCTTAAAATGGACACAAACGCAGTTAATACTTATTAACGTATTTCATATAATGATTCTACTAACGCGTACATTTTGGACCCACTTATTGTGTACACAACGTGTCGTACAGGCAGCTTTTGAACGACGGCAAGCTTAACCTGAAATTGGAACCCTTTAGGCCTTTACCATAGCTAACCTAATAAGTCAGTATCATGGTTGAGCTTTGATCTATCGTTTGTTATCCACCAGGAACCCCTGGTGTATAACAAACGATAGATCGAAGCTCAATTAACCATTGGATGGACGCATTCAAGTGCGCAAAAGCAACGCATCCGTGCGTCAATACAGTGTTGCTTTGGCATAGCTAAATACTATAGCACTTAATATACTATACTTTACTAACATATACTGTAGCACTAAATACTTAGTACCCTTTAATTAACCTAATGGGTGCAACTCACAACATAATCGAATTTCATCATCTGCCTAAACTTTTTCCCAATAATGTTGAGGTTGGCTTCCAGTCTAACCGGATGCAACTGAACACCAGTATTTTACATAGAGCGACAGTCTATCTGACCTCCATAGACGAGACACATTGGTAAGACCGCTTGTCGAACTTTCGGGAAACGCAATATAAAGAAGAAAGAAAATATATTGACTACCTGTAACGACTGTCAAAGGTCTACAAATGAAAGCGATTCATATCCATAATCGAAAATGTGCGACATTAATTAATTACCAATTGCGAAACCTCACGGGACTTACGACTTTTTAAAAGTATTAAACAGCGTCGCCTTGCAACCAATTAACCGAATATCGTAAACAAGTCTGTCCTGTAGTAAACATGGCCGTATAGGTCTCAATGAGCACGAGTGGTCAATAACGCCTCCGTCTTAATTGACTGACCTTCGAGCCCTACAGCCCTAGGGTATTGTATTGTATTGGAAGAATTGCGCAATCTTGTAAACTTGAGATGGTGGTAGGTAAGTTATGAGAATGAGTGTTGATGGTGATTAGAATCAAAGTATGAAATGTGATGGCTAAAAAGAGAGTGAATACTAAGGGGACGACTGCTAGTTTCGTGCTTAAAGAAGATAACAACATACTGCGTCACCGGGGCTGTAGGTTGCTTCGAAAGAGATGCCGCGGCTCCGGAACATAAATTGCAAATTAAAGAAGATGGGTGGGTTTTAAGCAGTACAGAGGTCTGTCACTGCTTTCTGCTTTGCACGGAGCGGAAGATATTATTTGATGATTTCCCATAGGAAGTACATTGGTATAAGAACAAGAAGATGATGACAATAACCTTTCTTGGTGCAACAATGGCAATCTGACTTGTGTCGAGTCAGAATTTAACAGAGATTTTGGTTTCTAAATTTGAGTCCATTAATTCCTGTAAATTACAGCAATTCGTTAGACAACACTACACTCCAAGGCGATGTCATCGCAGAAGTTTCGGAGTGAGATTTTCGCCTAGTGGAATATATGGGTAAGATAGGGCACACAGTGTCACCAACTCACCACAGATATTCAACAAGAGATGAGAAGCAGATGAGCATGACTTTTGGTTACATACAAAATACACTTCTTTATCAAAACAATAACGATCTTTACTACGAATATGGAAGCTCATGAATACCACTACAAATAAATTAGCCAAGAAAGGAAAACATGCCCAAAAAAGATAAACACAATATCCCACGGATTTAAATTACATAATTTGAATAATAACAATATGTTTATTGGCAAATAAAGTGCCTATTTATAACATGGTCAATGACAAAACTTGTAACTTGCATGGGACACTTCCAAATATTCCTGATATGGTGGCATTATAAAATTTAAATTCGCCTATTTTACCGTATCGGGGACAAAAGTGGGCGCTTCGCCCACAGCTGGGGGTGGGCGTGAAAAGTGATGGTTTGATTGTAAGTATAATAAGCTGTTATCCAAAATACAAATAGTAGTAGTTCTTAGAAGATACTAACTACTTGGAGGTAAACGGATATTTATTTAAACAGGTATTTGTAGATATAGGCGTAGGATTATTATTATTATTAGCTAGACCTTTAGTTTATTCACAAATAGCTAAGCTGAGTAACAAGAAACAGATCTAGCATAAAAGGCGAGCAGTTCCATTGGCAGGTTGCAGCAACAAAAAAAACAAGTAGAAAATTGTCCACGTTATTCAGATTAGGTATATCAAATATACTTTGCACATTCACCACGATTTTAACAAGCTTGATTTAGAAGCTTTCGCATAGGTACTAAACACAGATCTACGCTATTTTTTCGCATCCATGTTATTCTTCGTATTTTGCCTTTTGTGTTGCGGGGCTGCGGTGTTCTTTCGAACAACCCGCAAACCAAATCTATACTGTTAGGGGGAAGCAACCCGGGATTGTAGGTTTTAGTCAATAAAAGTCTGACTCTCCAGAGCGGGGGAAGTTACTTGATGATTTCCCATCCGCAAAAAAGGGGGAAGCAACAAAAAAGCGAGGAGATGATAAATTCAATAATTTGATTAGGTCAAAGAATCCTACTAATATTCCTACTAATAGCAGTATAGGTATTATAAATGCGAATGTTTGTGAGGATGGATGTTTGGTACTCTTTCACATCAAACGGTCAAAGCGGCAGAACGGATCTTGATAAAATTTGGCACAGAGGTAGATTGAACCCGAAGGTTGACTGGTAGAAAATACCTTTGGCATTAAGTCCGCCTCTGTACTTTGTGCTTGAAATGTTAAATAAATAAATTAATTAATTATCGTCTGGAATAACACATAGAATATATAGCTAGCTAGCATAGCTTTTTTTATTATCACGCGGGCAAAGCCACGGGCGCCAGCAAGTATTTTCATAAACCCTTTTTGGTAGGTATATAAGTACTCTATTCCCTGATTAACACTGACAGACGCTTAGCTCTATCGCTTACTTTTTTATTCTAACTACAAGTCTACAAAGTTAGTATTATCTATCTTATTTCAGTTAGTTCATAAATAACCGTAGTGGTTGTCATCTCTGCAGCAACTTAGATACTTATTACATACAAAGATTATGAGTTACAAGTCGTAGATTACTTATTTATATGTTTACCATATTAATTGTTTATAGCGTGGGATGATCCTCTATGTACTTAATGTCAATCAATGCATAACATAATTATGCACTTAACACAACACTGCCGCCTACTTAGTATTAATTCACGATATAGCCTTAAGTTTCAGGCCAAAGGGCTTTCAGTGGGCGACCATGTTGGTCAACTATCAACACATGGCCACGTATGACCTTAAAAATCGCCCACCAATAGATTCTGGTGTGGGCAGGAAATAAAACCCTTTAAAATTGTAAACAAGTGTTGTGAAACATGTTTTATTTTACATTAAAACTTTAATCACAAGTAAAAACTGTACAAAGTCGGACTTAATGCCTTAAGCATTTTTGACTAGTTTGCCTTAATGCACAAACAAAACACAGTAGTTCCAATAACAGAAAAACCGGCCAAGAGCGTGTCGGGCCACGCTCAGTGTAGTTCCGTAGTTTCCTGTCCGTCACAATAAATGTAAATGTTCCCACTTATGAGTTTAAAGGTGGAAAGCACGGAAAATCTTAACATCGACTTTTAAAAAATGACGTCATTACACAAGGCCATCTATCGAACCATTTATGAACTGGTTTTAATTTTGATGGTGTTAAAAAAAATGAATTTTAGTTTTGTTCTAAATTGCCTTAGCATGTTCTTAATAGAAATTTAATGTAGTTATAAGATACCGCCAATGCCAAGGAGAGACCAACCAAACAATTCGGTAATAACCGATCCAATGTAATAAGTACCTACAGCGCCATCTCTCGGGGAATTGGGTTACTAATTAATACTTTTTTAATAATTTTGGATTGCGAGAACCGATTTCAATAATTATTTTTTTGTTTGAAAAAGATACGTTCAGGATAATAAAATATGTAAACGAAGTTAAAAAAAATGCTTGCATATACGATTATACTACAAACTTAGTCCAGAAATTATTTTGTAAAAGTTTTTGTCTTTTTTGTACAAAAACTGTTGTGTCAATCAAGTTCAAAATAATTTTCATAGAAAGTCCTTATCTTTATAAGGACTTTCTATGAAAATTATTTTCTACTTTTCAGATTTTTTTCATATTTTCTAAACTTATGGTTCAAAAGTTAGGGGTGTGGGGGACACATTGTTTTTTTACTTTTGGAGCGATTATTTCCGAAATTATTGACATTATCAAAAAATGATTTTAGTAAACCCATATTCATTTTTAAATACCTTTCCAACAATATATCACACGTTAGGGTTGAAATAAAAAAAAAACAGTTCCCACTTTACATATAGGGTGGCTACCCTAATAAAACATTTTTTTCCAATTTTTATTTTACCACTTTGTCGGCGTGATTGTTAGACATATTGGTACCAAATTTCAGCTTTCTAGTGCTAACCGTCACAGAGATTAAGCGAGGACGGACGGACGGACGGACGGACGGACAGACAGACAGACAGACATGGCGAAACTATAAGGGTTCCTAGTTGACTACGGAACCCTAAAAAAGGATAAGTTCTAGAAAATATTATTAAAAATAAAAATTATGGTTGTTTTCCCGAGAATGCATTCAAATAACTTCCCCGGTCTGGTCGGAACGGGGGAGATTGCCTGACTTTTACTGACTAAAACCCACCCATGTTCCTTCTTCTGCCTTTTATGTTCCGGGACCGCGGTATCTAGCTTATACTGTCTATCTTTGCGATTCCAATCCTAATAATCGTTCCTGTTACAAACAAAAATAATATTAAAATTAATAATATTATTTTTGTTGTATCACACTACGAATTTGGACTCGTTCCTGCCGGATTGGTCCGAGAGAGTTGGAAAATAATAGGGGAGGCCTTTACCCAGTAATGGGATAAAAGTGACGGCGCGTTTGGCGCAGTGGTTGAGCAATCGAATGTTGCCCTGCGTGTCACGGGTTCGATCCCAGCACGGAACAAATATTTGTATGACCTACAGGTAGTTGTTTCGGGTCTGGCTGTTTGTGTATGTAAGTTTAAATGTTTGTGAACGCACCCACGATACAGGAGAAATTCCTAGTGTGAAAGTCTAATAAAAAATCACACTCAACATTATAATTATCAAAATAACAGTTTATTTACAACACACTTTCATACAGTACATACGTTTGTAGGAAGATTCATACCCAATTTGGTTATAAGTCCAAACAGTAAAAGAAATACTATCAAGGGACGGACAGCCAAGGTCATCACCTAAGTGGGCGATGATTGAAGGGTCTATGGGTCAAACATACGGCCACACATGGCCTTAGATAAGTCGCCCACTGATACAGTTGTCGTAGGCGATTGAAATCTCTTTTATTGTTTGTGCTATAAAGTAAAAGTATCTATCTATAATTTATCTGCAATTGCGTCCTCGGAAAGCAGCTTCTTCGATCCTTCTAGATAGAATTTCCCCAATGTAAAATCTACTCAACCACTAAAGTAATAAAAATGTTAATCTCATTGGCACACATGACATGATAATACATCCAAAAGGTCTCTTTTTAACTTGGGATGAATTTTCTAATAAGGGGCGAAAGCTCGTTTGCAAATTCCTAAAAACCCAGCTATTTCTACCACTTTCTTGAGAAACAGACTTGTTTAGTTATTTCCAACAATGCTCCGTCGTGTGTGGACTATTTTTGTGTATAACTTCTTAGTGCACCGGTACCTTTTAGCTCCGTTTACGTGAACCCGTCCGCAACAAGGGCTGCGCGTGCGCTTGCGAACTTGACATTGTCTATTCTCGCGCCGGAAGCCGCCCGTAGCCCCGGACGCGCCGGAAACGGCCGCCCTTCAAAGGGGTAACATTGTTTCGGAGAACGTAAGCGACAAACAAACACATTTGAACACAGTTAATTTTGTAATGAACTTGGCTTTCCGCTTAAAGTAAACAGATACAATGTTGCACCGGAACTTTATCCTGAATGCACGTAGGTACACAAGATTGCCGCTCTAACTAACCCGTGGCAGAATAGATTTCATGGAAATTTCTCTATAGCACTAACGGCTAACCCTATATTATGTACAATTATTTATATATTAATTAACTGGTGTAACGAAGGTGTACAGTAAGGTACACCTCAGCCTAACTGGGGGTTATAAGGTGTGATGTTATCTGACGACCACAAATTCTTCACAAAATCCCTCTCTAATAATCTAAAATGATCACTAACCGCTCGTCTAATAAATATCCTAATTAAATAAATTAACTCCTTCCTACACGAGGAGCCGTGAGAGTAGACCGAAATCTCGACACAGATGATTGCTATTATCTTTCAAGAATATTTTACGTCAGTGAGAGATTCAGGACAGAAGTACTAACTTAAACAACTTATAAAAAATCTTACTATGTGTTTGCGTTTTGACCCTATTACTATACTCCGCTGTCCGTCTGTCTGTCACCAGGCTATACAGCCTGGAGCCAGCTCTTAAACTGTAATAGTAAGACAGTTCAAATTTTCACAGATCATGTATTTCTGTTGTCGCTATGAAAAAAACAGAAAAAACAAAATTAAGGGGGCGCCAATACAAGACATAGATGGTACGGAACCCTTCGAGTGTGAGTCCGATTCGCACTTGGCTGGTTTTTTTATTCTTCCTATCTTCCGTTATTAGAAATCGTTGAAACCTCCTCAGTCATTTAGTCTGTATTATGCAATGTTTCTCGATTATTTGTGCAGTATTCCATAAAAGATATCTTATTTACTTGTTGTTTCTTGTTGTTTTTTTCTTCAGACCTCTGGATCCTGTAATTCGGGCCTCTTTAACGAAAGTGATAACGTCTCGCCACTATTACGAATACGAAGCGATGTAGACCTTCTGATACAAAGCTATTAGCGTAGGTGCATTGTGTAGTCACATGCCGCGGATGCAGTGCGTGTGCGCATCTGCCTGCGATTCCCACACCCCGCCGATTTTTTCTGTTACCTACGGATGTATTGGATTGGATGTTGGGGATTGTTTTATTAAAACTCGGAAGTTGAGAGGATCTTCAACTTACGGAAGGAAACGTTGAGTTTTTGCGTAGGTATTAGGTAAGTACTCTCTCTATGCAGATAGCGTAGGTACCTACCTTACGTGGTAGGTACCTAGGTAAATTAAAATACAGTCCCTATAGTTTAGTTCGTATTTTAGTGTTAGTACCTATATTTTTTTTTACGTTATTCATTTTTATATCAGTATTTGCATTTTCAAATATTTCTTTAAAAATATAAAAAAAAACAATTATTATTATCAACATTAGTATCTTACATCATCATTTTCTATCTAAATTTTTCCAAACCAGCTTAGGGTGGGCTTCCAGTCTAACTGGATGCAGCTGATAATCAATCAGTATTTACATGGAGCGACTACCTATCTGATCTCCACAAATTCCATGAAGGATCTACATTAAATACAAATCTTCTTACAATAGGGGACTCTGTCTAGTTCGTGAGTACCTACTTAATTATTTTTATCTACCTAGAAGAATAGTATAATTAAGTTTTTGAACTTAGAATCAATAGGTTGATTAATGACGGCTACAAGTAATTTAAAAAAAAAACAATCTTAGAGGAACTCGTAGTAGATAGGTTCCTATACGAACAGCTATAACTGGCTTCCTCCTTATCAAGAAAGGTAGGTATAATCTAAACGGAAGCACAAATCACCATTGCGATTTGCGAGTCAAACCTTGAGAAAATCAATCAAACTTAACGACACCAATAAGTACTGCATTTCGCAATATTCACAATAAAAACTTCAACAAAGACCTTAAAACCAATGTAAATAAATAAACATTATTTATTATCGCACGTTACGAAATCGAAAACACGATAACCGACTACCTACTCGTACGAACCTACAAATAAAACGACCTTGAAAAAAATGCAGCATCTTGCATTTTAACCGCCTTTTTGTGCTATGGGCGTTACACCTATTCGATCGATGTGCTAGCGCCAAAAACGAATTTGTTCGAAATATAAAATAAGCACGCTGCACAGGTGGCAAATCTCTAGTTCCCACAGAGTACAATAAGTTTTTTTAGAACAGGCACAAGTGGCATCTTGCCTCAACCTATCATAGTATCAAAAAAAAATAATGAGGTTAGAGTTGGTCTGGCGGGAATATCGACAGATGTTTATTTATTGCTAATCGTGCTAGGAAGCTTTTAATGTAATTTTAGCGATTAAATTGCTTGTTAATTACCAAGGCGATTGTAGAAGTCGAAAAGTATGCTCGCAATGAACATACTTTTCGAATGCATTTACTTTGCTGCTGTAAATGCTTTTGGATTTAATTTCTCACATCTCTTATCTTGGTATGGACATGTGACTAAAAGAGTGGTGTATCTGAATGTTGATGGACGGAGAGCGAGAGGAAGGCCAAAGAAAAGATGGATGGATTGTGTAAGGAATGATATGAAAGAGAAAGGAGTAAATGATGCCGTGACGTCTGATAGGGGAGAATGGAAGAAGAAAACGTGTTGCGCCCACCCCAAATAGAATGGGACAAGGGCAGGAAAATGATGACATATCCTCAGGTCAAGCCTCGTTGTTACATGATCATCCTTTTTTTTAATGTTTTATACCAGTCATTACCCTATTTGTTAAAACTTGAACTAAACAAGGAGGGTGGTGCCTATTTATTCAGAAGCAGTCTAGAAGGCTTAATATAAACAAAACCTAGGTACCAGCAAATTGCAACTAATGTAATTGGAATAAATTATTATAATTCCTGATTTATTGATTCATCGACAAACACGTCTTTATTTTTCACGAACCATCTCTTCTCTAATAGTTGATACGTAACAGACAGTTCCGCGCTCCCATGCATTATGACAGCAATCAAAACGAGAGCATCGCGACACAATGGCGCACGTAAATACACGGAAAGCTAGCTAATGAAGTAGGAACACGAACCGTCGGGAAAATATGTACTTATTACTTGCGTAATTATGCGCCCACGCCGGTATTGTCTTGTCAGGGTGAAGAGTCTGAAGAGACTGCCTGGTTTGCTTTATGGGACAAGTTTGCGTGTCTGCCGCAGTCTTTGTTTGTTTCTTTGACAGTACTACAACTGGATTTAATGGCGTTTATGTAAAAAAACAATGTTTACTGACATTTTATGTATTGTATTGTAAACAAGTGCTTACAAATGCCGTCAGAGCTTTAAATGGTTAAAATATCCGCTTTATAGCTTATACGTACTGAATACTACATCCGAGTATCCGAGTCTGAAGTTTGATTCCCGGATAAAAAGCATCTTACAGAACATGCTAAAGGTACCTAATATGCGTAAGCTAGTTCTTACATAGTAATATAGGTCGTTGCACGTATTGCTGCGTATTGGTAATTTTAGTAAGTATGTGAAATCTTTGGC
Source organism: Ochropleura leucogaster (assembly GCA_958449745.1). Taxonomy (NCBI): domain Eukaryota; kingdom Metazoa; phylum Arthropoda; class Insecta; order Lepidoptera; family Noctuidae; genus Ochropleura; species Ochropleura leucogaster. The sequence goes on from OY288208.1 coordinate 18,799,829, forward strand.
GAGCATGTAAAACTGAGTCACAGTCACACGAGAAATCAGTCATCACTGCACTACTGCACCCTGTTCATTTGTGCAATGTAACACGACCGGTCATGCAGCACCGTAACACCTTCAATGACACAAACAATCACGTGCCATTGTACTCTTCTTACAAGATGACTCACGGACGGATCTGACGAACCATATAATAACCTTTTCACCGCCACGGACTTCAATAGAAGTTACAGGGCCGGATTTAGGGGAGGGCAACCGGGGCGAAAGCCCGGGGCCTCCACAAGCAGGGGGCCTCCACAATAGACTTCGGAAAAAAAATCTTTCAAATTTCAACTAGTAAACCTAGTAAACTTCTTTTCCTTTGATATTTTTTTTTTCGCTTCTACCTTTACCTACAGCCTAAAGTACTTTATACATACATGATTATTTGATTATATTAATCTTAAATATTAACAGAAACAGAAATCATTAATCTATATTTGTTCACTCCAATCAGGCAATCAGTGAAATATCAAAATCTCAAATAGCCCTGATAAGCACTTCCAATTTACTACCCATCTTGAGGGAGTACCCCAATGGCTCAATGGCTCAGTGGGGTGGTACTTGCCCGCAACCTCGGAGGTTGGGTATTCGATTCCGTGTCTCGACCATTTAAAAAAAAAGTAATACATATGAATTAATTGCAGTATGTGAACAATTGGTGTTCTTCAATTTTAAACTCAATTCTAAATGATTCTTGAATCGGCAATGCGTGCAATAGAATCATTGAAATCATTCGTGGAATCCAAACGAAATGATTTCGGTAAATACGAGGAAGCAGCCAAAAAAATATCCCATACTGATGAATATGTACAATCACACACCCGCACCAGAACGAGAAATGTGAGGTTGAATCCACTCGATTACGGGAAAGCACAAAACACAAATCTGTCACCCAAGGAGGAATACAAAGTATCCGCCTTCATCCCAGTGGTTGACCAGCTATCTGTTTCTCTTACTGAAAGATTGCATGCCTATGAAACTGTACGTTCGAGATTTGGATTTCTGAATCACACCGAAAAGATGGATGCTGAAAATTTGCACGCTGCAGCAGAAGCATTGGTGAAAGTGTATACGGATGATTTAGAGCCTAGTCTTGGTAATGAGTTGGTTCAATTTGTAGCTTTGATTAATTCATACATAAAGGACTATGGAAAAGATCAATCGCCGGAACTATTTTGTCTATTTTACTACCAAATTCTCGAAGATTTCAGAGCTACATTCCCAAACCTCGAAATTGCATTGAGAATGTATTTGGTTTTGATGGTATCAAATTGCACTGGAGAGCGCTCATTTTCAAAAATGAAAATTATAAAAAATAGGCTTCGAATCACGATGGGACAAGACCGTCTATCGAAGCTTTCTCTCCTGAGCATTGAAAGCGATTTACTCCCAGAAATGGATTTCAGCGAAATAATCAACGATTTTTCGGCAAAAAAAGCTCGAAAGGTTCCGTTCGTTAACACTAAAGTTTAATTTCAAATAATTCTTGTTTCCGATTATATTCATATGTGTTTGTTAAATACTATGAGAATCTACTTGGTTTCACAGTAAATTATTTATTGAAAAACTCGACTGAAAAAAATTGTTCATTTTATTTGGAAAATTATTTGGGGCAAGGGGGCCTCCACTCCTTTGTTGCCCCGAGGCCTCTGGACCCCTAAATCCGGCCCTGAGAAGTTATATTATAAGATATAATTGAAGTCCGTGGCTGTGAAAAGAAACGTTCGCATTAAATTTGACTTTTGACAACCTAAAGTCTAGCACAGTGTAACGATTTCGAAGCGACTCAATTACGAAGCAAAACATAGGTCTAACTTAAAGTGTTAAAGGAGAACTTATTCCAGTGAGGGAAAGAGACAGAGCTATACAGGGTGTCTAGCACCATCTCTTTCACTCAGTGGAATAAGAATTGCTATAAGATGTCATAGTAGCCCTTCTGGTATTCATATTCATTTGGACATCTCTCATAGAAGTCATAGATGAAATTCCTGGGGACAATTTGCAATATGTGTCAAGACTCACGCATGAAGTGAGATGTTTTCTTAAACCCTTTCAAAAATAGCGTGATTGCACGTTGTACCCCGTCTATAGACACAGGAAGGTATCTAAGCCACGTCACTTCTATTTTTATACTAAATAGGCTTGAGTTTGACTGCCACTTGCCTGATGTGAAGCACGCTTACCTAAAAGAAACCAATTCACTAGAAATTGAGAGAAAACTCTTGATTATAATGATCAGGGGACAGAAAAGCCGGCAGCGAATACTTACCACACACTAGCGGTTTGCTCACTAAATGTGGCAGCATAGCGCTATATAGTGGAAACTGTAACTGTAACCATATATCGGTAAAGCTTCGCTGTACTTCTGCTCGTCCTGTGATAGAATGAATGGGGATGGGGGAACTAGATTGTACAATAGGGTATTTTACTCTATATGAAAGAAATTCTAAAAATATACAATTCAGATAGTTTAGGCAACAAGCAGTCGGAAAATGTTAAATTTAGTTAATAAAATAACTAAATAAATTTTTAAATTGATTTCAAAGTTTTTACTTTTTTTAGTCTGTTCTTTTACTACGCGAAACAGTATCCGCCATGATTATTACGTCATATGGTCATGAGAACAAAAAGTGACAACTGTCAACTGAGCAACTATTACTATTTTAGTATTTTAAAACTTTACATTTTAATTTTTATTGAAATAATAGTAATCATACCATGGAAGACATAAATACTACCATATAATAATACCATAAACTAAAGTGAAAAATACAACTAAACAGAAAGACTAATAACAGCGCATTTGTTTACTCAGGTCATGACGTCAGTTGGTCATCAACTGACGTCATGACCACAGAGTAACATGGCGTCAAGCGTTTTTGTGATTTTACGCGCGAACATAAAAATTGTAAAATTGAAATGCAGTTTTATGGCACTTATCGTTTGAATATTATTTTTTTGTTTTTTTTGGTGGTTTATTAGGACCCTAGGATCATAATGAAATACTTTTTAAAAATGGGTGTAATACCGTATTCCATGGCACACTCCGTTATGTTGTCAACTTTGCGGCGATGTTTAAGGCTTTGAAGATTGGCTTGGACGAGGCAGTCGTTATCAATGAGCCTCTTAGCACGTCGATCAATAGCTTCCAATGCTTACAGCTGGTATTTGGCTGAAGAGTTTGGAATATCGGCTTAGCTTTAGTAGCTTTGGAGTGCAAGAAACTAGTACTACTACAGAAAACTCTGTCGAAACTTTTATGTTCATACTTGCAGCGCCATCTCTTAGGGCAAACTCGCAATAATAATTCACTGTGGTAACACACAAAAGTTTTTGTTTTTTATTCCCTTCTTTAAATATTTTTTATTAGATTACAAAAATAAATACAAAATTCTCTGTTTGGGTCTGTAATTTTGTTTCCATGGAATTTTGTTATATCTGTTGATAATTTGACATTGACATGTTGATGTTGATATTACTTGATGTTTTTGTCACTTTACACGAAAATTTTGATGAGGTTTTCTTTAGAGTAAGACCACCAATTTTCTTTACGTAAATACATTTCCAACATGTTCAGTTTCATTTTCAACATGGTTTTTAACATAACACGGCCAAAACCAATAATGTGATTTAAAATGAAATCTGTATCGGATCTTTTGTTTAGTTTTTTAAGATTTTTAGGTTTGTTGGATGACCATCCAATATTCAGGAAAAACATAAAGCGTAACAGGTAAGTATTGAAATCTTAAAGATCGGCCTTCAGATCTCTTGGTAACATGAATGCATCTTGCGTCTAGCAGCGCCCGCGATAACCGGCAAAGTAGTAAATATCCACAAAACCAAAACAAATTAGGGCCAAAAGTTTCGGACCTTCATGATTGATTACTAATGACGTAGGTAACACCTCAACATTATGCCACATTAATAAACTAACAACCAATGCATTACATAATGTTATGTATTTTCAGGGTTTTCGATGATTTCTCATCGGATGATGACACACCAGTGCTAGGATATAGGCAGTTTAAAAAATTTCGCTGGTCAGATATAGAAGCAATTGGTAAGTTTTACACCTTACAAATAGAACATTCAATGATTTTTATTTGTAAACTTACAAATAAAAATCATTGAATGTTGATAAAACCACTCTAAAGTAACTAATGGCTATCAACATCACATCAGTCTGAAATCACCCATAGCTTGGTATTGGTAATGTTGACGATATTGTCAACCCAACGAGGTTTAGGACAGCCCTGGTGTCATTACCTAACCTGGAACACTACTCAGCTCTATCAGCCATGTCCCCTGTCTAGCCAAGATGGGATATACGTTGTTGTGAATCATATTCAGTAAACTATTTCCTCTAAAAACCGATCTTGTGTATCTTTACAACTCTTGAAAGATTACATTCTCAATAAATGATCAATTTCAGATAACTATGATACAGTTGCTAAGCATAGTACTGTAAGAACTGTGCCAGTACAAACAGAAGTTTCTTACACCACATCCACTCCAAAGGAGTCTTCCAAGAGAACGCTGCCTGTTGATCATCCGCATCTAACAAGTAACAGGCCATCTATGCCTCTAAAGAGATCCACACTTTCAAAACCTTTAACAAATTCAGATTTGGAACAAGAAGGGCTAAAAGTGAGTAGCAGAAAGTTGTACTAAGTATTGCATGCCTTTTTGTGATTAGTGTCACTTTTACTGACTAAAACCCACCCATGTTTCTTCTTTTGCCCTTTACGTTCCGGAGTCATGGTATTTCCTTGGTACAACCTGCAAACTCCCCTTTATTTACATAACCATATAGCAGGCATTGGCTTATTAATAGGTACTTGTTTGTTTTGTTGATTTTTTTGCCACCAACTTCAGGAAGTTTTTTGTAAAAAAGTTTTTTTATTTATTAATGATATCTCACATATTTTTTAATCCAGTATACATTTTCCATTGTTAAATTGCTTATTAAAAGATAAGCAAATCATCCATTCATGAACATAGCAGAAAAGATATGTATTATAGAAGATAACTCATAAAACTACCCAAGCCATATAAATAAAACTGATATGGTACCTCAGAAGTATACCTTTTATAACAAAAAAGGAATTATGAAATTTGGTCCACAGTTTGCGGAGTAATCGGTGAACATACATAAAAAAACCGTACATTCAACGTAACCTCCTTCTTTACTTTTAAACCGGTTAAAAAGGGTAACACACCTGTGGACATCACGTCGCCGGCGCCAGGGCGGCTCAGGAGCAGCTGCCCCTATCTAGGGACTCGAAATTTATTGTTGCATCTTTCAAGCTTTAACTTCTACACAATATTAAAAAGAGGAAAGATTTGTATTTTTGTATGTCACAGATAAACGCAAAATCTACAGACCGATTTTAAAAAATCCTTTGTCCTTATAAACTATTTATCACCGAATAACGTAGGCTATAACACCACACTACTACCAACGGGAGCGGAGTAGTAATCAAAAACGCGGGTACAACCGCACAGAATAGCTAGTAATAAATAAAAACGTAAATCATTTGTACAGAGGAATCATGCCGCGGAAGGCCTTTTAGGATCTTACCTGCCGGCGGCGGCGGAATATTATGTAAATAATAACATTTTGTAATTTTTTGCATACTTCGGGCATTCATGATGCATTCAGCATAACACAATACATATTTGCATGCATAAATCGGTCATTTTAAGTTGCATATAATGCGGCCTATTATTATTATCGTATGTACCAACCATAGATATCAGACTGTTTAAAAATATTGCCTGTCGATCGTTCAGTTTCTATTAGGTTTTCTTAATAATTCTGCTTCTCAGCTGCTCTACTCTGAAGGTAAAAAATATGTTTAATGGTTTGCTTACTTTTGTGTCACTATTTAAATAGTTACATATCTGCTTACCTTTTAATCACATCTACTCTGTATTTTATGTGGCACAGGTAAAATCAAAATCTAATAAGAAGGCACCCATACTGCACGTAGATATAGATGATGATGACAATGATGAAGTAGTTTTTGTGAAAGAAGTCGCGACTCCTCCGGAAGAACCTCACCAACTCGTCCAGGACACAAACAACTATCCAGGTGCCTATGACAAAATCCTATCAGTAATTTTAGAAGCAACAAAGTCAGATGTCCAACTTCGGAAACAGCTTCTACGAATCGTAAATACAACAGAATCAATGCCTAAAGAAAAACCTATTGGTGATAGCAAACGGGCTGAGAACACGACGTCAAACAGAACGCCGCAGAAAACACAGATAAATGAAATCAAATTGGACAGTAAATTAAATGCTGACAAACATCAAAAGGCCCCTCAGAAGCGTGACCCTATCAGAGTAGCTTTAACAGATTCCAGCGATTCTGATGATGACATAGAAATAGTTCCGACCTCTTCAACAACTTCAAAGACAAATTCGGCCAGGAAATTTGAAAAATTATCGAGAAATTGGCTACTAGAACTAGATTCAGTTTATAATAATAAGCAACACAATAATGAAAAAGTTAATAATGCGCGTCGGGTATCAGATATCACCTCAAAAGCGAACAGTAATCAAAACATAGCTAACTCACACGGATACGATGAAACGGACGCATCAAAGGACTTGCTGTCGAAATTGGCTTCTGATTACAACATTACGGAACTACATAACAAACCAAAAATCCAAAAAACGCAAGAAAAACATAATGATTCCCGAAGGGCGTCGGATATCACACTGAATAAAAACAGCGGACAAAACCAGGCTGACTCCTCCAATCGAGAGACAATCGCGGACTGGTTGGCGAGAATAGATGCAAAATATTTTTCAACACGTCTGACTGAAGAAAATAAAGCTCAATCATACAAGTTAGAAATTGCTAAAAAAAGTGATCCGCCATCGTCTCAAAAAGAGTCCAATGCGCCGCAAGTGGAAACTGTTCAAAAAGATGTCCACGCATCTCCACTCGAAAGCACAAAAGAATGGCTAAAAAAGTTAGAAGCTGAATATTTTTCTGTTTGTCAAGAAAATCGGAGCAACGCGTGTCATGAGTCGAATATCGTACCAAAAGTGCACAGTGAGTTAAATCGAAATACTGCAAGAGTTTCATCTATGAGAGAAGGGTCAGATTATAAAACTAATTTTCTAAAGACGCAAGAAAACCAAGATGTCGGCCGTCACAAATCTGACACCATATCAAAAGCGAACAGTGAAGAAAATGAAGCTCGTTCGTATCTGCCAGCTGCTTCAAGGGATTGGTTATCACAATTAGATGCTAAATTTAAAACAACGCCCCAAAACAATCAAGATAATCTGGATAATGCAAGAAAAAGGTTGAACAGAGTTTCAAAAGTGATTGGTGAACAAAGTACAAGTCGATCGGTTAAGCCTGAGAACTCGAGCGATTGGCTGGAAGAACTGAAATCTAGATATAATAAAGTGCAGCGTGACAAACAAGAAGAGCTTAATGATGCAAGGGAATCTGGTAATGAAAATAAACCATGCCCGTATATGCTAGATACCACAAAAGAAGGACCCTCTCAGCAGTCAAAGACGCAAGAAAAGCCTAAAAATGTTCATCAAGAGGTGAACATATTATCAAAAACGAACAGTACTCAAAATGAAGCTCGTTCGTTCAATTTTAACACCTCTGAAGAATTGCTGTCGAAATTAGGTTGTCTCTACAATAAGTATCAGCAAGAAAACAGTAATAAGTCGAAAAGTGAAAGTGTTGTGGAAACCAAGTCTAATGAGCTGCCCGTCTTGACCCCTGAACAGGACGATTTGGTAGACAGAGCTTTCGAACCGGAACCAGAGGATGAACTGCTTATAGAAAAGTTTAACATGAGGATACACAGGTTAGTCTAATTTTTGTAACTAGCCTGAAACAACTCGAAATTCATTGCCAACATGATTAATTTGAGAAAATTAGCATGTCCTACCTACAGCCAAATATTGGAAGACATGTGATATTTACCAGCCTGCACTGGTCCATGTTGAGGGCCACAGAGGAGACGCCTAGCGCCTGTGTCCCGGCGACAAGAATATTTTAGGCTGATTAAAAAAAACCAGCAAAAAGGTTACCTTGAATGCAAATTGGATACAAGTATCTGTTTGCTCACAGAGTGACATCTGACGACTTAATGACTTGTTTAATTCTTCCAGACGGGACCTAGAAACCCTATCGGATCTAAACTGGCTGAATGACGAAATAATAAACTTTTATATGAACCTGATAATGCAGAGGAGTGAAGAGCGGAAAGACTTACCTAAAGTGTACACTACGAATACCTTCTTCTACCCCAAGCTCATGCAAAGTGGGCAGCCTGGTCTCAGAAGGTGGACGAGAAAGGTAGGGAATTCATTATTCATGGAGTTTCTTAACTATTTTTCCAGTTTTCATCCACCTTTACTTTAATCTTTTTAGATTATTAGGGTCCCTTACTTCAAAAGGAAACAACGAAAGCCATATTTATTTTATTATCTCGAGAATAGTACCAAATACTGAGGTCTGCGGTCCCGTGAATCTGTGAAATGCCGCTTATGTCGCATTTCTCATACATTCGCAAAGAGAATCAAAAACTATAGGGGACCTCGTTGACCTAGAATCAAAGTTTGTCCTTCACTACACTTTATTTTATAGTTACAGGAATGTTCGGTACATTCGTTTGTTATATTTTAAATGGCTATCTACAAATTTGTACAGAAAACTCCCTGGTGCGTGAATCCCACTCGCACTTGGGCGGCTTTTTTGCGTAGCTAAATAATCGCACGCATAATCTTTCAGGTTGACATATTCGCGTATGACCTCTTCATGGTTCCTGTCAATATAGGTAATCACTGGTGCCTATGCATTGTTGACTTTCGCGCACGCGTGATTAAATACCTCGACAGTCAGGGAGTGCCCAACCACGAGTGTCTGGACGCCCTGTTGCATTATCTGGAGGATGAACATGAGGATAAGAAGGGAGTGCCTTTGGATATTAAGGGCTGGGAGATGGAATGCGTCATAGTAAGTACTTGCAAGGTTTGAAATACCGGTATTTACTGAACTTAGTTGTACAGATCTTTCGATACAGGAATACGCGCCCCGCTCCTTCCTCTTAACCGTTAAACGTTCAAATATGCTTTTAGTTTAGTTTTTTCGGTGCACGCTGATTTATGAAAGCATTCTCCTACTACGATATATATTTTTTTTGTTTTTTTACCCCGTGTTCATCCTCAAGTGAATAAGTGGAGCTGTGGGGGGTCTTGGACAATTTGTATTATGCTTGGTTGCCGGTTTTTTTAGAACATCACTTTAACGAAACTTATTCTACCATTGCAGAACATTCCCCAGCAGATGAACGGCGGTGATTGCGGCATGTTCGCGTGTACGTTCGCGGAGTTCTCGTCGCGCGACGCCGCCTACAGCTTCACGCAGGCGCACATGCCGTACCTGCGCCGCAAGGCCGCGCTAGAGATACTCATGGGCAAACTGCTGCTATAAGCCTACTGTGAGCTGTGAGAGTCTTCCAGTAAGAGTGAAACCACACTGGCTGCTGCGTTATGTCGTCGAAACAATTTCCTTATCCAGATAATGAATCTAAGCTAAAAAGCGCCTACGTTTTGTCCAGGTGAAGCTTAAAACGTACGCATAATTTTCGATTGGCTTTCTCTTAATACGTGAACTGGCTGTGCATTTTCGTTAAAACTGGACGCATATAAAATGTTTAAATAAGTGTGTCACGTGGCAAAGGGCTGAATTTTTCGAATAGCGCGATGTATTGGCGCCCTTAGATCTTTCAATCAACGCACTGAGTGCCACAAAAGCAATGCGGCGTCGCAACGCAATGAGGCTACTACGTCGCAGCAGCAGCGCAGGTTTGTGTTCTGTTCCTTCGATATTATAACTAAAGCTGCGCTGCGCTACGGCGTCAGTGCCTAAGCAGACAATACAATTGACTCTCATTTGTATTTAGTAAATAAAAGACTTAATATTATCAAAACAAAAAATAATATCTGTGTGGCCTAATCGTGATAAGTGTACATATTGTACGATCGTAGATCGCCTACCTTCATGTGAAAAATTTGTGAGATAATTTATATATGGTTTAAGCATTTTTGTATTAAGGCATGGGAATAGTAGACAAAGAATACATTCTATAAGACAATTCATTTTTGTAATGTAAAAAAAAAAAATCTAATAAGTGCATTGTCCAAAGAGCTTAACAGTATTTAAAAATTCCATATCCGTCTCGAAGTTTGACCCAGTCCAAGACCACTACTAAAACCAAATACTATGCATCCATCTATAGGCTTGTGAACCATATAGTTTTATGAAGTGAAATAATACTTATCAAAATTATTTAATTGTTTTATTTGTCTCCTGGCTAAAGTGTTTTTTATTCCAAATAGGTCAATCTTGAACCCAATTGTCTGACTGAGATGAGAACAACTGGTAATAAGATTTTATATATAGGATATATAAAAAAGTAAATTAATAGATAAAACAAACATTTAATAAGTCAACAAAATAAAATAGGTAACAAAACTATAAATAACACTAGACTCTCGGTTTGGTTGGCTCGTTATTTAGGAGTAGTTGTTGCACACCAAAGTCGATCCAAAGCGTTTGCTCCAAATATCAAAACAAGTTTTTATTTGTGAATGTGACGATGGAACACCTGTGCATATTCTGTGTGTACCAACTTCAATTAGTATTGAAATTATCAATAACTTTTTGGTAGTGCGTTAACAACTAAAAATATTTACACTTAATGCAATAAAACTAATATCATTTAAGTTACATCATATTTGATGTTTAAACATATCATACAAAACTGAGCAGAGCCTGAACAGCGGCAGTCCCACCACAGTGAAGTAGTCTCCTTCCACTCGCTCTACAAACGTACCTCCTACTCCTTGGATGCCGTAGCCTCCTGCCTTGTCCCTAGAAATACATTAACAGATTAAATAACTTGTAGCCAACATTGTCTGACTGCTGGGAAAAGGCTCTCACCAACATGTCCTGTGCCACCTCATTATTATCTTCCAGAATACACACCTTTGGTCGTCTCGCCTAACCTCTTTCTGGCCCTCGGCGGCAACAAACATCTTCTAGCAACCACAACATGTTTAGAAAAAAGCAATGAAACTTACATAGGTTCTCCAGTAGCAATATAGCCTCTTATTTGCTGTTCATCCATTTTTCCAAAGAAAACATCAGTTTTCTCAGTAAACTTGACAACTTTATCCAATGCCTTAATGACTACTCCTGTGTATACAGTATGACCCCTGCCTGATAAGCTAAAACATAAAATTATATGACAGTCAATACAAATAAAAAAAACTGTGTATTCTTCCATCAACTTATCTCATTGTTTTGTCCATTACATGATGATTAAAATAGTTGCTGTTACTTTAACCAGAACAACATCATCATCAACATAGCAACTTTCTTTAGCACAGAGTGAAGTGCTTTATATTATAACTAGCTTTTTCCTGCGGCTTCACTTGCGCTAAATTCGAGGTAACAGAGTTCTCCTTTCCTGATTTACAGGTACGTGCTACCTAAAAAAAATAGCCTATCTGTCTCCAGGGTCCCTACTATCCCTGTACCAAAATTCATCAAAATTGGTTTAGTCATTTAGGAGCGAAGATGTAACAAACAACCTTACTCTCGCTTTTATAATTAAACATTGATATATGATAAATAAATTACCGTGATATCATTACAAATGCTTCAGCCTCTGAGGTGGGTTTTCCAAACATCTCTTTGCCCAAAGTTACCATTGTGTCAGCACCTATTACAACATCTGGTGGGTTTCCCTCCGAAATCAATCTTTCCTCTACTTCTAACACTTTCTGGAATGCAGTTTCTTCAACAAATTCTGAAAAGCTGTTAAAACTTTTTGGATCTAGGTTTTCTTCAAATAATGATGGACATAAACCAACCTTGAGACCCTTAAAAACATGAGAATAAGTAGTTTTCAACTTCTTTATTTGCAAAATATTACAATGTTACTTTGTTTTGTTTTTATTTAAGTATTGCATTTTCTGTCTCTGAGAAATGTGAAATTAAACTAGTTTAATTTTTGGGTCAGTGGGTAGTCTTAGGGGTGTGTAGGTATAACACGTACACATATATAAAATACCCTCAGTGCCCTGCTGGGAACGGGACTTTTATCAGTTCACGGACTACGTTAGTCAATAAACAAGATTATATTTTTTATATTGATGTATGTACTAAGACTACCCACTGACCATAATTTTATCTGTGTAGGTCTTAACTGTTACTTACAATATTTTCAACAAGCTCTTTCCGTCTTGGTGATCCACTTGCTAAAATTATATTTTTCTGCTTCAGGATATGCATTACAGGCTGCAACATTTTTATACACACGGTACGGTTTCACAGCAAATAAACCTCGAAATTATTTTTTTCTAATAAAACAATTTCTTTCTCTGTAATAAATTTATTTAATCTACTAATAAAAACAGTCAAAAAAGCAATGATAAACAACACCAACACGTTGTTTTGTTTTGACAGTATAGGAGATGCTTAATATCAATATGTCAGTGAAGATGAGACATAGAGAATTTGAGATATACCTACCTATGGAGACGGCACGTTATTCTTTTCTATAGAAACTATAGTTATGTATTCAAATATCGATGACTAGCTTTTGCTCGCAGCTTCGCTGGCGTTAAATTCGGTAGCGCCTTATTTATTTGTAATAGCAACGCTAAGTTTTCCGTTTCTTCCTCTTTCTCCCTCATATCCCACTCTTTTTAAACAAAAAAGTCTATTTCCGTCTCCTGGTTACCAACTATCTCTGTACCAAAATTCATCAAAATCGGTTTAACTATTAAAGCGTGAAGAGGTAACAAACAAACAAACTCACTTTCGCTTTTATAATATTAGTAAGGATTGTCAAAGTGGTGGTACCCAAGGGGAGGCAAAAGGAAGAGAGATCGACCACGGAAAAGGTGGGATGATAAAATATAAATAAATAAATATAAATATCTTGGGACAACTCACACACGGCTATCTGATCCCAAGCTAAGCAGAGCTTGTGTTATAGTAACCAGACAACTGATTTACATACTTATAAAATTTATAAATACATACATATTATAGAGAAATCACACCCAGACACAGAACAAACAATCATGCTCATCACACAAAGTTTGTCCTGGGTCGGAATCGAACCCACGACCTCCGGCTCAGCAGTCAGGGCCACTAACCACTGACATGGCATCAGACAAGTGGCAGGAGTCACGTGGAACAGAGTGGCTCAAGTAAGGAAAGAATGGAAAAGGTGGAGGAGGCCTTTGCCGGCTGGCAAACAGATCTTGGAAAGATAACTAAGCAACAAATATTAGTTTAAAATTAAATTGTTTAGTAAGTTAAGTTTTAAAGTTAGTTATTCATGTAAGTTTGAAAAACCATTGTACGAAGTAAAGTGATCTGAATAAAAGGCTATATTATTATTATTTTATTAGGATTGTCAAAATGGTCATAAGACCAGCTTCTCCAGGCTACATGCTCTATGGCAATTTCCTGCGCCTCGTCATAGAGGCATTTGTTGGTCAATTCGATCTATGCTTACGCTTGGTGCTATGTTCTTAAGCACACATACCACTACCACCTGCAGGGCTATTGTGTATCTCTGTTGACAGCTCATAGTGATGATCACTTGGTTTTTTAAGTGTTCATCGAATAACTGTCAAACAACTAGTTTTGTATTGGCTATCTTCAGTGACCAACTGAGATGACCTCATGAGTACCGGCTATCGCCGGTAGTCACCGGAACCCTTTTTGACAGATACAATTGTTTCGATACTTGCAAGATTGCGATTGCCTAAGCTTTAAATGGTTCTACTGATCATCAAATTGATGATCACTGTGCTTGTTATAATTTTCGTGAAAGACGCTACTCAAAGGCAGTGTTTTAAGATTTTTAGTGATCATCGCCGAAACTGAAAGTTAATTAAAAATTATCTTTGCTCAGTTGGCAAAGTTTTAGAATTGCTTTCTTCTGAGGCTATTTACTCTATGTCTTAATTATATTATTCGAATAATCGACTAATCATAGACTAGTCACTAAATATATAAAAAGTGGTACAGCTCTATTAAAAAAACAAAAATTGACTGTGGTATTGCACAGTTGTCTGTATTGAGGTTGAGTAGCGTTTTTTAGCATTTTTCATTTCAAAACGCAACCAAAATAGGTGATGGAAACGTAATTTGTTTAAAATGAAGTCCGTAGTGGCTTATGTCCGAAGTCTTCTAGGTTGGTGTGATGATACTGCACCGCTAAGATCAAGCATCAAACGAGACAGGTATGACATTACATGTTTACAACACTAGTTATGGCGGTAAAGTCGATGTAAAATTATCTTATTGTGTTGAAGAAACAGCACAATATGTACACGGTGCCGTTGAAAGTTGCGTCTAAGTTTTGGAAGTGGGTAATCACGTTAGAGAGTGAAAATAACAATGCGTTGTCAAGGTATACACGTTTTTATTGTCTTCTAGGCCCGACGATGATTTGTCGTCTGACGATGAAACACCGGCCCTCAAGAGACTCAAGCAGTTGAAAAGGACAAATTTCCCAGACATCATGGCCTCAAATGGTACCTGTTTAATCTTATTATAGCTAAATCTACCCTATCAACTAACATGGTAACCTAATAAAAATGTTTATTTCTTATCCGCATCATTGAAATTTGTATTCAATATGTACGAAAATGCACATTACTTCTTCTATACATTACTCTTTTAGATGAGTGGGATACTCAGGAGAAGCATATTCCAAATGTAAGATATGTACCAATACAAATAGAGGGTCATGCCAGCACCTCCACTCCAAATGAGTCCTTCAGCAAGAGCAGGGTCAGGACTGTGCCAATTCAACTTATAGGCCGGTCACAAAATGGACCTGCAACTCCTTCGAGAAAACCTAGGAAGCATACACCTGTAAGACCTGTCATGCATGCATTATTAGATGATGAAAATGAAGAACCAGAAGTGAGTATCCTATATATGTTTATTCAAATAAACAAATAAAATTGATTTAATTCAGATTATTTGCTTGAACATTGGAAATCTACAAGAATAGCTTTTTTTACAAATGATTATTTACTCTGTATTCTAGGTAACATGGGTAGAATCAAATTCAGAGAAGACATTAAAAAAACCAACAAAAGTTTATATAGATTTGGATGACGATGAAAATGATTACAACCAGCAGGAAGATGATGTGATCTTTGTGAAGAAGGTGACATCCCCGCCTCCAAGTAGACCTTACAAATACTTCCTGTCTAACAGCCACAATGTGAATGATACAACTGAAGAAGAAGCCGTATATAAGTTAAGCCGAAGACCAAATGACCGAAGCATGTTAAATTTATCTCCCAAAACAATAACTAAATTCAAAGCCCCTCCTGGCATCACCAAGTCATACAAGAGGCCCCCCACACCCTTACCAAGATGGATGCAACCTTCAAAGCCAACAAATTTGAATCTCTCATCATATACAAGAAATAGATTTTTAGGTCTCAATGGTAACGCTAGGTCAACACTCTCAGAAGTATTTAATTTAGATGAAAAAAAAAACTACCAAGAACTTATTCGGCGAGTCGCAGATTCAATGAAACCATTGTCATCGGGGAAACCTATTGACATCATCAATATTGCAGACGATGCTGCATCATTTAGACTAACACAGAAATCACAGAGAAATGCATTAAATGAAATTAAACTTGTTGAAAAAGGTTTGCTTGCTGATAGAGAGAGTAGCACAAAGGAGTATGATCCTATCACTGTAGCTTCAATCAACTCTTCAGACTCTGAAGTTGAGGTTGTTCCATCCGAGTCATCCACAACATCTTCACAGAAGATTGACCCTGTAAATACACTGAAGGACTCTCATAAGGACAGGTCCATTACATCAGGGGACTGGCTGTTAAAGTTAGATGCCAAATATAAGAAGAAACGGCAAGAGACACAGGAAAAGCTTAAAGATGCTCGCAGGGAGTCAGATATCATATCAAAGGTTAACAGTGAGCAGAAGATGGCTCATTTGGAGCACAAGCTTAAGTATGAGCTGAGCATACCTGAGAGTATCTATGAAGAGCCACAGCCCACTGTAGAGTTACCTGCCTTGACACCAGAACAGGAGAAATTAGTAAATAGAGCCCTGGGACCAGGACCTCCCAAACAAGTCCTTGTAGAGAAATTTAATTTGAGGATACAAAGGTATGTTTGCTGTTTCACTGCATTAAGGAAATATGCAATAAAATTGTATTTTCCTGGGTAATTAAATTTCTACTTTTGGATTTTCAACAATTATTGTCCAGGTCAAACAATATAAGCCAATATAGCTTCACTGACTAATACATAAATGCAATATGAGAATGACTGCTAGGATTAACTTAATTAAAGAATATAAGTAAAGAGTAAAATAATTCTATTATTAATTCAATACCACAAGACGCTTTTTCCATAATAATGAATTTATGAATAATATATTTCAGCCGTGCAAATATTTGTGTTTAAAAACTTGAATAAACTTCTGGCATGTAGTACATGTTTACTAATTATTTATCAATAACATAAAAAATATCATTATTTTAATTTTATTTACAATGCAATTAATAAAATTAAAATTATTATTTATACTAATAATAGTTAAGTATACATATAGAACTACACACAATTCGCAAGGTTTATTCAACTCCCGTCCAATAGGGGTTAAGGCTTTTGTTATTAATTGGGCACAGATCAATATAATTATGGCTGCTAATGAGGAATTTCCTTTTGAAAAACCTAATATCATTTTAACTGACTTGGCAATTGAACTCAGGACCAGAGAAAAAACAAGCAGTCTCAACAAATTCACATATTAATATTTCAGGTCAGACCTACAAACTCTCTCAGGTCTTAACTGGCTGAATGATGAAGTGATCAACTTCTACATGAACCTACTAATGCAGAGGAGTGAAGAGCGGAAAGACTTGCCTAAAGTATATGCCACAAATACCTTCTTCTACCCCAAGCTCATGCAAAGTGGACAAGCTGGACTTAGGAGATGGACAAGAAAGGTACCAAATTGTTTGTAAAAATTCCACTGGAGAAAACAACAGATTAATATGATATTTTTGTTGATTTGTGTTAACTTTCTTTATTCCTTAAAAACTGGGGGACCAAAGCAGTGGGTGAAAGAGCTGGTTACAGCTAGGCTAGGAAAGCTAAAAAATTGCATTTAATTGTTGGTATAATGCAAATGAGTATTAATGTAATGTCTAGTTATAATAACAAGACATTACATTGTGTA
Organism: Ochropleura leucogaster; assembly: GCA_958449745.1. NCBI lineage: Eukaryota > Metazoa > Arthropoda > Insecta > Lepidoptera > Noctuidae > Ochropleura > Ochropleura leucogaster. The sequence goes on from OY288208.1 coordinate 18,817,178, forward strand.
AGATTAAATATTTACATATCCTGTCTTTGCCCATATGTTTTTCATCTATCCTCCCTTGTCAGCAGTCTCGCTATGATGTACTCCTAGCCAAATGGCTAAAATGGGAACCTTGAAAGATTCGCCCAATCCGACTGTCTGTACATATGTTACAGCCATGTTACTCTTGAGACTATTAGTACACTACACAGTTGAAATTAAGACAGTAAGTTCTTTCTACTAACTGCTATACAAATATGAGGGACTAGCTGTTCCCCACGGTTTCACCCGCGCTGCTCAGCACCTGTTGGTCGTAGCGTGATGTTATATAGCCTATGTTACTCGGGGATAATGTAGCTTTCCAAAGGTGAAAGAATTTTTGAAATCGGTCCAGTAGTTTCGGAGCCTATTCATTACAAACAAACAAACAAACAAATCTTTCCTCTTTATAATATTAGTATAGATAAAAGAAGGGGTGCCAGGCCTCCACACATATAGGCGAGAGTTAAAAATAAAAATCTATGTATACAAAAACGTATACAAGAAAACGTTTCTTAGTGAAAAAATTGTTTTTAAAGACGTAAAAAGTTTGTAGATCGTAAAAAAACTTTTAACTAAAATTGATTTGAAGATTCGATGACCAATAATTTTAGAGACATAGCCCTCCTCTCCAGCAGCATTCATATCCATTTTTTTTCTTTATTGTAGGTGGACATATTCGCGCACGACATCTTGGTAGTGCCAGTCCACTTGGGCGTGCACTGGTGCATGAGCTTGGTGGATTTCCGCGCGCGCAAGATCAACTACCTGGACAGCATGGGCGGCCGCAACCAAGCCTGCCTCGATGCTCTACTGCAGTACCTGAAGGATGAACATCAGGACAAGAAGGGCGCGCCTTTCGATGCCAGCGGCTGGAAGACGGAGTGTCTCAGAGTGAGTTAACTCCTATATTACAGTCAAAAGTGATAACTGCAAGTTGTTAGTCTATAGGATAATTATGCTGTTTCTGGAAACTTACTGGAGACAATATCAAAAGTAAATAATCCTTGGGAACTAGTTAATAGACATATTCGAACATCGATTACAGACATTAAATTCTCGACCTTAATTTGTAATGCATTATAATTGAATTTTAATTTCGAATAAACACTCTTGTTTGACCATTGTTGATAACTAGGAGATCGGATAATCGGATGCATATTAATAAACCTGACAATAAAAGTAGAGAAAGCAACCATATTACGTTGTAAAAGTCATTTGTGTCAAATTAGATTTACTGGATTAGACACTAAAATTGAATTTTCCGGGATCGCGAGATTTTTTAGATAAAAAAGTTTATTCCATAATAAAGTTAATATGCATCCGAATATCCCATCTCTAGTGATAAGTTATTGATTTTATAATTAGTTGTATGTTTGTACGCCTGAAGAACCAAACCTGACAGATATTTTATAAACTGGCCATCTTAAAATATCAAATAAAAATATCTTGATTCTTCGAGGGGGGATTGTTAATTCCCGATTCCTATACCAAATATCAGTTACAAGCCGTAATGCATAGGAATTTGGAATCTGAAAACACATCTTATTTTTTACTGATGACTAAACACTCCCCGGAATTTTTCAGGACATTCCCCAGCAGATGAACGGCAGCGACTGCGGCATGTTCGCGTGTACGTTCGCGGAGTTCTCGTCGCGCGACGCCGCCTACAGCTTCACGCAGGCGCACATGCCGTACCTGCGCCGCAAGGCCGCGCTAGAGATACTCATGGGCAAGCTGCTGCTATAGGTATCTTACGTGTTAGTGATGTATTTACTTCATTTTTGGGAGTCCTATTGTGTTATACGTAACTGTACTTACAAATTGTTGTTCAAAACTCGCTACAAAAATTCCTTAGGGCTGACAGATAATTTATTAAAATATTTCAAAATATTGTGTCCAGTGCTCTTGGTTTGACTGCAGCTATATTTCACGCTGGAGGATACATGTCATGTTTATGAGATTATTATTTGAGGCTACCCTCTCTGTATGTACTTTATTTGTATTGCATCTCATCTTGTCATTTTCTAAGAATTGACATCAGTGTATGTTCTTTGTGTCAGTCAGTTTTAGGATTTCACAATGAGTTGAAGAATATAGAATAAAATGTAAATAAATATATTAAAGTATGATCAGTGTGAAGTGTTACAGAAGTATCATCTTTTGATTGACTTTTCTTCATAATAAACCTCCGCCAAAATAAATTAATATTAAACTAATAAATAACTAAAGAGCTTATGATTTGGACACTACTCGAACAAGTTTGTAGAGCTAGATTTATATAGGCAGAACAAACAATAAAAATAAATATATCACTAACATATTAGAAAGTTTATTATTAAAAACAAATGGACTTTATTGTCAGTTTTAAGTCTAAGACGATTGTTTATATATAGGGATGTGAGAAACTAGTTATGTTCATATCTGAGTTTTAAAATAATATCATTTATTTTCAAGTGCTTTCCAAAAATCAGTGAGATCACCAATCTTCGTTAAGTAGTGATTATATCTTCGCCAAACTTTGGGCTGACTTCATTTAAATTGTCATGGACATGCTTGAAAGAAGATAATTCATATTCATTTATTTGCACACCATAATGAGTGTAGTAGGTGTTACAAAACTATTTCCACAAGGATCATTGCTTCTGTCATTTTAGCAAATGAAAATCGAGTAGTATTAATCTATGATTTCAAGTTTAGGAACCACACAACAGGCTTCCATATAATGTATAGATTTTCAGTAAAAAGTATTCAATTGTTCTCTAACTCATATTAAAATTTCGCGTGAACGCACTTACAAATTTAATTTCAATGTAAATAACACTTTATTTCATTCCCTCTTACTTTTAAGAATCAGAAAAATGGATTACTTAGAAATATGATTTGTTATGTGCCTGACCATTGATTAAAACAATATAAAAAAATATTAAAAGGCTATTGTATTTTTTTGTATCTATTATTTATGAAAGTTAATTAATTTCAGTTACTTTTGAAGATGGCAATTTTTTTTCTTATTAAACTTGACTTAAATATACAGGCCTAGCGTTCAACTGAGGGGTTGCCTGAGGTACCTGCGCGGTGCGAGGGCGCCTCTTGGGGACCTACAGGTGAGTTGGGGACCTGCAGCTGACTCACTGAGCGACACGCCACCTCCTGGAACACCGCGCAGTTACCTCGAGCACCTTCTCAGTAAACCGTTAGACCCATTGTAAAATGTATGCTGTTAAAAAACTTTAATTGATGACTAAGAAATGTATGATGGGCATGCATTTGTCGGCGCACGGCACCATCGAACCCTCACGTTATAAAATGTTTACTACTAATCAGGGTTAAGGCTGGTCTTACACTCAAACTGTATCTAACATTAACTTATAAATAAAACACAGACACTACAGTCAAAAGACTCCAATGTACTTGTCAGATCACTCTTTAAATTAATGTAATTTGAAATCTATGACAGAAAGACATAAGCAACTGGAACAAAGGCTATCTATACCTTGTTATAATTTTGTGATAATTAAGTATGAACGACACATTTCGACGACGATTTTTACGATGTATGTCTGAAGATGTATGATAGTTATAATGTAGATAAATTTTCAAGTGTGATGTGATGAGTGATTTGATAAGTAAAGTGTTGCTGCAAGAGATTTTGATGATAATATATTTAAGTGCCCTCTTTCGGTTACTTTGGATTATTAAGAAAGGGACATCGTTAGTCCAATGCTAAGTTTATTCAAGTAATAGCACATAATTGTAAAGGTTGTACATTTTCATTCCTTTTTTTCCTTAAAAGATAAAAATCCGTGCTTAATTATTTTTTTTGTGCTTTCTTTAAATTCCAAACTTTAGTATTTATAGGCATGATTGAATAGATTGTTTGTCTTTTTGTCATGGAGTCGATAGTCCTAGCGTTAAGTATGTCTCTGTATTATAAAAAAATAAAATATAGGTAGTTAAGTTAAACTAACTTAATTTCATATATGTAATTATAAATGGACATCTTGTTTCGCCTGCCAAGGCTATCCGAAGTTTTCTAAGTGATGGAATAATAAATAAAAGAATTCGAAATCTTTTTGCATTTTCATTTTAATGATTTTCACATAGAATAAAACGCTTACAAAATTTGGAAAAAAAATAATGTTATAAAAATATTTACAAGGATCCCCTGTGACCACAAAATGTATTAAAAAAAAAGGTGGCGTCGTACGTTCTAATTTTGACGACGTACTAAAAGTACCATCGTCAGCTGTACTCGTAATTTTCAACCTCAAAATCTCCGTCAATTTACTCTAGCTACAAACAGAAAATTGAGTTACTTCCATCAGTCCGTACAAGTGATTCTCAAAAGCCTCAGTTTCCCGTCTTCGAGCAGCGCAACGCCCGAGTCGTTGGTGCCGCCGCAGTAGTGATAGGATGAGAACACGGTTACCAGTCGACCGCGCAGTTGGCACTGAGGACATATAGCAGAAAGGAATTTAAGGGCGAAAGTAAAACGCTGAATATCGAAAATGTTAAAAAAGATGCCTGAAGGTGCGAGCAGCAGCATGGTCATTTAACCAACTAAAACTTGACGGTTTTTGTAATTGCTCTGTAGGATAATAAAATACAAACATAGGTATATTACAAGGTAATTAATATAACTCTGTAGGTGGCTAAAATATATATAAATTAACACGGAAACTGGCACTTGACTGCAAAGAACACCAGACATGTTGTGTTACGCGGGCTGCCCTGGCGCTTCCACCTTAAGATAAACGTAGTTAGTATTTGTAAAGCAGCCTGATAATATATACTTTAACGGTTATTTCTTACCAAGAACCCGCTCTGATGCAGCTCATGCGCGCGCACAACGTGCGACAGCTGGTTGGCCAGCAGGAAGCGATCCAGAGCCGTCTGGTCGAACACGTGGCCCGTGCCGCGCTTGCCGTTCGCTGCGAACCCTTCGTTGGAGGTTAGCTCCAGTTGTAACGTCGCTGTGATCTTGTTCGGCCTGGTTAGCAGGACAAGGAATATTGAGTGCTATGAACTTGTGATAAGATTAAATAATGAATGCCATGGGCGTTATTCAGGGCCGGATTTAGGGGTCCAGAGGCCTCGGGGCAACAAAGGAGTGGAGGCCCCCTTGCCCAAATTATTTTCCAAATAAAATGAACAATTTTTTTCAGTCGAGTTTTTCAATAAATAATTTATTGTGAAACCAAGTAGATTCTTTTAGTATTTAACAAACAAATATGAATATAATCGGAAACAAGAATTATTTGAAAATAAATTTTAGTGTTAACGAACGGCACCTTTCGAGCTTTTTTTGCCGAAAAATCGTTGATGATTTCGCTGACATCCAGTTTACGGAGTAAATCGCTCTAGAATAGATCAATGATTTCTGTTTCTGTTAATATTTAAGATTAATGTAATCAAATAATCATGTATGTATAAAGTACTTTAGGCTGTAGGTAAAGGTAAAAGCGAAAAAAAAATATCAAAGGAAAAGATATTTACTAGGTTTACTAATTGAAATTTGAAAGATTTTTTTTTCCGAAGTCTCTATTGTGGAGGCCCCTGCTTGTGGAGGCCCCGGGGCTTTCGCCCCGGTTGCCCCCCCCCTAAATCCGGCCCTGGCGTTATTAAAGGGTGGCGTTGCCTTCCCCCGCCTGAAGTCCCAGCATTTTTATTGTAAAGCTAGCACGCTCTTGACTCTCAGAAATCTTTTTTCCTACTTCCTGCCCCCTTAGTTCTAAAGCTAGTGACTGACCATCGATGAATGACTCAACCCTCAGCTTGGTACCAACATACAAACATTTCAACAGTTGGTATACTTAGTGTTTCCAAAAACGAGCAAACAACTTTTCATATTAGTTGTTGCTTACCTATTCTTTTAACACAGTTCGGACGATTTGTCATAGATTCTACTGGATCACTATATTCCAAGGCGGTTTGTACCAAAACGCACAGTAAGATAGCAGTTAAAAACTGAAACTTGTGTTTATTTTCGTGAAGGCTGAAGTAGAAGGAAACATTATCGAAAGGAAGAGAAGAGAGGCTGATTTTCACTGGTTACGAAGTGAAGAAGATCTTACTATTATGTACTAACTTGATAGGATCGTTCCACAGCAGCTCCCACGCGATCGAGCTCTGTTCGGCCGGTCGCGGCAGAGGCACGGGCACCTTGTCGATAGCAGAGATGAGGGGACACACCCACGGCGGCGGGATACCGCCGTGACAGCAGAACACCTGGTGAGTTATATCGCCTGTAATACCTGAGCGGTTGGACAGAAGTGCACCACACCCCCATTTTACCAGTGACGTTTTAGTGTGATGTAGGGGGCGAGCCTATTACCATCAAGTGGGCACGAATTCAGCGCTTGACTCCGTGGTTTTTATTTTTACTGAGAAGTCCCTGATGGAAAACCCAACAACACTTAGCCCAACCTGGGAACATGTTCTTCAGCTGTCGCGCCCGCGGCCACTAGACCAACAACGGAGTCCATTACTTTACTATAAATCTATATCAGGCTAGAGCCTTTTTTTCCCTGAAACCTTTCTCCCGGATGGTGGATAAAGCACAATACTCCAGTTATATTTTTGTTATAAACATTTACATACTTACTATCAAACGTAATTAAAGGTTTTTTTAATTTAGTTTTTTATTCATTTTTAATAAGTACTTATATATTTCTTAAAAAAAATACATGGTTTCCATCGGTATCGGGAACAGGGTCCAAGCTATTGGTGGTTAGGGTTCCAGAGACAGGAACCTCCTTGTGAGGAGCCGTATCAAAAAGTGCTGTCTTTTGAATCAGGCCGTTGGTCCAACTGCCAAAGGAGAGCTTGGACAGATGTTCGTCGAAGGTACATTGACCGTTACGAAAATCGGTATCGGTACAATGATAACATCAGAGTTCACATTCCCCATGTCGACAACCTCATGTGCCAAGTCGAAATATTTTTCTTGTTTCTCTTTCTCAGCTTTCATGAGGTTCTGGTCATGTGAGAGATGGTAACATTGACTACCATTACACGGCGCGCTTATCGATTTATCACCATTATGTCAGGCTTATTGGCGACAATATTCCTGTCAGTGATGATAAACTGATCTTAGTACAGCGGATATGGTCTTTCTCAAGAACTGGCTTGGGTACATATTTCTAGTATGGTAACTCCACAAGTTTATATTTCAAGGCTACTTTGTTAATTGTTATGCAAGTACTCGCACTTAGCCAGACGAGGAATACGAAATAATGTGTAATGGACTCACGGACGGTGGCATGTCCGACACAGTCATACCGTGCCCCTGTCCCGTCCTTTTTTAATATTATAAAGTTTATATAGTTTTAATGTTAATAAAGTGAAACATATTTACTTTGTTATCAATGACGGCCGCTAGAGGGAGACAGTCGTAAACATTGTTTATAGCGTTCCATATCTTACCGCCTTCAGTATCACCGTATTTGGCAATGCACTCACTGTAAAAGAACGTCTAAATTAGCTGTCTAATGTTTTCGTGTATGGTACATAATTACATTCCAGTACTGTATGGAATTCTAACCTATTATTTTTAGTTACAATTGCTGTGTCTCAGAGCTCCTCTCCGAGGAGTCAGCACGCGGGCCTAATGCAGGTTAGTGTAAAGGTATCAGGTTTATCAGTCAGGTTATCAGGTATCAGGCTAGAGGTATCGCATGCCAGTGTCCTAGCAGTCCCTACTCAATAAAAATAAGCCGACTTTGCCGATAAGGGCTGGCACAGGAACGCGGACATTAGCACAAGCAAAGACAGGAAGACAGACAGCAGTTGGTGAAGTCAGGCTGTTTTGGACAATGAAAGTGTTATGACGAGGTAGTTCAACTCCAACCACATTCTCTTACTACTACAACATACTTATAGAAAGTGAACATCTTCTGTATGTCCCTGATCTCGTGGTTGCCTCGCACCATGAACACGGCGTTGGGTCGCTGCAGCTTGGCAGCCAGCAGGTATGCCATCAGCTCCGTGCCGTGCAACCCTCGGTCCACGTAGTCACCCAAGAACAGGATCCGTGTAGCAGCCAGCGCTGTCCCGGATGGCCATAACGCGCTTTCCATCGACAGAAGGGCGCTTAGATTGCCGTGGAGGTCGCCTGAAACCGAAACATGTTGAGCGTAACCCTCTGGGACACAGCCCTCTGCTCTTTGTTCTTTGATATGTGATGACGATTATTTATTTTACGTTTTGAGAGCAGCGCAGCAGGATTCCTTCATTAACCGTAAAGTTCAGGAAATTAAAAAACAAAGCAAGGGCGTCCTGAAAACAAAATGTTTCTACTCACCAACCGCATAGACAGGTGAGTACAGGCGCAGCAGGCGCGGCTCGGCGGCACAGATGGGCCGCACGGCGTCGGCCAGCGCCGGCTTGAGCATACTCACCAACCGCATAGACAGGTGAGTACAGGCGCAGCAGGCGCGGCTCGGCGGCACAGATGGGCCGCACGGCGTCGGCCAGCGCCGGCTTGAGCATACTCACCAACCGCATAGACAGGTGAGTACAGGCGCAGCAGGCGCGGCTCGGCGGCACAGATGGGCCGCACGGCGTCGGCCAGCGCCGGCTTGAGCATACTCACCAACCGCATAGACAGGTGAGTACAGGCGCAGCAGGCGTGGCTCGGCGGCACAGATGGGCCGCACGGCGTCGGCCAGCGCCGGCTTGAGCATACTCACCAACCGCATAGACAGGTGAGTACAGGCGCAGCAGGCGCGGCTCGGCGGCACAGATGGGCCGCACGGCGTCGGCCAGCGCCGGCTTGAGCATACTCACCAACCGCATAGACAGGTGAGTACAGGCGCAGCAGGCGCGGCTCGGCGGCACAGATGGGCCGCACGGCGTCGGCCAGCGCCGGCTTGAGCATACTCACCAACCGCATAGACAGGTGAGTACAGGCGCAGCAGGCGCGGCTCGGCGGCACAGATGGGCCGCACGGCGTCGGCCAGCGCCGGCTTGAGCATACTCACCAACCGCATAGACAGGTGAGTACAGGCGCAGCAGGCGCGGCTCGGCGGCACAGATGGGCCGCACGGCGTCGGCCAGCGCCGGCTTGAGCATACTCACCAACCGCATAGACAGGTGAGTACAGGCGCAGCAGGCGCGGCTCGGCGGCACAGATGGGCCGCACGGCGTCGGCCAGCGCCGGCTTGAGCATACTCACCAACCGCATAGACAGGTGAGTACAGGCGCAGCAGGCGCGGCTCGGCGGCACAGATGGGCCGCACGGCGTCGGCCAGCGCCGGCTTGAGCATACTCACCAACCGCATAGACAGGTGAGTACAGGCGCAGCAGGCGCGGCTCGGCGGCACAGATGGGCCGCACGGCGTCGGCCAGGCGCAGCAGCAGCGCGCCCAGCGCCGCCTCCTCGGCCGCGCTGCTCCACGCCAGCGCCGGCTTGTGCACACTCACGGCGCTGAGGGCCGATGGACGTCGTGGCTGCATGGACAACACACTTTCAATAATGCCTTTGGAATTCCTCGGGATATTTAATCTGCCCGGCTGATCCTTACAGACTATAACCAGCACTAGCGCGATTTCTCAACTTGTTTATTTTTCGGATGGGAAATCATCAAATGACTTTTACCGGTCTGGGCGGAGAGGAATGGAGTGTCAGACTTGTACTGACTAAAACCCATCGATGTTCCTTCTTTTGCCCTGTGTTTCCGCTGAAACTACTTTTTCGCTCATCACTTTTCACGAAAATTTGGCGACGGTACCTATTTGTTGCACTCTCTCTCTCTCGGCATTTGTTGCGTTCCAATAGTTGACTAATCAACTATTGGAAGCGAGAGGTTATCGACAACACCAAAAGCAGTAGAGCTATTATACCAACCTTCTGTAAAAAGCTATTCTGAATATTGAACTGTTCTAAACAGATGGGCTAATAACCTAACCTAAGCTTTCTGTTCGGTGCTTTCGAATGTCTGCCCGTGGAGATGAGTTTGAAGATTGCTTTCTAATAACTAATAACAGAGATTGTAAGGTATGCCGCTGTGAGCACTAACAGCCGGCTTATCAACAGTGCTGGCGAAGTAATGAACAGCTGCCAAGGCTTCAACCGGCAAACTGCTCGAGCCGAGCAGATCATATGACTGCACCTCATGCAGCAGCAAGCGAACGGTGGAAGCGCTGACTGCGTCTTCTGTGTAAAGACGAGAAAACGCGTCTTAATAATAATCTTAAGCGACTAAACAGTATAATTCAGTAATGAAAACAGTTCGTTACATCTGTGGTTGAGAATGTCTGGTTCAACCGTTCATGATCAAACCATAGGGCGATTGCGTTGACTCCACAATCAGCAAACGCGTTTTCTGTTCCATGAAGTAGAATTCTTCAGTAGCAGACCGAGTTTGGAAGTTGATGGTGTGCCACCTCTTTCTCTCGGAAAGCACGTTAAGCCGTTGGTCTACCTGTTTTTTTTTTATAATAGATTGTTTCAAAGTACATCGAAAGTCTCCTGCCAAATGTGGCATACCCGACATAATGTCAACCTTTCCGACCTTCACAATAAATCTCCGGTAGTTACTCGTCATCATAAATAATAGATTGCCGGAACGTATCCAGATTATATACATTATGGGATGCAATAAAGTATTGAGTATTACCGATGCTCATAGGTCTACATCGGGTCCATGCAGGGTCTGGAAAAACCGTCCGTGAAGCACCTTACTCTGCCCTATCTATCTGCCCGTGGTCGTTGTTAGTGTAAAGCACTAGTTTTGCGCCAGTTCCCTTTATTAGCCAAGTATATCGGAGTGAGGCCCTACATCTTGATACAACTCGTTCTAGTTCTAAAGTTCTAAAGCTTCTAAGAAATATTCCCTGGCACTGCTTATTTGGCGATTGTGGACAGTCATTTAAAAGGAAGTCACCGAATAAACTTACCGTCAAAGTTGGTGAGCTCGATGAGCTCATTGGGCGGGCGGCGTCGCATGCGCACCGAGTGCACGGCCATGCTGTAGTCATTCCGCGGCCCTTTCCGCGTTGAGCCTGCCGAGCCCGCGCCAAGCGATGAGCCTGCGCCTTGCGTAATCGCCGGCAGGCCTGCAAACAAAATCAAAAGCCATTGATTCCAACTAGGCTGTTCAAATCAGCACTTTTTTAAAGTCAATGTTTTCAAGAGAAAGTTCCCCAAAACGCCCGCTTTTCGCCACTTTTTAGCGCTTCAGCTCGGAAGAAGACGTGGCGCAACAATCTCCCCAGGAAACAATGATTTTAAACTGTTTTATTATACGTGTGGGTTACGGTACACCACTGTTCATCGACACAGCGGTCAAACGTAAATAAATATAGCTGACCTTAAGCTGAAGTTGCAGTAGGTGACCTACTGCAACTTCAGCTTAAGGTAAGGCAAGGAGCCTGTGAACGGTGAGCAATGGGTAGCTCACCGTCCGTTCGTCTATTGACGACAGGCCGTGTCGACGGCGCGTTCGTGTTCCACGCGCGCCTAAAAGAGATGTCAGCAGAGCAGAGGGGCCTGCCAGGGCCTCTGCCTGCCGGGGTTGCGGTTTGTTCGGAAGAGATACCGCGGCCCCGGAACGTAAAGGGCAATAGAAGGAACATGGGTGGGTTTTAGTCAATACAAGTCTGACACTCCCCCTCGCTCCGCCCAGAGCGGGGGGAAGTTATTTGGTGACTTCCCACCCCAACAAAAAAAAGGTAAGGCAAGGAAAGATGAACAGGTTATAGCTACATACATAGGATAAAATTCATTACCTGTTGCTGTTACAGTCAGTTTTGGCATGGCCGACGTTGAAGCTTTATATTCCTTACTCCGTTCTCTGAAACTCACGAAATCCATATTATCATCATTAATTTGTTTATTCGTTCACTGACATACAACACCATACAATGATACAAACATACAATTTTGCACTATGTCAACAACAAAACCAAACCCAAAAACAATATCGCTGTCCCAAACATAAACCTTAATATGTTAGTCAAATTCTCACTGCAGGTCCATGATATAAGCAGAGATACTCCTGGGCGCTCGCAGTAAGGAGCTGGTGCCTCTAAGTCGAAGCTCGCTGACTCCTCGAAGAAACTCCGCCAGAGGCAGTTGAGAGTTAGGCTGTAGTCCTAGCTGTCTGCAAACACATAAAATTTTACATTCAAGTAATCCCTGAAGAAGATGTGGACACAATTTATTTCGGGTGATCGTGACCCTCTGTGCCCAGAAAGTACTTTAAGCTTAAAATTTTTAAACGTTATGAGTTGTTTAGGTTTATAACAGGGCCGAAAGTCTGACAACGAGTCTTTGCAAGGGATGTCATGCTACCCTGTAACTGGGTTGTGATGATCAGATAGCAATCGCTTCATGTAAAATACTGCTGGTGGATTATGCTAAGCAAATGTTCAAACTTTAAAATAGCCAGTGTGTTCAAACCTGAGACAGACGTCAGCATCTCTGGCGACACTGAGAGCGTCGATCGGCAGCTGCCGCAAAGCCCTGGCCGCCGCCACCAGCTCTTTAAACTCCACATACTCCAGCTTCAAATCGTGATTACTGTCGAAGTACCTGAGTGACATCAAAGTGATAGTAAATGGAGAGGTGGTATTTTGACTCCTAAATCCTGTTTCACTAGGCGTAGCCCAAAGAAACAGAATCCTAAATTGGCAATGGTCTATTGTTCAAACGCCGCATCAGACGTGGCATCACTTGTTTCCTGGGCCCAAATAGTATATAAATAGATGTAAAGTATATTCGTAAAGAAGAAGGATGATTCGTAGGTATAGGTAGGTATATTAGTCGTAGAAGTCCATAACGTACACGTACCTTACAAAGAACATAATGGGCTTGTATCTCCCGAGCCCCCGACACTATGGTAGTTGTAGAAACACAACAGTTTTTATTTGGCTGGAGTCCAATATAACCTCCGCTCCCGCGGACAGAAGTCTCCATCAGCAATTTTTCGCAAAAAAGGTCTTTTAGAGCAGGGTAGTAGTACCAGTTGGGTAATCGAACCTGATATGGCAAGAATTGCATTGCGTTTGCGTGCTATGAAAAGTGTTTTTATCACTCAACTTACCAATTACGGGATAACCCACCTAAAAATATATCTGCACCGTATTTCCGCTGGTACACCACTGTGCGGTGTGGCAGGCTCCAAAGCCGCTGTCCACAGCATCACTTCCAGGAACGACAGCCCTCCTCTGCCTGCCACATCCGCCGCTCTAACAAATAAACCCGTAAAACAGCGGCTTAAGAAGGGTAGGTAGGGCAGGTAGAGGGTAGGTAGGGTAGGAAGAGTAGGTAGAAAATTGTATGGCAACACATGCCGGGGCACAGCTAGTATACATATATAAACTCACGCCTTTTGCCCATGGCAGAAACTACAGAATGGTGGTTAATTTGGTACCTATTGTTAGTTTTCTTGACCTGCCTAGGGGATGACACCCGTCTACCCGCATTCAATGCGGCACTGGTGTAAAATAAAGAGAAACTAAACATAGAAATATGGGAGAAATCTTTGTCCAACAATGGGGTGACGTAGTTACCTGAAGAGACTTGGACATTGTGTCCTCTGCCAGCCAAGATCGATCATAAACTGAGAGAAAACGTTGAGGCTCATGTATATCGCGGGGAACACCATCAGCACAAACTCGCGATACATTCTGATTTGATCTGCAATTTAAACATAATGTTAGTACTCAGTAGTGATAGTATATTATACCAATACCAGTGCAATTTCCAAGATAATCATAAGTCGCTGCAAGTTTCCTCCAGAAACAGTCACATTCCCAATATGGAAAATATAAGTTATCGTGGTCAATTTTATTATAAATATGCTCTTATTTGAGACATAGCTTTCCTTCTGACGGCGAGCATCTTACAGAGCTAAAAACTTAAAAAAAACTATTTGTTTGTTTGACAGAGGTCGTACTCATTGGCAGTGTAAACAGTTTGCGATCAACAAATAAATGATTCGCTCTAACCCTTTCGCTGCGGCCGAACACACCTGTTGTGTTATGGACCTACATAATCTATTGTGGGTAGGTACGTCTCCTGAGAGAAGAAACTACCTGGCCTGCTTGTAGAAATTTCTTTAGAAATAAGCTGTGCCTTTGTACTCTTTGTTTTTTATGATGTTTTCCTGTGTTTTCTCTTGTGTGTACATATATCATTAAATAAATAAGAAATATTAGTAATTTCAGTTGTATCTTACAAATTACATGGAATACTGTGCCACAGGCTTATTCTTATAAGATGAGAAGTTAACCATCGCGATTGTAGCTGGCTGCTTGCAGCAGCTGCAGGTTGGGCGACGCCATAGCCACCGCACCGCCCGCCACTTCCACTCCCACCACAACGTTCTCTTCGCAGATCTCCACCAGCGAGCCAATTTCTATCTCTTTGCACAGCCACTTTGAAATTTCAACATAAGGAGGGGTGAACTAAATTTATTTCATATTAGCTTAAACATAATATTACATGTTACTAACATAGTATTTAATTAGGTACAAATGGAAAAAGAAAACTGATAGATATACTACTGCAGGTCACATTACATTACACATAACTGGCGAAATATGGGTGTAGCTAGTACTCAGGTAAACCTCTGCCTATCCTATCCCTTTGGAGATACCATGCATGGTGTTGTGTTCATATATTTACCGCATCCTTTTCAGGGTCTTTAGCCTCGCCAGTGACCATTTGCGAGAACACAAGGATCTCAGGACTGCGGAGGCTGGAGTGGGCTTGCTGCCGCTCCAGCTCCGCTGTGTTGAGCCACTGCAACTTGCTTCGCATACCCTGGGTAGATATAAACACATAAATGACACTAATAACATTAACATACTACACTGATCAACGCGGGTTGTTCGAAAGAGATACCGCGGCCCCGGAACACAAAGGATAAAAGAAGGAGCATGGATGGGTTTTTTTCAGAGCAAGTCTGACTGCTTTCCTCTCTACACAGAGCGGGAGAATTCATACGATGATTTCCGATCCGAAATATAAGTGTGTCAACTGTCAACCCTTGAATGATGTACCAGCAACGGATACAGTCAAAACGACCGAGTTTATTGCTGAGAGTTCAAAGAGGTATTCACTTCCTCACGAATCGTAATCTATCTACGCACTACCTATAGGTACTATCTTTCCAGCTAGCCTTACCATTTCTCCTGCCGAGCCGCCTTGCCTAGTCCAGGTCAACTGATTAACTATGCAATGGCCTGTCGATGTTGTCAAGAGACCGCGACACTACAAAATCTTCTCAAGATCGCTAAGTTTATTAATTGCTATAAAAACTGACTATTTCACATGGGATCATTTCTGCTTGGCTTTACTTGGTGATCCCAATACCTATATATTATTATACCTCACTTTCGCTTTTATAACATTAGTAAGTAAGGTGACCATACTAACAGCTTTGTTCTTCAGCCTCTTCTTAATCTCCGATTTGACGACCGCCTTGTACACGGCATGGTATGCGCACGTCAGGGCATGGTTCGGCAGCCATATCTTATAGACGCGCATGGGTTGGCAAGAGGTACCAGAGTCCACGCCGAACAACTGCAGAATATGACGCAGGAAAGTTATCAAGAGAAAAATGGAAAGAAGATGAAAGTTTAGAAATTGTAATGATTGTAGAATTTTAGCAGATGGAGTCTTTCGAGTTTCTACCTCACTCGATGGGCAAAAGGCTTGAGTTTATGTACCTATGTGTTTATGTAAGACTAGCTAGACCGTAGTAGCTATCTGTAGGTATATCCAAATCGGTTTAGACATTTGAGCATACATAACATAACCAACATATACACACGTACAAACTTTCGCATTAAGAAATGACGAAATTGGATCCAAATCTTATTGAGCATTAAAGAAAGACTCCAGTGCTTATGTAATCTAAAGGTCTACCGCAGTTCAGCGGGTCACGACGGTTCGCTGGCTTCAGCTGGTCAGCAACGGTGATCCTCCTCATAAGGCTGGTCTATTTTTAGTTTTACGGTCGATCGTCTTTAGATTTCCGAATTGCGCGAAGTATTCTTGTTTTTCCATCAGGAATTTCTCAGTAGCGGCTATGGAGTCGCAATACGTGCCCAGTTTATATGGATAGGCACTCCTACTTTTACTTGGGTCTTAAACACAACTAGCGATAAATGGGTATGGATTTACTATTAGGACCTACAACTGTGCCTAACCCTTCGGAGATTGAAGGCGAAGATATGTAATACCTCAAAATTAATTTTTTGCGCAGTTGTTCTCCAGCAATTCTTCTCGCATTTACTAGAAGGTAACCATGTTTCTCCGCTTGTTTCTTTGGTGAAGAGGTAAGATCGGTCGTTGGAACAGTACACCAAGAGAGAGACCACGTCACACAAGTCTTTATAATGCTTGAACATTTTTATGCAATTATAAATCTAAAAAAGTATGGGTACCTAACCACGAAATTTATAAAACGCTGTAAATAAATAAGGAAATGACTGAAAAATGTACGGGACCATCTTTGCCATTTGACAGAACTAGGGTGTTATCAAAAAGTAAAATAACTCATACCAAAGAGAAAGAGTTTAAACAAATATACTTTTTATTAAATTTTCGTTCAACAAGCTTTCAGACTTTTTGGCAGCACGGTTAGCGCAGTGCTTAAGCGATTGACTGCTACGCCGCATGTCGCGGGTTCGTTCCCCGCACGGAACAATTATTTGTGTGACCGACAGGTAGTTGTTCCGGGTCTGGCTGTTTGTGTATGTGAGTTTAAAAGTTTGTAAACGCACCCACGCCACGATATAGGAGAAATTCCTAGTGTGGTGCAAAGGTATGCTCGTAATAGACCTTGTTTAACTTAACTAATTAAAAGCTATTGAAGCATGCTAAGAAGAAAAATACATACATTCTCACATTTGTCACAAAAAAAAGTTGTCTTGATTTTGTTTAACGTCTTAGGTATATCCATTTCCAGAGGTTGAGAGAGAGTTCTAACACAGGTTTTAGTTTAGATGTATAGCGTGACAACTTGGCGCTTAATGCCACGGTTGGTTTAAGGTGGCCTTGGCGTAGGATAAGAATTCATGGAAAGACTAGGGAGAGGCCTTTACCCAGTGGTGGACACCTACATACAGGATCTCCTTTAATACTAATTTGGTCACAAATAACCAATAGGTAATAATCATATTCACTTTCGTGTCAAAGGAGTGCTTTATCGGTACCTACTAGAATTTACCCTGTATAACGAATGCCAATACCTTCCTCCGGACCAGTAAGGTAGGTATGTTTTAAGGTGTGCACAATATCATTTAAAAAAATGTTCAAAAAGAAAAAACTGAGACACACCTCCCAATTACCTCTGTCTACCGCTTCAAGGAACACATAATGTATTTTAAAAATAGCGCCATCTGTGAATTTTGCGTATAGTGTTGTACTGAAATAAATATAATCGGATCGCTTCCAACTAACCATTTTCATTTCAATTTACCCATGTAAATTTCTTATTAAGGAATAAGTTTAGACCATTATTCCATTGCATAAATTGCATGTATTTTAACTTCCTATGTAACATAATAGATGTCACTTACTTTAAAACAAAATGGATAGAAAAAGGGTAAGACGGTTTAAAAACGATGTAAAAAGGCAAAAAAACAATAACGTGACAACGTTATCAGTCAATATTTAATTACCACGTCTCACTTGCAATAAGGATGTAATTCATCGTGTATTCCATTCATTGCCAGGTATTATTGATTCGTATGTGCTATAGTACTCTATGGTGGTATATATGATGACGTAGCGATCACGCCACCTTCTTCATGCCCATTCTAGGTCTATGATTGGTCGAACTAAGTAATCCCCCACCCCAAACAAAAATACGACACATTCAACACGTTTAGTGCTTCCAGCTTGTATCGATTTTCAACTCGAATGCGGAATCGAGATAAAATTGGTAGCTTTTAATTTCAAAGGGTCTTTTTTCAATATCTGAATGATATAAAGTGTTTCATAGTTATTCAAACACATATTATTGGTTCCTTGCAGAGTCTGAATGGCCTTAATCGCAGTGTAAGGCACGCAAAACTTAGTCTATAAGTACAAAATCGATTCAGTTGTATTAGTGTCAGATTGTAAAGCAGAGCACATCACTGACTTGGTCGGATTTGCTGGACGTTAGGAATCCCGCTAGTGTTTACCTCAAATTTATTTGAAAATTTGGTGATAATTTACAAGTGTAATATACGCAGAGGACCTGTAAGGACACTAGGTGAGTATTCCACTTCTATATATTATTATTAACGCTGTACGGAAATTGTAGACCGATCGTAAGAATATAACCTAAAAGAAAATTCTGTGCGAGATTTCTTATTCGAATTTTCATGTTTTATTTGCATCAAACTTAAAATCCATGTGAGAAATAAATGTTAGGACAACCTTAGTGTGATTTAATGATATTTTTTTTGTGATTTTGACCCTTACTTTTGTTATAAATACCCTCCTTAGAGACCAAGCACCAGAATTTCTTCGTTGCATTATTTTTATAATTTAAATATAATGGGAATGGTTGCACATGTAGAAACTTTACTAAAAGTAATTAATTGCAATTATGAATCTATTGCCCTTCTATACTGTTTCATAAATATTAATTTTATTTCAAATTCAAAACGAATCCACTAAATTTGCACTATTTTTATTAGCTTCTGTTTGTTTATAATTTTATCGAAACAAAACATTAGATAAGATAATAAAACCCGAGAAAGATTATTTTACTAAATTCTATTTGTTCCTTACCTAGTAATGATTAATTTTTTTTTTTAAGTTGTGGGTACCTAGATTCTTTATATTTTTCCGTTTCGTTATTAATTTTTAGCTAGTTTATTAATTTCTATCAAAATCAGAGTCATATGATGTCCTGCAACAATCTATTAATTTTTTATTTGTTTTTGTTCTGAAAATTTTTAATAATTACTGTACAGCGCTTGGCTAGCTTTATTTTTATACAGCAGTTTATATTATTATACTGCAAAATCTATACTTACTTTTTATTGATAAGGAGTTCCACATTTCACTGATTGTAAAAATATTGCTTGGTGTGCAGTGCTACTTTTATTATTGATTACATTAGGCATTACAAAATATTCAAGTATGGGGCAATCACATAGGTAATATAATATGACCATAATAAGTGACCTTTTTATGACATCAAATTTCGAGTGCTACTACTGCGACTACCATTATTATTAGCCATTTATATCCCCATGCAGGGGAAAGTCTTTTTTTTTTTAATATATTCAAGGAGGAATCTTCCAAATTTCCCTTTCCATAATGTTACTGGTCAGTTCTTCTGACCAGTTCTTCCAATTTTTCTTTACTGAATATAACATGAACTGAATGATTTAGGCCATAATTTCACTTCCTTTGAGTTGCTGATAATCGTAAGATTAATAATCATGACTTTACCATGGTTTTAATAAGTTGCACTCTTAACTCAAAGGTTAATACAAGCTAATTTGTCTTCATTCAATTAACATCAAGTAAATTGTTAATTATTTACATAATAGGTACTATTGTTACCTAATCTTCCACACAACAATAGAATTTAATTAAGTTTTCTAATGGAAATACAACATAGTTATTTGAATTAGCTTGACCTCATAAAATGTTTAATGTACACACAACAGCAGGTCAACCTATTCTAAACTATTATAACCTGATCTCTCTACTACGGATCGCACACCATAGTATAGAGATCAGGTTATAATGGTTTTGTATAGGTTGATGTGCTGTTGTGTATTTATTAATTCATTTTTACCATTGATCACCAAGTTAGTACCTGCTGGGTGAAACTATATCCCTGGTTGTCAGACTTTTCTCTGACTACCTGTAGGAATGGTCAAAAATTAACATTTGACAGCTGTGACCAACGGCTAAATATGTCTTTTAATGAACAGAGGAAACTCTGTATGTAAATGCATGTCACTCATTAAGACCCACCTAGATAAGAGCAGTTTAATCTGAAGGTCAACCTAAGTGGCTCTTATTATCTAGTCAGAAACTTTAGATTATTTTAAATCTAAAGTTATTTAACATATAAAATTTTTGTGTCTCAGTGTTAGGTACCATACTCCTCCGAAACGCCTGGACCGATTTGAACGAATTTTTTTGTGCATATTGAGGTCTGAGAATTGGCCCACATCTATTTTTCATACCCCTAAGTGAGCAGCCGGTGAAACCGCTGGGCACAGCTAGTTATATAAAAATATGAGATGTTACACATTTGTATGAGGTCTAAATGTTACAACCATCTATCTATTATCTGTGGTGTCTAAAATAATGTACTAAAACACACACTGTACACTTAATTTGCCCAAAATATTAATGAAGAATAAACCACACCACACCACAATAATCTCTTTACAATGACGAAGGAGAAAGCTTTTATATTGCTGATTGATGCTGACAATGATTTATTCTTAATCCTCTACTACAAGATTTGATAAGCATCTTATCAATTCTGCCATTCAATATATAGACATACATTAAAAAAAAACGATAAGGTATCTATGTGGTTACTGGATTGCTTGTGCAATCATATGAAATCATATTTTATAGTTATTTACAAATTGGCATGCTTTCATGACGCATTTTCAAACAGGTATCATAGGATGGGCGATGAGTTAGCCATTAAGTACATTAAATAATTCTATTATTGAATGTAGTTTATGGCTTATTTATACATAAAAAATCTTGACAAGTTGTTGAAAGGTGAATCGGTTTCTGCTATAAAATTTACACTAAACGGCAAAATTAAATTGGTTTCTCACTGTAGTTCACGAAAAACAGTTACAGGTGTAGTTTTTTTTCCTTTATCTCAAAAATGAATTATTTCATTTTATTCAATCCAATTAAGAAATGAGAGGGAATACTTGGGAATAGAACGCTGAACCTCATGCTTAGCAATAGTGCTTGCGTCCACTAGACTGACGAAGAGGAAGAAAACTTAAGATTAAAATACCTAGTATCTTCAACAAGAACAATGAACTGGCTATCATATTAATTCATAACATCATCTGCCTAACTTTTTCCAAAATTTGTTGGTCGGCTCCATTATATTATTGCAATAATTTTAAAATTTCAAAATAAATAATATTGTTATCTCCATACGCTCAACGAGATAGAGCTGTTACCTCAGCCCACATAAGTTGCGTGTTCGCACGGCAGGGTCACGCAAGGCCGTGGACTTCGCACTTCCCGCTCAAGTCCCCCAAATTGCGCTCATCACGCGTCGCGTGCGCACGTGGTGTCAGTGCGTCGCCGACGCACGGCGATCAGACGATCACACCTGGTATTTGTAATGGAAATTGTACGCAATATTATGCGTATAGTAACTAGATGCTACCTATTGTAGGACAATAGGCGAAGACTGTAAATCTAGTCAGTTGTCTATTTCCATTATTCTATTATTTATGTTCTTGCCACCGATGTCCGTGGCAGGCAATCTTAGCGAGTATTCATTTTCCGTTGCTGCGAAAAGATAGAACCATATCATTCACATCCAGTCGAAAAAAAACATGTATTTTAGAAAAAAAAACTAATAATAGATAAAATTGATAAAGAAAGGGATAGCCTTTTTAGAATGCGAGTGCAAGTTATTTTTGACGGCTTAGGGTCGATTTTTTCCAAGCTCCAAGGGACTTAAGTATAGGGTTTATGGTAATATGTAGTCGATGCCTTCTTCTCCCGAGATAAAGGGTATTGACAGACAAACAATAAAGCATTCCTTTAAGAGTTCCGTTACTTTTTACACGACTGCCCCAAAAAAAGAGTGTTATGTTTCTCCTTTTGAGATACGTAAAAAGTACAGTCAAATTGAGAACCTCCTCTTTTTTAAGTCGGTTAAAATTAGGACAGCGTCAACTTGCCTGATGTGAAGCAATGATGCGGCCCAGCTTGGAACATGTTTTATGTCTGCTATTGGACTGTATTGCAACGAGACGCAGACTTGTTAACTATTAAAATTGTGTGAAAATGACAACTGGAATTGTGGTGATCAATATACCGAATCAATATACATAATAGCCGTAACCAATTTAAAAAAAACTGCGAACTATTTATTTATCTATATAGAATTACTCGTAAACTTGATCAAGATTTTTTTCACATACTATTTGGGAATAAGTAAACATCAGCTGCCTTGACATTTTGTATAAAAGCCAACAGCTGGGATAGGTCAACCAGTAGGTCATTTCTATTTGACATTTATACCGCAGTAACCTTAAAGAAAATCAGATATTTCTCTTAAGTTTTTACTTGGTTAACAGCTATATCTTCTTATACTTATGCGCAGTTAAAGTTCTAGCTTCCGATGTCGTCGTGTTCCTTTTAATCTAGTCTCGTAGATAAAGCTTCATAATGACATAGATACATAGTTTTATTATGGTTATGGTTTGTCGGTAGAATGATGGCTTACCACAACTGCCAAAATGAACCCACATTTCTGTAGTATTTTATATCATAAGTAACTAAACTAACTGCCTGCCTAACCCATCGGATAACACGGGCGTGATGTTATGTAGCTTCAGATTATTATCTTCCCCGAAGATTTTCTGTGAATTGCTTGTTAAATCTTTTTAATTGATTATTAACTCACAAATTGTCGACCTTGCTATAAATGTTTTGTTGTTCCAGTCTATCGACATTTTTAGCAAAAAATATCCTATTCAAATTGGACTTTGAAATTGTTTTTATAGTAATTACCGAAGTAACACACTTGTTGTTAGTTATTAGCGTTACGGGGCATCAATATTATTATTTCCTTAGTGATCACAATCTTTACTACTGTGCTGTACATAGAAATAAGTACTACAATGGTGTAGAATAAAATAACATGGAACCT
Organism: Ochropleura leucogaster; assembly: GCA_958449745.1. Lineage (NCBI taxonomy): Eukaryota > Metazoa > Arthropoda > Insecta > Lepidoptera > Noctuidae > Ochropleura > Ochropleura leucogaster. The sequence goes on from OY288208.1 coordinate 18,840,040, forward strand.
GTTATTAACAAATCCATATTCTGAACAAAGTATTATCAGTAGTTTCTGTGTGCCACCTGCCTAACATTTTCCTAACTATATTGGGGTCGGCTTCCATTGTAACCAATCGGGTTCAGCTGTATACCAGTATTTTACGCAAAGCGAATCCACAAGCTAGTCTCTACTGAGTAATACGATACCCTAGCGGGTAATACTGGTATTCTAGCTTAGAATTTACCGCTTAAATCAACCAATTCTGCTTACCCTCTTAGGAAATCCATCCAAATATGTGTATATTGTTCGATACTGTCACTAGCGTCCCGACAGTCACTAATGGATAGTGCTCATACTATGTACATAAACTATGGCGGAATGTGAACGGTCAACAAACTTGGTAAAAGCTTCAAGTACACAAAAGCTTTTAAATCTTACTCCCGTCGGGGACAAGCTCAATAAAATATGTATTGCTACTGTTTATATTTTCATAAGGACACGGTAACTTATATTTTATTTAAGTCTTTGTTGTATTATAAATAAGATTCAATAAAATAGAAGATCAAGAAAATAGCGACCATATTTATTGTGAAGTACAAAATTCTTGTTGGTTTCATTGCACGCAGTCAGCTTGACCGTTTCGCTTGACAAGCCAACAAAATCAGGGTGGTCCGACGAAAGTGCCCACAACGATGTAAGGTTTGTTAGGCTGAACTCGATAAACCAAAAATAAGCACGTACCACTAGTAATTTTGAGTACTTAGATCATGAGCTAAAAGTGTTGAAACCCGATTGTTGACCAAACGATGTCTTTGTATCGGTATTATCGATAATCCGTGTTCAAAACTGTGCATTGCAGCAAATGAACTCATAAATTAAGCAATTTACTCCACTATCATCTAACTTATCTGCCAATTAACATTCTATCCCTCCTCTTCATCACAAATAGTCTGAACTCTTCGTAGACAGCTATTTTTAGTGTTCCTCGTCGTAATTGGAAAAACGGCACGTTTATGGAATTGGCGCTCTGCCTGTCTCTCCGCTTATCATATTTTTCTTGTTCGCGTTTTATCATCTTCCAGGAAAAAATAATTTGTTTTTACTATTGAAGGAAATATGAGTGTTTCTCAAGTAATCATAGCAGGATTGGACTTTGCACATTTTAATGCTGTTTGAACACTTTGTTTTATAGTACCGGTCTTCGTGATAATGCGGCCCGAGGTCATTACCTCATCGTACGAGATCTTTTTGTCCGAAGACGCCCTTCTCAGTTCAGTACAAAGTACGCCCACATCAGGCGAGCCGCCTTTATCTGCGACCCACTTGTCTTTACTCTTAAGATAAACAACAGACGTGTCCGTAGCGTCGAAGTCAACTACCTGATGGCACTTGTGTCAAGTAAAGACAATGTCGCCTGATTATTATATAGGAGACAATGCATTATGAAATATGATAAACTTATTTGTCATGATGATGTTGAAAGCGTACTTAAGAGAGGCTAAGTTAAAAATTGCCTCTTTATGATTAAGATATGTCTCGCAGATATTGCTGATTCATTTTTTGGCAATCCCGATTCGTCACTGAATGACACCGTATCACATTACAATTGCAGGAACTTCCTCATTTCAAATATCTCTGACCTGAAACCCACATTACCGTTAATATGATTCTTTTCTTTCTAAGCTACAAGTATTGTAACACACTGCACAAATTGAATCTCATATCAAAGCTATGGTCCCATAACGGTCGGGTCCACAGCCCAGACAGCATTATCATTATTATCTCCAATATGTCAGCAGTTCTCTGGTGTTGCGCTGTCGTCTCTTCCGGCGATCCTCAGATAGGCAGCTGACCTTCGATGTTTATCAGTTATTGACGCATCAAGTTATTAATGTTTTTATTTATCACATAGAGTGTGTTTGTTGATATAATTTTCTAGGCTTCGCTATTTGAATTTGACTGCTAAGTCAGAAGACATACTTTACCAAGCTAAATAATGTAAACATTTTTCGTTGGAATTACATAAGCAAATGGCCAATGTTCAAATTCTCAAAGAACATCAGTGCAAATGTGGTATGTTCCACAAACAATGAGACAATAATGTCGTGTCCTGCCTGTCCTGTTGTTTCTACATTACAGGAGCTGAGCTGACGTAAGCTATTGAAAGATCAAATTCGTAGCCAAATTTTGGGCTGAAGTAATTTAAATTGCTATCGATACGCTAAGAAGAAGTTGACATGAACATTGTAGTTTTAAATTCACTAACAAACAACTAAGCCATTCCACCTCGTTGCCAGGGTGTCGGGTTTTTTTTTTTATTGAGAATGAACTCACTCTTGACCTCGATCTCGCCTGATGGTAAGCGACAGATGAGGTCTACGATGGAGCGAGCGAGCCCAGAAGATTCCTATTGACTCTTGTTTTGAAGGCAGACGGGTCGTATGTGGTAGGGAACACAGAAGCCGGTAGAGAGTTCCACACCTTGGTTGTTCGAAAGAGATACCGCGGCCCCGGAAAATAAAAGCCAATAGAAGGAACATGGGTGGTTTTTATTCAGTACAAGTCTGACACTGCCCCTGCTCCGCCCAGAGCGGGGGAAGTTATTTGATGATTACCCATCCGCAAAAAAAATAATAACACGTCCAATGCAGTCGTTCCGTTTCCCTTCTCATAAAGTATACTTCACGATAAGCCCCGTCTCAAGTCTATCTACGAGTAGACATGGCATTACAGGCGCTATTCATTAGGCTTTACATCTCTATAATCAGATGAATCAGACTTCCTCCGCCTGTCTATTGATCTGTGTACTGTACTCCTTTTCTATCGTTGTGTTACTAGGCATGCTTATGATTTACAATGCGGGCCATGCGTTAATTTTCTAAAGCGTGATCTTTTGTTCCTATAACGAGGCTCTTCTATGCAGTGGTTATACTGTTACCAGTCTTATCCAAATCCAGATGAATTCTACAGCTCTTCTTCATTACATAGAATTCTGAAAGTAATAAAGCAGAAATGAAAGTTATATCCTACGTAAACACAGGCAAAACCCGGGCTGGCTGTCGCTCTCTCAATCAGGAATAAAGCCCGTTTCCCAATGCGTCCTTCCATTTCTGTAATTTGTGATGGGTTTTATTTCTCTTTATTATATTAACTTTTGCCCGCAGCCACGTGTCAATATCACTTATTTCCTTTTTGCTTTAACTATTGACGTTTGGTTTTTAAAAGCGTTGAAGCTTTTTCCGTGCTTAATTTAATTTGGAGTGGATTCACTGATACCTTTATAGCACCAGTTTGCACAGTTAATAAATGGGGGAACCTTTTTGTAAGTTGTGATCAAATTCCCTAACAGATAAGATACTTATTGTAAAACTATTTCCTTTTCAAAACCATTAGCTACACCAAAATATCATCCATAATTCTCAAGGTAAAGAAGTGTACAAAATAAAGATCACAGACAAATAAACGTTGAATACGAACTTATTTCTTAAGCTAGGTCTTTCAGCACGCGCCGTGCTAACTGTGTCAAGGGGGGAAAGTTCATAGGGACACGACACGCGTGCACAACACACGAGCACTTCGGACCGGGTGCTGGCTGACACAAGTGACACATGACATGACCGATGCCTCCTCGGCGCACCGACGATGTTTACTGACACACATAGATTATAACACGGAGCTACAATCCTTGGAGTTTGTACACTTTGTACTTCAGACCGAAAGATACTGTGTGCCATATTGTTTAGCTGTGGCTCGTTATCTTGGATGATCGATTTGTGTAAGATGATCAATAGAAACGAGCGAGGAAAACTTGATATTTCAATTTTTAGTGACTGATGTACTGAACCGTAATACAGTTTTGAAAGTTTATCGTCTACCTACCCCATTTGTCGCCATGCCCTTCAAGTCGATAGCAATATCCTGTCCGCATCATTTCAACCCCAATTACCGCGTATCGCTTCAGCCTTCAAAACTTTAACTATCAACCGGATGCTCACATTAAGTGACCGCCATATAAATTATCTTGTTGGGGATGTAAACGAGAGAACAGTACACCCATATTTGATTGCATTGGAAGTAACGCCCGTCCCGTCTATTCTCGTCCGGGAGTACGGACTTCGCCCCCAGAACCGAGCCCGGCCATTATCCCATCGTCCCGTCTGCGCGCGAGTCGCTTTCCGGCGAGTGCCATCCGTTTGTAGGGCGACCAGATGAAGGAACCTTAACGAGATAAACAAAAACTATTCATGCTCAACGATTCGTTTGTTTTTTTTTTGAAAGACTGTCTGGTGATCTGTAACGGATAGTCAGAAGGTTATTTACAAACGTAACTTAACTATGTACAAGTTACAAATTGTTGTCATAATTAATTAACCCCAAACGAGCAGTTGAGCGCGCTCGTCGAACTTTGACCGCGGGACTATTATGTAATTGCCGTTCAGGAACCGCAAACATTTATATTTATGGCTGCTTCCTACTATCGTGAATACTGTTTATTTGCGATTTGATCATGTGTATTTTTCGATTCACTAGTTCTGCCAGTTCTACATTATAGTTACATTTTGTATTTATTTTAAAATTGTAAAGCTTCTACCAACCGACGCAACTTAAAACTTCCAAGTTGACTTGCGAACAACATTATGCTTCCCGCTTCCGTGGCCGCCAAGAACTCGTAAGAAGATTCATAAATGCCGCCTTGCCGATGGTATTAGAAAACTTCGCTTTATGAATAAACTTTATTTGTAATAACATAGTTACTAGGGACTTTGTTTTTATCTTCAGGTTAATAAACGACGTGACTTTGTAATCGTTTACCTGTCTTGTGTCGAGAGTTGTCCTTTAAAACATCTCTTGTTTTTGTTTCTTTGTTTACTATCGTACACCAACATCTTATCTCCGCGAATCATTCACCCGCAATGATTCATTCAATTAGAATGAACCGCTCGATATCTTGTCGTTCTGTTTACGAATGTTGAATGGACTTGTGGGAGCGATCGGGTCATTCCCAGATTGAATTGCGTCAGTCATTCATTATCGGGAATTGCGTGTGCTTGTATTGTGCACTTTGCACGTGCACAAGTTGCATTTTATAGTTAATTATAAATCAAAAGTAGGTCAAAGGTTAATTAACTATTTTGCAATTTTCCTGTGACTGTTCAGGGAAAATAAAATAGTCACTCACGTAACTTCCCTTGTAGTTTTAAATCAGTTCTTTGCTGTAACCACATATGACATAAATAAAAAACTATTATTACTAACATGTGCGTCACCAAAAAGGCAAAATAGCTAATCAGTAAGAGCAAAGTCCGTGATATCTTCATACAACAAAGCATCATGGTCACTGCACACGGAGCGTGCTTAGGTCATTCCGCCGCACGTTCCTATTGTCTCACGTGTGTAGGAGTCTTTATAATACAACAAATAACTTGTCATCTTATATCCTCTGCATCATTAGCTCTTAAATCATCGTGTTAAAGTTCATTTCAGGTTGACGCCTGCCGCAGGATGTCCCGATTTGTTGTTACGGCATTATTCTATTCGCAGATCTACTATTGTAATCATAAGTAATCGGTTTCTATTAAGCTCATCATTATGAGGGGTATCTCTGTTATCAGTGGCAGACTAATTGTTGGCAATCTAGGTATTGTTACCTGGATATTTTCAGAAGAGTAATGGCTTTTACGCAAAAAATAAGTAAAAGCTAAGAAAGAAGAAGAAATAGGGTTTTTTTTTTCATTACATTGAATATAGAAGCGTTACTTAGAACTCGAATATTTTGTTGGTTCAATAAACAATGAAATCCAATAAAAAGAAATTCAAGTCTGAAAATAGCACCGAATGGGGGCTGTTTGAAGAATACTTACGAACTCATGCTGACGTCATCAAGTGAACACTCAATATCTGCCTTGTTCATGAAACTCCTATTTTTCTTGGATGTTGACTCATTCATGATATTTTGTTCGTTATCTTCCCACGATTTATTGGATTTTCGCGCTTACACGAATATTAATTAAGATCAATCACCTGCCAATCTGCGAGAATTGTTAAATTTATCTAAAGAGGTTTATAACTCTTGACGAATGAGATAACGTGGCCGAACGCCCTGCATCTACAGATGACGGTTACCAACCCTACCCTGGTTAGTCAGAATATTGCTTGATCTGGCATTTACTCAGTCACAGTCCTATTTTGGGTTCATTTTCAGTAGTGCATGCTCTCATCTCTTCTCATAGCACTAATTTCATCGATTTTCTCCCTACCTCAACAATTTGGCATTCGGTTCTCTAATCGTTGTCTACTAACATTTCGATGGCTAGTACTCGTTAAAAGCTTACTACTAGTAGTAACTTAACTTAGTTACTTTTAGTATTTATAGTCTAAGAAATACTTAACTACAGTGCTTTCACAGTATTATGCCTTGTGACTGGGACTGTAGCTTAATTTTATTGTTGTTTTCATTGTGACAGTTCAAAAAGGGCTGGCTTACTTGAAATAAATGAAAATGATTTTGACAAGCTGTTCCCAACAACATCGATCTTTTACCTACCTTTAAACTTTGGCAATCTTCTCATTTTTTCTTCATTCAGACCGTCATCGTCAGTCAATATGCGTGCTAACTTCGGCGTTCAAATTACAAGGAATGTGCATCCAGCTCGTGTCAACAGCCCGATACGCTTAGCTACTACCAACATTCGGAGTTAGATTAATGGAAGCGGGTTTGACGGCCGGCTGAGTGCAGGTGCACTGAGCTATGTAGACGTTTGTGTTCACTGTCCCGTGGTATCGATGTCTGAGCGTGGTGGGCCTGTCAAGCTATCAGGTACCGAATACAAAGTGTTTATGATTTTTTTGCCAAGATCTGAATTGGTCTATGAAATTGTCTCTATTAAAACATTTCAACTCATCAGTGTTGAAGTTTATTTATCTAGATTCAAAGACACGGTTTATCGTAAAAGCGATACGATGTCTCCAAATATAATTATCAGTATTTCATTGTTAAATATTAATTGATGGTTTTGAAAGTTCGATCTCCTGAAATTACCCCTTTGTAATATTGCTTCATAATTACTTAAATACTTGATGATGAGAACATTGATGGCACAATTAACTCAGTAATGTAGCTACTTGTCGTAACCCTAACTTGTAATCACGAGAACAAGCCGTCATTACGTCAAGTAAATTACGTATAATGGGGTTTAAGGTGGTTTCCTAATGCGACTTATTGTTTTGGCTTAAAATTGTGTATTCAAGGTAACATCAATCAGCATAAACGACAGTTCTGAAAAAGCTATTTCGAAAGGAAGGCGTAGTTAAAGATAAATATTTTTATGCGTAACAGTAATGTGGTGACGTAGGGAGCCTGGATGATGTAGCAACAATCACGGCCACGTGGGATCACACGATCACGCCACCGCGTCTACCACGGGCGCCGAATTCACTTAAATCCAAATCACAACCTGCCCCGATCGTCGGATTCTTTGTAACGCGGTTCGTGCTTGTCGTCCGCGTGAGAAACAAGATGAGTTCGCCACACGTGGTACAGGCCCTTCACCGGTTCCACGTCAGTGCTGCTTTTCGAGTTTCGACTCAGTTTCCGAACGCGCACCGCGCCGGCCGGACACACCGTGCGTTTGGCTAACGTCATTAAAATAAAAAGTTATTTTTTTCTCTCTTGTATCGAGTGGCTGTGATTGTCGGTTAAGTGATATTTTGTATAGTTCTAGGTTACCAGTTACTGCTAAGTCGGTAAGTTAATTTAGTTTATGTGTGTTACTATTACCACGTGAAGTACAAAATTTAACCGCGATATGTACAGTTATAATTACCCTGTGTGTAGGGGTTCTTAGAATCGACATCGTGAGATGTTTTAGAATAGTTCCTTAGATAATATTGTACGTTATCATGTGTAAACAAACTAATCCATACAAACTCGCGTGTGGTGCCTTGGTAGCGATCTTTTCCCATCTGAATTTTATTTGCAATTCAATAAAAAGTTAACAAAGAAATACGGTGATTGGTTTTACTTTTTCCTTGTAAGCCTTCACTGACGAACTTTCACATTTAGAGACTAATTTTTGCTTGCGTAATCTCTCGAGTGTTTTTGCGGGTAGATGAATAAAGCGGGTTAGTATTTAAAAAAAGTTATCTCTTACTACAATTTATCCATTTACTGAAAGCATATTTTAATGAACACGAAATTAAAGTTTCTCATTATTTATTCATACCATCAAATATCGACACAGCTGTTTTTTCGTTACTCTTCACTTACATACAAAGGTCATGATAAACTATGTGTATTATGTACAACCATACAGAAGATTATAATAAATATAGCAAGAGATACATTGATCCCATCACTATCAAAATCACTGATATCATGTGTTTGTTTAGACAACGATGCCTCTTCCGAGGTCAGTAGCTTGCTAAAATTAGACGAGACAGACATCAGCTGGAGTTCGGTTAATAGTAATATCCACTCTAATATCAATAATTTACGTCACCTACTCGTTATTTTTTTTTACTAAACTCTCGTTATGTTTTTGTTCTAAAATAGTTAAAAAAAATATTCATTGAAGTACATTTGGTAAGTGTTGACTGCTACTGTCTTCTTCTTTTTGATCGTTTCCCTCTAACATGTTATGTGCATCTTTCTTATTTGTGTTGATCTGTCTGTGTTTGTTAATTTGTTATTTTCCTTCTCTTCCTTTGTACGAGACTTTCTCTCTATTCATTGTTTGTTTGAAAACCTTTGCTTTCTAGCGTCCTAATGTCGGCGTAACACGTATCTTCTTATATCTATGGTATCAACCGGACATCTATCCGACTTCACTTCCTTTCTTAAATTATTAATAGAATTTAATTCTCATATTTATTTAATTGTCTCTGCTTCACTTTTATCTTTACAGTTTGTTAGTTTTAACATTTATTTTCTTAGTCCTATCAAACTACCCTCTTCTATACTGAATCTCCTTTACAATGCAGATGTGAGTACGTTATACATTTTGAACTTAGCTTTTGATATGATATGGTATGGCAAGTAGGATATTGGCTCAAACGACCGCCATTCAGTTTTGTCTAACATTTAAGCATTCATAAATAATAAACCAACATTTTGATGAAGCTGAACAATTTAAGTAACTGTTAAAAAGCCAAGTAATTCGCACTTGACCGTTCTAATTAAATCTTCACAATGTAACGCATTATGTTGTTATTCAAACATGAAAATGTATAAAAATAAACTCATTACTGAATTTAATAACATCGTCAACATCATTCTACTCTACCTTTCATGCGCTTGAGAGAGGATAAAAACATTAAAAAATCTTGTCAACTTTCTTGCACTCGCGTAAGATTTTTACAGCTAGTTTAATGGCTGTGTTAAATCCGAGGTTATTTTCTAGGTTCTCCTTGTCAAGACTTATTTTGTATGCTCTTTGTAAACTCTTATAAAGTTTACCCTCCGGCTAGCAAACAATGTTTGTTTATTTAACTAGTACGTTGTTTCCAACGCAATAAGTGTTAATTTTGCTTGGAGTTCGACCCTTTTCCCCTTCAATAAAGAGAACCTTGACATTGGATGTAAAGGCCTTGGCCGGAAACACGCGAAACTGTTTAGAATTTTTGTCCTCTCAAGATAAATCTACCCCACGGTAAGCTTGGTACAGCGGGGGTATTCAAAGGTAAGCTGTGTTTCTGTACATTTGTGCGACCTCCTGTCGTTTGTTTTCGTGAGTCCTTCGTAGATCTTCGCGATCGTTCGCTGACTAATGAGCTCCGTGGCTGGGTTGTCATTGTACCGGTTACATTAAGGGAACACATGATGCATTAATCTCTAATGTTTCCCATCATTTTCCTGTATGTGAGTTATTCTGTGACTGCCTTGCGTCAATCATAATAGGATAAGAAATAATATTTTTTTTGGATAATAGTTTGTGATACGACAAAATTAGTACGCTATAAGTAGAAAGTCTCATTATTTCTTTTAACATCCGATAATTTGAGATACAGAAAAATTGCACTATAACGTTGCGTTCAATTCTTACAGTGTTTATTATTATTATTGACTGTGTTTATCTTTTTGAATTGTCTTTGATAAATATACATTGTTTCACTAGTAATAAGTAAGTATTGCATGCTATTCCACTGCTGTGCTCGTTATGCCACCTAATAGCAGTCCATGGCGATTGTCGAAGACAATTCATGCGTGACAATCTGACAAATGCACGATGTTGCCATATTTTCTCAGAAGATTAAATTAAAATGGTCATGCTGTTTACAATAAGTGCACGACCGGTTCTTCTGAGCTAAGTGGACTTCGAAGAGTCAACTTGGAATACTTTGTCTTAATGAATTATCTTCTGCCAACATTTTTATTCTTACAAATGATTTAAGTATTTTCCAGATTAATCGCTGAAAGATATGTGGTGACATCTCACTTCATGATTTATCTAGATCGTTTCAAGAGACTGTTCAAAATGAGAACCTTTTCAAAAGCTGTCATTTAAAATTCTGAACGGTTTCGCCGTCTTTGGCATACTGTTTTTGAAAGGGGTGTCTCGAAGATGCCTTATGTTAGGGTAGGTTCGTCTCGCCGTCATGTACGTTGTAGGGTTATACTCGTGCCATTCGTCATCTGTGGTTCGTGATCTGTCTGCGATAAGATCATGTAGCATACTATTCTTCATAAAGCTATTCAATAATCCTTACCAATATTATTAAAGCGAAAATGAGTTTGTTTGTTTGTTACGTCTTCACGCCTATGTAGGCGTGAAGGCTCCAAATATCATCAAAATCGGTTTAGCCATGTGACTAAACCGATTTTGATGATATTTGGAGACGACATAGGCGTTTTTTTTAAAGTGAGAAAGGAGGGAGAAAGAGGGAAGAAAAGGGAAAACTTAGCGTTATTACAATAAATAAGGCGCTAGGGCAAAAGCTACAAGTGGCAGGTACCTGCAAATCAGGAAAGGGTAAAGCCGCGGGCAAAAGCTAATTCTTCATAAAGTTATTCAATGATGTATGATAGTTATTCGACAATGTTAAATCTGAGTAATCCAGGGTCACGCTACACTTTATTAAGTCTTAGTTCGCATTACCAATTCATTTTTTATCCATGAAGTAAGTTATGTGAATTGTAAGAAGTTTTTTATCCTCCATTTTGCACTACTACGTAGTTATATATTTTTTGTCTGTGCTTAGCCGTAGTTTTTCTGTGCTCGAGTGGTTCTCATGAGCGCACTATGCCAAGATTCACTATTGAATTGAAAAAACAGTTGCAAATAGAGGATTGTTTAAAATAGCTTCAGCATGATAAGAAATGAACAATAATTATGACATTACAAGTATAATTCAAACAACCAATAAACTTGCTGATAAAGACGACAACACATTATTGGAAGTAATGTAAGACGATAAGAAGTCTGAAGGTGGTATAAAAACATAGGTCACGGCTATGAACACTGTATGGCAAAAACAGAAAAGAAAGACAAAGAAAGAAAACTGATTCGAGTTATCTTAGCCCAAGACGACAAGTATTAGAACATGCATTCTAGTATCTAACACTTTTTTCCTTCTGGAGGTGAACCTTCTTACTACGCTCGCATATGTTAATGCGCAAACACAGCTGTTGTTTTGTCATCACCAGGTTCGCCATTACGCCAACGAATACGCAAAGAGTTCGTTGATCCGATCCTGCATTGTCTTCGTGCCTTCACTTCTTTCACTCCCACTAATTGAAATGGTTCGCTTAACTTAATAAAATAGTGAGAAAGAAATAAGACCGGTGTGCTAGTAATAATAATATAAGAATATAGTCACGCGGCAGCTGCCACACATGGCCGAGAAACCCTAACATGTTACCTAACCATTGCGTGTTGATCTATAGACTGGTGCAACCACGTTTTCACTTAACGTACACACTTTCCTTAAGTATCCACTTTTAGAATAGTAGGTAAGAATATAACAATGCATGACAGCTCAACCTTGTAGTAGACAAATGGACTGAACTAATTAACTTCCTAATCTAAATTTACCGCCAAAAAGGCACCAAGGTCACATGAAGTAACAGACTCGTTTAAAATATTGCATATCGGAATAATCAGGCTGTTTTTCTTGACTCCTTTATGCATATAGGTTTCTGGTAGCGCTTGTGTGATGCTTGGAATTCATGCGGCAAATTCCGTGACGTGTCCTTTGACTGGTTTTGATATCTGAATCGAGGTTAGGAGGAAGACTACACCTAAAATAGTCTTAGATATACTATTTTTGTTTGTAATTATTTTCCTGTTGAAGCATTTGTTTTATAACCTTCATTAGCAAGTGCAATTGCCCATGTACTCCTTTGTTGTTTCTTCTTGGCATTCGACGTTCTTCTAGGAGATTCGGAGTTGCTGGTTTTTCTGCCGTTTTATTTTGATTTTCTGTTCCTTTTTTTAAGTATAAATGGAGTATTTCGTGAGATTTAAGGTTGTTAAATAAACCTGGACTTTCATCCAACGCTTCAACAATGTCACAGTATCTAAAAATAACTTTCCGAGGTCCATATTCTCCGCTGTGGAATAATAAAGTAACCTTTCGAGCTATTGAACTCTCCAATGAGGTTATCGGATCGTCCGGTTGTAGGTGTAGACCGACGGTGGTATCGAGTTGTTAACCCTGTGATAACCCAAGAATCGAGATACAGGCGCGGCCGTAAGGACACTCATGGACGGTCCGTCGTTTGGCGGATACCAGTAGCGATAAGTTGATTGATAAACATGTTTTTATGCATATGACTGCATACATTGGTATCTGCAATTACTGATTATTATTGAAGGAAATGCAACTGTTTTCTCTTATCGAATGTTATAAATAATTCTGATTTCATATTTATTAGAATGCTGATTAGAGTACAGTATGTTCGTATTTTCGGATGCATCTGCTTCCACGGATGGAACTTATCTTGTGATCTAATATATAAAATTCTCGTGTCACAGTTTTCGTTCCTATACTCCTCCGAAACGGCTGGACCGATTTAAACGAAATCTTGTGTACATATCGGGTAGATCTGAGAATCGGCAACATCTATTTTTCATACCCCTAAGTGAGCAGCGGGTGAAACCGCTGGGCACAGCTAGTATTAACATAATAATATGAATCTAAAAAAAATCCATAGGTATCTCATATGGGAAAAAAGAACTACAAAACCATACAAATTAGAGGAGAAGATAGAAAGCACGTAAATTACAGAAAGAATCCTCCAACACTAATTTGCACACTGTACCCCGCGCAACGCAGCGAAGAATTTATGAATTTCTATGCAGCAACACGAAATTGAGTAACGCGGTCAGTTGCGCGGACCCGTTGTAAACCGTCGCGTATTGCATTCGCTATTTCATATCTTTATTACTAGCCGGGACAACGTTATCAATTCCAATATTCTGTGCTTTGAAATTGAGAAAAGTCCGCACGGTTTAGATCTCGCTCTTTGAAAGGTACGCCAGTACTGTCATAATATGGTATTCTTAGTAATATTTGAGTAGTCTGTTCCATTTTACGAATGTAACACACTATTTAAATATTATTCGGGTCCTGTGGCTAGGTCTTGTTTGAATACTAAATTTTCTTTAAGCTTTCATATGTATGCAAATTCAGTTTCGCCCCTATTTCTTTGCCTAAAATGTTCAATTTCATTGTGAATTCTATCATACCCTTACATGTATCTGTAATTTCTTAGACGGTTGAGGGTATCATTAGAATCTGTGCTCAGTGTTTGGGTCGTTGCTCTCTAGTGGTCGTGAGCTTGAGTTTCTCCACGTATTATGGTGCATTCCTGCCAAGTATTTGGTTTGTTTGTGGAAGCAATCAATTCTTTAACTAGTATAATGGACAGATAGTTTGGTAGCACAGACTCGCGAGCCATGAAATGTAGTGGGCGAAACATTTGTTGATAAATAAATTTTAGAAAATAACTAGATTTTTTTAATCACGCTACAAGTGCTCCATAATTTAGCATGCGTAGAACGTTGTAAGTTAACATCCGTAGATAATTGAACAATATGATCTCTGAAAGAAGTGTGTGGCGTTGGCAATGACGCCAAGACCATTGTTTTTCTAAAGTGTACGAGTACGTATAAAAACATACAATGACCTATCGAACATCAATGTGATCATACAAACAAACGTTCGACGTAATAGCAAATACTGGTCGGATAGTTTAAGTTATGATGAGGCTGACTTGCCTTTAAGTATGAAAGTCTCCAATAAAATAAAAGGGATACTAAAATTTATAATTAATTTTCATTACATAAAATTCAAAGCTGTTTAGGAATTATAGTTAGGCAAAAAAGAAGTCTCACTAAGCGTTTTTTACTGTACAAAATCTGTAAACGTCTTTTGGGGATTAAGACAATATCTTCCAGCAGTACATGATGAGCCCTGCCGCCAAGATATGTCACACAGTCAGTGGGTACATGTATTGAACGGCATAGCGGGAAATCTCCAGATCTTAACTTAACCAAAAAAACTGCTCGTTTTAAATGCACAAGTCGCAATTAATCTTAGTAACAAAAACTTGTATCCTGTTTGTGTAAGACCGAAATATTTTCGCATTGGAATTACTAACACCAACCTACGTGCGAATCAAAGAACTTTACATATCGGGAAATGACTCATAGCTACAGACAACAAAAGCTAAGTTCATCGCCATTCCCTCATTATGGTAATTGACTTGACATTTGAACACGTATTTGTCTTCCACTGACTTGTCTGTTGAGCGGTTTTCCTTTGATTTATTATGGGACGACGGAGTTCTTAATGGCTGGACGTCTAGCTTTTCAAACAGCTTTAACTATTTGGGGAGTTCCCCGCAGTCACAACGTCATTTATCCTGGGACATTCAACTGCTGAATACTAGTTTTCTAGGTTACGCATCTATTCTAGTTCACCATGTTTTACATCCACTTTGACTTGGCTATCATATTGGGGTCGTCGTGAGTCTATTTCTCCCTAATCGCCACCCGAAAATACCCCATCACCCTAAACCTTTTCATAATTGTCACGAATCGATAAGCAAAAATACATCGCATGGTCTGGATAAAAACAAAATACTCGTTAACTTACGCCATCGTATCGGCACGGTTCGCTAAGCAAACATCTCGTTTATTTAGCCAGAATAATAAATCTCGATTACATCTCAGTACTTATTTGAATCGATTCGGTAACAATCGAGAGCGTACAAAATGTACTACGTCCATTCATCGTATGAATGAGGTTTATGGTTCAAATGGTCACTCGCGACTGAGTCCCTCGATCCCTGTCGAGGTTCAAAGTCCATGTTTTTATTTGGTATCAATTTGTCATGATGTCACTGGTGAATCTGGTGCTGTGTTACAATTGATCGAGTGGACTTCGCTCCGTATTGTGATCCTCGCACACGTCGGACCTAGGCTGAGTGCAGACAGCAGAATGCGTTCGACACAATAAACGTCAGCGTGCAAACTGATGCGACTAATTTCATCGATTCGGAAAGGAATGATGCAAATGAGCTAATGACAATTCCTTCATTGGTATTTACGGCAAAGTCATAAGTCAGTATCAAAATAAACAAGTATTTATAACGGATGCAAATATTGATTTAACCGTTCGACTGGCTTTCATAACAGTTCAGTGACATTTTATTGGAAAGGCCTTTGGAAATCCACAGTTTGAGTACTACCACTGTAGCTGACATGACGTAGTGTTTATATTCGATCTGTGCTCGGGCTTAATTGGGACCGGTAGTGGGCATCACGTGCCGTCTTTATTTCCAAGTCGTGTGCGGTCGTGATAGCCCGTGCCTTGGAGCTGGCTGTGCGTTTACTATACTCGTCTGATACATTTACACATAGTGCGCTATGACGTGAGTATGCATGTTTTTGGTGATGATTGTAGCAGTTGTGTGACATAAATGTGTATTGAGATAAGAGACTGTTTCAAAGTAACGGTTTCAGTAGTATCTAGTAGCCCTAAAATCCATAGCCTCGTCGATCTCCACAAAGGGCGGTATTCGACCTCGTTTGTACAATAATTTCAAAATCAGGAAGCGCATTAGAACTCCTGGCTGTATTGTTATTTACTTACTTTAAGACTTGTAAATGTTCGAAATGCATGATACCGTTCTAATGCATATTCATTTATTGAACGCTTCTTTGGCAAGACATAATGGAACTGCAATTTACTGTTAATTCATAACTTCTGTAATACCTATAAACACAATAAAAATATTAAAATTTCGCATAACTACACCAAATATTCTAGTATGTTTCAATGAACAATAAGAAAACTACTGTTTTTTGCGAAGCAAAGACCTTGAATAATAGCCGTGAAATCAAGATGAAGTAAAGAATCGTCTTACGCTTAGGTCTTCATTACTTGCCCTGCTTAGTTTTCATTAGAATTAATTGTTCCTGTCTACACACAGTGAGACACATAATGAAGATAAGTTGCAAGCATTAATTGTTAAATGTTAATTAAAAGGCGTGAGCTCGTGTAATTGCGTTTGTCAGCTTTCAGGAATTTGTCGAGACACGCCTAACGGCTACCTTTGAACTCATTTGTTTGCTCAAAATATACGTAATTTCTAGTATCATGTGCTAAATGAGAATACAGTGTACAGCTTAGTATGTCATATTTCTGCGAAATTGCTTATCCTACTGAACAGACAAACGACCTGACCTGACGAGTCATAATAACGTGTAGACAATGTTATAATTTGTGCTGAATATCTGAAATACTAAACCTGTCTGTTAGAAGCCAACGTAATACAGTGTTATATTAAATTGCCCGCGGGTTGTATAATCAATCACTATCTCCTTCCACGAAAACATTTTGTTGGAGCATTTTAATATCCGGTAGTTTGCCATCGTCGAAAAGACGCCAATTAGATCGGTTCATTTCGCATGGATTGGCATACCTGGGCAGGTTAACGTATAATATGTTTCGATTTAAAAGAAGCTTGAAAAAGTAAAGAATGCGTTAAATTGAACATAATGAACGAATAACAATTATAGACAATGTACCAGGAGCGCAGAATATAATTGGAGTATTAGCTTACGTATTCGTCTCAGTGTATTGTGGAATTAATTGGACTAATCGAGCTACTTACACTGTCTCGACATCTCGGTGCTCTGACATCAGGACTGGTGCAGACAAGCACTTATGTGCTATTGTTAGATATATATAATAAACTTCATTATGTACACCATACAAATTACAAATATAGTTTCCTAGGTATTTAAACTCTTCAAAACTAAATTGATATTCCTTAGCAAAACAATTTAAAAGATTTGAACAATGACTTGCTTCATTGCCAGTCTACGCCAAAATTCCATTATATTTTGGGTGTCATATTCAGTCAGAAAAAATATCTTGCGTTATTTGCTAAGTGCTCTTTCGACCCTGTAGTATGTATGTCATTTCTTGCATTACTTACTTTATTTATTCAGACATCAACCTCACGTCATATTTGTACCTAATATTTCAAACGTAAATAACTGGCTTTTGACCCCTGACTTCCAATACTATATTTCAAAGTCCATATTCTCCAAACAGGACGAGATAACAAGTTTCTCTGAAATTCGTTATTAAAATTTATTGTTCACATTTAATTTCTGAGACTGTGCAACTGACTAACCTTTGCCCGGTAAAATGTGTCTAAATATTTTATTTTCTGCACTTTCCTTATAAATCTGAGTCATTTCGTTTTAATTAGTTTTTCCTTTTAGTTTTCCTCATTGTGTAATATAGATAAGAAATTAAATTACGATTATTGCCAATATTTCCTCTGTCCGAGTCATTAAGTTCAGGTATATTTAATAGCATTTTGAGAAATCCGAGCCGATCATAAAAGTTATTTAAAATTATTCCGTAATAGCCATAGGTAATGCAGCGGCAAATCCCAGGAATCTAATAGACTAAGCTGCATTCACGTGCCCTACATATACCTACGAGAAAAACTTTACTAGAAACTTATTGAGTTTCTAGTATCGTTTTTCAACTGAACAGAAATCTAATCATATTGAAATAGATAGATTTGAGCAACACATAACGCTTACCAAGAAAATCGGAAAACGCACAATGAAGATAACCAATTTCAACCACATTCATAAGGACGAGCTCCCAAATTGAGGTCGGAGTCCATGGTTTAATTACCCAAACTCTGCGGTCACTGTATCAAGGGCAGCCTAATTGTTACATTCATTACGTTTATCTCACTAGTTAATGCTTTTTGTTGGATAGCAAGATAGATTAAGATAGTAACTGCATGACTTTATCACAATTTAAGCAGCGGATTAAAGTATTAATTCGTGGTTGCTTCTTTTCTGAGTACAGCATGCAGCATTGGAACTGTGCCCGAAAAGATTTAAGCTCACTTTCTTACCCTGATTGTATAAGGTTAGTTGTCTTGGTTAGTCTGTAGCGAGGTGTGGGTTTATTACTCCATTAATTGAGTTTCCTTCTTATCGTTTAATCCAATTTTATTTGACTTCAGTTCTTGTATGCTTCGCACGGTCTAACTTCATGGACTACTAAATAGGGTAAGATTTGCATTCCCACGGTCTTATTGATCAACAACGCGTTCAAGTTCATGTTTTCTTTCATTGTCTTTGACACTTGAGATGGACAATGCCTCTTACATTTGTAGGCTTATAACAAGTTTCCCAGGCACATTACTTGTTTCACTCTGGACTAAGACGGTCACTTTTGTCAACCAAAATTGTGAAAGCAGAAAGGTTAAAATGTTCTTAATGCGTATACATTATAGACGAAGGTAAATACAAATTCACTTAAACGAACTATCCTTGCCTTGCTACTTTTTATTCCATTTGCCTTTAATTAAAACTGTTGATGTCACAAACTCGATAGTCGAACAGCTTCGTTCGCAAATGCTTCTATGCTGTGGTCATCAAAACGAACTTTGATGTACATGATGTATTTCGTTGGCATGGCTAAAATTACTTCGTGGGGGCTCGTCGCTGACGTAAAGCCAGTGTTTGCACTAAAACATACCTTGTTTGTTTTAGATCTGGGTTCATAATTGAGTTTTCGTTCGTAAGCTTTCTGTTTTCTGAGATGAGTGTTCTATTTTGTTTGTTGTTGCTGTAATAGGTTTTTTGTGTGTTATTTTACGTTTGTATGTATGTGTCAGTACCCAGTGGGGTTTTATATTTATTAGTTTTCTGTTTCATATGGACGTTTTTCGCACTAGTACTCTAATCTAGATTATAGTCGAAGGTTGCTTCAAGTTTGAAAGCTGTAACGAATATTTTCTGTGAAATGTTTTGACATGATAGTTTCTAATGAAGTAAATCAAGTGTACAACTTTACAATTCACACTTATCAAAAACTAATTAGGTACAATCATAAAGATATTAATCAAGACCAGCTAACGCAATTTTCGTCAACATCATGCCATTTTTTATCGCTTACGAATACACCAAAGCTAAAATCGTTATGGAAATAATTATAGAAATTGAATCATGTCATCTACATAAAACGCAAAGGTTTTTGCAGTATCATTATTTTTTAATTAATGACTCATCGTACTTATAACAATTAAGTTAATATTGTGAAATAACATAATTACTAGATTTTGCTACTATTCAATATGCTATGGCATTTTTAGTTATACTTAGTTAGATTATGAATATGAGGCGCCTCTTTAAAGCACAGCCCGATTACATCTACAATGATTTGTGTCTCAGCCATAACATTAATCAGTTAACTAGCTTTCAATACTGCATTAACATCGATCGCATTCTCGATGTCTATAATAACATCAACATAAAATTGCATCGATTCAGCGTCGCTATTGGAAATCCGAGCACTTCCGATTGCACTCTCGACAAAATAATTTATCCTCGGAAATATTATAACATATCCTTTAGATGTTAATTGGTGATATGAAATTGATTGTTTTAACTAATTATTTATTTTTGTTACAGGTCGAAGCACACAGAAATGTTTATAGACGAGAATGAGACGTGAGTAACCTTTTTTATTATTATCGCTGTTATCTGTTTCATCTTCAGGGATATTATGATTGTTGATCTTAATTGGTTGGTCTTCGTAGAAACCTTTACGGTTTACATAATTATGACCGACCTTTAATAATAACCCCATCATTAGGTTCACCCGTGACGCTTATGACAGAATTCGAAGCTACACCTCTTTACATCCCGATACACATTGATTCGACATTCGATTGACGCTTCTGATTATACCGACGGGATGTAGTGGCTTGCATTATTAATCACGTTTAATGCTGGCTATAAAAGTTTACAAGCACAATTATGATAATTATCACGAGCGTGTTGTAATTTGGCGCGCTCAGTCAAGGCCAGCTTATCGGTCGTGTTTCTGTTACTGCCTAATTTAGTATGGTGACAGGTAGTTCACGGATTATCTGCAGTACTTTCGGGAATTATTTTATTAAGCCTAGGGAATTTGAGTGGATTGTGGAACCAGTTATTGAAAGCTGTTTTAGCGCCAATTTTTATGTTTATGGATCTTTTCAATAGAAGAGTAATTAAAACGTTTTGAGTCACGTGAACTTCGCCAAACTTAACCCAATCTTTTTTTCCCACTTTGAATATTTAAATGCTTGAATATTTAGAACTAAATTTGAATGCTGTAAAGCAAAAACTAGGCTAGACGAACGTAACGATATTGCCGGAGCAATTGACAACATCCGCGCCGCAGTTTCCCAGGCGACGAAAATAAAAATCGATGGGAGATATTCAGTTTTATACAAATTCTTGATTTATGAAAACTGCGGGAAAAACACTTTCGCATCGACGGATATGCATTTATGCAAAAACATTTTGGTATTGGATACATCTCAAAGTTTGGCAAAAAAGTGAAAATTCATCCAATTGAAACAGACATGAGTAAATTTTTTGGAGTTCTAACGTCGGTATCGACAACGTAATAGGCCATCGGGGTGGCGAAAATTTACGACATCATATCTGACCGTAAACGTTCACTACCCCTGGTGGAAATGGTCCACATAATGTAGAGTTAGCAGTAGGTACTGCAATGACCGATCGTTAGGAAATATCGCTGTTATAACTTGCAATCACTACGCTTCAACGGCTCATTGGATATTGCTGCACACGGTTTGGGATAGGAGGATAGTTCTACCCGTGTCCATTTACTGATACACGTCCTTTAAAGCCGTTTTATGAGATAGTTGATAACCGTCTAGTTCCACCCATAGCTGAGTATTGTTCTTTGTCCCCTTGTACCATGTTGCTCTGGTCTATGAGTCATGAGCTTCAACTAAGTCTTGTCTTCAATCTCTTCGTCTATCTGGCAGTCGGTCTAGACTTGATATAACATAAGAACGCTTTCTTACGTTCGTACTAAACCGGCAACTTGATAAACAAATAGCAAATTTAGATTTTTTGCAAGTCCGTGCTAATCTTGCAGCTTGCATTAAGATTTACTCTTTCTTAGATATTAACAGAGCTGGCTTAGTGCCAGAACACGCTAGACGTTTCACTGGATCCCACTTTTATTTTCGTTGTGAAGGTTTTTTCTGCACTCTCATGTATTTGTGTCTGTTATTCGAATGACGATTATACAAAGACACGTTTGACATTGAAATTGTCATGTCGTCTTTTGTGATAAATTTTAAATATATGAAGATTTTACTTCTTTGGAATATTTTGTGTTTAATAACAATAAGTAGTTAGTATTACAACACAATGGCAACATTAACTGATAATTGTGCCAGTGACCCGAGCATTGACCACAGATCCTTGAGATAAATAGATACTCATCAACGGGTAGTTATTGTGTTCGGATTTTGCGATAGTGCACTAGAAATTGCACACTGAAATATTTTCACGCGACTGTTTGCCACGACCTAATGTGAGTTGTAGCGACTGATTGCTACTGTTGACTGATTGTCACTGTTGAACTATCTATTCGCCTACATGCTAAGGGTGTACTCAATCAAAAGTTGTCAAATACTTCATATACTGCAGCCAGTGAGATGTTTACTACTTCCAAACTTTCCAGCCACATCGCAAACAGCAGCACTGAGTTTACAAGTCGTATTACATAGATCCCAAAATAACAGAGTAAATATGAAACTAATATCCATAAATTATTGTTTACAGTTAAATATTGCTAAATATTGTCTTTGTACGCCGATCACTGAATAACTTTCCCTTTGTTCATCATATCGGCCGGAAGGTCCCTTATACCGGAGGAAATTGCTAATATCTCTTTGTAAACATTCCCTTTGAAACTGCGTCCGTTTGACTCGTCAAGGCAATATCATTTTAACTAGAATTCTAGAAGTAACAAGGTAGTATAAAGAACTACTTATTATTTTAGAGATAATTGGGAAAACAGGCGACAGTTTCAGAGGTTTCATTAATCAGCCTTTGGTGTACCTCATCGTATTACCCAGTACCAACTGGGTTTTGGAGGTCAGATAGGCAGTCGCTTCATGTAAAATACTGATATTCAGCTGCATCCGGTAAGACTGGAAGCCGACACCAACATACTTGGGAAAAGGCTAGGCAGATGATGGTGTACCAGTGTTGGGCAAAGGCCTCGTTATTTCCACGTGTGGCTTCTCGCAGTCACTGTCCAGTCTTTCACGTCATCTCGTCATCTTCGCCTAGGCCTTCAATTTTATCCTAAACACATGAGAGTAGATAGTATACGAATAGATAACGAACATACATTCAGCTCATTTTATACACTGACAACTAGGCTAATAAGATGTCGCTTCCTACTAGTAGTATATCTTAATAAGCTACTAGTATTACACATGTGTCCAGGACCAAGTAGAAACAATTGTCGTCGCGTGTGAAATATGTTTATAGAACTAGATGTGTACACACGAGGCCCTCATGGTCACGGTCCATAAGGCAACTAACATAACCAGAAGTGTTGCGAATAACCCGGATCCTACTTACGAAACCCTAACATTTTGAACTAGGAAATTCTGAATGAAATTGAGCAATTATAGTATGGTTCTTTAATCTTTGGTCACCGCATCTCACAATAAATAACACGAGGCTTACAAAATAATATTTAATCAATGCCAAAAGGATTAGTAGAAAACATAATTAGTAGTAATGAGGGCGCAATCACAGACTTATAATTAGTGAATCATCATACAAAAACTTAAACGTTAAAATTTGTCATATCTGGCTAGATATGGTTTTTTTTTAGATTTTAATCGGAAAGTCTATGATTAATCGAATCTGGATAATTGTCACGTCTCATGTTAATGTTGTCTGGTTGATTGGGATCTCTTCTGACCCATGATGAATAGAAATTAATGAAAATGCAATCTTGTAAAAAATTCCCTCTAAAAGCTGATGTGTTTTAACAATCCAACTTTAATGTATCTTTTTCTGGTGACTCGTGCGGTAGTAAAAGCAAAAGATCGACTGCTCAAACAATCGTAAATTCTATTTTGATGCAATGTGCAGCGGCTTTTAAATTTTGTTACTTCTTTAGTCGCAGTCAGCATATGCTTTTCCTTCGTAATCTTACTTCATGTTTGCTACTTCTTACCCATATAGTAATAAATATCTTTGGAGAAATTGTTGCATGTAATTTTGACAATTATCCCAGTTTAGATCATCCATCTTATCCTTAGTAGCTGCTCATCTCTTATAGCCTTCTAGATTATCTTGTCAGGATTTCTTACAATATGTTATTATTAAATTGACTTTCCGATCCGCTAATAGACTTGATTACATAAACTGTCCTACTAGAGCTGTTGATCTTTGGTCAAGTGTCCACTAGACTCCTATCGTCTTGGACATCGTCAAATACTGTCGTAACACATCCGTCTCATATTATTTCTATATCAGATAACTTATCAACCTTATTAATAGTATTGCTTGATAATTCGTGCATATAAGGTTTATCATTCATAATCCTGACTTAGTTGACCGCAGTGAGGCCTACTTGCATGTTCTTGTGCTTAGTGAAATTGTGCCACAATGGGAATGCCAGTTAGTAGGAAGTGAGTAGTATCTATTTTATGTTCTTTTGTTAAAAGTGGTGTGTTTTCTATTTCAGTATTTATATTTTTAATGAGTGTGATTTTAATAACTAATTTACGAAGAACACGTGTGTGTCAAGAGAACGTTACCACAGTGTTTTAATATGTCTGTTAAATAATTCTGTTCATTTTCCCCTGATTTATTCTCGCCAATCTAGAAAACAAATTTTAGGAAATCAAGTAAGGAAATTGCAGTAAAATAAGCAATATAATCACAAAAAGAATTATCGCTGAAATTACACTGGTACTTGCAAATGCTAATAGTCACGTTTAATTGCTTTATAACTAAGAAAAAAATGGTTAAAACATTACACTTACATAAATAAGGTATCCTTAAAACTTAGCTAGCAACTAGTTTGCCTAACTGCCGGAAAGTATACCAGTCCAACTGGTTCCAATACTGGCACACTAACTTGGACCGGGCATCCTTGCAACCCTGTGAGCGCGGCATATCAAACGGCGCACACGCGTTGCGTGACTACAAACCTGCACACGATGCCAATTAACATAACTATCTACCTACATACGTATGTACAATAAAACCACAGCGTCTCCCAAGGGAATGGAGAGAACTTGCAGTGTGACACGCGCAGTTTTATCCTTCGTCACTTAGGCACATTGCTGGCCCCTTTCCAATAGTCTTTTATTTGTACGGTTGTCATCAATTGGCAGCATTTTAGAAACGTAATTGAAAACTTTGTGGTCTGCCTTTATTCTTGCATACGTCTTCCTGTTCTGTATCGGGTCCCATATTGGTCGGGGTCGGAGGAACATATTTGTCTTTAATTTTCTCTTGTCATTCTTCTCCTTTATCACTCTCTCCTTTTTCCTTCTATGAGTCTTTAAAGTATATTAAAACACTTTTCATCAAATATATGAAAAATGTATGAGTTTTATATATTGTTTCACATCAACCAAAAAAGGGCGTCATTATATTCATTATCATCGATAGCGTGTTACAAGCGTGAATTGTTAGTATTCTTCTAATTTCACCGTATCATATTTTTTTTTTATTAATTTACTAGATATCAAATCAAATCGCTATCGTAAGAACAACTGGCAGTTATCAACGATGTGTCAGAAGCCAGACATCGTTAAGGAATTAAGTTTTTTATTATGATTAGGTATAGTAGGCGTCATTAAATACTAGTTATTATAATTTTATAGCTATTGCATGCTAAGCATGAAATTTGCTTTTCTCAGTCCATGAAATATGCAATACTTTGCGCGTGAATAAAGTGTTATGTACAAAAATGAAGTATTCGCATTATGCGGGCATGAACTCGTAGCACTAATTATGCACCTTGGATGTTTGATTTCTAATGAAAGGCAATCAACGTCAATGCTCCTTCTTGCTGCAGAGGATCAAGTATTCAGTTGCAAATTACAACTAAGATATTAGTTCCCAAAGGTCCTTTCCATAACATTCCGACGCCTATCAATAGCTCGAAATAAAACCCCAGCCAAGCATCCAATTCTCAAATAGTACAAATAACGCACGATCCCTTTGAAACCAACAACCGTATTTCAGCGAGAAATTCGTACGGCTATCACACAAGTTACCCGACTCAGTAACAAAGACAAACAGGTTCGCGTTTAGCACTAACTTTCGCCGCGGCTCGTGTCTGACCCGTCCTGTGCGACGGTGAGTACTCGATAACTCGCCATCATCCTTCTTACATAAGTAGGGTGAACAACTTTGTATTGACCTACGTCCATTACCACTTGCATTCGCTAAGCGTTTTAACAGACACGTTGGATCCATTACAAATAGTTTGACGACATAATAGTCATCTTCCATTTTTTTGGGCGTTTTGTCTAGGCTGTTTTATTTTTCTTTCATACTTCTTTATAAGAAAATAAGGCACAGCTTCCTACGTGTGTCTATTTTGTCTATTTTTTTAAAAGTAATATTAATTAGCAGGCTACGAACCTAATTCTATACTTACTCAACACGTCTTTCGCCCTCTACTGGGCATCTTTAGCCGATATCGTATCAACGATAGGAAAACGTATGCGTTTCCATAGCTTATGTAACAGGACATTACATAAAACACAGTACGCAGAAGCACATTTATTTGAACATACATTATTAACATAACCTAATTTAAAAAAAAAAAACAGCAACGTATTAAAAACTAACGAGTTTTCCAATAATACTTACGAGTATGTTTTTATTACGGAAAGACTTCATATTATTACAGACTATGATTCTCTATCCTATAATATTATTGATTTTCTCAAACTCCGATGTTACTATATGCTTAATTAATTTAACGACTCAATAACTTGCCCCTAATAGCCTAACATATTAAGGTTGAATCAGACACAAGACATATTAAGAAAACAGGGTTTGTTGGTGTTTGCGAACATTCTGGACGTTTTGTCTACACCTTTACGCTTCACAATACTTGCCAACTGGTTCCTTTTGGAACAAAAGAAGATTAAAATAAAAATTAAGGTTCTACTTCTAACTTATAGAAGCAAAACTTTAATCTTTAAATGAATTGTGAGGAAAATTTTGTGTATGAATGTGGATGGGCTATAAGAGATTGGAAGACCAAAGAAACGATGGATGGGCTGTGTGAAAGATGTCAGACTCGAAAGGAAAGTGGCGGCTGAGATGACGAGCAATACAGAAGTCTTTAAGAAGACGACACAGTTGGCGCAGTGGTTGAGCGATCGACTGCTGCTCTGTGTGTCGCGGGTTCGATCCCCGCATGGAATTTCGGGTCCTGGTGTTTGTGTATATGAGTATAAATGTTTGTAAACGCACCCACGTTACAGGAGAAATTCCTAGTTTGTTTAAAAAAAAAGAGAAAAACGCTGTGCCGCCCAAATAACTTAGGAAAAGGGTAGGAGAATGATGCTGTTCTGCCAATAAGAAAAATAATTTGAACAGTCATAGGTTCGCTTTCTATTATATAATTTGCGAAATGTGCACTCACAATGTACCTACACACCTTTTGCCTTACCCTTCGCGGATTACAAGCGTGAAGTTATGTTTTGTTACAACCTTTTACCAAAAGCATATTATTTGGAGTGCTCGGAATCCTCAAGAAAGGAGGTAATATAATTAACGATAACCTAATTCGAATAGTGAAAGTATTGTTGGTATGACGGAAAAGGACAATCCAATTTGTCAACAGAAATAACCTTCCAAATAATAAATATGACTATAGATAAAAATCATGAGAAGCCTTGCAAATAAATCAAGGAAGAAGTCGCAAACTGAACGTACAGTTTTCAATATTAATCTGAACATGATTAACGAACGGATGCGGTGACGTTCGGATACTTTGGTTTATTTTCGTAGATGTAGTAAAGATAAACACAAATTCTCTAATATCACTGCTGAAGCTGTAATTAATCATGGTGTGTTTGTCAACAGATACTTACTTAATTTTCTTAACTTCGTTTAGATTTCCATAATACATACTCCGAATAATAGACGTCAGAAACGTACAAGAATATTATGTAATAGATGTTCTAGCTATCTTTAATTTCTTGCTTAGAGATAAATAAGAATGTTTATCTTAGAATTAAATCTTCGAGGCGGCAGAGGTCATTTCAGTCTAGTCACTTAATCAATATCCAAGTAGCTAACGTAATCTAAAGATTATGTTGTAATAAGCTACTTGTCTGTATTTAGTGAAAAGTTCTTTAGATAATCTTTCAACTGTGAGCAGGCATTTCTACTTCAGCCATATTGCACTCACATGCACATGACTGGCAACATAGCACAACCTTGTAAAACCTTCATTTTCTGTTTGACTCCAAAAGCAACTGAGAAGCTATTGCACGTTTGTAACATATTATTGGAATTGCTCATGGTTTTAACCGATTGAACGTCAGTGTCCATTTTGCGACTGCTATTAATTTTCCCGAAAACATGTTAATGGTAAATATTTTTATATACCCAAAGGCATCATATGAATGGGTATATAATTCGTTTTCATGTAACTTATAATACAGATAGGTATTTGTAGATTTTTTTAAGTCAAACAAATGAGTTTAGTAAAAATGTTGATTCAATTTTGACACACGAAGGCAACCTGACAAGTGGACGTATGACACTAAACAACTATTTGTTACCAAGTGGTAACAAGGATAGGGTTACGATTTTCTTCGTCTTGTTCGTTTATCACTCGTAAATATTTGAATGTCTTTGGATTTAGTCAACCGCTGAAAGTTAAACAATAATTAATATCCCTATAACCAAATAATTTTGAGGTATAAATGTTTAAACGTTTTAAATAAACTCCTATGCATGGATATCTTACAATAATACAGTAGCTAAAAGAACTGTTTGAAGTGCTATTACCCTTAGAAGTACAAGTGGGTACAAGATACTACGAGTACTTATTTCTATTGTAAAACGGGCTGGCGTCTGCAACTCCACGTCCAATAATTGGCGTAATTGGCGTACAGACAACGATTAAAGCAATGTGTAAAATAATCGAAAATATTGATTTAATTCCAAGATAACTTTATCATTATCGGGTGTGTCAATACTGTGGCCGGATCACCGGCCCTGAAGTAATTTCCACTAGGCTTTGTAAAAATTACACGAATAATTGATAATTGTATCCACCTGTCGATTAGCACTCATTAAAAGTATTTTTAGGAGTGCCGATCGCACCTGATACACAGTGCTCGTATTTAGTACAGTTGATTGAGCTATTCTAGGAATTAATAAATTGTGGCACTCGGGGACTACCGTGGTAAAACTATTGCACAGCATTTTTTATCAACTTACCCAAAAAAAAAACAAATAATAAAAATATGTAAATAAAATATTTAAAAAGTACTTTAAATAAAAAAGAAGTCTCAAAAGAAAACAAGACCCTGGGTTTGATCCAGCGTACTGTCGGTTGCCAATCCGATACCAAACACGCTGATTGAACAATTAAATCGTGAATTGAAATAACTGACCGAATTCGTAATGAAAGTGTTAGGTTTTATTTTCGTGCGGGCCTCTGGACTGTGAGCAATGGGTAGCTCACCGTCCGTCCGTCTATTGACGACAGGCCGTGTCGACGGCGCGTTCGTGTTTCACGCGCGCCTCATAGAGATGTCAGCAAAGCAGAAGGGCTTGCCAGGGCCTCCGCCTGCTGGAGTTAAAACTCTGACTGCTGGCAGTAAAAGTCTGACACTCCCCCCCGCTCCGCCCTGAGCGGGGGAAGTTATTTGATGATTTCTCACCCCATAAAAAGTTTTTCGTTATGGAATATTTCGATTCGGTCGCCGCGCTCAAATCCCGCCATAAAAGGTATGTAATAGCCTAAAAACAAATGTCCATATTTGTAGTCTAGTAATAAACTAGTAGTATGTGCACCTTTGAGACGCCTGGCTTAATTATAATTGCAATAAATGAACTCTCATTATCCTCTTTTAATATACTGCTAACTTTTATTGGCAAGAATAAACTTCAAGACTTTGTCTTTAATAGTAAACTTCTTTATTCCATGTTGCATGAGTTTGAAAAACACGCAAAAAAACCTGTTACATTGCGATCTTTAGTTCATTAATCACGGCAAATTACAAAACGATTATATAATGTAACTTGAACTTTGCCTTACACATAAAAACTTTATCACGTGTACACATCTATTATTATGGCATTACTTTGTAAACTGTTAAGGGGAAGCGCAAGAGTAGCCCGCGAAATCTTTTTTTTTTGCATTTTGCTGGTCAGTGTCAGGGGGCCTAAAATGTCGCAAAAGCAGAATAATATGAATTATGTTACATTTCGAAACAAACTGACAATTACCAACGTTAACTGTGTCTGTGATCATTTCAAGAATGTTAACGTAATTCATATCACTAGCTGTGCCCAGCGGTTTCACCCGCTGCTCACTTAGGGGATATGAAAGGTAGATGTTGGACGATTCTTAGACCTACTGAATATGCATGTAAAATTTCATAAGAATCGAAATTCACCGTGACACGAGAATTTTATATATTAGATTATCCTATTATGATTCTGCAAAATTGGCCATTTTTGTACCGTAACGCATATTTATTTACAGCATTATTATCATTGAAATTACCAATATAACTTTCTCAGTTCATCTAATCGCTTTCAGTGAGTTTGTTATAAAATAGGCATTCAATGGGTAAAATGGACGCAAAGGCTATTATTCTATACGGGCGTAACTGCATTGGGAACATGAATCACTGATTGTTATTTTTATCTTTAATGTATATGATTTGTGATACTTGTATAGTTTATTTTTTTGCTGTTATTAATTTATAATGTGTGTTGTCACAAATCACAGTGCCAAGGGAATCCTCGCAAGGTTTGTGTAGTACTTGGTTATCTTTTATTGTTATTAACTTCCATATTGGTATTATTGTATCAGTGTTATGGAATTATCGACTGATCGTGTAATTTTTCTGGCTTCGTCTATGTTTGTAGGGAAATGTGATGTGACATCCGTAATCCAAGGTGTTTTAACAACATTCGGATTTGAAAGAGTGTCCATGGAGTTTCTTGCCCATTCTTCTCCATAGAGATATACGCTTTGGAATGGGCAACTGTTATACAATACTTGAAAGACATGTATTTGATTTGTAGACGGATTCTGATAACCAGCCTGATTCATAAGTTCCCTTGAATGTCAAGGTCTTTGTCTATATTGACCGAACACGTTTGTGACCTTTGGCTTACAGACTTGACCGTCATTAGCCTTAGTCTGATTGGTATGATTCTCATTAATTAATCAACATCTTTGATATCGTTGCTTACATTGCAAAGTTTTATCAAAATACGGAAATAATTACTGTGATAATTACTACATTTCTATGTTAGTGTATCGAGCCAGTGGTACCAAGGGCACGACATCAAGTTACAGGAAACAGCAAAACGACAGGCTTTGTTTGAAACAACAAATAATGGAGGACACATGACATAACGAAATTGTAATTTCCGTACTTTACTCCTTTGTTCAAATAACGAAACATCTTCTATTTGCGTTTGTCAATTTAGTAACGCATAAAATCCTTTGTACTTTAGTGATTATCTATGCTATATAACATCCCGAAAAATAAATAAATACCACATTTTTTTTTGGTTTAGGACATCATGTCGTTTTCTTCAATGAGTTTTTCTCCTTAACAAAAAAAAATACAGCCAAAAGTTGCCGGATGCATGATGACGATAATAACTTAAGTTACCTTCATATATATACAAATTCTAATGCAAAAAACAAACATCGAACAAAAACGTAAACTGTCAGATGTAACGTAGTAGCATTAATACTAAAAACAAACTATTAATAAATCATTACAGTCACACATGACAGTTGTCATTATCTAATCACTGGACTTCGTCCGTTGAGGTAACACAACACATCGACATAGCGCATGGAGTACGCATGTCCAGCGGCTGGACACCTCGGCCTGTGCCAAAACGAAGATAAGGATTACGAAATGTAAACAATGTGTAACTTAATTAGTAATTGTGTCAGTAAGACAATACGTGTTAAGTTTATTACGATTGTTGTTGAAGGGGATATAGAGAATGAAAGTAAAGTAGTATCGAAGGGAGACGATAGAGAACTGATTCTTGTCTAAGGACGAACTGGTGATGAAATAGAAATAAACGGAAAATAAAATGAAGACAAACCAACTTATACTCCTTAAATATTTAGTTATATGGAACAAGGGCAGGAAGATAATGTTGAAATGGCACCATAAGTAATCTGTTCTGTAAAGAGAAGAAGAATCAACCAAGTTGTAAGATGTCGGCCGTAAAACTACATGTTCTCAACACAAGAAGGACCAAACAAGAAGCATAGATGTTTGTATAAAGTGACATTTCGAATAAGTACCAAGTACTTAAAGTTTATAGATGTTAACTACTAACTGGAAGTAATAAATTTAATAGGGCTACTTAAAACCACGTAATGATTACATCAACATACTAGCTTCCATAAATAGATGATACCAGTTTAGCACCGGAAAACGAAGTGTTATGGAGGTCTACATGTAGTCTGCAATGGGTTAATGTGACAGGAAAGCAAATATTTTACTTTATGCTTGGTAAAACTGGACTTACTTTAAAACTAGTCTCTAGAATTGTAGATGCAATTGCAAGATTTATTAAATAATCCATAAACCATTATGGAAACCCTTTGATGTAAAATATACTTAGAAGATCTACTTACAGAAATAAACATCATTTGATGTTGATATATTAGGCTCATTTGAGATTAAAGCTCCGTTTAAAATACGAAAGAATATAAAGATAATAATATGCTGCACTCTAAAATCATAATACAACAGTACAAGATTGCGAAGTTTATTTTAGAAGTAAGTACTTCATAACATTATGTTGAGCAAGCGCACATTGCAAGTAAGTGATTCATTCATAACGGGGCCAGGCATTGCACATGCAACGCGATTCGCCATGGTGTTGGTTCCTCGTAGGACTCCAACTGACAGTTGTACGAGTATGCAAAGAAATTTGTCTTACATAATGCTGATTTAAGTTGTAAAATAATAATAAAACCGCCCTATTAATGTCCTACTACACAATAAAGTCCTTTAGAAAAGGCATAAGCATTGATCACCACCTTTGCTCAAGGCGGGTTGGTGATTTAGGACCTTATTTTACCTTTCACACCAGATTTTTTCACAATGCTTTTACCGGTGTCAGTAATGTCTAAAATAAACTTAAAATAATTGATATCAGGGGTATGGAAGAAGATGACATGCTGTATGGCCCGCAAATAATTTGGGATATAGGCAGAATGATGACGATGAATCAACAAATAACATCATCTATTTATCTACTAGTGGTTAAGCAGCAGGATATGAATATTATGATACACATTCCAAAGTTCAAAGTATGTTCATAGTCCAAGGCATGCCGTATCTGATAATATGGGTCGGTAATAAGCGTGCCTATAAATTATCGTAAATCGGTATAGTATCAATTGGTTTAATAACTTTATGAATGGTTTTATTTGGGACAGTTGTAAGCTACCGTTTATTGCTTAATCAATTAATAGAATCCATAGACACTTACTAGGATTTATTAAAAAGAAAAAAGAAATGTTGCATTATACTATCTCTAAAGCGTTTTCAATTCTGAATCCATTAAAATAATTGAAGTAAAAAAACTCGTCATGAATAGTAAAGGCTAGTTTTTGTTCCACGTATCCTTCTATGATTGGTTGACATATAGCGTGTTGCGCTCACGCCACCTTTTAACATGTGTGTCAGTTGAGTAATCACTAATGTGCTACCTTATCGTGTAAGTACTTTATTATCTTGACGTTTTCCCAATCTGCTTGGTAACTTTGCTTGAAGGATCCTATAATGAACTTATTTAAAAGCGTACCTTTCGTCAAAAGGCTCTTCTAGTTTCAAGTAAAATCTCTGCTCCCTATGTTTGGATAGAACTGTATGGCTTGCAGAATAAAGCTGAAAATACATTAGAACTTGTGACTGCAACGAGATTGCGAAATTAGTTCTGACTTTTCTCTCTTTGTGATTTGGTATCAAACCGCAAACTTGTGGTCAGTAACAGTTCTACTTTTAACTAGAAGAACTAAAGTAGTTTAGTATCTAGAGAAAATGGGTTACAGCAGCAACTGTAGAAAATAATTTCAAAGTATAACAATGTTGCAGTTAGGGTTAACTTCAATGTTTTCCAAGATCTTCGATAACATCTGAGGGGAGGCTACGTCTGGCAGACGTAGGTTTCCTACATTGGCCTTATTTATAGCGGCAAGGTGACACCGCGGTGTTGTCCTCATAACTCATATGCACTGTTTACCTACGTCACTATGTTATGTCTATCTAATAACTTGATAGGGTTGTTCCGAGTCTAGATGTTTGCGTATATAATTTGACTAATAGCATGGCACCCTTACATGGGGCCCACACCCCGAACGATATTAAGTTTATTGTAAATAATTCTATAACGGTTTTCTTCAACCAAAAGGCGATCGGTCAAACCAGTTAAGTATATGTTAAGTCCTGGACGCAATCCCTAACATGAGAGGCTCAAGACAGGATCCTATAAGATCCCCACCCGTATAAAATCCTTTGAGAAGCTTTGGCATTATCTTGTCCTTTATCCCAGAATCAGGTATCATAAGAATATTGCGCTACCTTGAATAATATAAAGTTCCTCGCCCAATTCTGTCAGTGGCGTGATCTTTGATCTGGCGAGTCGCAAATATACTGAATTATGTAGTACTTACGACGTTCGTTCTCGGCTTACAAAGGATTGAACTTGAAAATGTGAAGGAAACTGCACGTACATCTAATAAGGGGAGTTATCAGGCTAAACTAGTACAGCAATCTTTAGAAAATCTAGAGTTGTTTTTATTAGAATACCAGTTTTAGTAATATTAGTTCCAGTTTTTATTAATGTTCCAAATAGCCATGATGCAATCGGGTTTGGGCGCCTTTTAACGAAGTTTTTGCTCTTATTAACCTCTCAACGGTCGAATAGAAGTAGACCGTGATCTTGATTGGACCATATCTAGGCTGAACGCATTGTGGAAGTCACATCTAAATGACATTCAGCATTCACCTTCTTGTTATTGTAATCGAATCACGTGATTATTGTTATCGTTTAACTTTATACTTTGTAGATTGCAGTGTTATTAATATAAGGTTTATTATGTTCTGACATGATGATTACTGCAAATTGTTTGACTGCACTTATCGACAGCGCGAGATTGTAGTTTCTATGTGAACACGATAAAGACCAATATTGCTTTCACTTAAAATCCATTCTCGTTAACACATATCCCGCACCCGTTTACCTGGAAATTCGCCATCCAGAAAGTAATTAGGCTTGCAACAGGCATGTGCTTACATATTCAGTAGGACTGGGATGCACTGGAGGGTGTAGCGGCGCATGCGCGGGCCGGGTCACGGTCGTATGACCGGCGGGAGACGGGCGGGGCGGCCCGTAGATGCATCCATCCGCTCCCTGACACTGACCCCGTATCGATGTTTGGAGCAAAGTTTGCGTTGTCTTATCTGATTGAAGGTGCTGCAATTGTGGGGGGAATAATGTAGGTCGAAATAACTGAATAAATACTTAATGGTGTCTTCAACAGAGCGGCCTGCCAGGGCCACCGTCTGCCGGGCTTGCAGGTTGTTTGAAAGAGATACCACGGGGACGGAAGATAAAGGGCAAAAGCCCCGGAACATAAAGGGCAAAAGAAGGAACATGGGTGGGATTTAGTCAGTCTGACACTCCCCCCCGCTCCACCCACACCGGGGGAAGGTATTTGATGATTCCCAGTTCCCACCCGCAAAAAAAATGGTTTTTTCAAGGACCAATTTTTTTCATGCGCTGCTTGTAGCTCAATACCACCGTTATTTTGAAGTACGATGAAAATTGGTAAAGGAATCATTTTATTAGGCGACTCCACAAAGTTATCCGATAGATATTGTTTGAAACTGATTTAACGTCGTCGAAATAAATCCTTCTGAATATTAAATGAGACGAATTTCGGGTCTTACGTTCATGAGTGTTAGTTTTCGAAGGAAAATTTACCTTATGATTATATCATTAATAATTCCTTCAGTAAGAAATTTATATTAGCATGACAACAGACGTTATAGCTCTTCCTACGCAACGGACATGGCTGTTTCAGCTTGTACAAACCTACGTTCTGAGCAATGCTTGTACCTACATTGTTTTGATAACCTTTCCTTTTATTTATATAGGTAGTATGTTAGCTTTCTGTTCGAATTAAACCTACAAGTTCCCGTGAAATGGTTACTCCATCAAATGGGTCTATTAATAGTACATGTATATAAGATTTAAAATAATAAACACGACCACTTCCATGTGGTCCCTCAAACCATGTAATTGAACAACTTTTGTTTTGGAAATACGCAAAATAAATCGAAATTATAGGGCTGATCAACATGTCAAAGAACAAAAGTTGTTCAGTTTCATAGTCTGAGATACTACACGACACGAGAGGCGATTAATATCTTTCATCCTGGATAACCGTAGCGTATGAATAAATGGCAGTTATCCAAGATCGATCCTTTTTAAGAAATAAGACTTAAAAAAATAATATAAGGACTTCTTATAAGGATGTCTGTGCTGTCTATAAAAAGCGTCGCTTGTTCCATGCACATGTTGCTTTTTATGGTAAACGCCGGCCTCTTAGTGCAATTGACCTCAAAATTACTATCATTCTCACTCAGAATGGCGTCTTCAACCTTAGTTTAACCCAGCAAGGTTCAAAGTTGCACGAAGGAAGAATCTTTTTATTTGTACTGGAACCGCAAGTAGTCTGTGTGGGATTTTAAAGTGTGAAAATTAAATGTTCATTCATTTAGCAGTGTATGGAAAGATCTTATCTTCGGAGCCAGTAACAGAGACATAACCGTCCACTGAGAATTTATTTAATTTTTCTGTTTTTTTTTTGTTTATAAGGTTTTGTTCTTTTTAAGCTATTTTATAATACTAAAGGAAGACGAGAGGAATCGCAACAGTATTTTGACTGAAAACAAACATAGCGCCAGACTATCGCGCCAGGATAACAACATGTATAATGGCATCGTCAGCTGAAACATGACGTGCATTTTGTGTATTTTAACAAAAATTTGAGAAAATGCAGAAATGCGTGTTTTTTTGCAAAAATACTAGTTTTCATTACTAGGTTATATTACTATGATACCCCTTGGCAAGACTGGTTGGAAGATTCAGGGGATCGGATTCGGAATCGGGTTTTGTAAACTTCTATAGACAACAAATTGGTTGATTGAAAATTAATACGACAAACTTACGCTTACTCGATACTTAACCTGACTCAGTGGCAGCGCAGCTAGATTAAAACCAAGGCGAGCGCCACAGACATGTATACCTTGAGCCCTTTTGATATAGGTATACGTTTTTTTCGCCATAATGACATATATACGAATTTATTATTATCGTCACAGTCATGTCTTGCTAACAAAGGTTAGGTTAGTATTTGTCATTAGAAGAGCTTCGAGAACCTTCTCTGTTATAATTGTTTTTACGTTTTTATTATAAAAATGTGCAAATGAGTATATTTCGTGTATGATATGCTCCAGCAGATTAAGTATTAAACATCAATAATCTTGACAGAAAATTAGCACTAGTTATCATGATAATCATCAACATGAATCCATGGCCAGAGCTGCCTTGCTTTTTAAGGTTTTAGTATATAATACCCTGATTCTTAATAAAAATAACTTGTTTTTAGGGCTCCGTACCTCAAAAGGAAAATACGGAACCCATACAGGCTCACTTTGTTGTCCTGTTTTTACTTTGTTGGCTGTCTCTGTTTTTTTTTATTTAACCAACAAATGAACCGTTATCCATATGACTTGGCATGACAAAATTTCCTTTTGAAGCAACAGGGGACAGTAAAATAAATCAAACATATGTAGTTGTAGTTGCTAGAAAGTTTGTTCTGCCGCTAATTTTCCCCAACTAGCACACTTGGAAACAGAGATGATTTCCCATCCACAAAAAAGGGTTTTGGGTAGCGGGCTAATTATTTTAACATTCACGACGACGACCAACAGCAGTATTTGTTTGTTAGCCCAATTTAAATAAAGAATGCTGTTGTTGATTTTAGAACTTATTTTTAAAACCT
Source organism: Ochropleura leucogaster (assembly GCA_958449745.1). NCBI lineage: Eukaryota > Metazoa > Arthropoda > Insecta > Lepidoptera > Noctuidae > Ochropleura > Ochropleura leucogaster. The sequence continues at coordinate 18,877,681 of OY288208.1, forward strand.
CTAACAACCTATTAACAAATACGTGTCTTTTGTCCCCAGGCCGGAGTCATGGTGGGTGTCGGCATTGCTCAAGACCATCCGCGCGGTCGCGCTGGTGTTCGACATCATCACCTTCCCAGTGCACCTCATCGCGCAGAGGCCCTGGAGGAAACGAGCGCTCTCCAGACGAATTAAGGTAAGGGAAACCCTAGCTTCGGATCTTTTCGGACTGGAGGAGAAAGGACATGATGGCGGGCAAATTAGGAGCCATCTGTACTTTTAAAATTTAGATCGCAATGGAAATTTGCCCATTCTTGAGAACGACCTGTCAAATCTTGCCTGTAACGATACAATAATTTTCAGTATGAGTGTGTAAGGCAATACTATTCTAATGACATTGGCAACGAAACTAAAGAAACCATTTTAAGCCGAAGTAGCCCAACCGCTCTAACGATTTTTCTTTGATATCTTACCACCATTAAAGGTATTATTCAAGCACTACATAGTAAAAATTACTTGCAAGTTCTTTGTCGTCAGTTTTTCGGGTTTCTAGGTCTACCCTCTTAAGATAAGTAGTCGTATTCAATATTAAACATAATTTCAACGCCTGTAAAGGAGAATTTATTTTCGACATAAACGATGCAAAGTAACTTAGTTTCAGTTAGCTATTCTGGGCACAAAGGCCTGTATTGACCCAACATTTTGGGCTCATGTTGTATTCATAATTGAACAGTCCAAGTTTGTCAACAACTCCTAAGATTACTAAGAATTATATTATTATTCTGAAACTGAAAAAAGTTTGATTAAAACATGACAGATTAATTCGCTCGAAGAAGTAACTTTTGATTCTTTGCCAAAATGCAGATGTGGAAATCGCGATATTGATTTGATTAAAAGCGTTCATAGACCAGGTACACTATTGTATATTCCTTATATACTCCTTATGTATTACATAAAGCGCAGATATTCTTGAACAGAACCATTGCATTGTTATTTTCGCTTGACCTGTTTTTAAATTCTCCGACACCCACGTCTGCAAGCGTTGATGGTCGCACAGAACTGCAATAACTAAAAACTTGTGTGTTCAAATAAATGTCAGTGTTTTAATGCAAATATTTTCTGTGAGACAAAAAGGAGGCAATGTATCATTATAATATAGATCAGATGCAAAGATTTTCTTGAAAAAAGTAACATTTAATTTATAATAAAAATGTACTGCTAAGAAACCGCCATCAAGTATTCTAACCTGATCTTTTCTGTCCCCAGGCCCGTATAATCCAGACGACACAGAACAGCATCACGGTGCGCTCGGTGTCGTCTCCCTGCGACCTGCACCTGCGGCTCGTGCGCGACGGCGTCACGTCCATGGAGAGCATGCTGCGGGCCGCGGCGGCGCGCTGGGCCGAGCGGAACTGTCTCGGGACCAGGACCGTGCTCAGTGAGGAGGATGAGCCGCAGCCTAACGGAAGGGTTTTCAAGAAGGTACGTTACAATCATGTACCTGAAGTGTACCCGTGTAGTTCAACCTCATTAGTAGATAGAAACTCAAGTTTGATTTTGATGAAACAAATTTTAAAAAGAAAAATAACATTGTAATTTCGAACGTTGCATATTGTTGTCATATGTTTTCCTTCAACCAAAAAGAAAACATCATGAGAAAACCAGCATGCTTGAGGGATTTCTCGCGGCATGTTTAGCCAAGTCAGAGGCACTTAGCCGGTATAGAAATTCCGACACCGAGTTAGGCACTAATGTTGTGTGATTGAATTATTTACGATTTGACAGTAAATGCCGATTATGAATTAAATTTGAACGTTTATAGAAGTTTTTGGCAACTTCATAAATGGATTAGCTTAGTTTTATTTTTCTTTCTATTCGATTTGTCACAATTCAGTATGATATCATGCCTAAGTACGAATCGATCCTTCATGCGAAAACTGTTGAAAAATAACTATCCAAGTCAGCATAATGTCAGGCCCAAGTGCTTTTTTCCCACGGAAGTCGGCGAATCAATCAAATCAATTTACTGTATGATTGACAGTCATTGATTGTTGTCAATAGCTTTGACATTGAGCTTGTGAGAGTAAACTTTCAGTGAACAAATGTCTAATGACTCAATTTAGCAATAATCGGACACGTGTCGCTTTCTATCGGTACAGTTGATAAGCAAGGCGCACCCCACATGTAGGTTCACATACCGACTTTCCTCCGTGCCTCAGAAAGCACGTTAACCTGTTTATCCCGGCTGTCTCTATCCTATTATAGGGGTATGGGTTATGAGTCGAGCTACACGATTACTGACAAATGCTTGCACTGACTGGACAGGTCCACTCAATCTGTGAGGTGTTTTCTTAAAAATACCATTTCAGACACTAATCTGCATAGTCCTCATGTAAGTTGGCCAAGATTGTTTGTCTGGTCCTTAAAAGAGACTTATGACCTCTGAGTTTGTTTCGGCTGTTTCTTCCCAGAGTAGTCGGGTACGAAACACCGGCCTCTTATAGTTTTTAAAAAAATACGTGTCAAGTTCTTGTGAAAACGTACTTGCAAAATAAACATCATTTATCACAGTCGTTACAGATTGTCAGTGTCCCGAAAGTAGGACAACCAGTCTTACCAAGGTGTATCTTATTATCGTAATACTAACTGGGTTTTAGAGGTTAGATAGACAGGCGATCCAAATAAAATACTGGTATTTAACTATATCAGGTCAGACTGGATTGGCTGGTGGATGATGATCTCACATTCAGATTTAAATTCACATGAGATTGCACTTTTAAATAGTAGTGTAGGATAACGCAATATGCAGTTGATAGAGCTTAGAGGGTCTCTTCTTCAATTCCCTCTAATTGAAAAGGATGTTACGCAAAGACACGTCTTTGTATGCTAGATGTCCCTTGAAAACTGAAGTATTTTCTCCCAAGGTTCAATTGAAATTAGACACTCAACATTATTTGTAGGTCAAAAGTTATAAGAGGCAAACCTTAGTTGTTTCCTTCTCAATAATATGAGGCTTGTGTTGGAAAACTTCTCGTCTTCTCTGAAATGCAGCAAGAAATGTTATAGGCCGATAATGCTATTTGTATTTTCGAGTGGCGGTACAACATATCCCTATCTTACGGTCCTAAATATGTTAACTAGCATAATAAGTAAGCTGTCGTTCTGTATGTCCAGTTCAACATGGGCGACTATGTGTGGCGCTCGTACGTGGACGTGGAGAAGGAGGCGCGTACGTTCGGCGCGGGGCTGCGCGCGCTGGGCTGTCGGCCGCGGGAGAACGTCGTCATGTTCGCGGAGACGCGCGCCGAGTGGATGATCGCCGCGCACGGCTGCTTCAAGCAGAGCATACCCGGTAACATATTCAACCTCTTACTAATGTACACAATGAGTAATCTTTCCACAGGCTAATCCGAGACAATGTTAGACCATTCCGTACATGTTAGGCATGACAGTTTTGTAAAAAGCGAGTGCCATTCAAGGATAACAGTCAGAATGTACAGGCAAAACTGTGGATGCATAAGAATATTATTTAAAAAGAAAACAATAAATATCTAAAAAAATAAATATCTTGGGACAACTCACACACGGCTATCTGATCCCAAGCTAAGCAGAGCTTGTGTTATGGTAACCAGACAACTGATATACATACTTATATAATTTATAAATACATACATATTATAGATAAATCACACCCAGACACAGAACAAACAGTCATGCTCATCACACAAAGTTTGTCCTGGGTGGGAATCGAACCCACGACCTCCGGCTCAGCAGTCAGGGCCACTAACCACTAGACCAACAGGCCCGTCGCAACAATTCAGACATCTTGTTTGCAGTAGCCGCTCGGAACCGATTTATTGTTTGTGGAACATTTCATATCCCAACATTCAATTCCTACTGCGTTGTCAACCGTTTAGGTTAGTCAACGTAAACATGCGGTTGTTTCAGTTATAAGCCGAAAGATCCCATCCCATATATAATATTATTATCTCTCGAAGTTGGTAGAGAAAACTGCAAAACCAACTTTCAAAAATTAAAAAAAGAACTTCCGTATATTCCCCTCGCAACTCCACACAAAACTAGACCTCATAATAATTTAAACATGTCACAATTTCCAGTGGTAACAATCTACGCAACGTTGGGTGACGATGCGATAGCGCACGGCATCAACGAGACGGACGTATCCACCGTCATCACGACCTACGACCTGCTCCCCAAGTTCAAGAAGATCCTCGCCAAGACTCCGCGCGTCGACACCATCATCTACATGGAGGACCAGCTCAAGACCATCGACCCCACCGGATACAAACCTGGCATCAAGATCATTGCCTACAAGGATGTTGTGCAGAAGGGTGCTGCTTCCAATATTGGTGAGTGGATTTACTGATATGTTTTTTTTTTAGCTAGAAGTAAGTGTAGCTTTTTACGCAGGCCGTAGGTACATGAGCACAATCATACAGTATGAATATAATTTTGTATAGCTATTTTTGTCGGACTTTTAAAGCACACATAATAATTGCAAGGTATAGCTAAGCTTGTGGTCATTGTTGTAAAGCTTTTACTTTTACTAGCATATAATAGTCAAGTGCAATTTTGTGACGTAACGTAACGTCTGTATTTCCAGAAGTAATATTAATTGCAGTCTAACCAACAGGGTTTACAACATACATACGTACATTTGTACAATCTAATATATAAAATTCTCGTGTCACAGTTTTCGTTGCCATACTCCTCCGAAACGGCTGGACCGATTTAAACGAAATTTTGTGTACATATTGGGTAGGTCTGAGAATCGGCCAACATCTATTTTTCATATCCCTAAGTCAGCAGCGGGTGAAACCGCTGGGCACAGCTAGTAACTTATATGAACAGTTACGACACGGACAGTGACGACACGGTTGGCGCAGTGGCAGAGCGATCGACTGCGGCGCTGCGTGTCGCGGGTTCGATCCCCGCACGGAACTAATATTTGTATGGCCTACAGATGGTTGTTGTAGGCCTGGCTGTTTGTGTATGTGAGTTTAAATGTTTGTAAGCGTACCCACGATACAGAAGAAATTCCTAGTGTGGGGCAACGTAATTTTAAAAAGAAAAAAAAAAGTTATATATAGCATAGTGCGTGGCGATACGATTAAAATGAACATTTCCCGTCCACAGAGCCAGTCCCGCCGTCGCCGTCGGACACGGCCATCATAATGTACACGTCGGGCTCGACGGGCGTGCCGAAGGGCGTGGTGTTGTCGCACCGCAACATGTTGGCGACGCTGAAGGCGTTCGCGGACGCGATGCCCATCTTCGACGGAGACATCCTGATGGGCTTCCTGCCGCTGGCGCACGTCTTCGAGCTGCTCGCTGAGAACTTGTGTATGATTGGAGGTGAGGGGCTATGTCTACTTCATTTGCTTTTTTATTACTGTATGGTGGTAATGAAATACCATGTTCCCTTTAAAAGGACGCCATAGTTGTTGATGCGGAGGAACACGAAGTCGTCAAAAATCTTGATTTCGTAGTACGAGGGTCGGTTCCTGTAGTTCAAATGTTGCCTATGATGTTTAGTAGTCCGAGTTTTATTGTAGACTAACTTAGTACTTTTTGCCCTAGCGCCTTATTTATAGCTAATAGTAATAGCAATGCTAAGTTTCCTTCTTTTTTCCCTCTTTCTCTCTCATTTTTAACTCTTAATAGCCTATGTCCGTCTCCAGGGTCCCAACTATCTCTGTACCAAAATTTATCAAAATTGGTTTAGCCATTTAGGCGTGAAGAGGTAACAAACAAACGAAACTCACTTTCGCTTTTATAATATTAAGTAAGGGTATCTTTTAACAAGAACGTGTCATCAAAACATATCTAAATTAGTTGTTAGTAATATACGCTTTCAGAATATATGTTATTTTTACATTGATTGCGTGACCAATTATTATAAAGAAGGAAACTATTTTATTAGGAACATAACACTAGATAACAATCAGTTCATAACACCATATAATAAATGTCTATCAAAGTCCACGACAAACATCGATTATCTATCTCAGTAACAATTTCAAGAAAACGGTTGTAAACACAGAGTTTATGAGACGTTTCATGTTGACGTTCGCGCTGTCATTTTATTGTTCGTTCACAATACAAGCTGATGCGGTTGTTGCAGTTAATTATAGACGGGACTGATTGTGGGTTAAGTTACATTTTTAACCTTGACAAGTAGATTTCATGTTATTGTTGCTAGAATGTCAAAGGACATAATATGAAGATAGATACTAGAATCGTACACGATTGAAAGTATTAAACACTGTGACATACAAAGTTTTTGCTGAAGGCCGTAGGTCGTAGATAGGGCCCTATAACCTCCTTATCGCGCGTTGCGTCTCTCTCTCTCTCTCTCTCTCTCTCTCTCTCTCTCTCTCTCTCTCTCTCTCTCACACACACACACACACTCACACACACACACACACACACATAGAAAGCAAGCCAGTTATTTTCGTTTCGTCTTTCTATTTCGCATTAAACAGTGTGGTGTCTCGACAATTATTTTTGTTTAGTGTATACAGGGTTTTTGTTCCATTTACCCCTGTTACAATCATTTTGACTTATTCTCTATTGTATAATATTTACAGGCGTCCCTATCGGCTATTCGACACCGCTCACGATGTTGGACACATCCAGCAAGATCATGAAGGGCACGAAGGGAGACGCCACCATCCTGCAACCCACCTGCATCACTACCGTACCTGTAAGTACTTTGATTAACTTTTAGATAAAATAACGACATCCAAAAAAAAACACTAAAAAGACTGAAAATAAATTTACTCTCAGAAGAGGTGTGACTTGTTTGATGCATTACTATCAAAAGTATATCGTCCACATACATTAGAAGGAAACATATGTAATAAGTACTAGCTTTTTCCCGCGGATTCACTCGCTTTCAACTTTCTCCGCATTTTTTCACTTTTTTAAAAATTAGCCTATGTTCGTCTCCAGGGTCCTAACTATTGTATAATAATAATAATAATAATAATCTGTGGCCCGACTGTCAAAGTGACATGACGTGTTTTCTTCAATACCAATAAATTTTAAACATTTTTACAAATATTTACACCAAAACCGCCTACACCGAAACCACAGCTAGATAAAATAAACCAATAAATAACCATAATAAAGAAAATGAAAACAGAACGAGAGATAAAAAGAAGAAAATGGATTGTAACAATGAATGTTAATACGTCAACATGCTGACCAGACGCCGGGCACAGGAACAACAGACACTCCCACAATCTCCGGGCTCGCCGCTCAGCTCCGCCTCGCAGCCGCCGGGACGCGCTACACGCGTGAGCGCCGTGTCGCCGGTCGCTGCAGTTGCGTCGAGCTCGAGCGACGAGTTTTTCTCCCCGCCGTCGTCACCACCACCACCACCAACAAGACAACGACGAGGAAGAGGACGGCCACCAGCGGGCTTGGGATCTAGGGGCCAACAGGCCCCGATCAGGGTCCCCGCTGCCGGTGGAAATGTGTCGCGCATGCGATGGACTTCGTCAATCAACGCGAATGTCATGCGCGCATATTATGGGTCTACAGAGGGGGGAACTAACCTCACTGCGTACCGTGTTAGGATGCTGTCTCTGTTCCAGGACCTAGAACCAACCATCAACGTTTCGGCCCAACGACTGTCGGATCAGGTGCGGGTCATCCAACGCAATCACATGTTGGACGATGCTGCACTTGGTAGGCTGCGCTCAGAAGTACTGAGCAATCGTGTCATCTTGACTACGCCACAAACCGCGGTGCAAGCGTCATCAATTGATGTGACGCAGCCGCGGTCCAATACCGCTGTCGTAGAGGAGGATGATAGGGTTGCTACGGTAAGTAGCCAGTGCAACGACCGATTGAGGAGCGCACTGGAGGATGCGCTTCGCGACTATCGATCCACTCCAGCCGAACTTAGACCCCGATTACCACGGTTACCCATGCATAAAAAAAATAGGGCGCTGGTGTGTGCCCTGGACTCGTTGCTCAAGAATTTATTCGAAAGTAGCGAGGATCTCGTTGATACGCACTCGATCCTGTACTGTGGGGCTGTTGCGGTATGTCGTTTAGTTAACGTCAAATTTCCAAACTGTGACGTAGCTACTCGACCAAAACTATCCGTACCAGCCTGGCAGTGCAGGATCGAGCGGCGTATCGACGAGGCCAGGGTACTCATCGGTAAACTATACTGCTTCAGGGAGGGCAATACAAGACCACGTGTGATGCGCTTTGTGAGACGGGCATTCTCGGGGACTGGAATCAGGCCTCAAGAATATATGTCTCGTGCCACAGAGCGCATCGACTTCCTGAAGCAGAAAGTTTATGCATGGGCAAACCGTATTCGGCGGTATAAGCGGCGGGTTGATCGGTATTCGCAGAATCGCATGTTCCGGAGCGATGAGAGGTGGGTATACAGAGCTTGGGAGCGACCCGAACAAAGTGTGACTGACGTGTGCCGCCCGGATGATGTAGCCACGAGTTCTTTCTGGCACAGCATCTGGTCGGTGCCTGTCTGTCATACTGAGGCTGACTGGATACGTGATGTTGAGCGTGTGTGTGAAACTATTCCAGAAATGGAGCCAATCTTAATAACATCTTTAGATATAGCCAGTGCAGTTCGTCCGTTACCGAATTGGAAGTCTCCAGGACCGGATGGACTGCACAACTTTTGGCTCAAGTGGCTCAGTAGTTCACACACTCGCCTGGCATCACAATTTCAGTCTTGCCTCGAGTCCGGGTCTCTGCCACAGTTTTTAACAACAGGCGTTACCCACCTGCTCTATAAGTCAGGTAGTCCCGCGGAACCCAAGAATTATAGACCGATCACGTGTTTATCGACGGTCTATAAACTTCTTACGTCCATTTTGAGAGCGAAAATTAATTCACACATTGACAAAAATTCAATTATGTCTGCCTCTCAGAATGGATGTAGGAACGGGTCTCGTGGTACTAAAGAACTACTCCTCATCGACATGGCCATTAGCCAACAGGTTCGTCGATCCCGCAGGGATTTGTCGACATGTTGGATTGATTATAAGAAGGCCTACGACTCAGTGCCACATACATGGCTCAAGAGGGTGCTGGAGTTGTACAAGATAGATGCAACTCTACGCGCCTTTCTTGAGTCATGTATGGGACAATGGAGGACGGTACTTCGATATCCAGGATGTCGACAAATCCAGGGGAACGATGAGCCTGTTTGGATTAAACGGGGAATATTTCAGGGTGACAGTTTGAGTCCACTTTGGTTCTGTCTGGCCCTGAACCCTCTTAGCACATTGCTGGAGGATTCAGGTCTAGGCTATCGGTTGAGAAGAGGTGGTCAGGTCATATCTCATCTCCTTTACATGGATGATCTGAAACTCTTTGCCCCCAACAAATTGCGACTGATGGAGCTACTGAAAGTAACTGAAACTTTTAGTAACGCCATCAGGATGAAATTTGGTGTGGACAAATGTGCAGTCATGTATGTGAAGCGAGGGGAGATTATGGAATCCGAGGGAATTCGCCTCTCGGATTCCATACACCTCAGATCCCTTTCCTCATCCGAAAGCTATAAGTATTTGGGTATGTCGGAAGCGTTAGGCATTAACGTGGCTGACATGAAGCAACTGTTGAGGGAGCGTTTCTTTGGTCGCCTGAAGAAGGTATTAAAAAGCCTTCTTTCCGGCGGGAACAAGGTGCGCGCCTTCAACAGTTGGGTCATGCCGGTTTTAATGTACTCTTTCGGCATACTCAAATGGACGCAGACTGAACTCGATGCCCTGGATAGGAGAGTCCGTACATTGCTGACTGCAAATCGGATGCATCACCCACGATCATCGGTGATGAGACTGTACATCCCACGGAAGTGTGGGGGTCGAGGATTTTTAAACGCAAAGACCCTCCACAACCGAGAGCTGTGCAGTCTCAGGGAATATTTCTTGAAAGCCGACGTGGGTATGCACCGAGATGTAGTCGCAGTGGACAAGGGACTCACCCCGTTGTCCATGGCTAAAGAGAATTGGCGCAAACCTGTAGTACTTACTACCGATGACCGCAAGGAAGTATGGCAAGGTAAGGAGCTTCACGGGCGCTTCTACAAGGCTCTTCATGGGCCCGATGTAGATTTTCTGGCGTCCGTGTCCTGGCTACGATTCGGTGACCTATTTGGGGAAACTGAAGGTTTTGTCTGTGCGATTATGGACGAAGTTATGTTGACGAACAACTACCGGAAATATATTATGAAGGATGGGACGGTTGACGTGTGTCGGGCATGCCATCGTCCTGGTGAGTCCATCAGACATATTATTTCTGGTTGTTCTCGTCTAGCTAACAGCGAGTATTTGCATAGACACAACCAAGTAGCCAGGATTATTCATCAGCAACTTGCCTTGAAATATAATCTTGTTGAATCTGAGGTACCGTACTACAAGTATGTGCCCGACCCAGTTCTCGAGAAAGACCATGTCACGCTGTACTGGGATCGGTCTATCATTACTGATAGGACTATTGTCGCCAATAAGCCTGACATAGTGGTGATAGACCGATCAGCGCGCCGCGTAATGATAATCGATGTTACCATCCCACATGACGAAAACCTCGTGAAAGCTGAGAAAGAAAAACAACTAAAATATCTTGACTTGGCACACGAGGTTGTTGACATGTGGAATGTAAACTCGGCTATCATTGTGCCGATTGTCATAACGGCCAATGGCTTAATTGCCAAGAGCTTCGACGAACATCTGTCGAAGCTCTCCTTAGGTGGTTGGATCAAGGGCCTGATTCAGAAGGCAGTACTCCTCGATACGGCCCGCATTGTGAGGAGGTTCCTGTCTCTGGAGCCCTAACCACCGGTAGCTTGGACCCTGCTCCCGCTACCGGCGGAAACCTATTTTTATATTTTTAAATGTTTTTTTTTGTTAAATTTATTTTCTAAGAAATATTTAAAAATGTAATCTTAAGAAGATAGATGAATAAAGAAAATAATAATAAGCCTTTTTATTCGGAAAACAAATACAGTTACTACTAATACTATTACAATAAATTTAACAATTATTTTAAACAATTAAAACTTTTCGCATATTTGGTGCTTCTTTATTTTTTGTAAATCCGTTTGCCAGTTGGCAAAGGCCTCCTCCAACCTACTCCATTCTGACCTCTCTCGAGCTACTCTACTCCATGTTTTTCCAGCAATCTGTCTGATATCATCGTCCCATCTTTTGTGTTGTCTTCCTCTTTTTCTTTTACCTTCCCTTGGGTACCATTGTGTTATAATCTTGTTCCATTTATCCTTTCCTCTGATCATGTGTCCCGCCCACTTCCATTTTAGCCTTTTTATTTTTAAAGTAACGTCCTGTATCTTGGTCTTTTTCCTCACGTTGATGTTCCTTACTCTATCTCTCCTCCTTATTCCCAGCATGCTCCTCTCCATTGCTCGTTGGCAAATGGCAATTCTGTTTGTTATATTTTTTGTTATTGCCCATGTTTGGTTTCCATAGATTAGAATTGGTAGAACGCAGACGTTGAATAATTTGCTTTTTATCGCTATGTTGAGGTTTTTGTCTTTCATTACTTCCCTTAGGCTCCAATATCTTTTCCAACTATTTGATATCCTTCTATGAATTTCTTTAGCTACGTTGTCTTTAGGTGATATCAGCTGTCCTAGGTATATGTACTCTTCAACATAGGTAATCTGTGCCTCGCCTACTTTAATGCTGCTTTTATTGCCATTAGTCATTACTTTGGTTTTTTCAGGATTTAATTTAAGTCCTACTTTTCCGCTCTCAGATGCTAGTTCGTTTAACATTATATTAAGGTCTCCTGGCGTTTTTGCGAATAACACAATATCATCGGCAAACCTTAAGTGTGTTATAGTACGGCCATCGATGTTTAAACCCAGATTTTTCCATTCAAAGCTTCTAAAGATCTTTTCTAAAACAGCACAGAAAAGTTTTGGAGAGAGAGGGTCTCCTTGTCTTACTCCTTTTTGTATTTTAAATGGCACTCCTTTCTTTTCTAACTGAATGCACGCCGAGCTGTTTTTGTATACATTCCTAATCAGTCTTATATATTTTTGTTCTATTCCTTGTTCTCCTAATGCCTCCCAGATATTTGAATGTATTAACGAGTCGAATGCCTTACTATAGTCGACAAATGCTAGATAGTATATCAGTTGATATTCCCCATATTTCTCGATAATTTCCTAACTATTGTACCAAAATTCATCAAAATCGGTTTGTCTTTTAGGTGTGAAGATGTAACAAACAAACGAACTCACTTTCGCTTTTATAACTGTAGGGATAGAAAATAACTCATAAAGTACCCAAGCAATATAGATAAAATTAACATGGGATTTCGATTATAAAAATAATTTTTAAAATCGGCAGACAATCGACTGAGAAATTGCGAAACAAAAAAAAAGATCTTTATAAACATAATAACACCACTTAGTGATTACATACAAAGCTTAGCAAACGTATGGTAGTAATTGCCAAACCAATTATCTCACTTATCAACAATGACATACAGTTGTAGTTGTACTAAAGTATGTTTATCTTCCCGCAGTTAATCATGGACCGCATCAGCAAGGGCATCACAGACAAAGTGTCGCGCAGCGGAGAGTTCGCGAGCGCGTTCTTCAAGTGGGCGTACACGTACAAGCAGACGTGGATGCGGCGCGGGTACGACACGCCCGTACTCAACAGGCTGGTGGGTAGCCTAATATATTGCTATATACGATATGTTACAGGTGTAGACATATCGATAGGGTGCTCACAGGTTTTACGGATTGATTTTGATTCCATTTCATTCATTCATACTCAATATGAGGTTAGCTCTGAAAAAAATAAAATGACAATAATAAAAATGAGGAACTAAGATGACGACCATGAACAATAAGTGACTAGTTCCAGATTGTGCATATATTTTTATAATCTGAACATGTAACTACGATTTTGTATTGGAGTTCTGGAGTGGAGTTTCTTGCCTATTCTTCTCTATAAAGATCAACGTTTTGGAATGATATGTATTGTGAATTATTGTGCCTTGTGATTGGGACTGTAGTTTTATCACTTGTTTCTTGACATGCAAGTGTCTGTAATGGTTTAATTAAAATAAGTGTTTTGAGTTTCTGGTGCTTCTACAAAATATTAACCATTTTCAAAAGTAATACTGTGATCATGAAGTTTTGTTTGGGCGAGAGTGTTGAAACTGAAATTGTGGTTTAGTTTTTAAATGTAGTCGTATCTCGTTTCAGATGTTCTCCCGTATCCGCATGTTGTTGGGCGGTAAGGTGCGCATGATGATCAGCGGAGGAGCTCCCCTCTCGCCCGACACACACGCGCAGGTAACACGCTTGTTATTACTTTCACTTTTAACCCCTCGAACGTTCGCGAATATTCACCCAAGATGCCTCACGCGTCGAGGATTTTTCGATTATTCTTTTTTTTTGGCTTGACCTTGAGAAAAACGCAAATTTCGTGGTTATATAGATAATTATATGCAATAAATTATACCTTCTCGGAAAGCCCATTAGTTTTCCTATCGAACGGTGTAAGATTATAAATAAATGAAACTGACCTGACTTCGTAGCGACGAGATAAATTGGCATTTTGCAAATTTTCTTACACATATCCTTTAACTTTCTCACATTACACCAAAACCACACACATATTTTCTCGAAAAAAACAATTGAATACGATAGTCCATACATTTGCGCAAAAACAATATTACTCATATCACATCAAACCACAATAATTACACGACACAATCACTTTTTCCGCAACTCAACAAAAAGCCGCCATTCTTGACGCATTCGCCGCTGTCTGTACTATAGGCAATGTTTACGACTTTGGCGCCATTTTTACCGATTTATTTTCTTTCAACAACTATTATGATAACAATATGCAATTATATCACTTTGTAGTAACTTCATTATGTTAATAGGAAAATAAACTAACAACTTATGTAGATTTCAAAGCATTTCGAGATAAATTTTGCACTAAAACAAGTCGAAACACGACGGCCATGACGGAAAAAAATACGCATCTTCAAAAGTTTCGTCACTTTTTCACTGGCATGTTTATTACTTTTCCAAAAACAAACACTTGCAACGTTATCTACACTTATTTCTCAGGAATTCTATATAAATCTTATAAGATTACTCTCCGTTTTCTAATTGGAAACATGATCTACGTCCGCACGCAACCACACGCAAAAATGGCTCGAAAAGTGACTGATAGCTGAATGACGGATCACTTTATTTTTTTCAATCTTCTTCATTCCATGTATCGATATTGTGAATGGAAAATATTATAATAGAAAGCGAATGAACAATTCTGTTCAATCAAATAAAGAACGGGTTGCAACTTGAAAATATACGTCATAGAAAAAATAGTCTAATCGGTGCAAGTCACTCTCGTACACCCGTGTGTACAATTGCGCGATGGGCACTTAACTCTCTCGTACACCCGTGCGTACGAGAAACGCGCGAGAGGTTAATGCTTCTGGTTATGTTAATTTTGGAAGTTAAAATCTCTTTAATAATATTTCGTATAAGCCATGTAATAACAACTAAGTCGCATTCGTTTAGTATTGCGAACAATATAATATGAGTGACGTATATCCCAGGTGCGTATCTGCCTGTGCTGCGACGTGGTGGCGGGCTACGGGCTGACGGAGACGACGTCGTGCGCCACAGTGCAGGACCCGCACGACCGCTCCACCGGCCGCGTGGGCGCGCCCACCGCCGGCACCGACGTCACGCTGCTCAACTGGGACGAGGGCGGATACCGGATCGACAACAAGCCCTACCCGCAGGTACACACCACGACTAAATATTATACAACACGACCGCTCCACCGGCCGCGTGGGCGCGCCCACCGCCGGCACCGACGTCACGCTGCTCAACTGGGACGAGGGCGGATACCGGATCGACAACAAGCCCTACCCGCAGGTACACACCACGACTAAATATTATACAACACGACCGCTCCACCGGCCGCGTGGGCGCGCCCACCGCCGGCACCGACGTCACGCTGCTCAACTGGGACGAGGGCGGATACCGGATCGACAACAAGCCCTACCCGCAGGTACACACCACGACTAAATATTATACAACACGACCGCTCCACCGGCCGCGTGGGCGCGCCCACCGCCGGCACCGACGTCACGCTGCTCAACTGGGACGAGGGCGGATACCGGATCGACAACAAGCCCTACCCGCAGGTACACACCACGACTAAATATTATACAACACGACCGCTCCACCGGCCGCGTGGGCGCGCCCACCGCCGGCACCGACGTCACGCTGCTCAACTGGGACGAGGGCGGATACCGGATCGACAACAAGCCCTACCCGCAGGTACACACCACGACTAAATATTATACAACACGACCGCTCCACCGGCCGCGTGGGCGCGCCCACCGCCGGCACCGACGTCACGCTGCTCAACTGGGACGAGGGCGGATACCGGATCGACAACAAGCCCTACCCGCAGGTACACACCACGACTAAATATTATACAACACGACCGCTCCACCGGCCGCGTGGGCGCGCCCACCGCCGGCACCGACGTCACGCTGCTCAACTGGGACGAGGGCGGATACCGGATCGACAACAAGCCCTACCCGCAGGTACACACCACGACTAAATATTATACAACACGACCGCTCCACCGGCCGCGTGGGCGCGCCCACCGCCGGCACCGACGTCACGCTGCTCAACTGGGACGAGGGCGGATACCGGATCGACAACAAGCCCTACCCGCAGGTACACACCACGACTAAATATTATACAACACGACCGCTCCACCGGCCGCGTGGGCGCGCCCACCGCCGGCACCGACGTCACGCTGCTCAACTGGGACGAGGGCGGATACCGGATCGACAACAAGCCCTACCCGCAGGTACACACCACGACTAAATATTATACAACACGACCGCTCCACCGGCCGCGTGGGCGCGCCCACCGCCGGCACCGACGTCACGCTGCTCAACTGGGACGAGGGCGGATACCGGATCGACAACAAGCCCTACCCGCAGGTACACACCACGACTAAATATTATACAACACGACCGCTCCACCGGCCGCGTGGGCGCGCCCACCGCCGGCACCGACGTCACGCTGCTCAACTGGGACGAGGGCGGATACCGGATCGACAACAAGCCCTACCCGCAGGTACACACCACGACTAAATATTATACAACACGACCGCTCCACCGGCCGCGTGGGCGCGCCCACCGCCGGCACCGACGTCACGCTGCTCAACTGGGACGAGGGCGGATACCGGATCGACAACAAGCCCTACCCGCAGGTACACACCACGACTAAATATTATACAACACGACCGCTCCACCGGCCGCGTGGGCGCGCCCACCGCCGGCACCGACGTCACGCTGCTCAACTGGGACGAGGGCGGATACCGGATCGACAACAAGCCCTACCCGCAGGTACACACCACGACTAAATATTATACAACACGACCGCTCCACCGGCCGCGTGGGCGCGCCCACCGCCGGCACCGACGTCACGCTGCTCAACTGGGACGAGGGCGGATACCGGATCGACAACAAGCCCTACCCGCAGGTACACACCACGACTAAATATTATACAACACGACCGCTCCACCGGCCGCGTGGGCGCGCCCACCGCCGGCACCGACGTCACGCTGCTCAACTGGGACGAGGGCGGATACCGGATCGACAACAAGCCCTACCCGCAGGTACACACCACGACTAAATATTATACAACACGACCGCTCCACCGGCCGCGTGGGCGCGCCCACCGCCGGCACCGACGTCACGCTGCTCAACTGGGACGAGGGCGGATACCGGATCGACAACAAGCCCTACCCGCAGGTACACACCACGACTAAATATTATACAACACGACCGCTCCACCGGCCGCGTGGGCGCGCCCACCGCCGGCACCGACGTCACGCTGCTCAACTGGGACGAGGGCGGATACCGGATCGACAACAAGCCCTACCCGCAGGTACACACCACGACTAAATATTATACAACACGACCGCTCCACCGGCCGCGTGGGCGCGCCCACCGCCGGCACCGACGTCACGCTGCTCAACTGGGACGAGGGCGGATACCGGATCGACAACAAGCCCTACCCGCAGGTACACACCACGACTAAATATTATACAACACGACCGCTCCACCGGCCGCGTGGGCGCGCCCACCGCCGGCACCGACGTCACGCTGCTCAACTGGGACGAGGGCGGATACCGGATCGACAACAAGCCCTACCCGCAGGTACACACCACGACTAAATATTATACAACACGACCGCTCCACCGGCCGCGTGGGCGCGCCCACCATAAATCTCTGAGATTATCTCGTACGAAGTAAGACGCATCGTTTGATATTAGACATTTGCTGTCACAAATATATGGTGACTGATAATAAAAATAACATCTAAGTTTACAATACACATAATGTTGAGCTAAATTAGCATTCTAGCTAACTCTTCTAAATACTCAGTTTATTTGAGTGTTTCAGTACTTATCTTAATTTCAAATTTCAGGGTGAAATAGTGATTGGCGGCGACTGCGTGGCGGAGGGCTACTACAAGAACCCGGAGAAGTCCAAGGAAGAGTTCATTGACGCCGAGGGAAGGCGCTGGTTCAAGTCCGGAGACATCGGAGAGCTGCACCACGATGGATGCATAAAAATTATCGGTTAGTACTGTTACTATAAGCTTGTATCACTGCTGGACCTATGGCCTGAAGTGAATTCTATGTCTTTCAACCCAGGGCTAATGTAAAAGAAAGAAAACCTTTTTAAATAACATAAAAAACCTAAATCTTAACAAAATGTGGACCATTAATCAATCGTTGGTTTATTGGTTAGACATTTTTTTAAAGGTCAGAGCTAATATTTTTTATTCTAAATAAAATAAGATTAAAACAGACAAGCCAACCAGGTGCGAGATTGCCTCCACCGAGACCTTTAACTCGTAGTTCCAATAAACGAAAAAAATGCTAACTCCGATTTAATTGTCAATCCACCTGCTGTCATTGTTTTTTTATGACAACCAGATCGTTCGTTCGAATAAAACAACAATCTTACTACCCCCACAGATCGCAAGAAAGACCTCGTGAAGCTGCAAGCCGGCGAATACGTGTCCCTCGGTAAAGTGGAAGCTGAACTGAAGACCTGCCCCATCGTGGAGAACATCTGCGTGTACGGAGACAGTTCCAAGTGCTACACCGTGTGTCTGCTGGTGCCCAACCCACAGCACCTGGCCGAGCTGGCCGCCAGGATCGGGCTGCCAGAGATGGACTTCGAGCAGTTGTGCCAGAATGCCAGCGTGGAGAAGGCTGTCGTCAAAGAGTTGGCTGATCATGCTAGGAAATGTGAGTTTGATTATGATGTTTTATGACTGAAGATATTGACAAACTCATTGACGCGGAGTTCATGTCCGTATAGTCTTTTAAAGGAAGTTAGTAGTTAAACATTGAAAATCTTGTTTGTAAGTGAGGTTTTGATGACGCAGCATAGGTTAGTAACTTTATAAGCTTTTAGATGACTGAGTATTATGTTATTTCAGGTGGTCTGGAGAAGTTCGAGGTCCCCGCCGCCGTGAAGCTGGTGACAGAGGTGTGGTCTCCCGACATGGGGCTGGTGACGGCTGCCTTCAAGATCAAACGGAAAGACATCCAGGAACGATACAAGGAAGATATCAAGCGCATGTACGCGTCGTGAGGCAGCCGTGCAACTGTCGCTGTGTTCTGTACAACTGTCGCTGTGTTCTGTACAACTGTCGCTGTGTCTGTACAAGTGTCCCTCACACGAGCGTGCGAGCGCCGGCTCTAAGTTCTACGTTAGTTTCCTTAAGTTGTGTACATATTTGTGTCTTACGTCTAAATATCGTAGTGTGTATTATCGTTATACTAAATTTTCGCTTGTGCGAGTGCGGACGGATGATCGTAATGTTTATGTATAAAAAGTAAGTACACCGTTTGACTGGTCGAAAGCTTCTGATGAGATTCTTTGTGTAAATTTAAAATTATGTAGATCTGATGTGGAGAGTGCGCTGTGCGTGATCGAAAGTAAATGTTACGTCACTACTGTAGTCTTCGGATATCGTGTAGATATGGCCTAGCGTCTCATGTGTAGATAACTATTGTCCCTACCATGAAACCAATAGATTTGTTCGTACGCGTTTTAAAAGACAGTCGACGTTTCGTGGTCGGGACGAAACATCGCTAGACTAAGATAATTGTATTAGTACTTAGGGGGATCGGGGATAGTGTTTGCAATGTAATAATAATAATTTTGCAATAAATACATTTTTGTTCATCTGTTTATTTGTATTATAATTATGATGACTCATTTAAGAAATGAGTGTTCAAGGCGAGCTCATTGTGTTGCATAATGTTTAGCAAAATGATATGTTTTAATGTATTGATGTAGTAAGGTTATGTTGACACATGATGCATTCGTACAAGCATAATAAAACATTCATGATTATTTCTAGTTAACTCTAAGAAGACTTATTAATTACTCTATGAATATCATGTCACTATTTTATCATTGTACAACTACATAATACATAAGTTTTACGTAGTGAACCAAATGTGTGCGTGTCAACATAATTTGGTCGGATTATAAATTTGTTGATTAGTTTTTATTGTTTTGTAAATCATGGCTAATGTTATCATGTGTAGTGTGTAACGAGTGGCTCCATGAGGTAGAGGCTAGTCAATGTTACTGAACAATGTTGCAGCATTTTATCCTTCTGGCCGCATTTCGCTGAGCATTTACATTCATATCCATTCTAATATAATACAATTTTTAATAAATTTTAATATAATCAATGTTACCTGAACAAACGTAAAATTCCATTGATGTATTTAATGTATCGTTGTTTTCGATATAATCATATTGTAATAAAGTGAAACAATCGTTCGTCTAACATCAGTGTAATGTTGGTAGGAAGTTTGCTCAGTTTACGTGACTGTAACTTTGTGTTTGAAATTCATGAAAACCAATTTTGTATTATTTATTGAATAAATGTTAATAAAATCATAATTGGCTGTTATTTTTTCGTGCTTACATCCCTGGGTATTGAAAGAAGCGTACTGCATACAGACAGTCTTGACCGTAATTTATACAACGCGCTGCAAACACGAGTGGGCTGGTATACAATCCTTTCAAAACTATTAAGTACATGGTACGGATGAGGATACGAGGTGCGTATTTTGCGTGCGGTACTTTACCTCCGACAAAATTAACCCAACAGCAACATGATTGATACGATTGTATTGATCAATTTATAACATTATCAGTGTAAGCAAAAGCAGAACAAACATTAAAACGACAAGGATCACAAATCGTTGACTGATATAACTTATTTGGTTAAAAATATTCGGCTCTGTACTGTTTTCACTGAAATGTGTGAAACAGTATGTCCGAAACAGATGTACAAATTCAACTCGTGTTCCGTTCACGAGTTGAATTTGTACATCTGTCCTACCTACTGATCGTCTGAACTTCAGTGGAAACAAGCTTTGAATATGTGTCTGCCTGGCAAACGCCTTCCCCATGTACTGTTTTGTAGCGCCACCTCAAGTCAGCTTCCGTGATGCGCTGCCAGGTTATCTCGCTACAGGAAGAGTCCCGCCCACAACAGCATGGGGACACTTGCCCAGCGGTCACCGTGGGTTGCGTGACGCCCGACCCCATTAGAGCCTGGCAGGGTTTGTTCCTCGTCAGTCACTATTTGGAGCGCAGTGTAATGTTCCTAATGTTGTCTCTATTTACCTATTATACCCAGAGTGGTGTGCTTTATAGGTTTTAGGCGAACCTCTGGATTGAAGATTTTCGGTTGTAGAGAACCTGGCCCAAATTTCGGCTTGTTCTGGTGGCTGATGTTTGTCCAGTTTTCCGTCTATACGAGTCTAAATACCCTGTAAAAGTGCGATGTTGAACATTTCGGAGAGTACCCGATACAGCTTTGCATCGCATTTTTGTGCTGGTGGATTATGTTGTAGTAACACTTTGTGTTTTGACCTTTTTTCCATTGTAGAATGGGCGTTTATTGGATCTATTTTGTAAGGTGAAGCAACTAGGTGGTGTAAAAAATGTAACCATTATCAAGATACCATATTTTGAGTAAACAAGAACAACCAATAAATTCATTGCCCCAAAACTTTGACCTAAAAACATTGTGAATTTTTTTACCTAATTTTGACCCAACCCCTTTTAATGTAATGATGTTTTTTTTTATTATCATTTTATTCCTATATCGAGCAATCAGTCATTTGACTATGCGCAGATGTGTTGTTACAGATTGAGTGGTATGCCGAGTCAATTCCCCACTGGGATTGACTCTTTGTAATTGGTGGCTCATTGTAGGCAGTCCAGGTTCAGGATTTTACGTCTTTTCAGGCGATACAGGGTGTCAGGAATAGTAAGCTGCACTGCTAGTGGATTCGAATGGTGTTGAAGAAGTCTTTTGTATGCTTTTGCATAGGCTCTTATTTCGTCATTTACTGTAGTCAACTCAGGGTGGTGATGAATTTCTGAGTTCTTTATGAACCAGGGACTAATTGCTATTTGTTTTATTATCGAGTTAGCAATGATAATGTGAAATCTTTTTAATATATTTATAATAATGATTTGTAACCTAATAACAATCATTTTATTTTATTTGCAATAATTATAATGTAGTGTGTTATTATTTGTAGCTCTTAGTATGAGAACAATTTCTTGTAAAAATGAAATATTTATTTGTTTATTGCAGTTGTATACTTTATTTATACTTCTGTAAATAACATAATATTCTCATAACATAAGTTTTAAATAGTTAAGTTTAGGAAGTAGTTACTTAAAACCATCAGAAAATATGAAATATTCGGAAAACTACGGAGTATTTGTTTATTTCTAAATTGAGTAAATAACAGACAAAACATTTTTATCCTTAAAATATTGACTACAGAATTCAGATGTCAGTCGCTTTGTATGTCAATACTGATCATAAGCCCATTTTCACTAGCATTAAGCAACACTTAAATGAATGCCTAAATATTACTGCACAACATCTGAGTGCAACTTGGTCTACATGACAAGTAATTGCGCCATGTCATTTACCAGAAAAGTATCTATGTGTTAATTCAGGTAAATATAGACATCTGTTTGCCATATTTGATCCAAAGCTATAACATCCATTAATCTTCACAATCTTTCACATTTAGAACAAAAACAAAGAAATAAGAACAAGAAACATGAGGCTATGACAGTAAGATTTAGAAGCAGCCTGTAGTGTCAGTGAAAATGGGCAATAACAATATAGTAGGTAGCATCTTTATTGCATACCATACTCCTAATGACTATAGTTTTCAAAGTCACAGTACAACACAGAGCGTTGATGTAGTTGCTAACAAAATTTCTAAACAAAAAGCTAAATCGTTGATGGTTTTTCATGGTACAAACTTCAATTATGATGTCTCTTCCACGAGACGATTACTGAAGAGTTGAGTAAAGAATTTCTTGCAAAAATGAAATAATATTCACAATGAGCATGTTACACAATGAAGATACTGGTAAGATTGGAAGCCACTCCTAACATAAGATGACACTGGACAGAAGATTACAGTCACAAAGAAATAAAAGAAATTGTATCCCCTAAAGTAAATCTAGTTTAGCTAAAGTTGTCACAGTTAAGTCTACGCGGTGCTCATCTTGCAGAGGTGTCGCAGCTGCATGATCTTGATGTCATCTGTGCCGAACTTGACGACACCTTCTTGGTTCTCTATCGAGATCAACTGACCGACGGCCTCGCGGTCTTCGCCGGCGATTACCTGAAAATTTTAAGATATTTATTTTAATCAAAATCCGTCATAAATCCAGTCGTGAACATCGTGGGTATCGACCCAAAGCTATAATGAAGAAAAAATTTGCACTAATGCTCGTACATAGTGTAATCTATTTCCCCATAACAGCTCTTAAAATAGTGGAGCGAAAGGAGGGTACAAACCAAAAGTAGAATACTTACACCAAAAGTGGCTTGTCTTAAACTCAAAAAATAAAAGACATGCACATCAGGTAGTCAGTGGCCTGAAAATCTGCCAGCCAGTCTTACTAAAGGAAGTCTGTGGAGGTCAGACCCGGCCTGGCTGAGACAGCGACATACCTTGACGCGGTCCCCGGACTGCGGCACGACGGGCTCCAGCAGGTCGGCCAGCACGTTGACGACGCGGTCCTCCAGCGGCAAGTACAGCGCGCACATGCCGGCCGACAGCCCGCGCACCACGCCCGTCTGCCCGGCCAGCGCGTCGTCGTCGTGCGAAACACGGACGCGGACCTGGAAACATCATTTATGGAATAGTTTAACTTTACCTTAAGGTACGAAGGGGGAATGACTGTTTAGTTATTTTTATCTGTGCATTCCCGTTTGAGGTTTATCTATACTAATATTATAAAGCTGAAGAGTTTGTTTGTTTGTTTGAACGCGCTAATCACAGGGACTACTGGTTGGAATTGGAAAATTCTTTTAGTGTTGGATAGTCCATTTCTTGAGGAAGGCTATAGCTATATAACATCACGCTACGACCAATAGGTGCTGAGCAGCGTGGGTGAAACCGCGTGGAACAGCTAGTTTATAATATATTGTCCTAAGAAAAGACTGGACGTCATATTTTTTTACTTTACACTTTTTTGTTACGTTTGTTACTTATTCCGTAAAGGATCTAATTCTTCAAAATTATTTATGTAAATTTGTCACTTTACGTTTTACAAACCTACTTAGTCATACGCGTCACGTATTTCTTAAAGTATTTTTTTTATATGGCCATGAATCATGATATAACAGACATTTTTGAATCCTCATGCATGATGAACCCTTTTATTAAATACCCATGTAACCGTATAAGACTTATTATTTTTATATTTTTTACTTTAAACTTTAGCATACCACAGTTTTTTAACGTCACCTATCTAAGAACACTTTTATTATCAAGACGAATCTAATAAACGATATTATAATTACATATATTCGTTCAGCGGTTTGGATACATACAAGATACACGCGATATATCCCTTACTCAGGGTAAAAAACAGATACAAAATATTATTGTCTGATGATGAGATTAGAGATATCAACTAAAATACTGAAATAGAGATTTCATCGTGCTTTCCGTGAATATTCTAAAATAAAAAGATAATTGTTATTCACCTCAACTTCCGTAGTATGCCAGTCAGGCGCCGCTGCATCCGTAGCGGCGTACGGCGAGCGCGGCGAGTACCCGCCCGGGGACGGCGTGGCCGGGTAGCCCGCCGTGTAGCCCGCCGGGGACGGCGACGGCCGGTACGGCGAGTACGTGTGGTCCGAGCCGTACATCGTGCCCGGCGTCTGCGGCGTGAACGGACCCGCCGCGTACGCGTCGTTGCCGTCATCCAGAGCCCCGTACTCAAAGTCTGGAGCCCGGGCCGGCGTGTTCGCAGCGGTCGGGTCCCACGCACCGTGCGCGGGAGTACGTCCACCTTCGTGCGACGGTGTTGCCGAACCGTAGTGCGGAGTTCTCCCGCCCACGTCGTATATCGGCGTGGCGGAGCCGTGCATGGGCGTCTTGATGCCGGTGTCGCGGTACGTGGGCGTCTGCGCGCCCAGCGTGGGCGTCCGTCCCGGCGTGCGCGTGTAGAACGAGCTGGCGCCGTCGCGCGCGGTGTTGCCGGCGCCTGCGATGTGCGAGCGGTCCACGGAGATCGTCTGACAGGCGGAGTGAAGCTCCACGCGAGCTGTGCTACCTGTCGCGTCTTTCACGATACCTACGTTACCCTTGTATGGGCCGCCTGTGATCTTGATAGTCTGTCCTATGAGCTCCCTGTCTCTCGTGACTCCACCTCCTCTCCCGCCGCGGTCCCCGCGACCCCGCGGCGTCATGCCGCCTCGTCCCGACGGATGCATCGGCGACTGTATCCTCGGTGACATGAACCCGAGCGATAGACCAGCTGACGCGTTATTATTCTTATTACCACCCGCCAACTGCAAGTGCCGCGTCTTACACACGAATATACCACCGTTATCGAGATACATGCGGGACTGTAAGAACGCGAAGTTTCTGTATAAATGCTTAATCTCGCCGTTACGTCCAGCGTGAGGACCGTCGATTACTTTAACAATATCACGCTTCTGAATCGTATTTTGTTCAGAATCGAGGGCCATAGTAAATCTATTTTCACGTCTTTTCTGTAAAGCTTGTGGTTTGCATTCAATAACTTTACCCTGCATGCCTAGAACATGGAAGTTCTCCTTCTCAAGTCGGACAATGACGCCAACAGTTTGTGGGTCAAGTTGGACCATGTCGCCCCATTGGAACTGACCGAGGGAGTCGACACCAGTGGCCATGTCGGAGCACAGCTGTAGGTCGCGTGGCAGTACTTCCAGCTCGTGCATCGTGAGGTCAGACACGAGTACGACTCTGTGTGGCTCTACGCGTACTATCAGACCTGTGTCACCTTCGTACCGGCCTGCTAACACCTTCACATGGTCTCCCTGTTTGAAGTACTTCCGTAACTCGTTAGGCTTGAACACTAGAGGATCTTTCAAGGCGTCGTGCTTTGGCATGACAGTTATCATTGATCCATCTATGGCTATAATCCTAGCTTGCAAGTTGGCCAAGTCACCAGAACACACTTCTACATTGTCACCCATTGAGAACGAATGTAAGCTAGTTGGGTCGTCTTTGGCAGGTGCTGCTAATTCTATATCTATTCCTTCAGGCTGCTCTTCAAACCTTTCTAATTCAGTCAGAGTGGGCTTCACACCCTCAGCCAATATGGCCGACATTGTGAAGTTTTTATATAAAAATCCCTTTCGGGAATATCTGTTGCCCTCAAATATTAAGAAATCACCATCTGACGTGACTTCACCTCCAATAGCTCGGATGGCTTCAGGGTCGAAGGGTTTCGCAGCCGGGCGCCTCTTCTTTTTCCTTTTTGCTGCCTCACTTTCACTCTGTACAGTTCTAAGAGCTCCTCTGAGCCTTGTATAATCTATTCTAGGTAACAATTTCAAATGCACTTGATTCTGAGCCAGATCTACATAGTCCACTTGAGCAATGTCATCTTTGTATAACCCTCTCTTTAGCCTGACCCATTGCTTTGGTTTTAAACCAGACTGTTCCTTAACTACTCTCAACACATCTGTCATTTCCTTAATCGGGACCATGTCCTGCTTCCAAATACCCATCCTCAAAGTACCAACATTATTTATGATATTTTTTACATGTGTTTGTTTGTATGCCTCAATGTAGATGTATCCTTTCACACCTTCTGGGGCCACAACTGACTTGATCTGGAATGGTTCTTCAGAAAACTGGTAGGCAATGAACTTCCTCATGAGGAGTAGGACCGTGGCTTTCTCTTCACCTATCCTACACTTCACCATCCATAGATTAGGATCCTTAATGCCTGGCAGGAGGGTCTGTTGTGTGATTTCATCTGACATTTCCTCGCCACCTTCACCAAAGTGTCTGAGTGCTGCGGACTCATCAGCATACTTGTTTCTAAGATATTCTTCAATCTCCTCCTCTTTCTGTGAGTCCCACAGGTTGGTACCTCGCCGCCTACCCTCGATTTCTCGAGCCGTAGGCCCAATTTCATCCACTTCATTGCCCACAATGCCCATCTCTTGTGCTCCCTCTTCCCATTCATCATCTTCATCAACCTCATCATCCACCTAAAGGAAGAATAATAGTTTTAATAATAAGGACCATTTAATGTTTTAAGAAACATGAAGCATTGGCATTTTAAATGTAAAAAAAATCCAATGAATACAAATTGACAAAAAAAAATGTGTGTGTCAGCTCCGACGCACGACTGGAGTTTACTCCTTAAGTACGAGTATCTAACCATACGCAAAAAGAGTTTATTCAACCGAAGAAAGATTAATATCATGTGAAAGGGTAAATTCACAAATTAATGAAAAAATATAAATACATCGACACTGATAGAAACAAACAAGCCCAATAACATATAGTATATAGGTATAGTCGCCTATACAGCATACCATATTATGTACGTCTTAATACACTCACAGCCAAATTAGAAAGTTGCGCACTAAAGGTTCGCGCGCACCAAAAACGTGACACATTTTCGTTACTTTAGTAGGTTTTACCCCTCGGATTTTTCTCATTCCGGGCGCCTTATATATGAAAGTCGATTCTTGAGGAGTAAACTCCAAAAAACAAAAATTCTTTAAAATCAAAATATTTTGTTTCACATTGGCTTATCTAGGCACTTATAAAACGTGGGAATAATAGGTGCCCACTTCAGGGTATGTATGTTCTACAAATAAAATATTTGCATTTGCATCCTTACCTCAGCTTCGTCAATAATGAATCCTCCATAACGACTGTCCTTCTTACGTTTCTTCCTCAGTCTTTCTTCTTCCTCATCTTCTTCATATTCCTCAGAATCCACTAGATCCTCACCCTCAGGTTCTTGTTCATCCTGCAAGAGATATTAATTCGAAATCAATGAGTTGGTTTGACATAGCATAGATTTATGTTTGATTGTAATTTTGCTGTCATATGTTAACTTAACTGGCTTGTATGTCTGTTTGTAATGGCTTGTAGTGGAACCTATGAAGAGGACGGTGCTGACCGAAAAATATTTTCATGTGTCATTTTAGAAAGTTATCATTCAATGTTTTTAGCCATCCTCAGGGACAGCATATAGATTCAACCATTTTAATTTGGTTAAAGTTAGTTCAAAATGGCCTGGGCCTGCATTGTGGATGCTCACTGAGAAGAGAACCCTGTCCCACCTGTGTAGTGGATATATTATAGGCTGATCCACTGTCTACTCTACTGTCCAATAACACTGATAGTAATAGTCCCAACAAGCAGCAATCAATTCCATTTGAAAACTCTTGCACATACTATGTTCTAGAATAAACATACCTCAACTTCCTCATCCCCAGAAGCCTCTTTAGCCTCATCATCTCTGTTGCGACTGGCAGGGGAGGCAGACCCAGCTGAACGACTTCTAGAAAATATAAATTCATTATTAGACAAAAACTTATCAAAAATCTTCTACTAAATAGTCTCCAGGGTTGGAAGACTATGACCAATGATTATTATAGATACCCAATGCTGCAACATTAATTAAAAGCTATGGTGTAGGCAAATATTGAATGTTTTAGGGTTGAAGTTTTTGAGCCCACATGTCAACTGAGAGAACTGTGTACAAATAAGATTAGGTGTGTGTTTGGATAACAGAATTTTATAATTGGTGCATATATATGAAGCCGTTTGATTCTCCCTAATCTGACGAATGTAGATCATACATATTGATCAGCGAAAGCATGGGTGTAACAGAATTGTTCTGATAATATTTTTACTAAATCATTTTTTTGGTTATGTATCTATTGAAAATCGACGTAAAACCTTGTGGATTGCACAACAACACAACTTCGAATTATGCTTATAGTGTTATTCAAGCAATAAATCTCGTTTTAACTGTTATCAAACTGTTAAGTGCAGTTTGCAAACACAGACAATGTCGTTCAGTTATTAGTTTGCACAATATTACCAACCTGGAACGAGACCGCGAGCGTGATTTAGACCTAGACCGTGATTTGGACCTAGAACGAGACCTGGAGGGAGTACGCGATATGCTGCGGCTGCCGGATCTCGACCGGGAGCCCGAACGGGACCTTACTGAACGGGCGCTCGCAGCGCTTCTCCGCGAACGACGGGATGCTACGCTACCCGCCTCAGATCCACTGCCTGAGTAATTGCTGGCTTCCGAATCCGACATTATCACTTTTCAAGGGCCTTAATCAATTATTTTGACCCATTAAAATTATTTTAGCGAATACCAAGCGAAAACACACCATAGGTACGTAGCAAAACGTCACAGACGATTAGTGTTGCCATATGCCGTGAATTGCCGTGCGCGGCCGTCATCTCTAGGGATACCCCAATAATCTACTCTATGACAGGCTATTTAGTTTATATCTATGACTAAAAGACAGTTAAAAAAATTACTAGAGGTGTTCACTGAAATCAACAATCTACTAATTAATAGAAATTTGTATTAGGAACCCAGCGTAAAGGTATATTCTAAAGAAACTTTTAAAATTTTTAGATCATTTATTTATGAACCACATACGAAAGCAATTTTTAATTTTAACCTAAAATCTTGTCTGAAACAATAATGCATAGTCTATGATTTGACTGGTTTTCTAAAAAAATTAGTTTGTCTATTGATTCGTCGTTTGCCCCACCGACAAGTGAGACTTTTCAGTAAATTAATCGTTAATAAGGTAATTTACTGAGTGAAAATCCTACCAAAAATATTTAAAAAGAAATAGGACACTACGATATAAATAGTTTTCACTAAATTATGATTATTTGGAGGCTCTAAGAGGTCGACTAGTGCGAAGCTCTTTTGGTGCCTCTTTGGTTTTCGATCAGATTTTCGCACGTCCTACAATAAACAATCATAGGTGTTGTAGTGGTGCTGCATCGTGAATCGATCGGTGTGGTGTTGTGTTATTGCGTGAGTGCAGTGTATGTGGTGCAGTGCAGTGGTCCGAGTGCTGGTCGCGATGTATCAGTGAGGGACTGCGGTGACCAAGCGGAGCCTTAGCTGGGGGTGTCATGCTGGAGACGCGGTCGGCGCGCGCCGCAGACTCGGTGTGGGCGAACAAGCCGCTGCCGGCGCCGCACGCCATGGCCAACACGAGGCACGGAAAAAACGCACAGGTATACCTTCACTTTACACCCACTGCCGCACGAACGAAGTCATCAGCTTGCTTAACTATCTTAATTTGGCACATCCTGTTGGGTGTTCTAGAAAAAAATAATTATGCAGGGTCAGCTTTTAAATGTGCTCTCAGGGACAGTTCTTCTAACTAGTTTTATATAAAACTGCAGCAAGGTTGCTAAGTTAACAAACTGATATAATTTAGTAAGATTCTGATTGGCCCTGAGCACCGCTAATTAGGCAGCTGTTGTTTAATATTATTTTTTTGTGGAATTTGACAAGCTAAACTACATTTGTGTACAGTTTTTTGTGTGCTATACATTATGCATTCTCCTAACACTTTCACCTTTTTATTAAATCCATGTTTAGATAATCATCAGTGTGAATACACTTTGGATTCTTCTTGCATCTGATTACAGAAAAGAGAAAGATTGGTGAAATGTTAATGCAAGACAATTTGAATACAGAAATAATATCACATAAACAATAAATGGTGCTGGAGTTATCTTTCTCACTGTTATAACATAAATGAGTAAATATTATGAGTGCAGCGATGTAATGGAAGAACTATGACTGGCTTCTTCCGCAGAATCTTGAAATTATCTCATGACTAAAGGTTCCTTAAAAAACCTTGTGTGTATACCTTTAGGTATACTTACTAAACACACAATTTACATAA
This sequence comes from Ochropleura leucogaster, assembly GCA_958449745.1. NCBI lineage: Eukaryota > Metazoa > Arthropoda > Insecta > Lepidoptera > Noctuidae > Ochropleura > Ochropleura leucogaster. Next base: position 18,908,069 of record OY288208.1, read on the forward strand.
TTAAATCAGCAACAATTTACATTCTTAATGAGTAAAAGTTGCTATCTTAAACTTGCATTGATAGATTGGAGAAGTTGTCCCTTTCCTTCCTTCTTTCTCTCTCATATCTCAATCTATTTTTTTTTAATAAATAAACTATTTTATGAACCTGTTCAGAGGTTATTAAAACCATTCTGGAATAAAATACATTGTTCATCAATGGGATTAAATGATTGAACACCATTTATCACCATTTGACTTTTCATATTTAATTTTATTCTTTAACACAAGCTAGTAATCCAGTAGATAAGAATGTACTTTAGCATCTTTTTGTCTTTTCCTGACGATGTTGTGGTCGGCTTCCAGTCTTATCAGATGCAGTGGAGAACTGACTCTTTGAACTCTACAACTGAGTTAGTACTGGATTATTATCCAAATTATTATATTTATTATATTTAATACCCCTCTGTAAGACTGGTTATCAGACTTTCAGACCACCTGTAACAACTGTCAAAGACCTACAAATGACAGCCAAAATCAATTCAGAAAAGAAATTGCTAATCTATAGTTTCATACCCAGCATAGTATCAACCTAATTGCATATTGCTGGCAGAGTTTTTCAACAAAAAAAGTCCCATACTTCAAACAATCAGTTTGTAAACCATTACGAAATGAGTAATGAGTTGTTTATTGCTTTAATTAAATTGTAATGTTAGTCAGAGTGTGGCCTTCCCCTGCCCCAATTTATCTATTTTTGACTATAAACTAAATTATTACTTTAAATTTGTGATATTCTAGCATCCTATTGTAATTTACAACAACATATATTGTAGTAAAAAAATATACTCCATAAAATATTTAGTAATCATCATGATCTTAGGATTAGTGCTGGAAGTCAACTTATTTAAGTCTCAATTTAATAGAATGAGACATTGTTGTATTTACTCTGGATTTAGCTTATCAACTTTCATACAATGCTACATAATATAATACATTCAATTAGTTAATTAAATTATGATAACTAAATCAGGAAGTGAATGCATTTAATCTGTAGGGAATCAAACATAAATGCCTAAATAAACATTTAAACAAAACCACATTTAATTAATGATATTGAATGGTTTTTAGTTCCCCTACTATCAGTTATCCTGTTTCAAATATAAATATTGAATGAGTGAACACCTGCATGATATATTGAATGACAGATAATAATTCAACAATTCTAAATGTTTTTTTTCTCTACCTTATGTAATGATAACAAAGGATAGTATTTGTTTAAAAGTTTTCTTTTAGCAATTTTATAACCTTTGTTTTTATATAACCTAATTCTATTTTATATATTGGTTTGACCAGCTGACATGCCAAATAACACACAATTAAAACTAAAATTACAATGAAAATTCACATAATACATAAATACATCAAAACTTGAGTTAGACTGAAAACATATTGCCAAATTAATTATGGTTGATTATAATCAATATTAAAACTGCATACATAATTAAATAATTTATTTGAGATAACAAAACATACAAAACCAAGCTTCTGCACAGTTATAAGAAACATTCACAATGCAATAATGTTAAAAATTCACTACTTATAATAAAACCGAAAAACAGGAAAATGATTCCTTTAATTAAACAATAGCATATTCTGTAGGTATTTTACTGTGTGTTAATTCTAGAGTTATCTTGAATAAAGACTTATTCATCATTTGAAGCAGGTCCTTACATATGCTGGACAGTGGTTTGCTATTAATTTGTTATTTAACTCTTCTATTTATTATTTTTACTTTATTAATTACATGTTTCTTGAGACAACACACTACTTAGAATGAATTAAAAATTATAAGGATGTAACTCTGTGTATTTTCAGTTACATTAATAAAACCCAGCTGCATGCAAAATGTCTGGTTACTGTATCAATCTCAAGCATGTAATGGGCCAACAGTACCAGTGAGATATTTTACTAATACTGATTCATTGCTCACATCACGTCGCCATCACACAAACCATGAGTAGGCTGTTCTTACTTCATAGGAGACTGATACACAAAGTTGAGAGTCCTCTTAATGTCTTCTCTCGAAACCTAATCGTCTAAATCCTCCATGTCGGTGACTGACGTCAATGTTTGCTACATTCCACAATAACTATGAGATAATTAGCTGTGGGCTGTTTCACATATACGCCCACATCATTTAATCGGCAGTATATATATTAACAGATGGGACTTTTCCCTCATTAACACCTAGCGAGCGGCGTGGTGTCATCGACGAATTGTCTAGCAGTAGCATTATTCATGCGCACTCACCGACACTGCGACACAAAATTTTCAAAATGCTCTGACTTGGGATTGTATGGAAAACCGAAAAAATAAATGCAGTTTATGTTGGAAAGTAGAGACAACTGAATTACTTAGGGCTATTATACCTTCGGCCGTGTATACACTTCCTACTTTTTTCATTCTCGGTCAGGTCGGCACCTTGATGTCGTACAAAGATCAAACCGCCTTTCAGTCACAAATATCGCTATTAGTCACCGATCTTTCAATGCATATATCCGAATATAAAATCGGCCGAGTGCATTTCATCAAACAAACTATACAATAACAATATTTTGAAAGCTATTTAATGGAAATCTACACTCAACCGCAAACCTAAACTTGTTCATCATAGTATGTTAATGAAAAACAAGGTTGGTGGTTTTATATGTACGTATTTCTAACCTAATTTACTCAGCTTTATCCTCCTCTTACATTAGAAATTAGAGGAACCAATTTTTTACGGCTTTAGAAGCAAAATAACTAATTTGACATAACTTTGGTCTACCAGTTCATAGAAGACACCTACTCTCCGAATGTCAGGTGTGTGGTGCCAACAGTCCCGAAATAAAATGGCTGTGCCATACGGGTAGACAGACAAAGCTAATCTATAAGGGTTCCGTTTTAGCCATTTGGCTGCGGAACTCTAATAAAAACGGGCTTAGCAAAACAAGAGCAGTATTGTATTGGTTATTGATTTCATTTACGCAACAAAAGAGGTGGCCTATTCACTTGTTTATAATACTCTAGACGCTTTCCACGACACGCACGATAATATTAATAACCTTTTTTTGCGTGGAACCGTAGTAATACGGACAAAAAACTTACTGCTTGTCCCAAAGAGTTAGACGAAAAATATATAAAGATTGTTATAAAAGTACTCCTTCTTTTGCTCCGTCCACCTTCATTGATCTGGCCGAAGTAGCGCGCTTGTGGCGAGTACCATGTACTAACTGTATTAAAGTAAACTACTAATGAGTTCGGTGTATGTCCTTCGAGGGCGTCCCAGCCTGGCGTTTCCCTTCACCTTGCCTTGTAAATACTAAAAATACAGATGAATATTCATTAATGAAATTCCTTGTTCCTCTTTCCAGGATGACGTCTGCTACGTTGTTGCGAAGTACGACTACGCGGCACAGGGTGCGCAGGAGTTGGACCTGCGCAAGAACGAGCGGTACCTGTTGCTCGACGACTCGAAACATTGGTGGCGGGTGCAAAACGCTCGCAGCCAGTCTGGATACGTGCCCAGCAACTATGTTAAGAAGGAGAAGCCTTCGTTGTTTGACAGGTGAGGTCTACCAGAATAAGCTAATGCACTTAAAGACATTGGCTTCTTCTCTGTAAGAGGTGGCCTTAATCTACCATTGACCATCCAACTGAGAATATGTTAAGGACTTGGTATTTTAGTTTATGAACGCCTATTACAACTGCTGTTCATCATACTATGCTGTGGTTCTATTTAGTAACTACACTAATGTAAACTAAAGCTATATTAAATTATATTGAAATCAGACCAGAAATTGAATACTGATGATGCATCCACTTCCTGGTTACTCATACATCAAACGAGTTAATTATACACTTACTTAATTAATAGTGATGTGACCCGGGCGTCATAAAAAAGTGGAGTACGTATTTCAATAATTCCAACTGGCTTTCCCAAGTTGGCCTCATATGTTAGAAGAGAGCCAAACAAAGGACTGTAAGATGAAAAAAACTATTTTAGTTTTTACTGAAGAATACCTAGGTAAAAACTAATCCATAAACTAAAACAAAGTTATATCACGCCGCGAACTTCCTCTACCAAATGAAAAAATATTACGTATATCGGGCAAGTAATGACAGGGTAATTGGTGTACATGCATGAAAAAAAACATGATTGTGGAGTAACCTTCTCCTTTTTAGAAGTCGGTTAAAAACTGACTTTACTGCAAAAACCAATCAAATTTTTACGATTGACCAATAAAATCCGTGGCGGTAAAAATGTAGATGTTATCGGGTTTAGGCCCTGAAATATGTATGTCTGCAATATGTAAACATTGTCTGTAAAAATACTAACGATAACATTGTTTACTATGACATGATTCAACGCTAGGTTACAACGACAATGATGCATAATATGTTGGTAGTAAAGAATCTGTTATTGCTTGACAATCGTTAACTAAACTGACCGCTGATGCTGTATTCTGCGATTTATTATCATCATTTACAAGCGCAATTACAGTTTTACGGTTTTGTACCTCAAAAGGAAAAAACCAAACCCTAATTATAAGGGTCCGTTTTTTTTTCCGCCCGACACGGTCAAAGGTAAAGTAACAGCTGCTTTACGTAATGAAAAATTTCCATGTGAAGTGTTCAGAAAGATATAAGTACTGAATACGTGGTAGGCGTTTTAGAGTCGGTATCCCTTCCACCTTGTATACAACCATTCCACGAGACGAGAAAACGAAAGAATCCTGTCTTTAGGGTCTGGTCGTTTCTGGTTATTTGGTATCCACTGATTGGTTATTATCGCCCATAAGTCTTCTGATATGCGGCAGATCTAACCAGCCCAGTTCCATTTCAAATAAGCACCTATAAGGCCAACATCAGGTCAGTAAGGCAGAGGGGCCTGCCAGGGCCACCGCCTGCCGGGGTTGCGGGTTGTTTGAAAGAGATACCGCGGCACCGGAACGTAAAGGGCAGTAGAAGGAACATGGGTGGGTTTTACTCAGTACAAGCCTGACATTGCCCCCCGCTCCGCACAGAGCGGGGGAAGTTATTTGATGGTTTCCCATCATACATTTCATTAACGATCTGCAACTTTAACCCGATTTTGTCTGCTGCACAAATGCTATGTCTGATCGTTGTTTACTACTAGCACGACCAGTTTTAAATCGGTCAATTACGCACGTGTTTATGTCGCCGAATCAATTGGCAATTCAATTAAACGTATCAATAGCATAGTTACGATAGCAAATCTGCGATGCCTCGTAACAGTTATAACTGTAATAGATTTGTAAATAATTTGTTGTCACGTCGCGCAAAATCATAAAGGTATCAAGTCACGCCTTTATCCATGGCGGAAGGCAGAAAATACAGATCGCCATCTGCTACGGGCCTTATCTATCCGGATTTTACTTCGTACCGTCCATACATCAGTCACACACGATAACACTGACTCCGCCGTTACCGAGTAACCACCAACCAGAGCAGAGCAATCACCAACAAGGGCTGTGGAGGTCAAACAGTCGCTCCATGTAAACTGCTGGTATTCAGCTGCATCAGATTAGAATGAAGCCGGCCTCAATATAGTTCGGAAAAGGCCAGGCCTTTAGGCCAGGCAAATTATTATGGTGGCAAACTATTCTAAGACATATTTGCAATACTTGTGCCGTGAATCTAGCTCTTATTCCTAAATATTATAAATCGTATCAGTAATCTAATAATATGCCCAAAACAAACATTGCACGTTCTTGAGTTTATCTATGTGTTACAAAGGTGACATTGAAGATATCAAGCTTGCATTTACAAAAAATGCACTATGTAAACATTTAATCTGCTTGTTTACCTAAATAAATATAAATCGGCGATGATTTATGTGAATCAGATCGTGATTTTAATAGGTTTTGCCTTATATTGGACTGGGTTCTCAAATGCATGGACGAAGCTAAATATTTGAGAAACTACTTTCATGTATTATATCTTCTGTAGTGTGCCATATTTCGACAGGTATACTCAAGTCCCATGTAATGTGTAACAAACATGTAATTACTATCAATCTAAATCTAGACTCGGCCTGCTAAAGGGAAGTTCCAGGTGGCACTATTGCAGACCTGGGAATCAGTAGCACTAGCTAACGGAAACTCTAAGGCAGTCAATATAGTCTGCAAAAGCTGATAGTATTATTTTTATAATCATTCTAATTGCTAAAGAACTCTGTTTACCTTTTTGCGTTTGTTCGATGTTTGGTTGTATTTCCGAATACTAATATAAGGTAATGCCACACCATGTGGTATTCTGTATGTATGTAGTAACTTTAAAAGTAATACTAAGGCTTCACACCTGCTTACAAAATAATATTAAAATTCTTGCTCAGTGAAGTATTTACGTAAACACACGATACCGGATATCAGCTGTTTCTCTTTCCGTATTGTTGAAATGCTGAGGGAAAATGGTAATTAATGTGTTTAAAGGGTAGAGTACTCAGTTGGTATAATTACTGCACTGAAAGAAACTAATTGATCAGCTAAATTGTTGCTGTCACCTTGTATTGATTTATTGTAAGTTTTAAACATGCGGGTGCCATTTTACGGATTCAAAGAGATGTACCTATTAATTTCCTTCGACTTTTAAAATAAAAATCATTTATGTTTATGTCACTCTGTATAGTGACAACTTAAGCAGTAAATGTTGCCGTAATAAGTTAAATTCCATGCCCCAGGTTTTCATTCAACACAATATAACAATGTGTCATATTGTGAGACAATGAGGGAAAACATCGCTAGAAAACAAGCCTCTATCATATAAAACTTGCACACTGTTAATTTGTAAGGAAATAACAACAATAAAAACATTAGTTGACGTGCTCTTAGATTGGTACAACACTCGGACTGCTTTTGTGCGTGTGTTTCATTTAAAGACCGGTCTTAAAACTGCTGAAGTGAAGACTAGAAAGAAAACCGCTAGATTTTGAAGACAAGAATCCTAGACTTAAATTATCTTTTGCCACCTGTTGGACACGTGTTTATCATTGTGATTTTTATGAAATTATGCATTATTTGGTGCAGATCCCAAATAAATGAATAAATATTCACCAGTGAATTTTTAAGATTAGCTCTTTGAGTGTCGTGTAACAATGCCCACAAGTAATAATACAATCGAAATCGATTCCAGTATTAAGAAGAAGGTAAAGAAGGGCGGTGGTGGTTCGAAGACCCTCCCTTCGAACAGCTCCCCGGTGCGCGGCGGCGGCGACGCGGGCGCGCGGCGCGTGGAGCCCGCCGACGCGCTCGGCACCGCCGTCGTCAAGTACAACTACCAGGCGCAGCAGCCCGACGAGCTGTCGCTCACGAAGGGCACCAGGATCCTGATCTTAGAGAAGAGTAATGATGGCTGGTGGAGAGGACAGTATCAGCAGCATACTGGCTGGTAAGTTTGAGTGTTTTGTTTCATCAGTTTAGGTCATCTGTCCTTTTTTGTAGATTATATTTTTAGCAGATAGTTTCTATATACAGAGTGGAATGTTGTAATGCCATCTGGAGGGGAAGTTTCACCCCTTTACATTGTATTTAGAGTACTTCCCCTTCAGGTGGCATTACAAAATTCTAACCTGTATATAATATGTGAATTTATTTGAGGTCAAGGTCTCTTCGAACCTCCTCTATTAGTCCTCATATCAGTACTAAATTATTCGCTGTCTTTCCAGCCATATCATCGTTTCTTTGGTATCTCCCTACTTTTGTGACTATGCACATTCATACTTAAACCTTTACCAGGACCATATTCACTGTAAATTTAAACAAACTCCTGTGTTACAAAGCTACGTCCATACAGTAATTAGCATCGAATAAAAATACATACAGCTTTTAGCAGCATTCATTGTGTTTTATAATGTGTCGGGGTAGCCTTCAGAATAGCACTAAAGTCGATTGCGACCAATGAAGCTTAATTAAATTATAGCGCAGTTTACAATGACCATTCAGTACTGATATTTCGTTTTATAAGTGCAGTGGCTTTAATAACTATCGCTAAACTGGTAAATAAATTGGAATTAATTAAATCATTTTGTTGTTGAACAACATTATTCAAACAACCCACTGATGTCATTCAGTTTTATGAGTCACGTTATAAATATGACAATAATTAGCTAAATTAGTTGTATCTGCAACTCTGCTTTCATGAAACCCTGCCCAGGAAACATTTTTGGTACAAAGTTATCGAAATCAGTTAAGTGCTTCTCGAATCCAGAGTCCGAGAATCCACAGACAGTAGGCCGCACGTCAATATTAATATCTTGAGCTGGTTTAGTGTAGTATAGAATTTAAATATAATACCACGCGCGCAGCCTACCATTCCTATAAACAGACAAAGCCACGTCACGTTTATATTATTTATTAATAAAGATTTTCGCTTTAGGTTCCCTTCGAACTACACAAGCGAAGAAGGCGACAATGAAGACCCCGTACACACATACGCTATGGCGGAAAACGTTCTCGACATCGTGGTGAGTCTAAATACATTTCAATTACTATTAGTGCTCCCATCCTGGCATCATCCTCTTTGTATCACAGACAACCTTAGTAAATCTAATATATAAAATTCTCGTGTCACAATTTTCGTTCCCATACTCCTCTGAAACGGCTGGACGAACGAAACTTCAACGAAATTTTGTGTGCATATCGGGTAGGTCTGAGAATCGGCTAACATCTATTTTCATGCCCCTAACTGAGCAGCGGGTGAAACCGCTGGGCACAGCTAGTACTATTAATATATTTGCTTAATGCTTTTAATAAAAGTCTTAAGTTGTAAAAATAAACAGGAAAATATGTAAAGTTAAACACCGAAGCCCCATCTTAGTGTTGTATAAGCATGTCCTGGCTAGTTCGAGCTCATGTGCCATTGCTGCATTGTCCTCAGTATTCCCCGCAGGTGGCGCTGTACTCGTTCACGTCGAACAACGAGCAGGAGCTGTCGTTCGAGAAGGGCGACCGGCTGGAGATCATCGAGCGGCCGCCGTCCGACCCCGAGTGGTTCCGAGCGCGCGACTCGCGCGGACACGTGGGGCTCGTGCCCAGGAACTATCTGCAGGAGCTCGCCGACTACCTCACCACGCCTTACAGGTAAATACTACCGATTACCCAATGAAGGCCATGTCTCGTTGGTCGGTATTGTTGACAAAATTCTAGTCTTAACAAATAATGTTAACCGTATAGTTCGGTACAGACCCCTTCAGGAGCTCGACATTCAAACTTCCGCTGGCTCGGTACTGGCCCCGAAAGGGGTCGAACATTGAAGTCCTACGACCTCCTCATTATTTTTGTAAATATTTTATTTTCTGTTTACAAATTAATACGCTAAAAATCATAAAAAATGTGGTTTTCGGACATAATTATAAGCTCCACATTATTGGGCATGATTAACGTGTTCTTTTATTGCGTAATTGAACTAAATTAGCAGTGGTAATAATTTTTGAAATCTAAAGTCGTTGTTTACATTTTTAATTCCACATTATATCGCACAAATGCGAATAGATGTAGTATGGTTGGATTGGTTATTTGGAAAGCGTATTCACTCTTTCTTAAGTCATGGCTCGTGGGGCAAAGTGTTCTTGGAGTGGAAGCATTGGGGTAAAAATGGCTTAGAGGAAGACTACAATTGAGATGGAAACACGACATCAAGAAAACTCTAGGGTCAAAATGGACCGGGGTTGCGGGTTGTTCGAGAGAGATATCGCGGCCCCAGAACGTAAAGGGCAACAGAAGGAAAATGGGTGGGTTTTAGTCAGTAAAAGGCTGACATGCCCCACCGCTCCGCCCAGAGCAGGGGAAGTTATTTGATGATTACCCACCCAAAAAAAAGGGTCAAAATGAACCTTACCGGAGTTGCGGGTTGTTCCAAAGAGATACCACGGCTCCGGGTAAAAGAAGGAACATGGCTGGATTTTAGTCAGTAAAACCCCCGCTAGACCCAGACCGGGGGAAGTTAGGTGCCACGGCACTCTAACCTACCGCCTGACGCAGCTCCTCACCGGGCACGGAACATTCGGGAGATTACTGCACGTTATGCGGCGTTCAAAAGAGGCCTACACAAATCTGTTAGGAATGGCTAAGAAAAACAGAGATACACTATTTAAAAATACTTTTTAGGGTTGCGTAACTCATAATAAAAAAAACAGTTAAATAAATAGTTTAGTTGTTAAATAAAATTTTATGCATAGAAAATCTGGTTTTTGTTTTTATTATTTATTTATTTTACTGACTACAATGTGATCCAGTGTGTTAGTAACAATATGACTTACCCCCGAATACTGAAACGTCACTTAAAATTTGAGGGCTGCTTAACATTTGAGCAGGTCTTAAACTTTAGATTTTGTATTGTCAAACGTCACTTCTGAGTATCTGTTAAATTTAAGTGGTACTTAAGTTTTGAGTGACGTTTCAGTATTCGGGGGTTAGCCTATTATAGTACTTAATAACTAGAGTTCGAGTGCGATCAGTTAGCGGGCTGTCTGCCCGGTCAACTAGCGATTGCAGGATAGTGTTGGGACTGCCTCGCAGCCTGTGGCGTAGCGAGTCAGATATTTTCGCCACAACGCATCAAAACTTACAGTGCATGCGTCAAACATAGCTGAGGCACTACAGAAACGTGGCAGTCGCAGCAATACCCTGAACGCATTATTATATTGGATACGCAAAGCATTATAAGCCTTTCGGGTATATGTGAACCACAGGGCTCCTGAGTACAGTGAGGTGCAGTATGCTTTAAACGGAACTATTTTAACTGCGGCTGTACATCGAGAGAACCTGCGGGCCAGCATATTTGCCGTAACTGATAATGCTCTGCGTTCCCTCTCTAGATCAAGATCATCTTTCAGATCATCAGTAACCAGGTGACCCAGGTATATAAATTTGACTACTCTGTTTATGGAGTGACCTCATCAAAAGAGGAGGGATTGTAGTGGGTCACCTGGTGCCAGACCTGAAGACCATGAATTCTATCTTACTACTATTGTACACCAATCCAAGAGTCTCAGCGTACGACTCGCACACATTGAGTAATTTTTGGAGAGAACCGACCGAGGGAGCCAGCAACAACATGTCGTCTGCATAGCTTATATTGTTGAAACAAACTCCATCCGCGTAGCAGCCGACATGCTTGCTGCTGAGTTGCTCAATCAGTGCATTGACATACAGACCGAAGAGCAGAGGTGAGGACAGGCCCCCCTGCCTCACCCCGCACTCCGGCCTGCATGTCTCCGACAACTCACCCGCCCATCGCACCTGTGTCTCCTGGTTTAGATACCAGTGCTTGAGGAGTAATATAAACTCTGGCGGGAGCGGCGTCTCTGCGAGCTTTTTCCGAAGGAGATCTTATGGGACTAGATCAAAGGCCCTAGACAGGTCAAGAAAAACCGCATATCAGGTGTTTTTTAAGCCGTATAATACCTGACAGCGTACTTCAAGCTAATAATGGATGTCTCGGTTGACAGCCCAGGCCGGAAACTAAACTGGGCGTCACAAAGCTGCACATGTTTATTTAGCTAAGTTGAGAACGCTGTCAAAAACCTTGGCTATGACGGTGGCAAGTGAAATAGGCTTATGTCCGATACGTCTCCAGTCCTGCTTTTGATCACCGGTACCACCAGAGTCCACACAAAATCAGGTGGAAGATATGAATGCTTCAGGCACAGATTAAACAAAAGTGCTAGCACTCGACATAAGTGGGGCGCGTGGAGGCACTACACCGGGGGGAAAGCCCGCTGCCGCGGCAAGTTGCCGCTCGGCGGGCAGACCTCCGGTGCGATCTCATGGTGGCATGGAGAGAGCGACTGTCGCAACCCCGTGCAGGGCACGCCACAATAGTGGCGGTAAGTCCCCTCTTTGAGGAGTGGCTGGAGAGGCGTCATGGCGTCCTCACCTACCGCCTGACGCAGGTCCTTACCGGACACGGAAGTTTCGGGTGGTTCCTGCACATCATCAGGCGGGAGGAAACGCCCGGGTGTCACCATTGTGACGATCGCCCGGAGGACACGGTGGAGCACACAGTGGCGATCTGCCCAGCGTGGGCGGAGCACCGCCGTGCCCGAGCTAGAGGCGATCGGCGGCGGCGATCTCTCGCGTTCGGCCCTGGTTCAGGCCATGGTCCGGAATGAGAGGGAATGGGAAGCGGTCACCTCCTTCTGCGAAGCAGTAATGCTAGCAAAGAAGGAGGCCGGGCGTTTGAGGGAGAGAACATCAGGCCAACCCAGCCGCCGCGGGAGACGCCCATGGCGCCGGGCGCCGCGACACGACTCCCGGCCACCGTAGATGCGGGCCTGTGGACGGTGAGCAATGGGTAGCTCACCGTCTGTCCGTCTATTGACGACAGGCCGTGTCGACGGCGCGTTCGTGTTTCACGCACGCCTCAAAGAGAGTCAGCAAAGCAGAGGGGCTTGTCAGAGCCTCCGCCTGCCGGGGTAGCGGGTTGTTCGAAAGAGATACCGCGGCCTCGGAACGTAAAAGGCAATAATTTAGTCAAACAAACAGAACATATACATTCACATGCTGAATAAGCATATGCATTTCTTGGTAGGTCACTATTGTGACAAGCTTGTATATCTTGATGTCAACACTGTTGTTGATAAGCTTAGGTCGACACGGGGTAGTGTGTTTCTACCTACTAGTTGTAGACACAAAATAGCTAGGCTATTAGCTTATAATATTCACTCGGACATAAATATTATGTCTATGTTTTGTACAATTATTAACACTGCAAATATTAGAACTTCTACTAATATACCTTTTTACAAGGAAGGCGGGGGAGTATTGTCGCTCACTCCGGCTCATTTAAACTAGCTAGTAAGACAACAGACACCAAGGTACCTTCTGGCTCTCAAATAGTTAAATTTAAAAAAGGGGCTAAGCAGAATTTCTTGAAATTATTCCATCAAAATATTCAAGGTTTCTCTTCAAAACAACTAGAGATTGAATTGTTTTTAGAAATAACTAAGTTTGATATTGTTTGTTTCACCGAACATTGGTTAAAAGATCATGAAATGTTAATTAATTATGAAAATTACAATGTAGGCAGTTGCTTTAACCGTAAATCTAAGATGCGTGGGGGTTCACTAATCTTAGTCAAAAATAGTATTAAATTTAGAAGTCGTATTGATATAGTTGATCTATCGGTTGAACATAATATTGAATTGTCTTGTGTTGAGCTAGATAAGCATGTCATAGTGTGCGTTTACAGGCCCCCAAATTATCAAAACTACTCGATATTTGAGTCAGTAATGGAAGATGCTTTGGCAAAACTTGCAACAGGTAATAAATCGCTAGTCATCTGTGGTGACTTTAACATCAATATTTTAGATGAAAATTCAAACAGCAGTAGATTCTTAAATCTTTTTAAATCATTTAATTTGTTGAATGTGTTTTCGGAGCCAACCCGAATTACTACAAATACCGCTACATGTATCGATAATGTTTTCTGTTGCTGCGACTTCTTAGAAAAATCCGTTGTAAATTACCTTCCCTCTGATCACAGCGGTCAAACCGTTGTTTTCGAGTCCTACACATCATCACAAAAAATTCAGATACAGTCTAGACCAGGGGTGGCGAACCTTGATGGACCAACGTGCCATTTTTCCTAAATAAATGTTGAATGAGGCCACAGACGTGCCATCAAATAATTTTGACTAAGTGATTGTATTAGGAAAAAATTACTATCAATTCGAAACTTTTTTTACTGACTAGAGTAGAGTCATCGCCAGACGGTTTCTAAGCGAATTAATTTTATTCATCTCTGAAAATAATGAATCGCACCGGCGAGTTAAAAAATTATAGTAAGATAAAAATATGATTAAAATTGTTTGCGTTCCCAATTCGTTATGTCGCGTGCCGTCATTGGCACGCGTGCCATTGGTTCGCCATCTCTGGTCTAGACAAATAACACCCAGCAATTTAAATAAATTTAATAATAATTTAATAAGTAGTCTAGGCATTCCGGGATATGATATTAATAATGTAAATCATTTTTATGAGGAATTCTTTTCGGTTGTCTACACAGAGTTTAATGAGACGCTAAAAATAAAAACTAAATCTATTAGCCCAAAGTTTATATTTAGTGATTGGGCAACTAAGGGTATAAGAAAAAGTAGGGAACGACTGTTTGAGCTTTACGGGCTTAAGCCTTACATAAACTCGGAAACATTCAATCGCTATGTTGCTACTTACTCAAAAATGTTTAAAAACACCTGCAAGGTAGCTAAAGCCTTATTCATAAGCAACAAGATTAAATCCGCTGATAATAAAATTAAGACGGTTTGGAAAATAATCAATAGTGAAACTAATAGAAATAAAAAATATAATAATGATATAACACTAGAGTCTTCACGTGGTCTTCTAACCACTAAAAACGAAGTTGCTCAAGAATTTGTGGATTTCTTTACTAGTATCCCAATTAAAACTACAGAAACGTTAAATTCCTCACCGTTGCTTTCTGTTGACTTATTAAGAGCAAACGTTTTACCATGCCCGGTTGAGTTTCAGTTTAAACATATTAACCCCACTGTAGTTATTAAAGCTTTTAAACAAATAAAAATCAAACTAACCGAAGACCTTTGGGGATTGTCAATTAAAGTTTGTCAAGCTATCATTGAGACTATAGCACCGTACTTAGCCTTTATATTTAATTTGTGTGTGGACCAAGGAGTCTTCCCGGACCTCATGAAATACAGCAAGGTAATACCACTTTTCAAATCTGGGGACAGTAAAGACACCAATAATTATAGACCCGTATCCGTTTTGCCGGTTTTCAGCAAGGTGTTTGAAAAGGTAATGCTTAACCAAATGCTCAACCACTTTAACACCAATAAAATATTACATGAAAAGCAGTATGGTTTCACCAAAGGACGTTGTACCACTGACGCCGGTGTCACCCTATTGAAACACATATTTACTGCGTGGGAAGAGGCACAGGATGCCATAGGGATCTTTTGTGACCTCTCAAAAGCATTTGATTGCGTGAACCACGAAACCCTTCTCTTAAAACTTGAACATTACGGCCTAGGGAAACTTGCCCTTAGTTTAGTTAAATCATATTTAAATGATAGACAGCAGCAAGTACAAATAAATGGTGTCAATTCAATGGGTTTAAATGTAAAGATGGGTGTACCACAAGGATCGATATTAGGTCCCTTCCTCTTTTTAGTATATATAAATGATCTACCCCATTTGTTTAAAAACCAACCACAAATGGTGTTATTTGCTGACGATACCTCTCTAATATTTAAGATAAACAGACGTGCCACAAATCTTGACGACGTAAATAATGCCCTAATGCAGGTACATAATTGGTTTACCGCTAATAATTTAGTATTAAATGAGAAAAAAACGAAGTGTATAAGATTTGTTCTACCAAATGTCAAAAACAGTGAGTGTGACATAGTATTGAATCAAGAGAAACTAGAATTCGTCGAAAAAACTGTTTTCTTGGGAATAACACTCGATTCAAAGCTACAATGGGGTCCGCATATAACATCTCTTGCAGGACGCCTTAGTTCAGCAGCATATGCTGTTAGAAAAATCCGTCAGTTTACTGATGTTGATACCGCGAGACTAGTCTATTTTAGTTATTTTCATAGTATAATGTCATACGGTATTTTACTTTGGGGACGGGCTGCAGACATCGAGTCTATATTTATTCTGCAGAAAAGAGCCATTAGAGCCATATATAACCTACGTAGGCGAGATTCTTTAAGGGAACAGTTTAAGGATATTAACATCATGACAGTACCTTGTCAATATATTTATGAAAATATCATGTATGTCAGGAAAAACTCGCATCTTTTTAGTAAAAGAGGTGACAGACACAATTATAATACTAGAAATAGGGACCAATTAGTTCAACCAGGTTTCAGGTTAGCTAAAGTAGACTCATCTTTCATGGGGTACTGTTTGAAATGCTACAATAAAATACCTCCCCACATTCTTCAACTGAATGAAACGAAATTTAAATCTTGTATTAAACGCACACTATGTAGGCAAGCATATTATAAGTTGGGGGATTATATTGATGATAAAAATGCTTGGCTCAATGCTGGTCCTGCTCCTCAAGCATAGGGGTAAACTCATTAATAAGTATCCGAAGCTATAGTGCAAGCTGCAGAAGATTGTAAGACTATCTTTGCAATGTATAGAATCAATTCTCTAGTATTGTATAATTATTAAGCCCATATGTGAGTGCTATGTATTATCATTGACTTGACGAAGCCCTGGTGGTTAATAGTGTCATGCTCACTTAAATGTCTCGCTGATGGTGGCGGGTGTGTCGGGTCATTTAGCTCCCTTCAAAATGGTCGAGCTGAATGGGGCTGATCCACACGTCATGTTCGTGAACGGGCGTTGTCAGTTGGGACTGGTCATTTTTTAACTACCACGGTTATTTTTAATTTATTTAGATTTAAATTGAATTTTGCTCTTTATTTACTCTGGACGCTCTTACTGTGCACGTCTTTCTACCTCGTTCTCACATATTTGTATAATCTCAACACGAATGATGTAAATACTATTTTGTAAAAATATTAGAATTTAAAAGAGTGTCCATGGAGTTTCTTGCCCATTCTTCTCCATAGAGATCAACGCTTTGGAATGGGCAACTGCAGTACTTTCACAAGTTATTATGCCTTGTGACCGGGACTGTAGATTCATTTTGTTTCTTGACATTCAAAAGTGCCTGTAATGGTCTAATTGAAATAAATGATTTGATTTGATTGATTTGAATAGAAGGAACATGGGTGGGTTTTAGTCAGTACAAGTCTGATATGCCATGGGAAGTCATTGGATGAATTCCCACACGAAAAAAAAAAGCTCTAGAGCTTTATACATCGCTGCCAATTTTATCTATCGGTTTTTTTTATTAGTTACATTAATTTGTATAGTGTGCTTTGGAGAAAATAATTTCTCCATCCCATTCTATCATCGGACGAGCAGAGACACGGCGGCCGGTCACTGTTACTGATTGAAGTACCCGATAAAAACGCCCTGTTTCCACAATTATTAAGCGAATCTCCATTCTGTATAATTCAATTATAATCTGGGTCTCTTAAAAGTTCTAGCGAATAGGTTTCTTCGAAGCAAACGTGATCAACGCCAAACCGCATCATCGCCTCACATCAGGCAAGTTTGTGTCAAACGCGGTTTCCCCCCAGTGTAGTGCCTCCGCGCGCCACTCAAACAGGCGCGCGAGGACTATCGCCTCCAGATCCCACGGTGGCAGTCCGGCAAGGAGGCTTGCGAGGGGCCCCGTGTCGGGCCATGGACCGCACGACTCCGGCATAGAGCCTACGGCAGGAGGCGTTTGGCCCCCTCAGATTGGGCAGGAGCCGCTTGAAAGCAGCCCCCATACCCCAAGGGGTCTTGAACAGTCTTGTTGGTGTGTCATGTGACCGTTTTAGTAATGAATGTAATGATTGTTTGTATCAGTGACGGCGGGTCGGGCGGGTCGGGAGGGTCGGGCGGGCGACCCGTGGCGGGCGCGGCCAGCGGCGCGTCGCCGGCGGGGCGCGCGTGGTACTACGGCGCCATCACGCGCACGCACTGCGACGCGCTGCTCAACACGCACGGACATGACGGAGACTTTCTCATCCGGGACTCCGAGACCAACGTACGTATACCTAGCGGGGCGCGCGTGGTACTACGGCGCCATCACGCGCACGCACTGCGACGCGCTGCTCAACACGCACGGACATGACGGAGACTTTCTCATCCGGGACTCCGAGACCAACGTACGTATACCTAGCGGGGCGCGCGTGGTACTACGGCGCCATCACGCGCACGCACTGCGACGCGCTGCTCAACACGCACGGACATGACGGAGACTTTCTCATCCGGGACTCCGAGACCAACGTACGTATACCTAGCGGGGCGCGCGTGGTACTACGGCGCCATCACGCGCACGCACTGCGACGCGCTGCTCAACACGCACGGACATGACGGAGACTTTCTCATCCGGGACTCCGAGACCAACGTACGTATACCTAGCGGGGCGCGCGTGGTACTACGGCGCCATCACGCGCACGCACTGCGACGCGCTGCTCAACACGCACGGACATGACGGAGACTTTCTCATCCGGGACTCCGAGACCAACGTACGTATACCTAGCGGGGCGCGCGTGGTACTACGGCGCCATCACGCGCACGCACTGCGACGCGCTGCTCAACACGCACGGACATGACGGAGACTTTCTCATCCGGGACTCCGAGACCAACGTACGTATACCTAGCGGGGCGCGCGTGGTACTACGGCGCCATCACGCGCACGCACTGCGACGCGCTGCTCAACACGCACGGACATGACGGAGACTTTCTCATCCGGGACTCCGAGACCAACGTACGTATACCTAGCGGGGCGCGCGTGGTACTACGGCGTAGGAAACTTTGTTAATACGTCCTTTTCTCGCCGAGATATTGTATTTAAATGGAAAACGATTTTTTTGTCTTTGACTGTCGATATCTCAGCAACCAATGATTGCACAGAAAGTTAAAGGTGGGTTTCAAGAACTTAAGTTATTATTCAAAACACTAGACACTTGGAGCTACAATTTCCTTTTTTTGTTTCTTGAAGTTGACGGCCTGTTGAAAATTTCCCAAAAATTTGTTTTTTTTTATCCATTAATATTTTCCAGTATTGTATAATTTTATGAAGCTCTCGTAACCACAAATGATCGTTAATAATAGTGTACGGTGTCCGCTAGGTGGGCGACTACTCGGTGTCGCTGAAGGCCCCGGGCCGCAACAAGCACTTCCGCGTGCACGTGGACGGCTCGCTGTACTGCATCGGGCAGCGCAAGTTCCCGACGCTGGAGCAGCTGGTGTCGCACTACCAGCGCGCGCCCATCTACACCAACAAGCAGGGCGAGAAGCTGTACCTCGTGCGTCCGCTGCCCAAGGCCACGCAGCCGTGCTGAGTGCGTCGCCTCTAGGGGGCCTGACAACGTGTGATAAATTCATTTCCTACTCAATCTGTTTCCGAATCATTTCGAGCCGTTCCGTACGAATGTGTCACTATAATTAGCGTTTCCCGTTTTGTACTCCGGTGTCCACTATTTACTCGTTAAAACTAGTTCAGAGCTTCCGTATATGCATTGTCAATTTTGTACGAAATTTGTATTGTAATCTGGCTCCGCACGCTCGATCGGAACCGACCACCTTTAGTGAGGGTTTTGCACGAAAGTAGTCGATTAATCGAGTCGAACAGATTCCGATCGATTCACATCACTCAATAGTACAACATCGGCCGAGGAATCTGTTCGTTACGAACACCTATTATTATACTGTAACGACTTAGTATAATACGGCGTTGAAGCAACGCCTAGACTTAATTAAACAACAATAACAAAACCAAAAATTGGCTTCATTATCTCTATTAGTGTTTAATAACATTTTATATCATATTATTTAGGTAAGTTCGATAGCGTAATTTTTATAATGAGTTAAACTGAGTTTTACGCATATTATAATCGATGATCGTGTCTCGGAGTAGCCGCGAATATATTGAGCGGACGCTTCAGGCAATGTGATGTTTAACTAAATATACACGGATGCATATGTTGTGATGTTTGGCTAAGTAAGATATAATGTAAGTCATGATCAGGGAAAATCGTGGAATGTGTAAGGAAGGCAACTTATTGTAAGTGAGTGGGAATTTTGTAAGGTTTTTCTAACGCGCTCAACGTGTAGAGGATTCCGTTGCGATTGACAGTAATGTGGTTTATCGAAGCCTGCATATTTGTAAGATAATACATTACTTTTATACCCAAGGTGTATTGTAATATAAATTATGCGGAAAAAAAAACGATGTTCTAATGAACGACATTTCTTTTACGTTTCAACATTTTGAGCTTTACTCAGCTCTAAAAATCACAAGTATTAAAAAATACATTCCTTAATTCTTAACAAATTCTTCAAGTAAAACTGTCAGTCGCAACTGGGCCTACAGTCGCGAGTCGAGAATGATCTCGGACGCGCGAACGCACCAACTGTATAAGTCTGACTAGTGGAATCGCGTAGTCAAATATATCAATGATAAACAATATTCCTACGTTTTAGTCTTTACGACAACGAATTAGGTAACATTTGGTTGGTACCGCACCAGTTTACACTTACATTTTGAAGTGAACAAATATTCATTCATGATTTATGCTTCATGGATGGATGATATTTGTCGAGATAAAAAACATTTCCCTTTTGTGGGTCACTGTCGTGTACCGTTATACGGTGTACGTCCGATTGGTGGATGTCACAGATGTAATGAACAAGGAAATGTAATGGTGATCGCATCAGTGTTCCAATCTTGTTTGTAAACTGTAAGCCGCAACGACAATACAACAACTTGCTGTAATTACTCAAATTCAAAAAAAAGCTGGTCAAATGTCTTGTAGGCTTACTTTACTCATTGTAGTTTAAACTGGTGCGGTGGGCATGGAATCTCAACGGGTTGATTTCCACTGAGTTGACAATCGCTAGTCAATATTATACGCCGACATCACAAACAACTCGCCCTTATGTTACAATGTATTTACTTTTTTAACCTGTGCGCGCAATCTGTTCGGGTGCCTTAAACTAAGGACGATGAAACAATAAGATTATACTCCAGTCACAAATACACCATAACATATTATTATTATTATAAATGTATGATTAGTTTGAAGGTTCAAAATTTAATCCTTAGCCTATGTTAGTGTAAGCTTTAAATTATAAAGTTGCATTCGCTTTGTTCTATTCTCGGCGAAAATTCTATAAACACATGGTGTCATACGTGACTTCGAATTTGTTATTATTAAGTGGAATTAAGGGTTGTACGCTATGTATTATAAATTATACAACGCTCAGACATGTTGCGCGCACGCTCCGCAATTCGATCCACATGTAAAAAATAACAATGGCAGCTTGTTTGTTGTTTTATACATATTAATTGTTTATAATATATTAATTTTGTAGATACCAATATATAAATTTAAATGCGAATCACCTTCAATGATTAATTTTAAGTGAAACCTTGACATGTTCAGTTGTAGCACCTGTTCCTTCTGTAGTGAGACGTCCAACACTTTGGTGGCACTCCACAAAGGCAAGTATTAAGTAAATAGCTTTTACACAGGAACATTATTTTTGTATGGACTTTTTATTTTTACACATTGACAGTTGATGATGCACCAAGTGTAGAGATTTTTGTATGCGAAAACTTAGCGATAAGGTTAGGTTACATGTGACACTGTATCATACATGGTCGGGGGTGTTTTCCTCGATTTAGTTTATATACTTGCGCGTGAGTGAACGATTATTTGCATTTATATTATATTAATGCATTCTATAAGACTTGACTAATTCGAGATTAATTAAACAATGTTCTATTAATTTTTAATAAAGCTGCTTTGTTTATAACGTAAATAAACTAAAAATATTATCGTATTATATGATTTTTTTCTGGTCTCAGTTGCATTTGCTAAATTGATGCTTATTGCTAAAAATTTGTTGGAAGATACGTCAAAAATTATTATTTTTGAAGTAGAAGATAATTTCTTAAGATAATTTGAATGGAAAACATCCTTGAGATGGAAATGTCTCCAGACATTAATAACGCACTATAATTAATTACACGTGATACTTTTGAGATATAACTTCTGTTTTCGCAAGTGTGAAGAAAGTATTACAGAGTCGAATTGGTCCATATTGAAAAAGAGCTGTTTTTGTATCATTTATTTATTGTAAATATACACACGTTCTATATTTATGAACTGGAAAAAAGATGGCGAATGAGCAATCCTACAAACTTACAAAAAATAACATTACATTGTGTTTGTACAATATTATAGTGGGAAGTTTGATTTCAATAGACAAAACTCAACCAAAAGGGTTCGATGAACCCAAAAGAGAGTACATTACCTGAATATTATGTAAGAATTCTAATGAATCAACGTATTAGCATTATTCTTCTCAAGAAACTAGTTCCACAAGGCAATTATGAAACGGGTTTTAAAGAATAGCTTTCATCAAAGGTATTTGCGTACGTTGTATTTGAGACTCGAGAGGTCGAGTGAGTGTCTATGGAACCCATAATACAATAATTAATAGAAATAAACACGTGCGACAAAAGTCATATCTCAAAATTCAGTGATCGTAAGTTACTAGATCTTTTTGATGTATTTAATACGTTTTATACTCAATAATGTAACTAGAATTAAATGCGAGGCAAACTCAATGTAGAGATTTATTAGAAAAAAAAATAGCAAAATGTACCGCCGCTGCAGGTTTTGGGCGATTTTTTTACAAACAAAATATAAAAGTTGAACATGTATTTGGCGCATCGGGTTATTTCGTAATTAAATCCATGTACTTGGTGTACATTTGAACCATAAGCTTGAAAAGGCTGGATAACAGGAACGTCATTGTGTTTGGGTTTGATTGCAGATAATACCACACCACCACCCAAGCTTTTCTAAGTTCAAAATACACCCTGTACATAAAAAGTAAAGTCTTCCTAGAATGTTGCAGCAATTGAAGCCGCATTGATTGGATGCAAGCACAAAGTCAGTAGCGACACGCACGGGGTCATCATTAAGATGGACATATTGAATTGTTTGAAACTAGTGAGAGTAAGACAGCGTGTCATGACTTGTATGGAAAATGTTCGATTGACGAACAAACGAATGGAGATTGATTGCAAATGAGAAAACTATAGTGCACTAACTTTATCAAGCTTTATAAAATAAACATTGCCAAACTTAGAAAGGAATTAAAGCCGACTTTACATTCCTCAAGCTTTTTATAATAACACTTGCGACGATTAGCTTAAAACTTAAGTATTGGGTACTAAAGTACCGCCCTACCAGTTTTTCAAAAATCGACTAATCTACATTACTGTATCAAACGTTTTAATAGTATAACTAGCTATAGATTATAGAGTGATTCGGTTTTTTATTTTTATATTGCTCAAAGTATATTATTTTATAATTTGTATTTGTGAACTTGTGTTTGTACGTTTTTGTGAATGTATATTATCCGATGTAACGAGCCAATGTAAGTGCAGTATGTAATATTTAACAATAATTTATTTATTAATTTGCCATCCGGCGTTTTATTTATACAATTCCCTTTCTTTAGTACCACGACTTCAATCTCTATATAAACACTGAATACACAAACTTTTCGTATGGATCTAATTTATGGGATTTGGTCCTGGTTACCGACTGTTTTCCTGCTAGTACCTTAGTTACCAACAGCTATTGATCAAACAAAACCATTTAAAATCAAAACAAAATCACGAGCTCGACTGTTGCTTGTTCCGTGCCAATTAATTCTATCGTAAAATGTTATCGCGCCGAGATAAACTACTGATCCAGCCGTGGGAGGACCGCAGATTCAAAGATCATCGATCAAAAGTGAGAGACTTAATGATCATGTTTATTACATACAAAAATATTATTATGAGTTCAAAGTTTGGTCCTCGTCTGCATCGAAGGGTTACGGCACATTGTGCGTCGGTTGTTTCATACAATAGTAGATTATTAACTAAGGGGATAAAGCAGTGTCTTCTGTCGCGGGTGATGATTTAAATCGCGAGTGTAGCAAGAGATTTAAGTTTACCCAAGACTAAGACAGCTTTATCACCGAGGAAAATACTCTACTTTTCGTACCATTTGCGAAAAAATTAACACAGTAATAATATGAGACAAGCATTTATTAAAGATAATGACATTAAAAGTAAAAGTTAAGATTCGAACATTGGTCCAATTATTTATATAGAGAGCTACACTTTTGTTTGGTACATTTATTGTTGATGAGTATGATTGCGGCAGCATTTGCACTGATGGAATCCGACGATACACTGTCACTGTCGCTTTGATTTAACAATGTATTTTTAGAACATTAACTCTTATCTAGAATTAAAATCTTAACGTTTTTTGAAGAAAACAAAATCGCGGCAAATTCCTAGACTAATATGTTTTGTCGGAAAAGCAAAGGCATCAAGCTCATACAACCTCGTCGGTTTTGGTAATTTTATTTAATAATCATAACTGTGTCCGTTATGCTAGCGTACCCCAGAGCTAGATCGAGTTGGTTACTATGCCAATAAACTCTGTGTAAATACTGCCTAATTAGTGTAAAAATAAAAAAACTCTTCCTCTTTAGTCTAGGAGATAAACACCACTTTCAATGGGTACGCTAGCGTCACGATCAAGCTAGCGTACCCATGGCCGTACTCGAAAACGGCTAATTGAAAAGCAACAGAGTTTACACACAAAAACTCTGTACAAATACTGCTCCCGCTATGCAAAATTTCATAACGATTACTCTTGTAGGAACGGAGATATTGCACAAGACTTTTCAATGACCTTCAAAGCGGGCGTTATGGCAGCGTACACATCATAGTTCTTATAGAAACGGAACTTTTTTTAAAATAAATGCTATATGTATAAATAGTGTGTGAAATTCTGACTCTATTAGTGTAAATACTTTATGCGAATTCGCAGTGAAATAATCAAAACATTTATGTTAAGTTCTAGGAACAAATGTATTGACGTACAGTTGCGAACAAAATGAATTAGTAGGTAGTGAAATTATAAAGCGTTGGATAAATAAATAAATATAGCGTTATTTTCTAATATAAGTTTGGTAGGTGTGGTTTGATATAAATATTTTCGTTATTAATTAAAATGATTACCTTCTTATGTACTAATTGACTGTAAAAGTTGGTTTGTGTGGAATGGAACATGTGCAATGCTATTGTGAAGTAGACTATAATACTTTCTCCCTCGCACTTGCACTTCTTTAACTTCTTTTTTCAACTATTTATTTGATTTTTTCCAATTGTTTCATTTTCAGTGAGAACTATATCTACCAATTAATGAAGTGAATATCCTCCTAGTTCAGTATTTCATCACGTTTGAGTTTTACTACTGTATTAAAAAAAAATGTTAAATAACTTTTGAGCATATCTGTACCTGTACTATGAACAGAAATTAACATAGATTTTTTATATATTCCAGTGCGAATTCGCATAAAGTATTTACACTAATAGAGTCAGAATTTCACACACTATTTATACATATAGCATTTATTTTAAAAAAAGTTCCGTTTCTATAAGAACTATGATGTGTACGCTGCCATAACGCCCGCTTTGAAGGTCATTGAAAAGTCTTGTGCAATATCTCCGTTCCTACAAGAGTAATCGTTATGAAATTTTGCATAGCGGGAGCAGTATTTGTACAGAGTTTTTGTGTGTAAACTCTGTTGCTTTTCAATTAGCCGTTTTCGAGTACGGCCATGGGTACGCTAGCTTGATCGTGACGCTAGCGTACCCATTGAAAGTGGTGTTTATCTCCTAGACTAAAGAGGAAGAGTTTTTTTTATTTTTACACTAATTAGGCAGTATTTACACAGAGTTTATTGGCATAGTAACCAACTCGATCTAGCTCTGGGGTACGCTAGCATAACGGACACTCATAACTGCATATTAATTGCGTGTTCCTTTTTAAAAAAGATGCTTAATGCTTTATATACCTACAAACTCGATGGTGTAAACACAGATGTAGTTCAGTATTCCAATTTTAAATCACATTCTCTCCCTAGGGGATGAAAGAAATTCAGTACAATTTTCTTTCCCTGTTTTTGACAGGTCAAAAATGACCATTGTTATGTTCGCTTTTTGGGGCATAGAATGTCACTTTTTTGAGCAAGTGGTACGAAAACGGCATTTCTGCTTCTATAATAGAAATACAAACATTTTGCCACTCCCGCAACTGCCGCTCAATTTACAAGCAAGATCAGTTCCGCTTAATGCTTTCGGGACCTGGAATTTCATTCCCTAGACATTTCGACAGCAAAGGATATGTACGGCAGGAACAGGGAAAGAAAGTTGTACTGAATTTCACTCATCCCCTAGGGAGAGAATGTGATTTAAAATTGGAATACTTAATACTGAACTACATCTGTGTTTACACCATTGAGTTTGTAGGTATATAAAGCATTAAGCATCTTTTTAAAAAAGGAACACGCAATAAATATGCAGTTATGATTATTAAATAAAATTACCAAAACCGACGAGGTTGTATGAGCTTGATGCCTTTGCTTTTCCGACAAAACATATTAGTCTAGGAATTTGCCGCGATTTTGTTTTCTTCAAATACATAAACGTTAAGTTTATTTTTATAAATAAGTTAATGTTTTAAAAATACATTGTTAAATCAAAGCGACAGTGTCAGTGTATTGTCGGATTCCATCAGTGCAAATGCTGCCGCAATCATACTCATCAACAATAAATGTACCAAACAAAGGTGTAGCTCTCTTTATAAATAATTGGACCAATGTTCGAATCTTAACTTTTACGTTTAATGTCATTATCTTTGATAAATGCTTATCTCATATTATTACTGTGTTATTTTTTTCGCAAATGGTACGAAAAGT
Source organism: Ochropleura leucogaster (assembly GCA_958449745.1). Lineage (NCBI taxonomy): Eukaryota > Metazoa > Arthropoda > Insecta > Lepidoptera > Noctuidae > Ochropleura > Ochropleura leucogaster. Next base: position 18,934,513 of record OY288208.1, read on the forward strand.
AGAGTATTTTCCTCGGTGATAAAGCTGTCTTAGTCTTGGGTAAACTTAAATCTCTCGCTACACTCAGGACTCGTCTTAAATCCCTCGCTTCGCTCGTGATTTAAGTTTTTAACACCCTCGCTACGCTCGGGAGTAAACCTCGTGTCCTCCGTTACACTCGCGATTTAAATCGTCACCCACGACAGAAGACACTGCTTTATCCCCTTGGTTAATAATCTACTATTTCTGCTTCTGACTATCTAGTTTGATTTTGTTGGAATTATTCCGTAAATCCACCCCCTGATGGAAGTTATTAAAACTAACTTCTTAGTAAATGGTGTTAAATACTTTTACAACGTTCAATGTAGATGTGTCCCGTGGTTTCACCCGTCTTTAATCATTTTGCTCGGCTACCGAGGGTCGTAGCGTGATGTTCAATCCATACTAATATTATAAATGAGAAAGTGTAAGTGTGTGTGTCTATTTGTTTGTACGTCTTTCATGACAAAACGGAGCGACGAAATGACGTAAATTTTTAAGTGAAGATAGTTGAAAGGATGGAGAGTGACATAGGCTACTTTTTGTCTCTTTCTAACGCCCCACTTCACTAAAATGGGGAATGGAGGCGAGCGAAACCGCGGGCAAAAGCTCATAAATTCAAGCATTTTTCAAGAATTATACCATCAAATGCTAACTTGTTTAAAAAACAATACAACGTACTTCTAGACTTCTAGTGATTAACAAAGTGAGTAAGTGACTTTCCTGCCGAGCGTCGCAAATACTATTATTGAAATTATTATGGTTTGCAGTCCCTGGGCGCGACTATGTCGTTTCCCATACTTTGTGCTCTTTCGAACTGTATCAGTGTGCCTTGGCCTTATTCCTACGTATTTTATTCGATTTTGAGGTAAGATCCGCGCTGCCAGCGATAGACGACCGTGCGCCAGCGGCTCGGCCGCACGTAGCTCTCAAACTGAAGAAGAACCAGCGCGAACTTGACAGAAAGAACAAGATTCAGAGCGAGAACTTCAACCTCCTGCAGCGACTGAACGATATCATGAAAGTGAACCGACTCGATAATCACTGGATTAAACCGCTGCCAAAGTAAGTTAAGAGTGGTCGAAAGATAATGATCTTCATTCAGATCTGCATGATTGAGCATAATTTAGACAGCTTTTACGTGATTTCTGGAAGGTTTCATAAAACTAAGTATATCATCTGTGTACTTAACTAATGTAGATCGAAATCATAATTATGTAAGAGATTGACAAGCACCCATAGGACAGGCCCGTAGGGATTTTTAAATTACCGACGATAAAATTCTATGTGGTTCAGAATAATTTCCCGAATGCGTGGTATCCGGGTGAATCTTGAAATCGGAGTAATCCAGTTGATTCCCTTAGATTGAATAACCCATCATTATAAAAACGTTCATCAAATGATTGCATAGGTATCACCTGTTATCATTTGTACCTAGGTACTTAAGTATATGAAAATGAAAAATATTAAGTGACACAGTCTGCCATCATCAACTGAATACGCCCGATTTCAAGATTCACCCATCCGTTTTCGCATCTGAGCCCACCCTTTGGGTTTAGTTTCATGATTACCCCAATACAAATGGATGGCCGTGGTCGTACATAGTGCGCGAGGATTACTGTCCTCAGGGTTCAATTACGTATGTAGAGAATGCCGCGGCGCCAGATCCTTTACTACTATGCCACAGAGAAACGACGCGGCACACGTATCGATACCCGCCACGGCGGCGTACGCGCCGCTTCACGCTCCGCCTAACCGTAAACAACACTTATATTTTCGTGAGTGCGTGAGCCACTGCACGTGCCGCGATGTCTGAATAAGCCCCCCGTGATAACGATTGAATGTTTTTCACATAATAATTACTATAAATGTTAGTTTCCAGCAGAAGGTAGGTTTATTCTACGACGCAGAGTCGTTGAACAGTAAAGTGACGGCGCGGTCCCTGCCCGAGCCTTCCGAGGAGAGCTACAGCAACGTAAAGTGTTACGCCTGCGAGATCAAGAAGGTAAGATAAAAAGAATGACAATGATTTGATAGGATTAGAGAGAGAGAGAGACAGTATATAAACATAAAGTACCTACTCTTTGTTTACAGAAACAATACGACTACATCTACAAGCAGATGCATCGAGATTCACTGCCTTCTATTTACTCTAATTAATGTAATATTGTTTTTTTTTTAAATAAAACAATAATTGTATTGGACAGAATTTATTGGTATATAGATACAGTACAAATACATACAGACACAATAGAGCGCAGGCCCAGCGTGTGCGCGCGCGGGGACTAGAAGCGGAAGCCCTCGTGCGGGTCGGGAGCCACCGCCGCGTCGAAGTGTAAGCCCGACTCTGCCGCCGTCGGCACTAGCGTCGCGTCTTCCTCCTGCAATCGACATAACACCACATTATTATTACATACGCAGAGTTAGCACCTTGAATTTGTGAAATCATGCTTTAGATATCTACCACGTAAAAGTGAACCTAACCAAATCATTGATGACATCACACAACTTCCTATACCTACATCTAGTTACTGTCGAGGAGATTGATTCTCTTGGTAAATCAAAACCATCTATGTCTTTTTTCCGAATAAAACAACGATTAACAGTAACACAATACGTACCTCTCCCGCGAAGTATTGCTCAATAATATCGTAGGCCGAAGGAACTCTCTTCTTACTACTTTCACCCCCACTGCCAAAAAAATATAGGAAATCGACAGCCGGATAAACAAAGAACACCCAAATATAAGAAAAACATTTTGAAAACGATTCCACAATCCGGCTGGTCACCCTCCAGCAATACAAAAAATTAAACATCATTTATTGAAAATCTATGTCGCAGCTCTCAATTCACTCACTCTGAAAAAGGAAGAAAACCTAACAGAACTTACCTACTTATACACTTTAATCAAATCAAATGGGACATTCTCGGACTAAGCGAAGTTAGAAGAATGGGTGAAAAAAATGTCACATATCCCATAGATATAGATAGACATAGATAACGCAAGGGTAACTATTTCGCGTGCCACTTCACGGGCCCAACTTACGATCAAAAATCGCAAGCTACTACTTTCGCGGTCAGTCTCCATCGGTGTGCCACTAGTTGGACGTCAGATATCAAATTGAAAATGGTTAATTGAGTGTAATAAATTGTAAAAACTGTCGTTAATCACTAAATAGATGTCCCATCACAAAAATATAGTGCACGAGACATTATAGTAGTAAAAATGGCACGCTGGGTTTACATACAGATCGTGATACTTGCGTTATCTATGTCAGTCTATATCTGTCACATATCCAGACTTCATGCTAAGTATATCAGGTTCAAATCATGGAGTTGGTTTTATCATCAAAACGTACCTCTACTAAAACTATATAAAATGATTTATTGGACGCATAGCTTTGACGAATTTAAACTTACCAGAATACAAAGATTTATGGACTATTATTCATACTCACTTATAGAACAGTCAGACCTGGACACAGTTAATTCATTTAATGTTGAACTAAATATAACCATCCAGAAATTCGTATACAAAAATTAAGTGTGGGTAGGAATACAAGGTATTAACAAAATCAATGGACTGGATTGTAAAAATGAAAAACCAACGTACGGGCGATAGCGTTTTGACAGCGGTCAGTATAGTAAATGGCCGTGTCGTCCGCGAACAATAGAAAATATCGCTAGTGCACAGCGTATAGACTAGGGGGGATAAGACGTAGCCCTGAGGGACACTGGCTCTAATAGGATGAGGGGAAGAGATTGAGGTCCCTATGCGATAGCGGAAGGTGCGGTTCGACAAAAAGTCCCGTAAGATGAGCACGAGACAGTCTGGCACTCCTAGTGAGTAAGCTTGTATAATAAGCCGTAGTGCCAGATTTAGTCGAAAACTTTCGCTATGTCGAAGTATAATACGCCTGTCATCGCTCCGCGCTGGAAACCAGCGCTCACGTTTTCAACGATGCGGTGAACTTGTTGGATACACAAATGTGTGGTCCTGAAACCGAATTGCTCCTTGGGAATGAGACTCTGTTTCAGCTAAATCTGAGTCGCTTATAAATAAGTCTCTCATAGATTTTGCCGAGTGCGTTCAGTAGACTGATGGGTTGAAGAGCCCGCGCCGGCGTCGGTAATATTTATAGCTCCACCGTCGAACAGTGACAGCAGCGACGCAAAGATCACAGTTGACCAGTCGCTCGCGACTGGTCAACTGTGATCTTTGGACCTTAGCTAGCCCACCTTAGGCCCGGCGCCCATTATCGGCATCGGCACGACTGAGGATTTTAGGTAGCAAATAGCAATATACATTAACATAATGGCAATAAAGTAGAAATTTCCATTATATATGGTCGTAATAACAAAAATACCGCTTCGGTATGCTTGAGGCTGCTTTATCGGCAGCTTTGAGAATGCTTCGGCATCCTTCGGTACGCTGCCGGTATCATTTGACTCACACACAACGCAATCGAGGTAATACGATATGAGACTATTCGGCAAGCTACAGGACGTCTCGTCATGCCTAAGAACGTTGCAGCATGCCAAAGCATAATTTCCGAGTGTGCGCTTGCATGTACGATGCCGAAGGATCCTTTTCCTTGCCGATGCCGATAATGGGCGCCGGGCCGGATTCAAATTGTATGTATAGGTTAGACATTTAGAACAATAAATATGTAGTATTTTTTCTAAACCTCCATTGAGTTTTACTTACCATATCCCTTGGTGAGGTAAAGTAGCAACATTGATACCCAAATACTTTTTTTTATTATCAATCTTGTGTTTTATAGTTCATTTATTGGTTTTTCTTAAAAAATCTTGTTTTTATTATTAAATAAAACAATTATTATATTGGACAGAATTTATTGGTATATAGATACAATACAAATGGGCTGAAGTCAACATAATTTCATGTCGGGACGGCCGTTCCTGTCCCGAGTTCTGGTACTGTATTTAATTATTATTGTTTGGAGTTAAAATCGAAACATAAATACTATGTTATATCAAAAGCATCAATTTAATCGGTAAGCAGATTACACTAAACGCATACGTCGCGTACGCGGCACTTAACATTAAAGCTATCCACTTCGTGTCCATCGTCCGTTACTCGGTAAATTACGAAATCGAAAAACAAAGATGACAATTTTCAAACATCACAATAGAGCTGTATCACAACGGAGCCCCAGCTCGCGCCTCGCCCACAGGCCGCCAGGCCAGTGCGGGCCCAGCAGGGGGCGCAGGCCCGGCAGGGGGCGCAGGCCCGGCAGGGGGCGCAGGCCGACAGGGGGCCCAGGCCCGGCAAGGGGCGCAGGCCCGGCGGGCGCGGCGCGGGCTGCGTGCGCGCGCGGGGCACTAGAAGCGGAAGCCATCGTGCGGGCCGGGAGCCGCCGCCGCGTCGAAGTGGAAGCCCGACTCTGCCGCCGTCGGCACTAGCGTCGCGTCTTCCTCCTGCAATTGACATAACACCACATTATTATTGCACATCCAGAGTTAGCACCTTGAGTTTGTGAAAACATGTTTTAGATACCACGTAAAAGTAAACCAAACCATTAATTACACCTCACAACTAGTTACTGTCGAGGCGATTGGATCTCTAGGTAAATCAAAATCATCTACGCCTTTCTCCGAATAAATTTACAACGACTAATAATAACACAGTACATACCTCTCCCGCGAAGTATTGCTCAATGATATCGTAGGCCATTTTGTAGATCTCCACCTTCTCGTGGCTCTGAAGCGCCTCGATCTTGTCGATGCCTCCGCACTCTTCGATCATGTTTGCGACTTGGTCGGCGTTTTCACCCGCCATCTTCAACATGTTGCTTAAACCATCTAGCACAACCTAGGCGGAAATAATGGAGAAGGTTAATTGAATCGAACGACAATAAGTGTTTTTGAAAAAAGTTTGTCGTAAAATAATATTGTGTACTTTTCCATGCTTTAAAAAATTCTCAAACAACCAAAACAATTATATTCTCATGCTGAATAAGCATGTGGATTTCTTGGTAGATCACTATTGTGACAAACTTGTGCATCTTGATATCAACACTGTTGTTGATAAACTTAGGTCGTAAGTGTACCTACCTATTAGGGCCTATGCACACCACGTTGTTTAAACGCGCCGTCGACGCGCGTTTTGGGAACGCGCGTCGCCGGCGCGTTTTTATCCTGCAGAGCAGTTTGTTGTCGTTTGTATCGATACAAACGCGCGGCACCGACGCGTCTGTATCGATTCAAACGTGCGACACCGATACGAGCGCTAGCGCGCGCGCCCAAGCGCGTCAGGTGTGCAAAGGTCTACAGGCTGCGTCTGACTTGCGTGCGTATCGCGTCTGTATCGCTACAAACGCGCGTCGACGGCGCGTTTAAAAAACGTGGTGTGCATAGGCCCTTAGTTGTAGACACAATATAGCTATAATATTCACTCACACAAATAGGTATATTATGATATTATGTTACAAGGTAGCTAAAGCCTTATTCATAAGCAACAAGATTAAATATGCTGATACTAAAAAAAAATAGTTAGTTATAGTAGGCCCTTGTTTTACATTCATTTATTAAAAACAAACATTTTGATATGTCCGGTTTAGTTTCAATGAGACTTTCATCAAGTGTCGTTGAGTATTTGAGTTATGAGTTGAGCTATGCGATAACTTCCAAATGCTTGCACTGACTGGACACTGCTTTCTTAAAAAGACCACCTCAGACACTATTCTGCATTATCCTCATATAAGTTGACCAAGTTTTTGGTCTGGACCTTAAAAGAGACTATGACCTGAGTTTGTTTTGGCTGTTTCTTCTTAGAGTAATCGGAAGCACCAGTCTCATCTAGATTTTTAATAATACATGTAAAAGTGTGGCTGTGTGACTGGTCATTTCATAGCTGTCACAGTTTATTTTAGTTATTATTGCCATTTTTGCTTTTACTCTGAACACTCTGATCATTCTGAGATATTTGTATAACCCCAACATGAATGATGTGACTATCTTGTAAAATATTATGATTTAAAAAAGGTCCATGGAGTTTCTTGCTCCATAGAGATCAACTCTTTTACAAGTTATTAACAATGTGTCTAGGACTGTAGCTTCATTCTTTTGTTTCTTGACATTGAAAAGTGCCTGACATTGAAAAATGCTTTGAGTTTGAGCTCAAAGCATTAATTTCAATTAGAAATGGTCTAATAAACAGAAAGCGTTACTAGTTCATTAAACAACTTATTGAAGAAACATCTTGCTATTCAAGAGTTATTCATCAACCTAAAGAAAGCCAAAAGTCAATATTATACATTGTTACAAATTGAATGTTGTGTATAGTTTACTACGAAAGTATGTCAAAACATTGGCACTTGAGGTAAAATGGACCCATTTTTGCAAACAAGAACCAACCCAAGGTAAATTCCCATGGGTTGGTTCTTGTTTGCAAAAATCCTGTGGGCTGGTTTTTGTTTGCAGAAATGGGTCCAAAAGTAAATCCGTTCTAGGATAGAAGTAGGTATTATTATTGGCAGCAGGTTGTATACATCAATTTGTGTCATGAGATATAGTATCATATTATTATGATGATTAAATTTTAGATTTTGGCAGGTAAAATAATAAAGCTGCAACAACATAACCAACATTTTTGAATAACTTACATTGATAACTTGAGTATCCTTGCAAATGAGCAATTTACAGAAGGGCGGTATGACTCCGCAATTGATGAGGGCGGCGACCTGTTCCTTGGTCCCGCTGATACTGAGGTTGGACACTGCCCAGGCCGCTTCCTTTTGCGTCTGGAACTCGCCCTTTGTGAGGTTCTCCACGATCTTGGGCAATAGGCCCGCGTCTATGACTGCCTGCACTTGCTGCTTATTGCCTGCTGTGATGTTTGATAAGAACCATACGGCTTCTTTGCAGATCTTCTCTTTCTGTTGACGAAACAAGTCATTAGAAAATTACGAAAAAGCAAAATAAGGCACACGTTTCCATTCACTACAGTGAAAGAGCTCTATCAATTTAATTGACTTTTATGGTAATGTTTACAAAATATCCTTATCTTAGTAATAACATTATGAAACGCATCAATTAAAATTCTTTCGGCTGACCCTTCGCTATGACGTTTCAGTTCCTCAGCTAATTACAAAATGTGTTGTGAATAATGATGAGTGAAGACTTCGTGTACATGTACGAACACCCGATAGGAAGGCCGCAATGCGAACCAAGCAGCACATTTAACCGGTACTTTAGGCCGTGATATAAATAGAAAGATGCGGACAAACAGATGTTGTGGGAAGTAAATACCTTGGGAGGGGCCTATGTTCGGAGGATTGGCCTAAATAGACGTATTCAGTAAACGTAATAAATTCATTCAGTTATATAGCAAAATGTTAGTGGCAGTAAGTCAAATGAATAAAACTGACAGAAATGAAGGTCAGCAGCTGTCGCGTTATCATTATCAGTCAATGACCATTCAACTAAGCATGTCAATGTACTGTGAGCCTCTAATGTTTTATATCAACGGATTTTGAGACGACCGTAGCGGTAACTCGCGCGTGTACAATAATAGATAATTACCATCTTGGCCGCCGACCAGACTCGTACGAGGTGTAACCGTCTGGTCGCATTCACTCATTTTATGTATTTCTATGAGAAACAGTCTTGTTTGCATATGTTCCTACTTTTTACTTGAAATAGCTGCCCCATTGTATTATCAAACAAACTCTACTGCTCTTAGCAGAGTAGAGGGAGACTTTTACTGACTAAATCCCATCCATGTTCATTATTTTACCCTTTCGAGTTCTGGGGCTGCAGTATGATTCTCCTTTGAGCAAACCAAAACCCCAGCAGGCAGCCTGCCCTGCCGCTTCGCATAAAAAACTTTCATTAACTTTTTTGTGCTATTGTACTGGGAAACATTACTTAGGTGGTTTGTTTAGCAACAAATGTAGTACAGTGGCACTTGTGTGAACAGTAATACATTCCAATCTCACTCACTTTGTTTACAGAACAATTTGTTTATTTTGGTGAAATTGGCAAGTTTACAAAAATAAATTGAATATTCACTAATGCAATAAATAACACATAAACAAGCATACCTGATGCGACAGTAAGGCGGGGAAGTGCGACAGTGCGTCACAGTTGAGGACCACTTGTGTTTGCTCATCTGTGCCAGTCACAATGTTGCCCACTGCTCTCAAAGCTGCCGTCTGGACCTTCACTTCCTTGTGTGACAGTAATGGGATCAGTTTCGGAACTATTCCCGATTCTATCACCATTTGGATCTGCTCATTACCACCATCTGTTAAATAGCTGATTGCCCAAACTGTGTCTACTAATATCTGGAACATAGCAAATAAATAATGTTATTCATGTAGGTATGAAACCACAGTGGATTGTTATTGACCACATGGTGTCAGATTGTATTAATAGTATCATGTTGTCTGGTTGGTACAAGTTGAGAAGCAGATTCAAGAACAAATTATCAAGATGTTTATAGAAGAAACAATAACATTTAGATTCATACCTAGTTTGTGTACCTAGAGATAGGTATTTGTTATCTTAACAGATTCATTTTCAGATGCATACCTATTACTATTAAATGTTTTTTTTTTATCAAACAGCAGGGAATCATCTCTGGACTAAATAAAAATGATGTTAAGATTTTAAATTATTACGAACATGTAAAAAAAAATTGACCTAGCTAAGAATTATTTAAAATTATCAATTGAGGTGCCACAGATTATTCAGTCAGATAAGTTTGTTTTTATCAAATTTTTGGTCAGAGATAAATAAAATTGGAGTCAACATAACATGTCACTAAATGGCTTTGTTAGACAAATTCATTGAACCTGTAAGGAAATTTCTGGATGTTAAAGACATTTGTATATAATACATGTATCGATACCACTGACTTAATTGATTAAGTAAGTCATTGAGTGAGTCATTATGATTTAATGTCTGTGTGTAATCTATTCACAGAAATATCCATGGTTTAATGGATTCTAACTTAAAACTATACTATGCTTTTGTCGTTTACTTTTAACCCGTTGCACGATTGTTTACAAAAATGTAGGGTAACAATGTATGAAACTTTGCACACGTCTGTACACTTTGTCGCGCAAAGGATTAAATAAAACAAGGACAACAATACAACATTTTTATCACATATACATGAATGATGTAATAAAATCTGTTGTTGGTATTCTGAGCAATATACTTTAGCCTGGTTTCTTAGGATATAATGTATCCTACAGTAACAGTTGGAATGTTTATTGAGTATTAACATGGTATTTTCTAGCACTAAAGTTGAATGAACTTCAGTGGCCTAGCTTCATAAAGTAGGTGGTTGAAAGATTTATATAAATACTTACATTGTTGTCATTGTGTGTGATGAGGACATTGAGTGCTGGTAAAATTTCTTGAATAGTCTTAACTGGCGGTGGAGGGTCCTTACTCCTGCATAGGTTGACAATGACCCAGGTCACATTACGAAGGAAAGAAATGGGGATATCTGGCTTGATAAAACTCAACAGTGGCTTCACCACTCCCAACTCAATAACAAAGTCTCGGAGCACTGGACCATCCCCAATTATGTTACCCAGAGCCCAAACTGCTTGCTCGCATACATTCTCGTGAGGAGACATGAGCAGCTGAAGGAAGACAGGGACAGCACCAGCATGAACAACCTTGTTTGTCTGTGCTGAGGTGCCTGACGCGATGTTAGTTAAGGCCCAAGCAGTTTCGAACTGAAGTGTGGGGTTGTCAGCCCTGGAGAGGCACTGCACGAGGATGGGAAGGATGCCTGCGGCGATGAGCTCGTCGATGGGCGGATTCTTGTCGGACGACAGCAGCTTCCTGCACTGTTGCACGGCGGCTAGCTGCACGTCAGGGTTGTCTCCGTTAGCTGCGTTCATCACCAACTCCTTGAGGTCCGTGGACGCAAGGGTCCTCTCGATCTCATCCTCGTCTGTTGAGTAGCTAATAGGCACATTACGACGTTTCTGTAGTGTTTCTTCCCTTTTATTTTTTCTCAGTTCTACTGTAACTTCGTTCCTCCGCCTGCGCATTTCCTAAAAAATACATACGAAACGTCATTTTATCGTCACTAACAATCAAGGCTATAATTACATTGTTACAAGGCATTGAACTACGTCTCCATACTTACGTCGACATCTTTGCCTGTGTTCTTGAAAACATGCATGCGGTTCTTCACTTGATCAGTCGCCATTTTATTTTTGTGCTCGCAGTCTCGTTACAAACGTGGTAATTACACAATGAAACAAAGGATCAACACAAAATAATGACGAAGAAAACTAATTAAACATGTTTTAACGGCACTATTAGCGTTGCTGATTCATTAACCTCTTTTTAACACAGAATATTCTACAACACGAAACTAATCGTCCGTTTCCTCCTCGAATTTCTTTCTTTTTTTCGGTTAAACTAACCATAGACCAAGTTCTTTACATCTCATCTCAATGTTGCAAACATTAATTTCTCAAAATCATAGCAATGAAATCTAAAATTTCGAATAGAACGATTCAGGAATCGACTATGATATTTTGACAAAATATTTAGTGTTGCAATAGAAATATAAAATCCTTTTAAAAATTTTCTTGGCTGGTAATAATTTACGAAATATTGATGAATTCGCTTTCATACTACGCATTTCCGTATTTGTTACAGTCAAAACAGGAGTGTTGTTGTAAAATATAAACAGCCAATTTCAATTTTCGACCAAATAAAACGTGAAGATGACGATATTGACGAAGCCAAGCCTCACAGTTAAGAAAATCCCGTTGTATTCCGAAACCACCGAGACCGATGAAGTATGTATTATAATTCTAAGCAGCTGAATCTTTACCAAGTGAAATTATTCATATCGATTGGCGCTGCAGTATGTTCATTTAAAATTATAAACGAATTAGTCGGTATTTAAAAAAAAGATCTCAAGTAAAGGTTCGCATTGATTACTAAGCTGCGCCTACCGCGCAGAAAAATATTATTTGATGCAGTTACTGCGACATATATGTTTATTGATTTTCAGTTAACGGCGGACGGGTTTGTAGCTAAAAATACCACAATCGATACTGAAAAATGTATGGCAGTAGGTAATTCTTTCAATCACGATCTTTCATTTAATCCTTCAAATGGCCGGAACGCAGATCCACTACGCAAGAATCAACAAAAAAAGAAAAAGGTTTGCTTCTGTGCCTGTGGCTGCGAGTTAAATGTTGGCGGCAAAAAGGCTAAGAAGGTTAAGGTTAATATCTGATATGTTTTGTGTTTTGATGTGATTGATGGTTTTCTACAATAAAAACTTTTTAACAAAAAATTTTACCGACGAAAAGTGAAAAATAAAAACCTTTTAGTCTACCTAAGCTCCAAAGTTTAAGTATGATATTAATTTCAAGTCGGTGCCAAACTAACAATTTATTGATTTGCATAACGTAACATGGTAAACTTTGACAACTTGATTGATCGTCGATCATTGTTTGTTGGCACCGCCTCAAAATTAATCTCATACTTTAACTTTGGAGCTTAGCTAGACTAAACGGTTTTTATTTTTGGTGGTTCAATTTTTTGTTAAAAAGTTTTTATTTTTCTATTTGTGGTTTTCTTTTACAACAAATTTGTTGTTGCTTTAGGTACTAAATCTAGGTAATTTGTATAAAACTTTTGACTGTTATTCAAATTCCAAATTTTTCGGTCTTTTGCTATCAAAATTCTTTTTTCGTCTATTTTTTTTTGAATACTTCGTCACTACCAAATATTTGGTAGCTATTATTTTGAACCCACATTATTTGCTTTTGATATTTAATAAAAATCCTTGATAGGCGAACAGACGCGTAAGATGAAGGATTCGGGGATGGAGCTTCGATAAGAATGTTCCTTACCGTCAAACAGGTTGAGAAGTACTAAGATGACTACCATGAATTCGAAACACTTTCGAGTCCTTGGGGATAGACTTCCAGTTAGTCTAGTACCTACCAAAAATCTGAAGAATTGTGTTAACAATGAAAGCACAGGAAATAGAGTGATAGCAATGACTGTGTTGCTAGACCTTGATTGGTTTCAATTTTCAAAAGAACAAGTACTAGAAATGTTTTTGAACGCATTATGTTGCCCGTAATTCTAAGCTAAGCCGTCAATTTACATAAACTTCAAGGGATGACCCTGGATAAAGCATGAATTGACTTGGGACTACATTTTATTAGCATCATTATCAAATGTTGAACCAAATAAAGTGTTAATCTATCCGCATTATGAGCGCGCTGACTGAAATGCAGATACTGAAAAGTACCACTATGCACTGCACATATACAGATATTTAATTCTTGCAGTAATGGCTAAAACACAGTTATTATGTTTTTAAAAATAAGGGCATCCGTCCGTCGATGACACGCGTAACCCAGTGAGGTTTAAAGTTTTTAATAAAGTTCAAGAAATTAGCCCAAGTGGCGTTATACTGTAGGGGACCTCTTGTAACTAACTTCCATTTCCACCGCCAGAGCTTTGATGACAATCATACTCCAGCAAGGCATCAACAGTTCGCATCGAGGTACATGAAATGAGCCTAAACACAATACAGCTGCTGTAAGCTATTGAGAATGTCTAGTAAACACTTCCGTCTCCATCATCAGACCTTCCATGGTCGTAATTCTCCAGCTAGGTCTAAAGATCACGTCAAGGTGCATTAAATGAGCCCAAACACGATATAGCTGCTGTAAACTGTTGAGAACGTCTTGCAAATACCTTCCGTGACCATCGTCAGATCTTCAGTGACAGTAATTATGCATATTGGCTCAAAGTTCTCATCAAGGTTAATAAAAACGAGCCCAAACACAATATAGCAGCTGTAAAAAGATAAGAACCTCTTTCAAAAGCCTTCCGTCTCCATCGTCAGATCTTCAATGACAGCGCTATTCTACAGCTAGGTCTAAAGTTGTCGTCAACGTGCATGAAATGAGTTGAAACACGATAATATTGCTGCTTTAAACTGTTGAGGACCTCTTGCAAAATACATGTATTTTCCGTTTCCATCATCCATCATCAGGTCATTTTAACGGCGTATTGCCATCAGAACTACATATGTGTTTCAAATTTAAAAAAAAAACGTTACACAATTGCAAATTTAGTATGAAATTATTATTAAAAAAACAAAATACCCGACTGCACACTAAAAAAAGAGTAAAACAAGCCCCACAATAATATTGAGCAGGCGGGGACCAACAGAGGCTTATTTATAGTCATTTCGGTTGTGCACCATTTAGCAGAATTTTCGTTGGTGGCGGTCAAGGTGGTCCCCGCCTGCTCAATATTATTGTGGGGCTTGTTTTACTCTTTTTTTAGTGTGCAGTCGGGTATTTTGTTTTTTTAATAATAATTTTTTTATTTATAACTTTTTAGCTGTTTTTATTTAACGAAAATGTTGTAGATGTAGAAGACTATGTATATGTAAGTACCATGATACCGCATACATATTTTTTTAAAGGGAAATTTAGAAAAAATATTATTATGTCTTTATCCCGTGGGACTTTTAGGATAAAATGTATCCTATGACACTCCCGTAATCAAGACAAATCTAACGATACCTCATACATCAAAATCCATCAAGCCGTTTAGGCTACAGGTGGTCACAAAGGAAAAGACATACATACATACTTACATACACTCGAAAAACATTACCCTCCTTCTTTGGCAGTCGGGTAAAAAAATCAATCAACCCCTATTTTTCCACCCTTACGGGCGGATTTTTTTTTCAATTTGAAATGGAACCAACTTTGAAATATACTCTCTCCAATGAAAAAAGAATTTTTCAAATCGGTCGTCTCAGTTAAAAGTTATGCGTGGTCATACAAAACAAATATACATGTCGAATTGAGAACCTCCTTTATTTCGTCGGTTAATAAATACTTAGCAGATGCACATTGCGTCAATACGGTTAACTGTTTTGAATATTTCTCTCACGATGATAGGAGCCATGGAACACTATTTAAGTACTTCTTTTTTGCTTGCTCGTAGTATTTGATCACAAAATAAGTATGGCCTAAAAATAATTTGACCTCCAACAGGTCATCGAAATATCGGTGGTTCCCGGGCCTTGCAAGCGGCGTAGCCTGGCCATCCTGTGCCTCTCCGTCACGGTGTTCCTGCTGGTGCTGATGGGGCTCATAACGGCCCTGCAGTACTACGAGCTGGTGAACACGGAAGCCTCCCAACATAACCGCTACCAAGGTTTCTGCTCCATCCCTCTATCCAGGGTACGTATGGCTTGATTGTAGCATTTTTCAGGGATCGAAGACGGCGTAGTAGGTAGTGGAGAAATGAAATGATGAAAATGATTGAGAGAGCCAACTATAGGAGAGAGCTCCTGAGGATTTAGCTCACTGCTAGAGTAAGGGAAAACGGCCATTAGACATTATATTAAACTAAATGATTGCATGTTTGTAAGAACAACTTCGACAGTCGGAAGGAGAAAATAGATTTCGTTTTTACATTCGCCAAAATGAACAAAAGATGCGGCCGCGGTGTAAAGTCATAAAGTAGTTATTCAAATTCAGCGTCAACACAACATAAAATGCTACTTGACCAGAAATCACTTCATACGATTGTTTTCATATTTTGTTTGATAAGATTTTTAGGACATCGATTGACATTTAGTGAAAAGCTATTAACAGACTGCTTCAATATTGGTATAATATTTATGGACGCCCCTTATTTGACCAATAGTATAGTAGTATTGCTTCGTCCCCCTTTTAGGAAATGAATTTCACCTTGTAGTTGAATTTGAAACGATTTTTTGAAGAATAATATCCCCCGTAAACCTATGTAGGTAAGCTAAGGTACAATTTCATGGGCGATGTTATATTGATCAGTTCGTTCCTTTCTAAATGGGTAAGGTAGATAAAGTTTCGTGTTACACACGTGTTTAAGATGCTCTTGGCCTATTTCGCAGCGAGGGGGAATATCAAAATGGTATGTCTGAAGGCATTGACGCGTGTTTGTATTGGATGACTGCGAATGAGACCGGTAGCGATGTTTAGGATAACATTAAGGGGTCCGCTTTGATAACTACCTAGTCGTTTGATCTGCACTCAACGTCACAAAAAGCGCACGTCTTCAAAAACAAGTTTCAAGCATGTCCCGCCAGCAACGTATACATTAAACCCAATTAATACTGGTATCATTTGAAAGTATAACTCACACTAACACTGTACCAACAGTCAAAATACGCATTACAACGGCAGCAAATTGCACCTCCCAAATACTAAACAATGGTATAAAACGTCCGACCCGGGTTAAATGTAGGTCATTCGCTATTCAACCTTTGAAGTAAAAACGCGTGACAGCTTCAGCAAGAAAAAACCCAGAAGATGAATACCACTGCACTACTAACCCGCTCAAGTCATTGCACTACTGCAATCTGGGATGCGGCAATGTGATGTTGTTCGGCAACTGAACTTTAGTCGTTTTTTCGTTCGACTAGTGTTCCAACCTTTCCAAGAGACTGGTGCCTATATCCGAAGACGTGGATCTGGAAGACAACGGTGCACATCCGCGGAAAAAGAAAATTGCAGCTCACAGGGCTGCTGCAGGGCCAAAATTGAATGCACAGCATAGGAGAGACCGGTTGCAATTTGGCCGTGACCATGTAGATGTGACAATAGAGCAATGGAGGGCAGTGCTCTTCTCGTATGAGACGAGGGTGTGACTTTTCTGCAACGACAGGCGTCATAGAGTGTACAGGAGGCAAGGCGAACGATTCGCACAATTCAAACCTTGTGTGTGTTTCTCGGGACTGGAAGTGCTCGCGGGCAAGTGTCTGACTGCTTCTCGGTAAATAACAGAGATCTTAGAGGAGCAGGTTGTACCTATTGTGGGTTTCGTAGGCAATGGGTTCACGATAATGCACGATAACGCCCGTTGTCAAGCCGCTTTTATTGTAAGAGACTACCTGCAAGTTGGGATCGCTATCCGGCAAGAATTTCAGACCTAAACCCTATCCCATAGCACCACACAACCATAGCACCTTTGGGATGACGTGGCGAGTACGGGCACGTGATCCGGCCCCTACCACTCTCCAAGATCTCCAAGATGCCATCGTTGCAGAATAGGACAACATACCTCAAGAGACTGTTGTTACATTAATTAGGTCCATGAGATAGCGCATAAAAGCATTCATCAGGGCTAGGGGGCTTTGTTATAAGTTTATGAATCATTTGCATTAAATAAATTGCCTTTCCAATGATACCTTATAGTCATATGTTTACCATTGATTAATACTTCGTTGCTATGCGTGCGTTCTTTTGCAATGATGCATAGATATATGGATTCTTCATCTTTGTCGTTCGGTCGTCTCCAAGCCAACAGGTCTTCTGCCTGATGGACTGCTCGGTATAGGCTGATCGCTGCTCGGATAGCATACTATTTATTTTGTGTATCTTAAAAGGGATTTGAATTATTTAGCCTGTCTAACTTCCGCCATTATATTATACTTACATTAATCAATATCTATCAGTATCTAAAACAGAATACCTGAGATGATTTTGTCTCAGACAATATTTGTTTATTACCAGCTAGCCTTACTAATATTATAAAAGCGAAAGTGAATTTGTATGTTACGCCTTCACACCTAAATGACTGTACCTATTTCGATTAGTTTTGGTACAGAGATAGTTGAGACCTTGGAGACGGACTTTTTTATTTTGTGTGAGGAGAAGAGTGAAGAAAAGGGAAAACTTAGCAATGCTATGACAATAAATAAGGCGCAAGGGCAAACAATACAGGTAGCAGGTACTTGCAAATCAGGAAAAGGGAACTGTGTTACTTCGTTAACGCAAGCGTAGCCGCGGGCAAAAGCTAGTTGAAAATAAAATAAAATGGCAGAAGTAAGGCAGGCCACGCTTCATAAAAAATCTTCTAACCACGCAAGATCTTATATTTAGATCGCCCATTGTGCAAGATAACCTTCGGATGGCCGATGAAAATATCTGTTGCAAGCTAGGCAATGTCCGGGCCAGTTGTTGTTGCGAATCCTGGAGTGCTTTCGACTGATAGGTATGATGATGCCAGATATTGGGAATTTCAATACCGCGCAGATACAGAACAGGTATGACAAGATTAAACAAAAAATGCTGTCAACTATATGTTCCACCAAACTAAATAACTGTTCGCGAAAATTATTCCTGGGAAACGGACTCTTTTCTTGGAGTAAAAACCTCTTTTTAAGATAAGACTCAAGTGTAACGCACTCAACACATTGAACTAATGAATGCATTGAATCGTATACTTATGTGGGTTGATGCATTTCATTTAAAGTTATAATATTAGAAACAAGTACTTTTCATCCCCAATAACTCGCAACCAGCTTTCCAGATATAGAACAAGAAAAGAACCACCGCGTGGTTATACATTAAAAAAAACAATGAAATATATATCTCGAATCGAGAACCTCCTCCTCATTTTATTTTCGCCGGTTAAAAATGATGGTAATGACGTATAGATTGCGTTTCGGTTTCAGTTTAGGGTACCTATTTAAAAATCCATTAGATACCTTACAGCGGTACTTTACAGTTGCAGTGCAAACATCACTACATAGTATAAAACAAAGTCGCTTTCTCTGTCCCTATGTCCCTTTGTATGCTTAAATCTTTGAAATTACGCCACGGATTTTGATGCGGTTTTTTTTAATAGATAGAGTGGGGATTTTCAAAGATTTGTAACACCCGTGCGAAGCTGGGACGGGTCGCTAGTATTACATATAACGATCTAGTATCATAATATCGCTTACAGCTGTGACATCGGGAACGACCTCGCGATCAGATTCAATGCCATCCATTATATCAGCAGGTATATGCCGGGGTCATTCCATTGACCCGCCTAGTTGACTCCGAGCTCCGACCAAGTCCCTCCGCCGCCGTTATTAGGTTAGGAAGTCTATTATTTTCATAACAAAATTGTCTGTTGCTGTGATCTCGTTATGCGCTCGCATCGTGCGTCGCAGGTATATAGACAGAACTGCGATGCGATGCGATGCGATGCCACGTCGCAGGGCCCTAAACATGATAGCCTTCTAATGCGTCTTGCGGCTTGCGATGTCGTAGATTATTACGCGACGTCGTATAGCAGTTTTGTGTACAAGCCATATTACCTAAGTACAAAATAAGAATGGTTGCGAAAGGTTCCACCGGCAAACTTCGGTAAATATTTGAATTTGAGGTCAAATGTTTTTGGGCAGGAATTAACAGCGTTAAGACTGTTCAAAAACGCTAGTAGCAACGAAAATATTCCACACTAGAAGACAGAAACGCTGATATTTGGTACCATTGTTTTCAATAAAAAATACATTTCGAAACAGCGAGTTGTTGATCCTTCGGGAACTTATATTTTAGTTTTCCTTCCTGTCCGTTCACAGTATTTAATTTATGTTATTAACAAGCGTTCAATTAATTAAGTACTTACATTAAGTATAGGTATCGTAGTAGGTACCTACTTGTTAATACTTTAACTTTGTTTTTTTTTCGTTCTGTCTGATTTTATGATTATAATTGAATTTAGATATATTACAAGAAGTAGTCGGTTTTTTCATGAGTCTGTAATAACTGCAACATCTTGTGTAAGTACCTACTATATTCTGAAAAACACCTAAACTCTTCTTCCTAAATAAGGCAACGACAAGATTTTTATAGATACATACTTTGTTTTGTTAAAGCAAACTTTTTTTACATAATTATTGATATAAAAAAAAATTGTAGTCTGACCTAGATCATAGACCACAATCATAGAAGAAATAAATCTTAGACGAATTCATGATAAGATCCAGTCAAAAGTACGGATAAATGACGGCCGGCTAGGGCTGCCGAAACCGGACACTGTTGACACAGGACACTTACGTATACTAAATTGTCCGTCTGTTTATCTAACCGGTGCCTGAAACCGCGCCCACAAGTAGTTCGTACCGTTTTAACGATAAAATCGATCAGACCGTATTCTTGCCGACATGCATATAGTGCACACAAACGACAAGACTGTTTCATCGATTTTCTTCAAGTAATAGGTAATCGCTTCGGCCCTCGAGGCCATAGTAGCCGCTCACTATGCAATTTTGATGAGGTCAGTCGGATCTAGGTAAAACTGGCTGTTATTATGTCATGTTTTTCCTGAGTTGTGGTGACGGCCCCGACTGAATTTCCTTTTAACGGGGTCCGGACTTAATCCGTATTACTTGGTGAATTAATTCATCATCTGCTCTTCTGCTAATGCTCTCAAAATGTCTACGGAAGACATCGTGACTAGGCCCGGATCGCACGTACCCCGATTTCGTCGGAAGACCCCGCCCAGTGGTGTCTGATTATGCGTTATGAACCGATGTTTCACAGTTTAGGTCTTTACTATCGTTTATAAATTTATGATCTGTTTATGTTCTAGGACCTGCAAATGTTGGAGTCTCGCAAGATGCCTCTGCGCTGGAAGACTGCCCCCAATCTCGGCCGCGCCGAACCTAACATTCAGGTAGGCATTGACGAGAATAGATTTAGCTTATTGAAAGGTATAAAATTCGTGTTTTACTTAATCCAATTCATTTACATATGTGCCTATGCATGCGTTATCCCACTATGTTCAATACCTAAACCTTTAACCACCGCTCTCATGGCCAGGTGGTGAGCCTGATGGACGAGGACCCAGAGCACCTGTTCGACCTGCTTCGTGAAGTGCTGGACATCAACATCGACGAGTCCGTGGAGAAGATCTCCGTCTTCAACAACGGACACCCCGTTAGCTTCATACACGACTTCGAATCTAATGTTACCGGTGAGTTTATATTATCTTGGATATGTATGCTCATTTGGGACACGATGATTATGGCTTATTTACAGAGAGGACACTTGTCTTAGCAGCTAAAATGTTATACTTAGGCCGTTTGTTTTATGTCACATGGTGTAAAAAATAAAAATTGCCCTTTTTAACTGAGTAATTCCTAATGATTTGTTTGGACAACAGCTTATAGTTTATACAAGGAGTGATGTGATTGGTATAAGTTACTTCACCATCTATATAACAGGATTTATTTCCAGATTTGAATTTATTGAATCTGAATTGATTAGGTTTTCAAAACTCGCGAGCAGATATGTTGCTTATCATTTTTGTTGGCAGCCATAAGAAAATATACCTTTCTTTAGGACTGTTTACAGATAAGATGTTTTTTTTTGAAGTCGTGTCCAGCGTGGATTCAAAACAAATTCCTGTCGATAATTCCAGACATCGTCGACTCGGAGCGTTGCTTCACAATGGACATGGACCCCGAGCTGGTGCTGCAGCCGGAGCTGTTCCTGCTGGGGCTGCAGCACGGCGACGAGTTCGACGTGTCGCGCGTGCGCTCGCAGCTGCGCGCGCTGTTGCCGCCGCAGCGCGGGGCGCGCGCGTGCCACGACAAGCCCACATACAGGCTGCAGAAGGAGACCGGAGTAGTCAGTGAGTATACCCATATCCATCATCGTAGCTTAGCCTCCTAGCCTTTTCACAGCCATGTTGGGGTCGGCTTCCAGTCTAACCAGATGCAGCTAAATTTAAAGTCCCCTATTTTTTTTGGATTAGACACAATAGGCCTTGACTGACATCTGTAAAGACTTTCGCAAATATAGTGCGGGGGTACCTATTACTATGTCCTCAATCGCGTTATCTTTATCCATCTATGTGTATTTATTCAACCATTTATACTGAAAAAAAAAAGTCTTAAAGTCTGTGGTTCCTTGTGTCCCAATGAAAAACCCATTAACCGCCAAAATTAAAACAGCAGTAGTATTTTTACAAAACATTTATTTTCATGTTGTTTATAAATCAAATAAACATAAAAAAAATAAAATTATAAAAAAAAAATTAGGCTTTTCAGGAGAAAATTTTCATAACATTGTTTTTAAACACATAATGTTTTTACACACTTTTTGCATTGCCAACGAACTCTTGCGTGACAAACAACACATCGCAATGCTTTTTCAAGTTTTTTCGGATAGTGCCCTACACCATCTTGAAGCTAACCTTGCACTATTGAAGATGACGGTCGAGCTTTATGGTTTGTTTTTAGGCGTAAGTAATATCTTGCAAAAGCACGTCGAAACTGTAGTTGGTCCATTTTATTACTACGGCTCATAACATGCAAACGCCATGAGTTTGCAATCACCTAATCAACCATGTAGGTAAACAAAACCCACCACCACTTTTTTCCGTGCAATCCTATACAGTCAAATACAGTGCAATTGATTGGTCTCTTTCATCGGCTCCCCCAATATTTTTATATGTGTTTATGACATCCTCATCATAAGACCAGTACAAATCTTCCCTGGGTAATTTATGATACTCAGACAATATCAATATACCTATAAACTTTTTCAAATCAACAGAGTCTAATTGTAAAGTATGTCTGTTATTTTGATTAGCATATAAAATTGTATTTGTAATAACCAGGGTTATAACTTCTTCATCAAACAGTTTTTCAAATATCTGCACGGGACTAAGTTCTCCAAGCTATTCTATTACTGCTTCCTGTTTTTCTTGCACATCAGTTCTTTCTTCAGTCGTAGAAGAGTATGTAGGGAAACACTTACGCCGGACAGGCTGACATAGTTGCTGTCGCCTTCTCTTTGTCTTTTCAGCTAATGGTTCCTCGTTGCTGCTACCGTCACTTTGAATGATGTCCTCGTTAGCTCTAAAATCTCAATATTGCATGACAGATCCTGTGGCAAAGAGGCAGTAACCATGTCCTCGTCGACGCCGTCTTCTTCGTCTGTAAAGACGCTAGGTTCTGGCGGTATAACAGCAAAATCATAATCGCCATCACTGTCACTCTCATCCAAAACAGCATTGACTGCTTCCTCGAAGCCTTTGAAGAATTGGAAACGGTAAAATGTTTCCAACTCATGATAACAAAATCCTAGAACAATAAGTAAAATCGTTATACAGATTCGGCCGCTGTACACAATTGGGTACAGTTGTATTTCAAGCACGATTTCTTTGTAAATACATGTTGTATAATTGTTTTTTATTATTTATTTTATGAATAAGGATGTATACTACAAGAAACATAAATGTATCAGAAATTTAGGAAATGTAAACAAAAAAAAAAATGTATATCAACGTACTTACCTCGACAGACGATTATATCGCGAAGTTGAAGTCCTCACAGTGACAGATTTTATAAATATACCCACATAAATCGTGATTTTTTTGATGCTCAAACTATCACTTTCTATTATGGGTCGAAAAAAACAAATGTAATTTAACAAATTTATTGTCTACCTTCTATTGATTAGCTGTACCCAATCAGGTACAGAGGCGCCAAATGGGTTGTCGGAAATGACACGGCCGGAACTTGTATAGAGCAATACCCTTAGAAAAAATATTCATGTACATTAATGTATAGTACGTCATTTTAAAGCTTACATGCACGGTTTTACAATCCTTACTAATATTATAAAAGCGAAAGTGAGTTTGTTTGTTTGTTACCTCTTCACGCTTTAATGGCTGAACCGATTTTGATGAATTTTACAGAGATAGTTGGGAGGAGACAGACATAGGCTAATTTTTATTTAAAAAAAGTGGGATGTGAGGGAGAAAGAGGGAAGAAAAGGGAAAACTTAGCGTTGCTATTACAAATCAATAAGGCGCAAGGAGAACTGTGTTACCCCAAATTTAAGGCGGGCGAAGCCGCGGGCGAAAGCTAGTAGATTATATTTTATGATCAGAGAATAGGCGAGATACACTATAAATAGTAAACAAAAAAAGCGCCTTAACAATTTGAATAGCAATGTTCAAACAATTGTAGGGGTTACACAACGAGAAATACTATTCAGAAGCCATTTAGTAAATAGGCTAGGCTATTCGTTAAACGGCTAATTCCACAAGAAAGGCCAAAGATGCGTTGGTACGACGACATTATACACACAGCAATCATGCTACAAGAAAACAGTGTCGAGCTTAGCTCTGCCGCAGCGACAAGTTTCATGGAGAGTCGTCTGAAGTCGTCGCTGCGCTCAAAGCTCACTACAAGAATAGTAGTGTAATGTAAATGATAATAGTAAACTAATGTGGAATGGTTCCGGAAACCCAGATGAATTTTCCTGTAGTACCTCATCATCTACCTAGCCTTTTCCCAACTATGTTGGGGTCGGCTTCCAGTCTAACCGGATGCAGCTGAATATCAGTATTTTACATGGAGCGACTGCCTATCTGACCTCCACAACCCAGTTAATACTGGGTTATACGATACCCCTTGGTAAGACTGGTTGTCAGACTTTCGGAACACTGACTACCTGTAACGACTGTCAAAGATCTACAAATGACAGCCGGGACCAACGGCTTAACGTGCTTTCCGAGGCACGGAGGAAACTCGGTATAACGGGTGGTCACCCATCCACAGACCAACCTAGGCAAGCGCAGCTTAACTTTAAGATCGACCCGAGCGGCGGCTATTATTTAGCCACGAGCTTCTCAATTTTCCTACTTCAAACTAATTGTCGATTGGCTCGTCCATCAGGAATGAGATCATGATTGCAGATTTATCCTGCGATCTTGTAAGGATGATTGTCATTTTCAGCTTTGCATTTTTAAGTTACTAAAAATGTCACAGACACTTTTAATAAATGTTTTTTTTTTCGGGATACCCACATATATTTGTAAAACGTAACGTAAACTAGCAAATCCAATAAGCACCACAGAGTATTAATATTAGTAGCGTAAACGATAGTTTGTGGTCTAGTTTCAAAAGTAACAAAGTACTATCGTACTTTTAAGTGATAAAATCAACGCAAGACGACAATGTAAATGTCAATCAATTGCAAAGTCAGAATTTAAAACCACACAAACAATGAACAAACAATATTTTTTGCATCTTCTCTCGCTCTCTTCTTAGGGAAATGTAATTAATGCGATTATTTTTTATTTATTATAAAAGGAATTTTCATATATTAATCATTACTGTGCATTATCAGGGCAGGATCTGGCCATGTCCTTTGTACGGAACCCTCTGTGTGCGAATCCGATGCACACTTGTTTGATTATCGGTATTTGTTGTTATAGTGGTAACACGTCATCTGTGTGAAATTCAACGTTTATGAGATACAGAATAGTGACAAACGGACAGATAGACGGACAGCGATAAGCCCTGGACCGTTTTACTCTTTATTGGTGTTGAGGATGATAGTTCTACCTTGGTTCTACCATAGGTATTGTTATGATGAACATCGTATTTGAACACTGATAACTTTTATGAAATAGGTGATACCTATATCAATATAACAATCGTTATACAACAGCTATCTAGTTAAATAAAAATCACACATGTTATTTCCAAGCTATATAAGCAATTGACTTATAAGTCAATTACGAACTGTTGAAGACAAAAGTACCAAATCGCGTTACTCCGGTCGCACGGGGACTGGCAGCTCAGTGCCTTGAGCGACGGGACAACGTGGCGTTGCACGACAAACAGTTTGTTTTAAAGATGAAGCACTAAATGATGACGGTGGTGTTATCACAGCTCAAATCTTAAAAATTTATTTACATTACTCAAAAAAAAACCGACTGTGTAACAAAAAATAAAATTTAAAAAAAATAAGTCCGTCTGTTACAGCCAGAGCTCGGGACTCATTATATAACTCGGCTCAAATCTTCCCAATAATATTGGATCTCGGCTGTCCCTTCATTAGTAGTCGATTAAAATAAATTAGCCATGTTTACGCGACAATACATAATTATTCATCGTAATATTGTGTAATATGACACATGTATATAGTTGTGGTTAATTTATAGGTAGTTAGTTCCTTCCTTGTTTAAATATCTAATATAATAATATTAATATCTAATTATTAAACGGTTAAGCATTCATTTAATTCCACTAATGGCAAAAACAGACGGATAAATAAAGTGTCTCTTATGTAGGTTTTTTGTAGTATTATTATATTTCATTTTAAAGTCCTTACTTACGTCTGAATAAATTAATCTGATACTTTAGATGCTCCTAAATTGGTCGGAAACTTTGCATTCATATTGACCAAATTCCAAATTGCGTTTGCAATGGGCTACTTGCTTACGTTATCGATTCAGTGCTTTCCAAATAGCGAGGAAGTTTGAAAGTTGCGCCTATTACAAAAAAATTGAAAGGGAATCGTTTGTCTTGGTATGGACACGTCATGAGGAGGGATGAAGGACATGTGACTAAAAGAGTGATGGATCTGAATGTTGATGAACGGAGAGCGAGAGGGAAGCCAAAGAAAAGATGTATGGATTGTGTAAGGAATGATAGAAAGGAGTAAATGATGCCGTGACGTCTGATAGGGGAGAATGGAAGAAGAAAACGTGTTGCGCCGATCCCAAATAGAATGAGACAAGGGCAGGAAAATGATGATCCTTTCCAAATAGCCATGCAGGCCACGTCCGAATTAAGTGTTCCTGGGGTTCCATGAAATGGTCTAAAAAGCAATGTTGACTTTGTTCCAGTCCGCAAGCGCTCGGCCGATGCGCCTCCGCACGACTACATGCAGTTCGCCGGCAAGCGCGTGCAGGAGATCGAGATCAGCAACCTCGCAGAACTGCTCGAGTTCGAGCAGGACTACAAGCAAGCCGTGTAGACCAACTGCTGGGGGCACGACCAGAGGGGGAGGGAATGGAGGACTTGGGTAGCGAAGCGAATGTGTACTACATAATTGGTCTTAGGATAATTGCAAAAGTCTCATTAGGATGTTTAGAAACGTGATTGATGAGTTTATGTAACGGTCGATTCTTAACATCTGGTTGATCAGAACATTGCTCAGGTGAAAATTAACAAACTCCGTGTATTTTATATGCAGGTAGCATTGGACAGGGAACGTCTTAATTGTGTTATATGCACCACTCAATTGTTGTACCCCTTGGAATATAAGCAGACTATATAGCAGACGTAGGAGAGGGTCACCCGATTTAAATAAAACTTTCGTCTGTTTACAATACTAAAGGGTCAGTGAAACAACTGAATTTATAGCGAATAATATATTCAATATGGATAGCGTAACTAATTAGTGATCTGTTCCATCTCTATTTGTATATTATCGCTTTTCCCAGAACAGGCTTTGAAAGACATGTTCGCTCTGTCGTAAGTACTCCATTTACTATCCCCTCCGTGTTAGAGAAATGATGGTGTGGATGTAGGATACGAGTGTATTTATAAATGGAAATATTTTAGTCGATTCTCAAAATTATTCGACTAAAGAAAGGATGATGTTATTCCCATGATTATTATTGTTTAATTTAGTTTCTTTTGCTCTTTTGTTAATTGTTTAGTGTGAACAGTTTCAAAATGATTTGAGGACAAATCAGGTTGTATTGAAAAGTTTGCGCACATTATGCGATGGTTGTGTGAATTGACTGGATTTAGGGAAGATGGACATAACAATAAGCTATGGTCCTATTGATAACTTAAAATATAATAATAACTGATGTATCAAGCGAATCGATTTCTGAAATCGATTAAGCAGTCTGTTTGATATCTGTAAAAAAATAACTTGTAAACCAAAGATTTTCTTTCGTATTATCAGATAATGTTGAATGCATTTATTCACTGTCATTTTATTTATTATCTCTTTGTGTTTGATATTAATTTTATGAAAAGGGAATAGTAGAGATTTTTGTCCATTGCAATAACACATCTAAGTGAAATACAAAATTAAGGGCATGATTTATAATATTTTGTGCCAAAGACCAAACTGTCATGAAATAAAATAATTTATTTTACAACTAGCCAACATCACTAAAGTAAAGCTAATCTTTATAATATCCATCATATCATGTTGTGTTGTAAAGGACAAAAATATTCTCCTAAATCCACATCTAAGTGAGAATAGTTAAGATTTAAACTTAGTCCAATTTTAATGTAAGCACCCATACTCAATGTTTTAAACATAACTTCAATTCTTAGTCTGATGTTGACATTGTTTAGTCGATTATCACTGTTTGTTTTAGTCGATTATCACTGTTTATTTTAGTCGATTGCAAAAAGTATTATTTAGTTTACTTTGTTATTTTAGTGCCATATTTCATGTCATGCCATATCTAGCCCCATCGAAAGATTTACAAGGCAAGAACTAATTAGAGCGATAAAAAATATAAAACCTGAAAAAGCCCCTGGATACGATCTGATAACTGGCATGATACTGCAACAACTTCCAGATTCTGCCTTGAACTTCTTGTTGTCAATCTATAATGCCATATCAAGACTTTGCTTTTTTCCCCGACAATGGAAAACAGCCAAGATCATTATGGTTCCTAAGCCAGGAAAACCACTTGAAGACCCGAAGTCATATCGACCAATAAGCCTGCTCCCAATAGCGTCTAAAGTATATGAATCGCTCCTTTTATCGCGTTTAATGCCCATTATTAAAGAAAAACATTTGATACCCGACCATCAATTTGGGTTCCGACAAAAACATGGCACTATAGACCAAGTTCACACGCTCGTTAGTAAAATTCACAACACGTTCGAAGATAAGGAATATTGCGCTGCTGCATTCCTTGACATCTCTCAAGCATTTGACAGAGTCTGGCACGATGGGCTCCTGTACAAAATAAAAAACAGCTTCTCTAGCAATATCTTCCTAATCTTGATGTCGTACCTGAGAGACAGATACTTCTTTGTGCAGAGTGGAGACGCGTTATCAAAACTATACCCTATTGCTGCTGGGGTTCCGCAGGGCAGTGTGCTTGGACCAATTTTGTATTTGATTCATACTGCTGATCTCCCAATATCAAATTTAGCGACCACTGGAACCTTCGCGGATGACACAGCTGTGCTGGTGTCCCATACTGACCATAAAGTAGCATCGGGTATTCTGCAGACCTGTCTGGACGACATAGCCCTCTGGCTCAAAAAGTGGAGGATAAAAGCGAACGAGACCAAGTCGGTAAATGTTACATTTTCTAGGAGAAAGGATACATGCCCACCAGTACGGTTGAATGGAATACAGGTGCCTCAAGCCGAACATGTGAAATACCTTGGTTTACACCTGGACAGACGCCTCACTTGGAAAAAACACATCTTCACGAAACGGAAGCAACTCGGACTGACACTGAGAAAGTTATACTGGTTAATTGGCCGTAACTCACAATTACACTTGGAAAATAAAATCCTTTTATACAAAGCCATAATCAAGCCTATATGGACCTACGGCATTCAGCTATGGGGAACTGCATCACACTCAAACATAGAGATCATACAGCGGTTCCAGAACAAGCTTCTAAGAACAATCACAAACGCCCCATGGTTCGTTCCAAATGAAGCTCTTCATCACGATCTGAAGATACTTCCAATCAGAGAAGAAATTAAAAGCTATGTCAAGTCATATAAAGAAAGAATAACTCTACATCCAAACAGCTTGGCTAACCATCTTATGGATAAAAAGGGAATCCGTAGATTAAAACACAAAATTCCGCAGGATTTTATTGGACAAATTTAGCTCTATGCTTTGAAGTTAGTGGTTGTGTCACAGGACGCATACCAAGCAAGCCATTGAACACGCCCATAAAATTACTTAATGTCCTAATAAATAGTGACAGATTGTAAGCAAAAAGAAAACAAAAAAAAAAAAAAAAAAATATTTCATGTGGTTTTTAAAATAAGTATACAAGATGATAGATCTTTAAATGTAAGCATTTAAATTAATCGTAGAGCACGTAACATCGTGCGATAAGCATGTATTTACATACAAGTTATATTCTTATTGTATAGGATCTCATTCTTCGTAGTTTTATTTTTCAGAATCTCAGTAAGCTGAGTTTTAGGATTTGAACCATGATGGTATTATATCGACCCCGACAGATGATGATAGTTTGAGTTTACTTTGCTTGTCCAGTAAGCGACTTATGGAAGAATAAAATGTTTAATGTAATAAATGTTTTATTTGTAGCCCTTTTTAGTCTGTCGCAAGTAATTTGCATTTTTCCGTTTGCGGTGAGACGGCGTGTTCCGTTACCCTAACGGTACGTATTAAAAAATCGCACACAGAGCAGTAATGAGACGCAGATATTCTTAGCTGTCATGCAATTACGCATTGATCGAAACTAACAGTGACCGCACGGAGTTATCTGGTCATCCTGATTGGTCGACTGTCAAAGTTCAAAATTGGAACGGAGCGGGCGACCGTAGGACGAAAAAAAATTTGGAGGTGTCAAGGGACACCCGGATGGAACGAAGTTCTCGTCGCGACACCACACTTCAATGCGAAATAGAAATGAAAATATCTGGCTTGCTTTCTATAAGAGAGAGAGAGAGAGAGACAGACAGACAGACTTTCACAACGCGCGATAAGGAACTTCGTTCCAAAATCGCCATCGTAAAAACATTCCTTCTCTGATTACGTGTACTACCTCCGACCAACGCGCATATCGAACTGAATTTCTGAAAGTGAACTCTGATCAAGCAGAACGACAGCTAGACTATCAACGAGTGCAGGTTGCAGTACATTGGATACACTGGATAAACGATACTGCTTTCTGCATAGACTTTTGAACCTCATCATAAAGTTCATTCTTATGACCGTAAGGCGGTCTTGCTCAGGTTAGTAGGAAGCCATCAAACCCATTTCGGGTGATATGCGTGTTAGATGGCGCGGCCCACGTTATGACACGACATGACAACGTACGAGAGACGGGCGCCGGCGCGTACTGCGTGGCGGGTGTTGCGACGTGTGCCGTGTCGCTTCTCCGTAAGTAGTAAAGGAACACGTCTGCGGACTCCGCCGCAGGTAACGCTCCTTAGGCGCTCTCATATAAATCGTCATATATTGAAAAATCCTAAACGAGTTCTTACTCGTACCGTTTGGATCCAGGCATAGCCGGAAAGCCTCAGCTAGAAATTTATTTTTTTATTTTCTTTATTAAGGTAACCAACAGCGATACTTACAATACATTAAAAATTATTTTAGTTACAGTCTAATATGGCTAATAATAGGTTTCCCTGTGTAACTGGGATTTAATGTATGTACAAACGGACTTATAAAATATTATAATGAAATTAACAATGCGATACTACACATATAAGTTAAAAATAAAATTTCGAAAAACTAGCAATTTAAGAAAAGAGAGTGAATGATTGGTTGTCATTTATTTGCCTTTATTCAAAGTTTTTGTTATTTGTTTTTTGAAAACTGCTTTATTAAAATTAAAAATATCAACATTAGAAAATTCTGCGTTGTAAATACGAGCAATGCGTGTCATTACACAATTTCTGGCATAGTTAGTGGAGTGTCTAGGCACGTGTAACAGTGACGTATGACGAGTGCGCCGTAGGGGAGTGTTAAATGTTACCAGTGCGACCAACTCCGAGCAATCCAGGCGTCCATTAAGAATATCGTAAAGCAAACACATGTCCATTACTTTACGCCTTTCATTCAGTGTTAGCAAACCATATGTACGACAGCTGTCTTCGTAGGTCATCGGAGGTTTTTGGAGGCGGTAGTTGAGGTGGTTAACGAATTTTTTTGAATCTGTTCTATTTGGTTCTTATAAATTATGTAATGGGGGGACCAGATTGGACTCGCATATTCTAAAACACTTCTCACGTATGCAAAATATACCGATTTGAGAGCACCAATATTTTTAAATAACTTACATGATCTAAGAACAAATCCTAGGTTCTTATAAGCTTTAGAGCTTATAAGGTTAATGTGATCAGAAAACGATAATTTACAGTCGAACAAAACTCCTAAATCACGAACTATATTGACTCTGTTTATAATCACTCCATTAAAATTATACGTATAATCAATAGGGCTCTTTTTACGCGTGTAACTAATACACTGACACTTATTGACATTTACTGTGACTTTATTTTTTTGATAATAATTATATAAATTATCAAGGTCCTTCTGAAGGGCCCTACAGTCATTGGATGATTTTATCCTGTAAAATATTTTTTTGTCATCAGCGTACATTAAGTGTTCGGAGTATTCAAAAGCATCAGTGATGTCAAACAAATAAGCATTATAAAATAAAGGCCCCAAATGAGATCCTTGTGGAACACCGCTAGGAATTTCTGTAAAGTTTGAACGGTATCCTCCTAGAACTACGGCCTGTGATCTTCTTAATAAATATGACTGAACCCAGCGTAAAAGATCGCCTCGTATGCCCAATTTGTATAACTTTCTGAGCAAG
Source organism: Ochropleura leucogaster (assembly GCA_958449745.1). NCBI lineage: Eukaryota > Metazoa > Arthropoda > Insecta > Lepidoptera > Noctuidae > Ochropleura > Ochropleura leucogaster. The sequence continues at coordinate 18,966,679 of OY288208.1, forward strand.
ATTACGTGATCCACACGATCAAAAGCTTTTTCGAAATCCGTGTAGATCACGTCAACCTGCCCACCGTTATCAGTATTCTCCAGAACAAAATTGGAAAAACTAGCCAGATTTGAGACAGTTGAGCGTTTCCTTAAGAAACCGTGTTGCTTGCAAGGGATTCCTTTATGGATATATGGATAGATGGCGTTGTATACCAGTTTTTCAAATACTTTACCAAGTGTGTTTAATATTGAAATACCCCTGTAATTTTCTATCATTGATCGCGAGCCTTTTTTATGAATTGGAACAATAAATGCCTTTTTCCATTCATTTGGAAACGTGCCGTCTCTTAAAGAGAGATTAAATATAAGGCAAATTGGAGGCGCTAGAGATTTTGCACAGTTCTTCCAAAATACTGGAGGTATTCCGTCACAACCAGCACCCTTATTGACACTTAAAGCACTTAACGACTTCTCTACATTTGAAGATGTAAATTGCAGATTGGATATGATATCCGGACAGTTGTCGTTTTTGTCCGCGATCAGCGTACTTGTGAGGCTATGATCCGATGGTTTACCAAAGACATCGAGGAAGAAGTCATTGAAAGCTTCGCAGATTCCACTTCCTTCAGAGTAATTTACATTATTACGAGATAACATCTTTGGATAGTTAGAGCCACCACGAATGGTCTTTATGTACGTCCAAAACTTCTTTGGATCATTTTTCAGGCTGTGTTCTATCTCTAGCAAGTGACTGTTATAACAAATATCCTGCACTTGTCGCTGTCTTTTACGCAACATTGAGAATTCGTCGTAGTCAAGTAAATTTTGAAATTGCTTCCAACGTGCGTGTGCCTTGTTCTTTTCTTTGATTATTTTAATTAATGATTTGTTATACCAAACAGGATATTTACGAGATCCTGACCTTCTATTGAAAGGAACATACTTATCAATCTCCGTTTGAATTGTTTTGTAGAATATGTCAACAGCTTCATTTGTTGTCGTGTTGTCTAAAGCTGAGATCCAGTCAATTTTAGAAAAGCAATTATTTAACATGCTAAAGTTAGATTTGCGGTAGTTATGCCTAGGTGTACATAACTCACGAAGCGGAGCCACTGTGAGGTCAGTTATTTCAATGATAATTACTGGATGATGTGGGTCAGGACACAGAAGGGGCAACAGACATTCGTTTATTTTTAGGGGCAAGCTGGAGAAAGTCAAATCAAGAGTATGTCCTTTGTTGTTGGGCAAGAAGTTGTATTGTGCAACACCTAAAAACGACAAATCATTAACTAAACGCACGGCCGCATTCTGCACTTCGACAGCGCCCTGTTTCAGAAAAGATGGTCCACTTGTATTCCATTTTATGCATGGAAGATTAAAATCACCTACAAGCAGGTAATTATAAGTATGTTTGTCATTAGTAAACGTATTCACAACTTCTTGCAGGATATAATCAATATCTGAGGGTATGCGATGAGCATCCGGCGGTACGTAGGCAACACTTACGCAAAGATCAGCTGTTGCTGACAGCGCGCGAGCCGGTATTATTATTGTTAACAATTCCGTAGCAATTGCATTTTGCTCGTGCCCAACGCACCACGCACCCAACTCGTGCCGTGAGAGTATCATAACACCGCCACCTATCGATTTACCAGTTGCAGCTAAATCACGGTCTTTTCGGAACACGTCATACCTATCGTCACACAATTCCCTATCAAAAATGCCGTCGTATAACCATGTTTCTGTTATTATAATTAAATCGTAACAATTACACATAATGTTTTGTTTGAGTTGTGTTGTTTTAGTTCTTAATCCTCGGCAATTCTGATAATAAATACTTAAGTTAAGGGGCTTCATTGTTATAAGTTTATTTAACTGATGATATATCTCCAAAGACTAACAAACAACGGACGATTCGGCATAAATTGTCCATACATAAGTAGCAACTAGTGGGTAAAAGTATACAATTAGTCTTTAATTCATGTAACGCTAAGGCCCTCGGGAAAGAAATATATGAATAATGATTTAAAATTAATATAATATTCCTAATTTTAAGAGAACTACGAACCATTTTGGTACCACACAATAAACAAATTACTAATTTAAAATACTTAGGGTACATTAATAAAAAGAAACAAAAGAATGTTCGATATTTAAAACGTAAAACCCATTCGCTACGTGTAGGTGCGTCCTGGAACAATGTATTGGTAGCAGCTGCAATAATTATATTGATGAGGCAAGTCGTAAGATTATAGAGTTTGTTTAACCTGTAATTCATAAATAGCTGTGCATAATTCTCACTTAGGCAACAAATTGTACTCGTGAAGGTTGGTATACAGTATTTTTGGTTTAATAATTTGGTATTGAAAATTGTTATAACTATATTTAAATAACCTTTTAAAAGTATTTTATTTTTAAAAAAATAAAATACGAAAACGAAAAAAGAAATACTCAGGTACTATGAGAAGCCCCTCTATTAAAGCGGTTTTGAATGACATAAGATACAGGATACCTACGCTTTTGGGTTTCACGTCATAATTCCAGATAGTAGGTAGGTACATAAGTTTCTTGGCTGCAAGAATCACCATTTGAAGAACCTCGCTCCACTTGTTTGCCAATTTGCGGATTCTTATGTTACAGAATTATTTGGCACGTCTGAAACTGGCCCACAATTTAGTACATGCTGATAACTATAGATGGCACTATGCACAGTGGTATAAGGTACAATAGTTTTGTTTTTAATTCCTGAAAAGTGGTACTGGCCCAACAGGCACAATATTTTTCTGATAGGAATTTATTGAACAATTTCCTCCACTCTGGGCGGAGCAGGGGGAGTGTCAGACTTACTAAAAACCATCCATGTTCCTTCTTTTGTCCTTTATGTGCCGGTACCGCGTTACCTGGTCTTGGGTTCGATTAGGATACAGTGCTATTGGGGTTATCCATTACGAATTTCTCGGATAATGAGTGAGGAAACAGAAATTGCACCTGGATCTGCACACACTACATTACAGTATACCCCGTAATACAAGGGTCTTGCTAGTCTACCTTGTCTATTGTAGAGTTGTGTCATCAAATCCAATCTAAAACATTCCGAAAATTGTGTGATGATGAGATTAAAAATAGGATTTGTATATGGATGTTAATTTCACTGCAATTCAATAATATAATAAAACAAAGCCTGTTATAAATAACGGACAACCAACAGCAAACACAGCGCAATATTTTCATCTTAGCATAAATCTGGTAAATAGCAGTACAATAAAATATCCAAACAATTGCACCGGGGCATATATAAATATGTCAACAAAAGATTTACAAGCCATGTATTCCGTAATAAACTAGAACGAATTCCTATACAGAGTGCGCCATTGTGCCGGGACAAAACTCTCAGAATGTACGACGCGCGCTTTCTTCCATAGTTCTATTTTTGAATTTTATAGGAACGCGAGCGCTTTGCCGCACGGCGCGCTATTCACCTGCATGCGCACACCCACACACCGTACAGCACTATTGTGCGCCACGTGAATGCTCATCCTTTGATGTCTCCACGAATTTCCCGATGTACAGTTTTTTTACAAATCCTTTTAGTCAATACACAACAATGTCGCCATCTTTCACTCTACTCCGCGCCGCAAACCGCGTTCATTTACATATTTCCACAATTAAACACTAGATCCATTATAATTAATCTGTAATTACGAGAGTGTCGTATCGTTCCCTATGGTTTGTTTGCCAACCCGTGCTGGTTGTTTATTGAGTCAATATTAGCTAGTATCGGAACTGCTCAGCTCGCTTAGTGTATCGGCCAGGCGCGAGGCGCGGGGGGCACAGCCCCGCGGGCTCGCATTAAGATATGCAAATGTTATTAGGAGACTACGCGCGCATTATCTTTTAACTGGCGCGAAGATACGGCGATGTTTTCCCGCTTATAAACAGCCATTGTATCGGAGATCTTTCTAGATAATGGGATCATTAACGTTCACCTACAGACGCGGCTGGCTAATAACTAGGTTCTGGGTTATCTTGGGGGATATTGAGGACGGCGAACTTCGATATTAGGTCATTAGGTGTTCAATTAAGATACCTAACGAACGTTGGAGGCAACATTGTGGTAAACCTTTACGTGAGACGGCTGATGGCACTGTCTCTTGTTACACTTAACACTTAACTTATTTTAAGTTATAAGATTATCACAATATTATCCAGGAACGATCGAAACAAACCTGTACAGTAAGTACCTATACGTAATAGTAGATATGTCACTAATTAGAACATTCGACTTTCTCATTCGACCAATAAAAATACCTGAGTAGTTTATCGATAGTAAACAACTTAAACATACAAACCCTTTCCGAAAACTTTTAGGCCAGTAATCGTAAGCCACAGTGCACTGACCTAATTATGCGTCGGACCTCTTTGTCAAAGGGCAGCCCAATCGGATTTAAGTTATGCAAATCCGTAGTGGCCAGCCCCTTGCCCTTTTGACTGCCGGCTACGATCTCATAAGTAAATTATGCAGCTTCTGGTCGAGAATAGTTACTGATAATTAGAATCCCAAAAACTAAAAGCTGTTTTACGTGTTATTGATTTTTCCAGTATTTAAAGAAGTTCAATAAATACCTCTTTCTTATCAAATATTAATCTGGTCGATGAAAAGCCTACGATGCTACGAGTCTAGCTACGGCGTAGCTAAACTGTGCTACGGTAGTGCTACATTTATGTACCGTAATACTAATAGTAAATCCTTGACTCTTGGCTAAATTATAACTACCACTTGGGATTGATCTTTGATTAAATCTTCCTTGCGTAATTTGGTCTGTGGATGGGTCTGGGACCCTTAACATACCAAGTATCCTCCTTGCAAAACACCATAAGCCGTTGGTCCACGCTGTCAATTGTAGATCTTTGACAGTCGTTACAGGCAATCAGTAGCCTGGAAGTATGACAACCCATCCATAGTATTACCAACTAACTGGGTTGTGAAGGTCAGATAGACAGTCACTCAATGTAAAGTATTGGTATTCAGCTGCATCCAGTTAGACTGGAACCGATCCCAACGTAGTTGGGAAAAGGCAAGATAGATGATGAAGCATAATTTTAATTGTTCACGATTATTCGCGGCGCCGTAATTTTTGATGTCCGGTAGGTGTGCTCGGGTGATTTTAAACAAAAACTTCAGCACCATACATTTTCTGCATTGAAATACGTACTCATATCCTTTTTAAATAACCAGTAATATTAATAATGTGTTTTGTTCAGTGGAAGATTTGGCCACATTGCCATAAAGATACTTGTTCCTGATTTATTTTCTTCCAGAACAGTTAAGTAGTATGTTTTACTGGCAAGCTTATTACATACACGAAGCAGAGCGAGCGCGAATTCCACAGTACATAATATGCAAACGGGTCGGTTTCGGTGGCGCGCCGGCACAACGGACCGGAAGCGATAAACACGGGCACAATACGCGGTGGACGGCCGCGGATCCGAGATATACGGACCGGACGGACACTTTGTGTTCTGTTATGTTATTGTGCAGACAAATAGAATAAATAAAGAAAGTTCTCTCTCCGCGAGAATAGTTTATTTCGATCAAATCTCTTAACGTACCTCTCAAGAATCAAAAGTCTTTGAAGACCCTTGGCCCTAAACAGCGTGCAAAAGTAGAAAAGTTTGGACACATTTCACAGTTTGATTCAGACCATCAAACTGAAAATCTTTAAATTCTGATCACCATTGAAATCGCGATAGAAACAGCTGTGTATATCTGAGCAAATGTATATCGATACTGGTCCTATGGGGAAAGTTGATCAGTTCAGTGGTCTGAATCACACCCTACACCCTGAAATAGGACCTCCCTCCTACCTCCTACCATTCTGGTAGACGGTCTATGATGGTCCATCTGAACGGCAGACTCACATCTACGTTAGATATGTTGTAGTGATGTCAGGCATACATGATGTATTAACGTCTTCGATACAAAATACCAAGTATGTAAAAGGAATCATAAACTCGTAATGAACGCAAGTTGAATTTAACCAAGTTGTTATGGAGTTAGCACCTCCACCTGTCTTGGAAGAGTTGTAAGCATATTACGTTACTTCCTTCATAGGGACAGGCAGAAGGACAGCAGAGAAGGTGCACTTCATAAAATGAATGATGGGTCAGAACATCTGACGAAATTTCAATTAAAACTTAGTGCAACTTTCAGAAGTATGGCGGAAGTCAGTAATTATTACAGACAGGATTTACGTAGGTACTTGTATAATTGAACGTCTAGGAATACTTATTTCCACTGCATCTTCTTTGCTCTTTTCTATTTAATAACTAGCTTTTGCCCGCGGCTTCGCTCGAGTTAAATTCAGGGTAACATAGTTCCCCTTTCCTGATTTGCAGGTACCTGCTACTTGTAGTTTTGGCCCTTGCGCCTTATATATTGTAATAGCAATGCCAAGTTTTCCCTTTTCTTTCCTCTTTCTCCCTCATTTATCTAGCCTATGTCCGTCTCCAGGGTCCCAACTATCTCTGTACCAAAATTCATCAAAATCGGTTTAGCCATTAGGGGTGAAGACGTAACAAACAAACAAACTCACTTTCGCTTTTATAATATTAGTAAGGATTAACTTGTGCTTGCAGCTAAATATTCTTGCCAACGGTTGTTTTATAATATTTCAGGTATATGGAGCTTTTGCTCTTATCTACTATGCGATAACAGTGTTATTGAGTGTCGGAAAGTGCTCCTCATGTCAGCTAATGGTATGCGCTTCTGGCGTATTTTGGTTAGTTTTAGCTTGCAAACTAAGACGCAAGGTAGCTTAAGATACACTTGGATAAGGGGTGTTCTGCTTTAGACAGTCCTTGAGTGGGCTAATAATATACGTCGACTGATTTACGAGAACATTCTAGATTACGCTCGAGTTTAGGATATTTCAGTATGGAAGCTTCGAGAGTAATACTAGGATGTTCTATTACAGTGCTGTGAAGAAAGATGTGGAATTTTTTCGAAGGGTTAGCTGTACGTCAGTCTGATTATGGCTACAAAACGAAGCGAAACAAAGTGAACTGCAAGTGTCTAAGTGTATAGTGGTCAGTGAATTTGTGATTCAGTTATAAGCGATTAAAAAAGATATAGTGGTAATTGTAGTGTTTCAATTTATCCCAAACCCAGCTCGTAACAACATTATTTCGATATGTTCACTGCTACTTAAAATGTTTTGTCCATAAGATTTTAGCCCAATACAGATAAAATACTATATCTTCTAGAAGACCTGCGATATATGACACAATGTACTCGTACAAAAAGTAAACTAAGCCATACCACATCCTGCCGGGGTTGCGGATTGTTCGAAAGAGATACCGCGGCCCCGGAACATAAAGGGCAATAGAAGGAACATGGGTGGGTTTATTGAGAGCGGGGGAAGTTATTTGATGATTTCCCACCCCAAAAAAAAGCATAATTTTCTACCTCTGGATTTGAATTGTCAATTCCAGAGTTTTAAAACTAAGTGGTTACATAATAATATCTAATAATTATAAATTTATTCCGAAACACACAAGATTCATCATACATAAAGAGAAATGGATAAATCTACACAGATCACGTAGCCCTGTCTCCTAAACTGGGCATCCTCGGTGTAAGTATTAGGAGACATTGTTAGGCCATCAAACAGGGCAGTTAGTCATGTGAGTATTGCTGCAGCCAGGGTGTCAGCGCAAGGTAGTTTAAGTCATGCCTTTGTGTGTCAAAAAGTGTGTTTGAGTGTGGGAATATGCGCTGTGAGTGAGCACGAGTGTGTGTGAGTGTATGAGTGGTCAGTATAGGGGTGTGCATACAGAGTGAGTTTTTGTATTGGATAAGGACTGGTAGATGAATGAGTGACTTGTGTCATGTATTGAGTGTGAGTGTGAGCATTTTCGGAATTAACCTATGAATGAAAGTAAAGACTCCATGAATGATTAGTCTTTTTGAATAACCACTCAGTGAGTTTGTTTTGATAGATTTGAAACACGACTTTTATTCTAAGAAAAGTAAATATTTTGCCGGTATCGTGAGCTTAGGGTTGCTAATCACTTGTGGCTATTTCAGGAAAACACCCACCAATATAATTTTACTAAGAAAAGTGTTTGTTGTTCGTAGGAATTCGTCAAGTAAATAAACCATAATAATATTGTCGAAGACAGTTTCGTTTGTGTTCATATTATGCTTGGAGCTATCTCCGGAGATCTTTCGCGAACTTTGGGGTACACGTGTAGCCGTATACGTACGTAACGTGAACCGCGTGGGCGGAGCGGGGGGTAGAGTCAGACTTGTACTGACTAAAACCCACCCATGTTCCTTCTATTGCCCAGATATTTATTTATTACTAGCTGTGCCCAGCGGTTTCACCCGCTGCTCACTTACGGGTATGAAAAATAGATGTTGGCCGATTCTCAGACCTACCCGATATGTACACAAAATTTCGTTTAAATCGGTCCAGCCGTTTCGGAGGAGTATGGGAACGAAAACTGTGACACGAGAATTTTATATATTAGATTTAACCCGCAACCCCGGCAGGAAAATTATGGCCTTTTCTAAGTATTTGTTATTGTGTGGTGCTTTCACTTTTTTCAGTATTAAGTTATTGTACTTACAGAATGAGGTCCAGTTAAAAAATATTTTGAAAATTTGGTTAGTGTATCTCCATCCAAATTTTGGTTTGAAGAAGATTTGATTTTTAGTTTTTGTGATAAGGGAGTTTTTCGTCAAATTGATTGTTTCTCATTAATATACTATGAATAGCAAAATAATCTAGTTTTACGGGTGAGAGTATATTTCTATTTAATTTAAATAAGCGGCAGTGTACGCAGTGTGTGTGTGTATCCGACTCCCACTTGGCCCGTTTTCTAGTCTACTATTGCTGGGCCGAATTGATTTAAGAGAGTATAGTCGATCGACTGAATACCGCATTCAATTTTAGATTACTTAATATTTTAGAGTGTTCTGATCTGGATTTTCAATCGATATCATATAATATCACACCTGTAATACCCAAAGGGCTAGTTAGAAATGTACCAAATAGAACATTAACATTTCGTGAGTTATGTGTAGGTCCCATGTAATAGGGAGCGACCTTATTGACATTAACCGAACACGTATCCAGAACTTGTGGCTGCTACTGATGAATTCCTGATGAAAAACCACACCAACACTGCTCAACTTTTGAATCGAACCCAGGACTGCTGTTCAGCAGTCGCGCTTGCGACCACTACACTAACGAGGTAGTAAAATCGATTCAAAAATAATTTTCATCGCTCGCTCAGATCGCTTTCATCTCCTTTCATGATGAATATTTTATGTATGTGTCTTCTGTTAGAGATTAAAAGCTTCTATTAAAAAAATATAACAATGGCTGCACTGTGATTCATTAGAATCTTTACAGTCGTGTACTTTACAAGATGATGGTATGAGTATAGTGGCAGTTTACTCACGGTGTGTGGCAGTAAGATTATTGCTCCTAAAGTCAACATTATTACCCAAATTCCATGTTCTTCTTCAATCCCTACACACATAACAAAATAACAATATTATACAGTCTTAATTAAACCCTTATCTGCACCCTAACATTGCCAATAGGCCGTTCACACACGATCCAATCGCGTAGATACAGGACGTGTGCCGAATGACTTGTTTTGTCTGCACGTTTGTACCGCGCCGATATCATTTGCATATCTTAATCCGTTGGAGGTGGCGCCTGTCCCTGGGGCTTCGCCTTTATAATGCTAACTGACGGTGGATGTAATCAAGGTGGATGCTAGGTACACACACCAGGTGTTTTGAAAAGCCAACGTTGTGCTGTGACTTGTTAAACGAGTATAGTGGGGTCGATTTCTGTTCCTGTTTTGTGAACAACACGTATTCTTCGATAATATGACTTCTTTTGATCGGAATTCAGATACTTATTTGAAGAGGACGGGAAATGGAAATTCTGCTACAGGGACAAGTTTGTATTTCTATCTGATATCTCGACGAATGCAGTGCTGTTCCATTAATAAGTGAATACGCTATTTCCTCAATGTATTGTATTGTATAACGGGCTGGTGTCCGCAATTCCACATCTAAGGCGCGTATTTTCCTTAATGTAGGTAAATAACATAACATCACGATTATTTTCTTCAGTTAGGTAAGAGTCTATAGCTATATTAGTCTCTAATACAGTTCAATCCTTATCATATTCTTACTAATATTATAAAAGCGAAAGTGAGTTTGTTTGTATGTTACCTCTTCACGCTGTAATGGCTAAATCGATTTTGATGAATTTTGGTACAGAGATAGTTGAGAAATATTTGTTCCGTGCGGGGATCGAACCCACGACACACAGTGCAGCAGTCGATCGCTCAAGCACTGCGCTAACCGTGTCTAGTCATTATTACTGTAAGTCCATCTCACTTTGCATCATTTAAAAATCTAGTTAGCGTGTTCAAAATTGACTAAAACCAGATAAGTTCTCATATTCACGGCACAAGCCAAAGTTTGAAATTCCCATTATTTTAAGCAAACCACTTTCTTTATTCGCTAAGCGCGGCATGCGAACACTTACGAGTCGAGTCCCCTTTGAAGTCTCCGAGCTAATACACACAATGTCAGAAGCTTGTGTCATATGAGGCCGGCCAGACTTCAACTATTTTAATCTAACTTGCGGCCCTTGGACCGTCTTTGTAAAATTCGCAACGAGTATTACCCTTGTTTAACAGTCTTAATAAATAACCACAAAGTTTACCTTACACTCAACTTCAACTTTAACATTCGAGACGCAAAGGCGATTTTCCTTTGTCACGATACTCAGGCCTGTGGTTTTTAAGATGTATCGTGGCATCGCAAAAGTTTGTAGGATTTTCGTTATTGAATTTTGTTAGTGAGATGTTAGGTTAATGGCGGTGTTGTGGCTTCACGCTGCCAGTCACGTAGGGTAGGCAGAGAGGGTTTATTCAATATCTGCTGATACTTTGCACCGTTCACGTACGATCGTTTATCTGAATGTTATTCTTATTTGGTGACGCTGTGACTGTGTAGTTTTTAGCTATTCAGGCATCCGTGTGGTTTAAATGGCAGAGACAATATTACCTGTGTACATTTGATATTATTATCTACGCAGTAGTATTGATCCCATAAAGTTGAAAATTGCCGATGTGATCTTTTGATATCAACTTGAGGTTACATAATGGAAAACTATTTTCAACCGAAGATTTTAACGACATAACTGCATTGTATAACATCAATAACTACTATAATACTACATTTTTCTACTCTTCAGAGAATTTCTAGTATAGAACGAAAATGACTAGTTAGAGCTAGGGTGCCCATCAATCTGAAAACTGTATCCCGGACAAAAAATAATTTAATGTTTTCGCCTATCCTTTAAACATTGATATTTATATATATTCAAATGTAATGTTTTTGTTGGGGGTTCCATGATGACGTCATAAAGGACAATGTGCTTTACGATGTCAAGTCGCGAACTTTGCCTATAAAGTGTGGAATTTGGGCGGGGAGCACCGCAATGGCGCTCCGTATGCATAATACAAATACATTCATGAATTATTCGCCAACATGGCGGATGGAAACGTTATTGAATGTCATTCGTAGCCGTAAACGTGTGCTTTCCGAAATATCTAGTTCTGGCTGCAGGTGTCGGATAAAAATATGAAGCTATGATTTTGGGTTGGTGATGTTTTTCGAGGTGAAAAATAATATTTATTTTCTTACTAAAAGATACCTCCTCACCTCATTTCCAGAATGTTGGGATTGTTCAGATTTGTCCAAAACGAAAGAAGCATAGAAGATTTTTAATGACTCAAAATAGTGGGCCAACCATTCAAAGACTTCTCTAAAAAGTTGAAAACTTCATTCCTTCATCAATAGCGGTTCTTTTACCAATTTTCAAATCTAATTAGATGCAGCGGAACAGCATTTCATATGCTAACGATGCAAACGCGAAGATCAAAGAGAAATATGAGCAACATAAGTTTTTCTTTACCGCGCGAGTTGGAGCAGGTTCTTTTACATAGTTAAAACATAAATATTTCTCGAACATCCTGTATGTGTTCAAGTCAGATGAGGGAGAGAACTTACTTCGTAGTTTATACAAAATTATAAGAAAAAAAAATATCGTTCAATGTAAAATTACATGAAAAATTCCTGGCTACATTCCCAGTAAACGTTGTCACGGTAACAATGTGACGTAAAGTTACTTCAAAGCTATTTTGGCTTTACTTGTTCACACCTATCTAAACCGGTACCAAAATTACTATCTTAGAAAGATTTACTCTAAACAATCTTCCAAATCTAAATATACTGCTAATGTTCCAGCGGAACGCGAAAAGTGAAGTTTCTGTATTTCTATAAGTGATTGATGGTAACGAAGTTTGTAGAAATAGCCACGAAATACGAAACGAGAACACTTGCGGGAGTTTGGAAGCTCGGTAAAGTTAAGAGTTGCTCCAGTCTCAGATAGTTTTGTCAGGTATCTTTGTGAACAGTCGGTACTAAAGTATCTACGTACTTACGTACATTGAAGAATAAAATCTTACGGTTTTATGATCCAGTTTTGTACTAACTTTGTTCAGTCTAAAACAAAGGGAAAAACTCTTCTCGCCACACTATATTTTTGTTAGTTTCAGTAAACCGATTTTGATGAATTTTGGTACAGAGATAGTTGGGACCCTGGAGACGGACATAGGCTATTTAAAAAAAGATTGATATGAGGGAGAAAGAAAGATGAAAAGGGAAACCTTAGCATTGCTATTACGATAAATAAGGCGCTAGGGTAAAAACTACAGGTAGCAGGTACCTGTAAATCAGGAAAGGGGAACTGTGTTACCCCGAATTTAACACGAGCGAAGCCGCGGGCAAAAGCTAGTATATACATTTATATATCATTACCTATATTAACTCTACTGGACTTTCAGAAATTAACGTGCCGCCTAAAAATGTAAATGAACACTTTTCTAGGTACATATTATAATGTAGATTACCTAATTACATGCTGTGTAACTAGTGTCAACAAGACGACATCTCAATATACGTGTCAAAGGCTTAGCAGTATTAGACTTGTCGGAAATAGCTACATGTCTAAATATCGTACTAGGTTATGTATCTATATAAAGAAGTTCATTGAGTTAGGAGCAGTGGCGCACCTACACGCCAACAATACGGCAACGAACAAGGCGAAAAAACTGCTCAGAACCCTTTCATCTTCAAAAAGCATTTTTCTCAATGACTCGACCCGGCTTCACACGGGCGCAATGGAGATCTAATATTTTACACATACACCTTCCTCTTCAATCAGTCTATTTATTAAAACAAACCGCATCAAAATCTGTTGCGTGATTTTAAAGATCTAAGCATACATAGGGACAGACACACAATGAATAACGACTTTGTTTTACACTATGTAGTGATGTAGTGATAAAAACATTATAATAACTATTACTTATTACTTTCCGTCTACGTCAAAATGTGAAGTTTTCAATTGAATATTATCTACTTGATATTCTTTTTAGAGGTAACTTTGTACTCATTTTCTATCGAGGAAATGTGATAAAATCGTCTTAAAAAGATTTCCAAAAACACAAAGCATTTATTTCAATTAGACCTTTCCAGTCACTTTTGAATGTCAACAAACAAAAATTGTAATTAAGCTACAGTCCCAGACACAATGCAAAATAACGTATGAAAGTACTGTAGTTACACATTCCAAAGCGTTGATCTCTATAAATAAAATAAATAAATATCTTGGGATAACTCACACACGGCTATCTGATCCCAAGCTAAGCAGAGCTTGTGTTATGGTAACCAGACAACTGATATACATACTTATATAACTTATAAATACATACATATTATAGATAAATCACACCCAGACACAGAACAAACAATCATGCTCATCACACAAAGTTTGTCCTGGGTGGGAATCGAACCCACGACCTCCGGCTCAGCAGTCAGGGTCACTAACCACTAGACCAACAGGCCCGTCTATGGAGATGAATGGGCGAGAAACTCCATGGACACTCAAATTAGAAGATCAATTTGACTTTTAAAAGAGGACATTATAGTAGTTAGAATTTTGATATGGATAATTCTGTACTTTGAAAACAAAACTAATTATTAAAAAAAAATGTATTAATAATAAAAAAAAACCAATTTAAAAAACAACCACAAAATTCTCTAGCGATAGGTAGGTACGAATTTTATGTGGATTCACTCACAAGTTTTGCAAAAATTCAAAATTTGCACTAAAATTGATTGATTTGCACAAATAAAAATGTAAATATGTATTAAAAAAAACCTGTATAATTGAAGAACATGAATCAGAGTATTGAATACCTATGTTTTTGCGATTTTTTGATGCTATAAGAAGGTATAAATTACGTGCCATTTGAAAAACGAATAATAAAAAAAAATTGTCGGAGTCCCATAAATACTTAATTAAGTGGGACAACGTTCGTTACGAACTAACTGGAAAGCGACCCAAACAAGGCATTCATTTTTTTAAAAAATTACCGTTTTGCGTTTGGATAGAGGCTACTAAGCTTTTGAATGCATTGAAAGTGACTAACTATAGGCACAAATTAACTTATAATGGTTACTTGTGCCTATAGTTACTTCTGATTTTTTGTGTAACTAATATGCTGGTTAACTTGTCTAAAATGGCTAAGTGAAAAGTGTAAATATACAGATGTTTTGAATCCATTATTTTTGTGCCTCTGTAAATTTTTAGTCGTTGAAGTTAAGTACGCAAACTTGAAGAGCATTTTTATCACTTTATTCTGGAAAATTTGTGATTGTGACAGTTTTGAAGTTTCCGCCACCACTAGCTCCTTATATTTCAGCTTCCAGATTCTCATCTAAAATGAAGACTATACTTTCGATAGGAATACAATTCTACTCTTTAACACTTATCCAAAAGCACTACTAGAACGAAAAATAAATTCGTAAGAATTTAACGCATACGAATAGGCCTGATTTACATTATTTATACAATATACTAGCTTTAGCCCGCCACTTAGTCCGCGTGGCATAGTTACTTTGGGCTAACCCTAACTTTAACCCGCGTGATGATCGAAAAATTAAATATCTTTCTGTCCCTTTTTCTTCTCTCGTTCTCCCCCTTTTCTCATTTTTTTTAAATTAGCCTACGTCCGTCTCCAGGGTTCCAAATATCCCTGTACCAAAATTCATCAAATTCGGTTAAGCCATTTAGGCGTGAAGACGTAGCAAACAAACAAAAACAAACTCATTTTCGCTTTATTAATATTTATAAGGATTTATATAATTGTACCCGCTTCAATATTATAAGTAATGGCACCGGTTAGTGCGTATTTTCTCGGGGGCCCAGTTATGGAACGCCGCCAATGCACCGCTATCATTTGTGACAACTCGCCCACCTCGCAGGCACTAGGGATGCTTCAATTTTCATGAAACGAAATTGTAATTCGATAAAAGTTTAATGGGAAGTTATTGTTGTGTGTGAAAGGAGAAATGGGATGTAGTATTTTTAGATATTTTTTTAGATTCAAACAAAATTTAACACTCGAAACGAAAACAATTCTAAGAAATAAACCTGTAAACCACTTGAATATTTCAGCGCTTCATTCAGAATCTATTTGTGCCTTTTTTAAGCGCTACCCAAATTTTGTACCCTACGTACATATTTAGCAAGCGAATCTAAATTCACACTATAAAGTTGGTTTAAAAGTACCAGACTGGATGGTTCCAACGTCAAACCTGTATTAAAATACATAAAACAATTGAAAGCATGTTCGAAATTTGAATGAGACGTGCAAATACAACAGTGAGTCGAATCGGTTAGTGAATCGATACTTATCTTCATACGAGTAGCATCTTCTGGTTATAGTCATATCGAGTGCCAGATTCTCATATTTCATTCAACGTTTGACGTTTTGAATGGTCTGCGGGATATGGAGAGGCGGCGCTTGCCGAACATTCGCAACGGTGTGCGATTATGCATTGGTTTTGATTCGATTTGCTTCGTTAATCGTTAAATTTTGATTGCCTAACGTAAAGTTACCGGTTACGTAACAGTATTAAGCGTGTTTACGCCGATACATGAAAACAAGCATTAAGTCGATACTGATGAAAACAATTTCGTTGAAACTCATCTCACATGGTAGTTAATAAGTAACAGTTTTGTCTCCAACTAAAGAGAATATCAGTTGATTCTTGTTAGTCTTCGTTTCTCGCTAACCTCTAACGTCGCATGAATTTCTATCAGTTTCACCTCAGAGACCAGTTAGCTCGAAAGTGGTTCTTTTAGTTTAGCAGGCTCCGTTATTAGTCTGCGGCAAAGTATTAATATTAATGGATAACTACAAAACTAATTTGGTAAAGTTTCGACACTAAGTTGGTCTAAGTTACTCGGTATTTTTAAGCAGTTCTGTCACAGCTTGTTTTGGCTAGCATACTGAATAAAAATCATAATATTACTTCTTGGTAAAGCGGTCCTAATAAGCCTAAACATTATAATTATTACAACACAAAATTTGGTAAATATTTAAGTAGTTAAATGTTAAGTCCTATGATACGTTCGTGTAGGTATAATTATTTTTGACGCGTGACGCGACGTTATTAAAATATGAATGATTAATTTAATTAAGGGTCACATAAAACGGGACTGTCCCGCGATGATTACGACATTTGGTCACATTAGTCATTCTTTTTACATTACAGTGACAGATTGTCCGATTCTTTCTTACCTAGTTTATTTACATTTGTTAAATTGAATTGAACTAGAATTGTGAAAAGTTAACTAAAGTACAGAAATACTTAGATTTTTTAAATAAATTATATTGCAACACTATTCTTAATTTTAAATATGCTTTTTAATTTTTCGTGTAGAAGCAATAAAAGAATAACAAGAATATAACAATTAAAACCTATCTTGTTTCCTAGAAAAGTTTTATTAAAAAATTCAGTGCGAACGGAAATCATAATTGCCACTTTTATTGCGATTTACAGCTCAGCACTCTCATTAAAAATGTGCAGCTTTACAGAATCTAACATCTCACTGCAGTTAATTTTATTGTCCGTGGCCAGTGCATTGTTTTTCGGCAATAATTTTAATTTTTAGCGCGAACTCGGCGGCGCGGAGCCGTGCATAAAGCGCGCCATGCATGTGTGTATTGTTGTTAATTCTGCGACTAAGACAAAACCTCGGCGGGCTTGTCCGCGGCTCCCGTGTAGGAAGCATAAAAATAATTTATATGTCGCTCGCCACCGACGCTGTTCGGTGTTTTACTGTTTCGGGAATTTTCGTTTGGTTACTAGTTTTAGACTAGTGACATAGTTTTGCCAGAGGTTTTAGTTTGCGAGAAATGGTTTCTTCTTGAGCAAACCCAAGGTACAACTTACTGACCTATTCCTACTTCAACAGCTAATTTAAAAATCACAGAACTGTCTGATATTTTTCATAACTTCAAAAAAAAACAAGTTCAATGTTCCTAATCCTACACAAAATGATTTTGACAGATTTGGAACAGGGAAGGCATTTTGAGGATCACTAGTTTCATAAATCATATCTACTGTATATACTTCGCGACTTAAGCCAAAATAGGAACCTTCAAACTTATTCTTGTCGTAGCATTCTTCCAAACCAATTGATTAGAATCCTCTTGCCCAACACCCAAATAAAAACTGGTCGAAGCAGTATCATGCCAAGCTCAACAAACAGAAAGGTCACGCTTGCAGCATCGTGCAGTGGCATCGCTCGCAGTCGCTTCTGAATTAAAGTATCGCAGCGACGTGTTACCAACCGCCATTCTTAACGCAGCGCCATATTTTCGATACGGAACTCTAACTACAAGTTATTATAATGCGCACTGCTGCTCTGAATGAAAATATTGTCGGAATACAAGATTTTTAAACAAGGGTGGCTGAAGGCTTGTTTGTAAAAGAAATGGAGTTAAAGTATGGAAATTGGAATTTGTCGTGTTATTTTGTTGGTAGAATGACGTTCATTTGTTTTCTGATCTGTCTGGCTTTGGAGCAGGTTGGGAAACGTGGACAATATTTGGTGTCTTACAAACATACATAAATTAATGCTTTTTTCCAAGTGGGTAGGCAGAAAGCACAGAACGCCTGCTGCGATTCTTGCATACTTCTTTTGCTTCATCCTAATTTATACATTTGTTCATACACACAGGTTGCGATGTCCTACATGTGTACGGAAATGCTTGGGTTGCTTGGCTTTACAAAACTCGCATGCGCTTATGTAACACTTTTTATAGTGCAATGCAATAATAGTTGCAACAAAAGCTCACACAAGTTTTGTCGTGGTGTACTTACACATGATGATACCCTATAAAACATTTTTGACACACTTGAATTGAATAACAAACAAAAACATTCATCAGAAACACTGTTTTTTTGCTATAGCGAGACAAGCGCTTGGTCAAAATTCCGTGCCGCTGAGTAGGTTCCGATTAGCGGCATATCTTTTCATTATACAGGGTTATTTGTAAAACACCGACAACCTCGCAGGACTGTATTACTATTATCATAAACAACCACTTTAGTTCTATGGGTTTTTACAAAATTTTATACATTTACCAAAAACAAATCATCAAGATTTCGTTGTCCTATCTAAAACATTTCAACTCCGTCCGTTTGCTGTACCTACATACCTACACCTGCCGCGCACTATCCCCGTAGGTACGTTTGCTTAGCATAGATTTCGTAACATTTAGAGCGTTCAATTTAAATATTTTTATTTTTGTATGAAAATCTGATGAACTAAAATATGATATATGTTTAAATGTCATAGAACAAAAGTTGTTGATTATGATGCTGGTAACATGGTCCTGAGAGGGTGCCGGTGTTTTACAAATAACCCTGTAGATTAAATTCTCTATACTCAACTACTTTCAACATGACTTAGCACAAGCACACACGACTGGCCCCTTTAATTGATCTCCAGTAATGGCGGCCGATATCAATCGTATGACGTCGTCAAACTAATTAATGGCGCGGACATAATAGATACATACAAGTGACGCGTTATTAGATGCTGACAGCAGTGACGTCATTACCACTGACAGGTGAGCTATGGGAATGAGTGACGGTAATGACAGGAGGTGCAACAGATGATAGGTGTGAAACTAGCTCGATTACTTAATTGGACCATCCTGTGATGCCCTTAAAACTAAAGCCTGCAGCCAGGTCATCAAACTTTAATACTAGTGAGATGGAAAAGATTTTCAACGACCTTAGTTTTATGCATTTCAAGGCTTTCAAAATGTACTTTTCTTAGCTAATCTAATGTAATTAAAGTGAATTTTTAATAACATTGTCTTAAACTTTTTCGTCTGTGTGTTGCATGTCGCGTGACGGTCGGCCACGGAGTAGGGACGTCTATAATGTGAAAAATGTGTCACTTTTACCGTGGTTTCATAAAACCACACAATCCTTTTTATTTTTAGGGTTCCGTACCTCAAAAGGAAAAAGCAGAACCCTTATTTTTAACCGACTTCAAAAAAAGGAGGAGGTTCTCAATTCGACTCTATGTTTTTTTTTCTTTTTTTTGTGTTTGTTACCTCAACTCAGGTCTGAGTGAACCGATTTTGATGATTCTTTTTTTATTCGAAAGCTGGTGGTTGTCGTTTGGTACCATAAAAAAAATATCAAGATCCGACAAGGAGTTTTTGAGTTATCTTTAATAATGCGTATTAGATTGACTTCGTGTACGTTGATGATATACTCATTCGTCGATTATATTTTAGAAGCTGTCGAAGACAAATGATCAAAAAATGCTATGTACTACTATGGTTTGGAAGGTCATCGCAGTTTTTTGAGGTGATTGTATTTTAATTTGGTGATAGATCTTCAGTGATATACAACGGCACTCTTTAATAAATGACAGCAAATCTGCCGTGATTGCTGCAATCACACGTATAAGTATGGGTTTCGCCAGGGTAGGCAGGCGAGTGGGAGCAGGGTGACCGTATCCCCTCCCCACCCCTCACCTAGTCATTAAGAAACATAAACATCAGGTCAAGTATCAGCTGTATCCCCTAGGGGTTGATGCATATGATTTCTGAATTGATTTAATACTAAAGCATAATATAGATACTTAGTATTTAATCTACTTATAGCTTGATGTGGAACTAAAACTTGTATCTAAGACGGGACTAAAGCTAAAAATAAAAACTTTTTAAGCTCGTTTGCGTATTATATCATAATACTATAACTAAAAATGCTGAAATAAAAACTTTTTAGTAAAAAAATAAAACCGACTTCTAAAAAAAACTAAAAACTGGAAAATAACTTTATTTCCGGAAGTCGGTGGCAAATAAAGTCAACGAAACCAACAAAAGCCTGTTTATTTTTTTTGTTGTCACCCATTTTGTCCCAAGTCTTGGGTCCTTTATAGCTGTGAAAAAAATAACTCTCTTATAAAAAAAAATATTATATCTACTATCCACGCAGTCAAAAGATACGGGCGGTTATGTCGCAAGTTTGTACGGACTCGCACATAACCTGTTTTTTTGTTATTGTTGCGGTAGTTATATTTATTTAATTGATTAATTGTGTGATAATTAATTGACGACACGGTTGGTGCAGTGGCTGAGCGATCGACTGCTGTGCTGCGTGTAGCGGGTTCGATCCCCGCACGCAACAAATATTTGTATGGCCTACAGATAGTTATTCCGGGTCTGGCTGTTTGTGGATGTGACTTTAAATGTTTTTAAACGCACCCAGGATACAGGAGAAATACTAGTGTAGGGCAACGAATTAAAAAAAATACACCAAAGTGATCATTTATTATTAAATAGTCGCATTGATCATTGGCATTCTCTTTACTACACCAAAAAAGAAACAACCAGATGGTTAAACCCATAACGCGACGCAATATGTATAAAACGGTGGCAGTTGGCGCTGAGTCTAAAATTAGCGCGCGTGGTGGAATGGAATGCACAATCAAATCAAATCAAATCAAATCATTTATTTCAATTAGACCATTACAGGCACTTTTGAAAGTCAAGAAACAAAATGAATCTACAGTCCCGGTCACAAGGCATAATAACTTGTGAAAGTACTGTAGTTGCCCATTCCAAAGCGTTGATCTCTATGGAGAAGAATGGGCAAGAAACTCCATGGACACTCTTTTAAATTATAATATTTTTACAAAATCGTGTTTACATCATTCATGTTGAGATTATACAAATATGTGAGAACGATGTAAAAAGGCGTGCACAGTAAGAGCGTCCAGAGTAAATAAAAAGCAAAATTTAATTTTAAATCTAAATAAGTTTAAAAATGAACCGTGGTAGCTAAAAAATGACCAGTCCCAACTGACAGCGCCCGTTCACGAACATGACGTATGGATCAGCCCCATTCAGCTCGACCATTTTGAAGGGAGCTAAATGACCCGACACACCCGCCACCATCAGTGAGACATTTAAGTGAGCATGACACTATCAACCACCAGGGCTTCGTCAAGTCAATGATAATACATAGCACTCACATATGGGCTTAATAATTATACAATACTAGAGAATTGATTCTATACATTGCAAAGATAGTCTTACAATCTTCTGCAGCTTCCACTATAGCTTCGGATACTAACCAATGAGTTTATCCCTATGCTTGTGGAGCAGGACTAGCATTAAGCCAAGCATTTTTATCATCAATATAATCCCCCAACTTATAATATGCTTGCCTACATAGTGTGCGTTTAATACAAGATTTAAATTTCGTTTCATTCAGTTGAAGAATGTGGGGAGGTATTTTATTGTAGCATTTTAAACAGTACCCCATGAAAGATGAGTCTACTTTAGCTAACCTGAAACCTGGTTGAACTAATTGGTCCCTATTTCTAGTATTATAATTGTGTCTGTCACCTCTTTTACTAAAAAGATGCAAGTTTTTCCTGACATACATGATGTTTTCATAAATATATTGACAAGGTACTGTCATGATGTTAATATCCTTAAACTGTTCCCTTAAAGAATCTCGCCTACGTAGGTTATATATGGCCCTGATGGCTCTTTTCTGCAGAATAAATATAGACTCGATGTCTGCAGCCCGTCCCCAAAGTAAAATACCGTATGACATTATACTATGAAAATAACTAAAATAGACTAGTCTCGCGGTATCTACATCAGTAAACTGACGGATTTTTCTAACAGCATATGCTGCTGAACTAAGGCGTCCTGCAAGAGATGTTATATGCGGACCCCATTGTAGCTTTGAATCGAGTGTTATTCCCAAGAAAACAGTTTTTTCGACGAATTCTAGTTTCTCTTGATTCAATACTATGTCACACACACTGTTTTTGACATTTGGTAGAGCAAATCTTATGCACTTCGTTTTTTTCCCATTTAATACTAAATTATTAGCGGTAAACCAATTATGGGGGCATTATTTACGTCGTCAAGATTTGTGGCACGCCTGTTTATCTTAAATATTAAAGAGGTATCGTCAGCAAATAACACCATTTGTGGTTGGTTTTTAAACAAATGGGGTAGATCATTTATATATACTAAAAAGAGGAAGGGACCTAATATCGATCCTTGTGGTACACCCATCTTTACATTTAAACCCATTGAATTGACACCATTTATTTGTACTTGCTGCTGTCTATCATTTAAATACGATTTAACTAAACTAAGGGCAAGTTTCCCTAGGCCGTAATGTTCAAGTTTTAAGAGCAGGGTTTCGTGGTTCACGCAATCAAATGCTTTTGAGAGGTCACAAAAAATCCCTATGGCATCCTGTGCCTCTTCCCACGCAGTAAATATGTGTTTTAATAGGGTGACACCGGCGTCAGTCGTACAACGTCCTTTGGTGAAACCATACTGCTTTTCATGTAAGATTTTATTGGTGTTAAAGTGGTTGAGCATTTGGTTAAGCATTACCTTTTCAAACACCTTGCTGAAAACCGGCAAAACGGATACGGGTCTATAATTATTGGTGTCTTTACTGTCCCCAGATTTGAAAAGCGGTATTACCTTGCTGTATTTCATAAGGTCCGGGAAGACTCCTTGGTCCACACACAAATTAAATATTAAGGCTAAGTACGGTGCTATAGTCTCAATGATAGCTTGACAAACTTTAATAGACAATCCCCAAAGGTCTTCGGTTAACTTGATTTTTATTTGTTTAAAAGCTTTAATGACTACAGTGGGATTAATATGCTTAAACT
The DNA here is from genome assembly GCA_958449745.1 of Ochropleura leucogaster. Classification (NCBI taxonomy): domain Eukaryota; kingdom Metazoa; phylum Arthropoda; class Insecta; order Lepidoptera; family Noctuidae; genus Ochropleura; species Ochropleura leucogaster. Next base: position 18,989,858 of record OY288208.1, read on the forward strand.
GAAACTCAGCCGGGCATGGTAAAACGTTTGCTCTTAATAAGTCAACAGAAAGCAAGGGTGAGGAATTTAACGTTTCTGTAGTTTTAATTGGGATACTAGTAAAGAAATCCACAAATTCTTGAGCAACTTCGTTTTTTGTGGTTAGAAGACCACGTGAAGACTCTAGTGTTATATCATTATTATATTTTTTATTTCTATTAGTTTCACTATTGATTGTTTTCCAAACCGTCTTAATTTTATTATCAGCGGATTTAATCTTGTTGCTTATGAATAAGGCTTTAGCTACCTTGCAGGTGTTTTTAAACATTTTTGAGTAAGTAGCAACATAGTGATTGAATGTTTCCGAGTTGATGTAAGGCTTAAGGCCGTAAAGTTCAAACAGCCGTTCCCTACTTTTTCTTATACCCTTAGTTGCCCAATCACTAAATAGAAACTTTGGGCTAATAGATTTAGTTTTAATTTTTAGCGTATCATTGAACTCTGAGTAGACAACCGAAAAGAATTCCTCATAAAAATGATTTACATTATTAATATCATATCCCGGAATGCCAAGATTACTTATTAAATTATTGTTAAATTTATTTAAATTGCTGGGTGTTATTTGTCTAGACTGTATCTGAATTTTTTGTGATGATGTGTAGGACTCGAAAACAACGGTTTGACCGCTGTGATCAGAGGGAAGGTAATTTACAATGGATTTATCTAAGAAGTCGCAGCAACAGAAAACATTATCAATACATGTAGCGGTATTTGTAGTAATTCGGGTTGGCTCCGAAAACACATTCAACAAATTAAATGATTTAAAAAGATTTAAAAATCTACTGCTATTTGAATTTTCATCTAAAATATTGATGTTAAAGTCACCACAGATGACTAGCGATTTATTACCTGTTGCAAGTTTTGCCAAAGCATCTTCCATTACTGACTCAAATATCGAGTAGTTTTGATAATTTGGGGGCCTGTAAACACACACTATGACATGCTTATCTAGCTCAACACAAGATAATTCAATATTATGTTCAACCGATAGATCAACTATATCAATACGACTTCTAAATTTAATACTATTTTTGACTAAGATTAGTGAACCCCCACGCATCTTAGATTTACGGTTAAAGCAACTGCCTACACTGTAATTTTCATAATTAATTAGCATTTCATGATCTTTTAACCAATGTTCGGTGAAACAAACAATATCAAACTTAGTTTTTTCTAAAAACAATTCAATCTCTAGTTGTTTTGAAGAGAAACCTTGAATATTTTGATGAAGTAATTTCAAGGAATTCTGCTTAGCCCCTTTTTTAAATGTAACTATTTGAGAGCCAGAAGGTACCTTGGTGTCTGTTGTCTTACTAGCTAGTTTAAATGAGCCGGAGTGAGCGACAATACTCCCCCGCCTTCCTTGTAAAAAGGTTTATTAGTAGAAGTACTAATATTTGCAGTGTTAATAATTGTACAAAACATAGACATAATATTTATGTCCGAGTGAATATTATAAGCTAATAGCCTAGCTATTTTGTGTCTACAACTAGTAGGTAGAAACACACTACCCCGTGTCGACCTAAGTTTATCAACAACAGTGTTGATATCCAGATAACAGTGTTGATATCCAGATAAATATTGACTAGTATTGACACCGTACCGCTCCGCTCCGCTCCGCTCCGCTCCGCTCCACCGTATTGATCTAATTCAGGAGATAGCTCCTATCAAGTACTGTGCCCTGTGAGTTGTGAAAAGGGCTTCTTTGGAACTGAATTCGCATTCACGTTCTTTGGAACGGAGTTTACAATTGAAACTCCAAAACAGCTTTAATAAGTTCTAAGTATGGGTAACTTAACCGAAAGTCTGACCACCAGTCTTACCAAGGGGTATCGCATTACCCAGTACTAACTGGGTTGTAGAGGTCAGATATTCAGTCGCTCTATGTAAAATACTGATATTCAGTTGCATCCGGTTAGACTGGAAGACACATCCGCCGACCATAACGAATCCCCCGCACGGTTAACATGCTCACCACATTCTTATAAGCACCCAGCTTACTGATACAGCTCATGAAGCTGATTAGTATAAGTGGCTTATGATCGCCTCAGCGACACAGAAATAAGACAATACCCTGTATAATCCAATTAACTGTGCAAATAAATGGCTTAGCGCCATCATTCATGGGATTGAATGCAGTACACAATGGGACGCGGTGGTAATCAACGTCATTATCATTTTGTTGTATTGTGTGCATTGGAGGATGTAGGTTTCTGTGGTATGAGTTTGTTGTTGTGTTGGATAGTTTCGTAACGCGGGAATTTTTCACATGCGTGTAATCCTTGACAGGTTAGTCAGAAGTGGTCAGAAGCGTAAGTACCTATTTTCCGAATATTCAGGCTTCGGAAGTACGAATACACACTCTGCGTCCATAAATGCGCATGTTTATGAGGATGTATGGATGTTTGTTACTATTTTACGTCATAACGGCTGAACGGATTCTGATGAAATTTAGCACAGAGGTAAACTATAGTCTGGAATAACACACACAATAACTCATTTTTTTGCGATAATTATCACGCGGGTGAGGCCTTGCGCGCTAGCTAGTACCTGATAAAAACAAGCCAATAGAGCTGAGCTGGGCATCAAACTCAGGACAGGTAGTATCGCTTGCCGCCACTAGACAAAATTGGGCACCCTTTCATGCCGAGAAATGAAGAGTATCAATTACTAAACAAGTACTTACGTGGGTATTGTATAGATGTAACCTCTATGGGCACTTAGTAAGCTGTGCTAAACGATAATAATCACAAACGAAGTTGATGAGACACTTATGAGCCAAGAGGGTGAAAGCGCGCTCTAACATAAACGCAAAAATATGTATGGGAAATACATATTTTGGCGTTTATGTTCATCCCTGTTTATCTCCGATAGATTACTAAATAGAATTCTAAAACGCTTTTTACTCTTCAACCAACTTATCATAGCCGGGAAAACGCGATCTTGAAATAAATGTACCAAGTTTGATATCTTGATGCATTTTGCTTGAAGCATCGCCTTCTTGAACACTTATGTCTTACTATGACGATGACGTCCAGAAAGTACTTAAATAATATTATATATATTATTGTGGTTAAGTTGGTAAGACAGAAAAGTGGAGCAAACAGATAACACTCTGGCACCCAAGAGACGGAAACAGACAACAGGGACGATTTTCGCCTAGCCTTGGGACCTTACTGGACCAGAGTAGCAATAGATAAGTGCAATGGAAACAGTTGGAGGAGGCCTATATCAAAAGACATATCGAACTGAGGGACATTTTGTAATAATTTAACAATAAAAAATACTATAAATGTTGGGATTAAAGGGCTATATAATTATTATTATTGTGGTTAAGACATCAATTACTGGAGGCATTATTGACAACATTACCGGTTGGTTTTCTAATTTTATTTTTGTTGTTTCTTCAGGTGTAAAAATCCTGTATATACAGCCTGTACAGCAATTTTGTAAAGAAACTATGTTATAATTTAAGTGTTTAAGCGACAGGTGTTGGTATAATAATTTATTTTTGAATAAATGATTCCTAATTTGACTCAGGACGCTCTTGATATCCACGTTTAACTATATCGTTCTCACATATACCTATAATCTCAACATTAATTATGTAAAAATTGTCTACTAAAAATATAATGATTAAAAAGAGTTACCATGGAGATTTTTGCCGATTCTTTTCCATAGAAATCTACGCTTTGAAATGACCAACCGCTACTTTCACAAATTAAGTATGATGCTTTGTGACTGGGACTGTAGCTTTATCGTTTTTGACATGCATAAGTACCCGTCCTATTTGAAATAAATAAATGCTTTGAGTTTTACTTTATTTAATACTAGCTTTCGCCCGCGGCTTCGCCCGCGTTAAATTTGGGGTAACACAGTTCCTCTTGCGCCTTATTGATTTGTAATAGCAACGCTAAGTTTTCCCTTTTCTTCAATCTTTCTCCCTCACATCCCACTTTTTGTCTGTCCCACTATGTCCGTCTCCTGGTTCCCACCTATCTCTTTACCAAAATTCATCACAATCGGTTGAGCCATTAAAGTGTGATGAGGTAACAAACAAACAAACTTACTTTCGCTTTTATAATAATAGTAAGGATAACATAATGAAACAGAATATGAGAAAAACGTAATCTACGGTTAAGGAAAAGAATTGTTCCCCATATGTTTGTATGTCAAAAACCGAATATGCCAACCACCATGTAAGAGAATGGCCGTAGTTAAAAGGCAAAGAATAGCACTGGTAAATGAAGCTCTATCAGAGTTTGCTATCAAAAGTAGTAATATTTTAGAAATTGGTGAACTTCCACAAACAATTGATCATGAAGCAAGTCCTAGTATCTTCCATTCAAATGTATTATGATAATAATCAAGTAGAACCCAGTACTTCTCATAAAAAAATATGTGATATTTATCAAGCAGGACCCAGTACTTCCCGTATTGAAGTATGTTGTAATGATCATCAAACAGAGCCCTGCACTTCTTATATTACAGAGTGACAAAGCTGTGCAAGTCAATATTAAACCACAGTACAGAAGTAAAAGTATCAATGTAAAAATGCCTACTGAAAAGAAAATGTAGGGCTATCACCATTACTTCTTTCATCACACAATATTGGAACGTCACCGATAAAAAACTATATGTAAAAAGAAAATTGATCACTGATAACTCGGTTGATAGCACTTCTATATCATTTCGTCCCTCTGTTATATCTGCTGATTATGAACCAAGTTGTTCTTCTGAGTTAAGTTCAGTGCAAGATGATTTAGAAGAAGAGAAACATTTTAAAAACCTAATGTGTAGTAGCATCCTAACTGTTATTGAAAAATAGCCAAAAATGTTTCTAGGATTACCTAAACAAAAATCTATGTTATTTATTCAAATATGTATACCATGTGACATAATAATTAGATTGATCTCTGCACTCGTAAAATCGAAATTTGATGCAAAATATGCAGACATTATAAATGCATCTATTCTCAGTAGATTATCTGATTGTGCTTTGACAAAACCAGTTTCTGTCATCGTCTTAAATTTACTACAAATATATTTCACGAAGTAACCACACAGAAATACAGTTTTAAATAGTTTTTCTCACAAAAACTATACTAATACAGTATGAATATCGACGCCGATAAATCAACGATAAATGCAAAGATAACTTGTGACGTCACATTTCGTTTCGAACAATAGTGACGCGTTTTGACAGTTTGAATTTCCCTCCGTTATTTTTCACTTTTTAAATAATATTTTCTGGGTTTAAATGATAACTAAATAAAAAAAATACCTTTAAAGTATAAATGATAATGATAAATGATAAATGACCTAACCTATCTATATAGTAATTTAATTATCAATGAAGTAATTCGTAATAATGAAGTATCTTTTTGTACGTGTAACTCCTAACCAAAAAGAAACCTGGCAATAACTAATCTTAGGCCTATTATTACTTAAAGTAGGCGACCATACGTTTTTATCAAATCGCTAGTGCCTTGAAAATTCGCAAAACGGACACAACCGTCAACGACGTCTGCCCTCATGCGTCTGCCCGCGTTCGGGTCGCGCACAGCGATGAGCCACTTCTTCCCCACCGCACCTACCCCGCTCCCCCCAAGCCCCGATCGCCTGGCACCGCTGCCGGTATTTATCGCCGAAATTGCTATGACTCTACATTTTAAATCTGTGATATCTTCGAAAATATTTATTTAATTTACATGCTGTAAAAAGCCATATTGATCTTTATTAAATGCACAATGTATTTAAGATACTTAATTGGATAAGGATTAATACTGTATAGCTTAAAATCGCTTCGTAAATAAGCCATTATTTCTCGTACAAAGTAAAGGATAAAAAATGGTTATTGTGGGTTATTCCTAAGAGATAAACATATACCATCACAGACTTTTTTGTAGACCTTTTTAAGTTGTACAATACTGTAGTACATTGTTTTGATCTATCTTGTAGGATTCAGTCAGCGTTTGCAATGTAAGCGCAAAAAATGTGTTTTTTTACGACCTCACATTAGAAACCTCAAAAATTGTAGCCTATGTGTTATTCTGATGTATAAGCTATAGCCTATGTGTTATTCTGATGTATAAGCTATATTGTGGTAAAGTTTCATTCAAATCCATTCAGTAGTTTTTACGTGAAAGAGTAACAAACATCCATACATCCATACATCCATACTTACAAACTTTCGCCTTTATAATAGTAGTAGGATATAAAATTCGCGTGTCACAATGTTCGTTCCCATTCTCATCTGAAACGGCTCGACCGATTCTTATGATTTTTTTATGTATATGCAGTAAGTCTGAGAATTGGCCAACACCTATTTTTCATACCCCTAAGCAGCAGTGGGTAAAATTGAAGTTCGAATTGCAGATATTATTTGTTTATGAGTTTCTTGAAAAGGTTAAAACGGACCATCATATTTTTTATTTAATTTATAAGAGAATGAAATAGTGTGACCCATTCTTTCAGCGCATAAACCAAGAACTAAATAAATGGACGTTAGTAATAGCTTTTTAAATATTATAATGGCTTTTGAACGTCTCTCTAAGCGAGTTGTGACCGAACAGAGTGCTCTTAATTTTATTTATGGGAATTATGTTTTATTTTTTTCACATTCTGTTTTGAAATTAGTTTAGTAAAAATGTGAAACAGGTCCTGACGGTTCGTGGAGCTCAACATTTAAAGGTTACAGGAGAGGTATAATATTTTTTGCTTCTACTTTTAAAGTACTAACAGCCGCGTTCGTCTATTGGTTAAGTTTAAAAGTTTGTTTTTAACACACTTTTATATTACCTTCACATGTAACTATGTATTTAAGAAAATCTTGAAATCTTAATTTGACCCACTTCCTGGGGCCTTAGTCTGCTATTACAATAGTGTCAGAATGGTCGATCACTGATCGCATAATGGTTGATTTTGACAAGTTTAGTATGTAGCAGATTACCAAACTTGTCAAAATTATCCATTATGCGATCAGTGATCGACCATTCTGACACTATTGTAATAGCAGACTAAGGCCCCAGGGTCTTCGATTAAGATGAAATTTTAACGCTCTGAGTTTGATGACAATACATGACTAGTTAAGAAACGTCATTACAAATCCAATATGGTGGCGTCCCCAAGATGGCGGACTGACTGTTTGAAATCCACCCTCATGATATGGGTATCAAATGAAAGGATTTGCTGTCAGGAAAACGAAAAAAACGTCACGTGACTTAAAAAGCGTGTTTTTTAGTTTTTGAACTAATTATTTTTATTAAAGTTTTATTAGGTTTCTTCATCAGGAATTTCTAAATAGCTGCTTAAGACGACGAGCCCATTGCCATATAGGTACCCAGCTGATGGCTATAAGCTCGCCACCTATTAGATTCAAGTTTATTAGAACGAAAAATCATTTGTTTTTTCTAAAGATGACACATGACGTAAAGACAGACAGACAGCTACACCACTCCTTAAAACTTGGAGGATTTCAAGTGTCTTATAAGTCTTACAGCAATAACATAATTAAACACACTACAGCTGCATAGTACTCTGCAGTCGGCTAGGGGTAGGTAGTAGACGGGGAAAAGATGACACTAGCTTCTAAAACAACCAACAACCCTAAGGGATGTTGGCTAGGTTTGCCGCCATTTTGAGCAGACAAATGCCACGATATTAACTATTCTGTTATCCTTGCTTTGGGTATTTGTAACTGATTGCAGTATCTTGTAGAACTGCATGAGGTTGGAGTGGAGTTGCTAGTTTGATTGTGCGTAATATTTAAAAAATAGCGTGAATAAAATTCTCTTCTCGTCCTAATTAATAAATAGCTTTTGCTCGCGGGATCGCTCGCGTTAAATTCGGGGTAACAAAGTTCCCCTTTCCTGATTTGCAGGTACCTACCTCTTACCTGTTTTTGCCCTTGCGCCTTATTTATTGTAATAGCAATGCTAAGTTTTCCCTTTTCTTCCCTCTTTCTTCCTCATACCTCAATCATTTTAAAAAAAAAGTGTCTCCAGGGTCCCAACTATTTCTGTAGCAAAATTCATCAAAATCGGTTTGGGCATTTAAATGTAACAAACAAACAAACTCACTTTCGCTTTTATAATATTAGTAAGGATTATAGTCATGTTTCTTGCTTAGTGAACGAAACGAATAGTCTATCTTATTAATTTGTAATAGCAACGCTAAGTATTCTCTTTTCTTCCCTCTTTCTCCCTCACATCACACATTAAACAAAAATTGTTTTGGCCATTAAAGCGTTAAGACTTTAAGAGGTAACAAACATTTAAACAAACAAACAAACTCACTTTCGCTTTTATAATATGTATTATTAAGGATAATAGTCATGTTGCTTGCTTAGTCTATGTTTTACTGACTGCTAAATGAATTAAGCATTAATTAATAGTTTGCATTTCGTACAGCAATATGTATTGGGACTCTCATCAAACTGACGATCATATCTGTACCTACATTCCTACATTTTAGCAAACAAATGATGAATAATTCTAAAAACAAAACTTTGCTTCTCGTTTTTCTTCCCTTCTCTGTTTTGAAAATGTTACAACATTTATTCAAGGATTATGTATTGCTAAACTGACCTATAAATAATATACAGACATAATTAAGATCACCCTAAACATCAGATGTCGTGATAGTAGCTATACAACTACATACATGTCCACGAAATACAATGGTTGTTATAATTACAGCAGTACATGGAATTAGACGCGTTCGGCGTGCTTAATATAGTAATGTACGGGACATTACGATATTATGCTAATGGCTGATGTATTGTCTCTCAGATATGGGAATTGAACAAAAACAATGACTTTGATTCATCAGTAGTGGCAGGCCGTGTGATTGGGTTAATGAGTCGTTGCGTGTGTAATTGTGAGGCTTTATTGACGAGATGATTATCAGAACGGCATTTTACTTGTTTTTTTTAAACGCACCCACGATACAGGAGAAATTCCTAGTGTGGGGCAAACACTAGGAATCTCTCCTGTATTGTGGGTGCGTTTCAAACATTTTAACTCACATACACAAACAGCCGGACCCAGAACAACTACCTGTAGGTCATACAAATATTTGTTCCGTGCGGAGATCGAACCCGTGACACGCAGCGCAACAGTCAATCGCTCAGTCACTGCGCCAACCGTGGCGCCCCACAAGGGCAAGGTTTTTTTTTTAAAAAAAAACTAACCAGTTTTTTTGAAATAGTCGATGTGCAGTTTTGTAATTCCTTGCAAGTTTCGGTCGTATGAAAGGATGACGTCATAAAAAAGTAGAAAGCGCTTTTCAAATACATAAGACATTATAAGACTCGATACCGAATTGGTTACCAGTTTTTTAAGTCCGTACAGAAAGGAAATTGCTGAAGAAAACCGTCAACGATTTTCCGCAAGCAAGGTGTTTAAATAATAAAAAACTCCATAAACCCTCTATCACGACGAAGTGTCACCGAATTTAAAGTTCATTAATCATTTTTAAGAGATCCGTAACTTATTTTCGTGAAAATATCAATCAAGTTAACGTGATCTCCGATTATTTAATTGAAGCGGAGTTTTTGACAAGACACTCCACTCGCTTTTTATCAATATCAAATTTTGATTGATGAAGCCGTCGTGGTGGGAAAAATAGACCTCTTCATGGGGTGTGAATAAGGTGGAGGTGTCTGCAATTTTAGTTAAACATGACAGAATAGGCTAATTTAACAAATATATATATATTTATCCGTCCGTCCGTCTTTTAGATTATTCAAAAATAAGGGACACTTATTTTTTATTTGTAAATTAGTATAAAAATTACAAAGATCGTCGATTACATGTGACGTCACGCGTGGCTGCATTTTTTCGCAACGTGTGACGTCACACGTAACATTATCTTATCTATATACTAAATATAATGTAATTATTTTGACCCTGGGAACTACCCTATTGTTAGTACGGAACAGTCTTGGAATTATCGCTGTAGGCATACTGACAATGGCGTGAGGAGCTGGTGGCTAAATAATACATCACACAGAGCGATCCTTAAGGTTAAGCAGCGCTAGCCAAGGACGGTCCGTAGATGGGAACATACCGTGTGAGTGCAGAACCTCTGAAACCACGTTAAGAAGTTGGTTCCTGCTGTCATTAAAAAAAAATAAAGTCGTTATTGGTAAATAGCCCGAAAGTCTGACAACTAGTTTAATCAAGGGGTTTTGCGGGTTGTTCGAAAGAGATACCACGGTCCCGGAACATAAAGGACAATGGAAAGAACGTGGGTGTGTTTTAGTCAGTACAAGTCTGACACTTCCTCTGCTCAACAAAAGGGATTTTGTATTTCCAGTAATAACTGTGTCTAATGTTTTTTTTTTTATGATATGTATTATAATTATGTTTTTCTTTCTTTTGACAGCAGTAACAGCTGCATTCTGTTTGTACGGAAGCCGACAACTACATTGTTGGAAAAGGCTAGGCAAGACATTCCTTACCTTACAGTCATTACGTGGTAATTCTTACAAACAGAAGATTTTAACAACAAGTAGCAATCAATTAGGAATCAATCAAATCTGAAATGGGTTGTGACAGAAACAACGTTAGTTGTCAGACGCAAGTTTAAAATTAAACGACAATTTCATAAAACCTTGTTTAAAACTCGACCACTTTCAGGGAGAAAGAACGAAATAACTACCTTAAAAGAGTGAGTTTAACAATAACGATCACTCATGTACTAGCGTCATATAATCCCGCTTGTTAACTTGGTAGGTACAACTTGTAACTGTCTGTCAAGTCCTTTGAAGTGGCCGATGGTATCAGTATCAGCTAATTAATTAGTGCATTACCTGTAATTAAATTAATTAACGTTATAGCCTAATTAACTGAATGTGCTAATGATGCTCGAGGAATTGGTTGGTGTAAAGGTCTTTGCATCGATCTAGTTGCTGGTGTGTGGATCCGAAGATAAATTTAATCTTGGTCATCATCGTAAGACCAACAGCCTGCACATAACTAGGTTTGTGAACTTTTTTGGTTTAATCCATCATCTTCTGCCTTTTACAACTATGTTTTGGGTCACTTTCCAGTCTAACCGGATGCAGCTGAATACCAGAATTTTACGAGAAGCGGTTACATTTGTAATCATATACATTACCCATTATACTTTACAGGTGACAAACATAGTTATATTTTCGTTCCATTTTTAGTTGTTATTTCGTGGTATAAATAAATATGGCATCCACCACAGCCTTCTTCCCCAGAGGGACTCTTTCGCAAGCAACTCTCTTCAAAATTGACTTCATAACTCGCCGCGACTGCGAACACAATAGGAGGGCCGAAATAATCACCTGATGCATTCCTCCACTCCCGGATCAAAATGGCGCACTTACGCACAACCAAATGATTCCCCTGCACACATTTAGATACGGAAAATGGCTCTTACCTATATATTTAGGATAGTTTCACGTGCGGGCCGTATCTTCATAATGTTTTTATATTATGAGTTTGTGTCGGCGATGTCAGAGCGCTCGTTATGGCGGGAACGGCCGCCATTATGGACAAACTACGTCACTAAATAATAGGCTCGGCTGGCGCACAGTGGCTACAGTTGCTACTCCACTATAAATTATACTAGTCGTGCTTTTGGATCGGATGTGCAGTATTTTTGGGGGTTTCAAGGGTGAAGGATGGTTGTTGAGGTCGTCGGTCGCTGCTTAACGTTACTTAGACTGCAGAAATCTGTATTTACGATGCGATGTGTTTCAACTTCCATTTGCGGCTTATCATTTGATGTAGTTATCTAAGGAGTACACTAATCTTCACTTGGCCGTAACGACTGCATATCAATATAGTTTGTTTATTTGGTTTTACTCAGCAAAGATACTTCTCCAGCTCCATTGATATATCCGCGGAGTACAAAATGTAATCAAAACGGTCACACACCACTGAACATCACTCCACAAAAAACCATCTACCAAGTCAGCCACCATTCCTCCAAAACACTCCCCTTATTAACCTGTCCATTAATTAAACATCTCATTAATAACCGTTAAACGCATAAATTGAAACTAGTGGCACAAAAGGCCGGAGGGCTGCAGGGCCGACGGGGCACAGGGCTGACGGGTGCGAAAGGGGCACAATTTGTTCGCTCGTTACTAAACAAAGGCAACATTAGGGGTAATCTCGGTACTGTCTCATTGTCGGCTCTCGCTGCTAATGCGGAGGCACAGGGCTGCCGAATTTGTACCTGTGCCTGAGTTTCTGTGAGTCCTATGGGGGTTTGTGAACAGGAAACTTCACTGTGTCTCTGTTAGTAGTGTGCTCTAGCAGTAGTTGCAGCTATACTGTTGATTAATCAGAATATGGCGAGTAGTATAGCGTCATCAATATAGTATTTGCGGTGTGCACTATGAAATTTAAGGTGGGCACAAAGGACTAAGAGTAATAAAAGTTGATGAAACGATGCATTTACACTTAGTATTGTAAATTTAGAAATCTTTTATTTATATCGTTGTTAGGTTTCATTTATTCCCACAACATTATTAACTCTTTTTAAAACCATTATCTTAAGGCAATCCTTACTAATACAGTTTATCTACTACTTTTATCTATTACTAATACCTACGTATTATAAAAGCGAAAGTGAGTTTGTTTGTTTGTTACATCTTCACGCCTAAATGGCTAAACCGGTTTGATGAATTTTGGTAAAGAGATAGTTGGGAGAAGTTTCCCTCTTTCTCCTACATTAAAAAAAATAGTAATGTAGGAGAAAGAGGGAAGACAAGGGAAAACTTAGCTTTGCTATTACAATAAATACTTAATACAAAAAAACGTTTAAAAAAAAATAAGGCGCAAGGGCAAAAACTACAGGTAGCGGGTACCTGTAATCCAGAAAAGGGGAACTGTGTTACCCCGAATTTAACGCGAGCGAAGCCACGGGCAAAAGCTAGTCTTTTATATTACGAAAATTTTCCTCATCTAAGTTTAATATACAAAGTAGTATTCAAAAGGAACTTATCCAAAGCCATACCCATATCTTTACAATAACTGAACTGAAACAAAACCAGTCAAATATAAGTCTCTTTTCTTTCCGAATCCTTTACTAGCGAGTGATGCACCTCCAGGTGGCACAGTGCGCGTCATTGTCAGCCCTAGTGAGCGCACTCTGGGCACATAATGAGCACATTACATAAAAGAGCTCACTCCATTCACGGGAATAAATTAGATTCGCACAATGAGTCCTCTAGACGCCGCGTCGCTGCCAATAATTATATGTACAATGGAGAGATGGTAATTGGTGATATGGCCCTGTTGTTGTCTACACAGTGGTTTATGTTGGTCAGTCTTTGTTTACTTGCAACGCACTTTGTAAGAGGTTTTGTGGTAACAGATATGTAGTAGGCATAGGGAGACGTCCCGGGCGTCGGACGCCGCGAGACGACTCCCGGCCACCGTAGATGCGGGCCTGTGGACGGTGAACAATGGGTAGCTCACCGTCCGTCCATCTATTGACGACAGGCCGTGTCGACAGCGCGTTAGTGTTTCACGCTCGCCTCAAAAAAATTTCAGCAAAGCAGAGGGGCCTGCCAGGTCCTCCGCCTGCCGGGGTTGCGGGTTGCTCGAAAGAGATACCGCGGCCCCGGAACGTAAAGGGCAATGGAAGGAACATGGGTGGGTTTTAGTCAGTACAAGTCTGACACTCCCCCCCGCTCCGCCCAGAGCGGGGGAAGTTGTTTGATTAATTCCCACCCCAAAAAAAAGGCTGTTATAGTGTTATTTTAGTGACACTCTCTCCATTATCTGTGAGGTTGTCATCAAAATTACAAGAATCATCTTTCATAGTAACATATATGTGTCATGTTTTTGTCAGCATTTTTACTGCATGCATATACCGTTAAATATATTAAAATCTAGCTTTCTCTTTTCTCCTAGTAGAAGTAATTTATCATCATTTTCATAATTAGCCACCAATTTATGTGTGAATGTTACATCCGTAGAGTACACAGGTATCATGTATGATTAGATCACACTGGCTGCCTTTCCACTGCAAAAAAATACTAAAAAATATTATTTATTTTTAATAAAAAAAAACTTTATTTCGGGTTTACCATGTTGCGGGTTGTTTGAAAGAGATACCGCGGCCCCGGAACGTAAAGGGCAATAGAAGGAACGGGGGGAGTTTCAGACTCTTACTGACTAAAAGCCACCCACTTTTAGTTAGTAAGAGTCTGACATTCCCTCCGCTCCGCCCAGAGCGGGGGAAGTTATTCCCCCCCCCCCAAAAGAAAGGGTGTTGCTATATAAAAAAATGACAATTTTTGAATACGGTATTATCATACGTCAAGTTAAAAGAAACTTTGATTCATAGTATCATAGGTAAGCTTTGCAAGTATTTCCATAAAGCCAGCTCAGACACGTAGACCTAACCTCGTTTCGTTACAAAGCACGCCGCCCGGTCGAACTCGAATTAAACTGAAAAGCGTTGTTGAAATTCTATTTCCAGTGCAAATGTTTGCTTCGCTTTGTCGGCAGGATTACTTAGACTAAAGTTGAATCTAGACAAGACCTGTAGCCGCTTGACCTGGCTCTTGACACCTAATCGAAAGCTTGGCATAGTCTTCAAATGGAGGAATCCCTACGTAAGATGGATTTTGAAACAGGTGGATTGTTTTGCAATGATTTTGTAGATGTAACACTAAACTATGGACTTATCATAAATGTTACAGCACCATGTCGAGATAGGGTACTTTTTGGATTCTTATAGGACCAATGTAGCTGCTTGTATTAAATTTTGTTTTATTGTTTTGTCCTGTACTAGTCAAGTAAAACAAAAAAAAACTTTTTTAATTTTTTTATAGGCTTTATGTTTAATGTTAATTCCTCACTAAGACGAATGCCGATTTGACTGATTTATTCGGCATTCGTCTTTATGAGAAGAAGTGGGCCCCTGCGTGGGCCTAAAGCGGGTTTTTGTTGTCGTTCACGGTCTGATGGTATGATATCCATAATTTGCGATATTCGATCCGATGGAAGTTTTCAGTAAAAAAGCAGATCCAGTCAACTTTCTCTAAACTGCCAAAATCATCATGGAAATGAAAAAACTTTTCATAATCTGCATAGTACAAGATCTTAAACTTTGAACAGTGTGCAAATAAAATTATGGGCCGAATAATTGATGGGTTCGTTCAATCAATTAATTCTATTCATTAATATTCACGCCGCCCGAGGTGACGATGAAAAACGGGGGAAAAATGAGAGGGCGACCCGCTAGGACCTCTGCTCAACCCCAGGTTCAATAGGACTTCAATATTATTTTATAATTTGATTCTTTGAGACGGCAGCGTCTTGGTGCATTGAGTAAGAATTTTATGAATCGTTTTAATTTTAATCAATGGTTCCTTTTTTGCTCTGGTTTAATGCAATTGATGCAATTTAGATGGAGCGCGCGTTGGAGGGCAATTTTATTAATGAACGTAGTTGCGTTTATTTTATGATCATTAGGCAAAATATCGTCGATGTTTGTATTTTATTTATAAAATATACTCTCAAATGATGACACCATGATAAAAAAAACTCTCAAATGATAGCACTATTGGAGGTTTTAACCTCAAATGGTGCTGGCTAAAGTCATCATTTTCCTGCCCTTGTCCCATTCTATTTGGGGTCGGCGCATCACGTTTTCTTCTTCCAGTCTCCTCTATCAGACGTCACGGCATCATTTACTCCTTTGGTGCTGGCTAAAGTAGTTAAAAAAAATGTTTATAATACATTATACTACTACGCGCGTAATATAAGCTGTAACAATGCGAACGAAGCAAAGACAACATGAATAAACATCGTACATGCCTCGAATGTACTGGAGTTTCACTTACCATGGAAGAAACAGCACGTAGCAATTTAATATAAACCTTAATAAGTACAACTACGTATAGAAAGTTAAGACAGCAGCCGTCCCCGGCAAGGCAAGCTCCCTTGTATATAGGTAGCGCAATCATCCGATTGTGATGTTTAGTTGTTTACGCAGCGTAATAGAAAACGTTGGTATTACAGGGGACAACACTGTGCCCCCGGGGAATGCCCTAACGGTAATGTGCACTGGCGGGTAGAAGAAAAGTATGCAGTTTCATCATCTGTCTCATCTAGACTAGGAGTAGGTTAGAATAGGTGCCGAACATAGTTGGCTATGCTGACTTCTTGTCTAACCCCATGCAGCTGATTACCCATTCTGTTCTGTTGTTCTTAAACCTGTGCAGCCCAGCGTTAGAGACACCGTAGGCCCTACAATAAGCCGCTTACTATTCAAAATATTAAAACAAAATGAAATTTTATCTTGTTTTTATATAATCTACAAGGTCTGTAGTTACTTTTATTTACTATAAATTTAATTCATTATAAATTATCATTTATAAAAACCAACTTCAGGTTTAAAAGCAAAACATACCTAAAGAGGCTTTCTTTAGGCAATTCAATCAAGAGCTTGATATGGACAGCGGTACTCTTGGACACGGCTCGTATTGTTGGGAGGTTCCTTTCTCTGAAGCCCTGACTGACGATAGTTTTTCTGTTTCCGATACCGGTGGGCTATTTTTGTATTTATAAATGTTTTTTTTTAGTAAAATAGAAATAAAGAAAAAATATACCCATGTATAAAAATTTAAAAATGGAAGCAAAATTATTATTGGTATTTCCTGTTTATACTTTAAGAAAAAAGGTTTTTAGAAAGCTTCTGTTAAACCATTTATAATGTTACAAAGATTTTAGGCAAATGGAAAAGTACTTTCCCTTTTACCTTCCTAATTAATGACGTATTTTTGAGTCGATTTACCAACCTTGTAGAAGCATTACAGCACGTTAAAAAACAAATAAGTGCACAGAACACGAGTGGTGGCAGTATTAAATGTTCTTGTTATCCCTTGCTTTTAAACCCAGACTTATATCAAAACTACTTTATATCTCAACAGCAAAAAAAAACTTTTCCAAAACGGGCTACAACTAATATTAAAGCCAACCTTGATGTTACCCCAAAGTTCCACAAGGTTCCCGCTTCTGAATATTTATAATTTTCCGTGTGTGTGTAAACTTTCGGGGCCGCCAGTGTACGCAGGAGAAACTATCGCGAGGTATTGCTCTATCGGGCCGCGGCCTGTTTGCTTAGGCCGGCCAGCTTTGCACAGCAAATATCATTTGCTACCCGATTCTAGCCTAATAGATTTTTATTGGAGCTATTCAAAACGGGTGTGAATCTCCCCGCACTTAGCAAGTCAGCACTGATCTTATGGGTTTTCTTATTCCTGGTAATAGTTTTCGGATGTTGGGCTTAGAGGGGACGGAGACGGAAGGTTTGTTTTTGTTTGAAATTGTGCTTTTGTAAAGTTTGGTTGGTAGAAATGTAACATTTTTTTTAACGTAACAAACTTAACTTAACGTAGAATCCAAGAAGATGTACTAGAACGGATATTATTCAATATTCTGTTTCATGTTAAAATAGTCATATACAATTTATATTGTTCCTGAATAAATAAATAATAATTACTACCTATACTTACACATTTAGTTGGATATCATAGTAAAATGTTGATGGTCGTATCAAGATTTAAAAAAAAAAAAATTGGTGTAAAACATTTACAAATATAATGCTTATCCTTTCTATATTAAAATATTATAAAAGCGAAAGTGAGTTTGTTTGTTTGTTACGTCTTCACGCCTTAATGGCTAAACCGATTTTGATGATGTTTGGTACAGAGATAGTTGGGACCCTGGAGACCAACATTTATGCTATTTTTTTTAAATGAGAAATTAGGGAGAAAGTGGGAAGAAAAGGGAAAACTTAGCTTTACTATTACAATCAATAAGGCGCAAGGGAAAAAACTACAGGTGGCAGGTACCTGCAAATCCGGAACGGGGAACTGTGACACCCCGAGTTTAACGCGAGCGAAGCCGCGTGCAAAAGTTAGTGTAGTAATAAGTATGAGCGAGCACATTCGCTCCGATCAAATTCAAATTTCATACCGCTACAAAGTTTCGTTAAAAATGAATAAACGTAATATACAACTGAATCCGAGAATATTGCAATTTTACTATGAATTGGATTTTATGCAATGCATTTTTATAAACTTCCTTGATATTCGTTCATGTATAAGTAGTTGCTTATACTTAAACTAACATGCGTGATTCAGTAATTTAAGTTAGTTGAATCCTTACTATACTAATATTATAAAAGCGAAAGTGAGTTTGTTTGTTACCTATTCATGCTTAAATGGCTAAACCGATTTTGATGAATTTTGGTACAGAGATAGTTGGGAACCTGGAGACGGACTTAGGTTATTTTTCATAGTAAAAAATGAGGGAGAAAGAAGGAAAAAAGGGAAAACTTAGCATTGCTATTACAATAAATAAGGCGCTAAGGCAAAAATTACAAGTGGCAGGTACCTGCAAATCAGGAAAGGGGAACTATCTTATCCCGAATTTAACGTAGGCGAAGCCGCGGGCGAAAGCTCTAAACTATAGGTACTTGAGTAATCCCGAAGCTCTCCTATGTTTTATCTTTAATCCATATTTTTCTTTTTTCGTAATCAGAAAAAAATTTATGTTCACTTCAAATCGTTTTCATGGTTATTGTTATATTTGTAGGTTGTATACTTCTAAGTTTAACAATTTTATTTTCTTAATCTTCAGACTCCCAAGTTACAAGATGCAAGCTCTGCTTCGTTTGTGGCTCCCTGATAATATTCACTTCATAGCTTTTACTTCATAGCTTCACAGATGAACTTGTAGCAATGTATTGCTTTAGGTCAATGTAATCTCATCTAAACTAAAAAAAAAATGAAATAAACCCGTTTATCAAAAACTAGGTTTTTTCAAAAATAACCAATTATCATATTATATTATAATGGTGTTAATTGGTTATCAACATTTTGCGCTATTTGGGAACTACTGCAGGCAGTTAAATTATATTAAGTTTTGTAAACCGCATGAATGGGTGATACAAGTCTACCAACAACAACGGGGCGTTCGTATTCCATGCGCGGCTTAAAGAGATGTTAGAAAACCAGAGGGGTCTGCCAGGGTTCTAAAGATACCGCGATCCCGGAACTTAAAGGACAAAATAAGGAACACGAGTGGGTTTTAGTCAATAAAAGTCTGACAATTTCCCCCGCTCTGCTATTTTGTTTTGATGATTTCTTAGCCGCAATAAAAGTATACCTACACCAATACAAACAAAAAATCAACAGTAAGTATATAAAAACACTTCGCCAACTAGATCAAAGCACAAATAAGGCTTGAGCCGGTAAACAGCGAGCAGTATGTTGAATAGTTGATAGGCCAGTCCCACACATAGTTGGCAACAGTCACAGACCAACAATCTCCAACTCCGGGGTTTAAGTAATCGCCGAAGTAGGCGAAAGTCGGGAGTTTTTCTTTAATCCCAGCTTTGTTACATTTTGTCTATATCTTTTTACGCGAGTTTGTGTAATGTGTGTACGTTTTAGAGTTCTTTTTTACATACTTTGGTAGTTTTTTCTAGTGCTTACTTTCTGTTTGTTCTAGATGTTTTAGTTTGGTATCTTTAGTTTGTTTTTGTTGTTAAGACATTCATATTTTTAAGGCTTAACTTTGAAACGAATATGGAGTAGGTCTACTGGATAATTGTGCTTGATTATTTTTTTTACATTTATTTATATCAAGTATCAATTACTAGTTCAAATCAATATGTAGTCTCAGTTAATGTCAGTTTTGCAATACGTTTCTTTGTAATTTTAAGCTGGAGTTAATTAGCCGGTTCCATTTTTTTATTTTCTGTTGCGGAAAATGCATTTGATTGACGTACGATGCGAAAATCTTATGGTAAGAAATAAATAAATACCAAAGTTTTGAAATCTATATATCCGTAGGTTAATATGACTAAATTTGAATATTAGTGTTAGCCAAACTAACCTGTTGAGTCGCTCAATCAATTACTTGTACAGCCCGAAAATACACAATTTTCATTGGTTTGTTACCGCTGAATTTTTCCCAATGTTTAAAGTTTTAAAAAAATATTTGTCCGTTTATTAACTTGCAATCAATGGTTTAAATCGGGAATATTTTTGTTTGCGTGAAAAAGTGCGGAATGCCATGCAAATGCAATCCTGCCGTGATTGGAATGATAAAATAAGTTCGGAATTTAATGGTTGGGCGCTGTATGTACAGCTTGTTGTGTTTTAAATAGCTGCTCAGTTCGAGATTTTGTTTACTCAAATGGGATCATAACCTGATAGTTGAAAGTATAATTTCGAACACTTGTGTTCAACTGGTATTAAATTTCTTCGTATTAGTGGAGCTTTTATTTCCCGGATATAATACAACTTCATAGAATTAATTTATTTAGAATACCATGAAAAAAATCAGCAATTTTACAATGCTATTCAAAATACAATAAATACGAAAATTTTAATTGAATAAAATAATTTTATTCAATTGAAAATTTCGTAGTAAAACAATCATTTCAAATATTCACTTTATTATTAGCTTTAACGCGAGCGAAGCCGCAGGGGCTTCGCTCGCGTTATTTGGGGTAACACAGTTCCTCTTTCCTGATTTGCAGGTACCTGCTACCTGTAGTTTTTGCCGTTAAGGCGTGACGACGTAACAAACAAACTCACTTTCACTTTTATAATATTAGTAAGAATTGTTGGCACTCTTTAAATAACAGTCTTTATTGGTTAAAAAACATACGACATTAATTGAGCCATTTTCTTACTAAACATGTCTTTATCAACTCAACGGAAGATTACTGTTTGATATGGACATCTTCCAAGCTACGGCATCGTGTACCTCAACGAGCTCAATGAAATGTCAACTAGCGCAGCAGTAACTCAGCATCACTAAATATGCGTCATCATTTGAAGCACTAAACACTGACGTACTAACGTACATACGCCACTGAAAGAGTAGTTGGAGCAGTACAATTCGGCCGGTCCTAAGTAAGCACCGCGCCCAATGGCGACCAGACCGGTCCCTTTGCCACAATTAACGACTAACTGCCGAATTGGCAATATTGTTGTGTTTGACTACTTCGATTAAAAGTTAGCCCGGAGAGCCGAAAATTGTGAGTTATAGCGAGAAAAGTTAGCAATTTTGATGATGTAGACGTATCGATCTGATGAAGTTCGGTGTTAGAAGTTAACGATAATTTCGAGTTATCTTTTTCGTGGAATATTGGAGTGAAAGTTACGTTAAGTTTTGGGGCTTACAGAGAAGGTAGACTGCTTGAGAACTGGCAGCAATTTATTTGAAGATTAATGTTTTTGATGAGTCGTTATGTTGGAGTGGGTATTTTGGGTTAATTTAAAATAGTTATTTTTTTAAACTTATTGGTTGTAGTTTTGAATTTTGAATATTGAGATGGATGTGTGAAGTGCCAAGAATGGATAAAGTATGGAATGAGTATATTAGAGGAAGTTTGAAAGTTGCGCAGTATACAGAAAAAATGAAAGGGAGTCGTTTGTCTTGGTATGGACAAGTAATGACACACATGTGGCTAAAAGAGTGATGGATCTGAATATGGATGGGGAGGGAGCGGAAGGCAAAAGAAAAGATGGATAGTTTATGTAATTAATGATAAGAAGGAGAATGGCGTAAATGATGTGACGTCGGACAGGAGAGAATGGAAGAAGATAGCGTATTGCGCCGACCCCAAATAGAACGGGACAAGGACAGGAAAGTGATGATGATGATGAGAATTTTATTCATAATGATGGGTGACTATTCAAATTTAAGATAAATCGGAAAGGCACACTCATTCATGCCTTGCCGATATATCTGCGAAGATATGCAGCTCTATTTAAATATTATTATTTATGTAAAATTAACTGCATGATATAAATTCCATGTTCCCAAAATATCCTGTTATGTATCCATACGGATTTGTAAATGAAAACTAAAAGAAGACAAAAAGAAGGAGTCGTGACGTAGCTCGCATGCCGTATCTTAAACAATGACTTGTTTCCTATAAAAGTGTTCCTGTTTCGTTAAGGGACGATTCCGATACAACGTGCACAAGTGTACGAGAACTTGGGCTTGTGAACTAACTTGAGATTAACTATCTCGGCGAATTGTCTTCTGATTTTGTAAACCGTTTAAGTTTTGCGGCTATGCTTAAGTGACCAGAATGATTCTAGTGGGAGTTGATGAAAATACTATAACTTTTCTAATCAAAGTTTTTATATTTTTTATTCGTAGTAACAAAGTACATTTAAAGGTGATTTTTATTGATTAATATGCATGCCTAATAAATAGTGTACCAAGCTTACATATTCAAAATTATTTCATAGCTATTAACTATTATTAAAACCAGAATCTAAGTTATAAACCATTTTAAAAGTGGCACTTAAAACCATACGTCGAAACTTTACCAAAACGAATGCACTTCGTGTATTAAAATTTTACGACAATCCTCAATTTATAGACGTTTTTATTAGTTTGCGCCGTCTCCTTGGAACCGCACCTTATTCGCACTTAAGTCGGGATCAGATTGAGCGGTACAGCAGCGGTACAGCGGCGGGGCGGCGGCGGGGCGGCGGCGGGGCGGCGGCGGGGCGGCGGAACTCATTGTCCTAAATAAGCAAGCTTTACGTTAACACAA
Source organism: Ochropleura leucogaster (assembly GCA_958449745.1). Classification (NCBI taxonomy): domain Eukaryota; kingdom Metazoa; phylum Arthropoda; class Insecta; order Lepidoptera; family Noctuidae; genus Ochropleura; species Ochropleura leucogaster. Next base: position 19,012,490 of record OY288208.1, read on the forward strand.
CACGGTGTCACACTACGACTCTACTTATACTTCTATGGAAATTATACGAAAACAATCTCTACGTTTGTTCAATAGGATTTTTATGGAAAACCAAAAACGGTGGTGCGTGTTTAAGATCACTTTCACACGCTCCGAGTGCCGGGAGCACGGTGGTAAATATAAGAGCAATACGGTTCAATTGTATCGTGTGTGTATCATACCTAACGGGTGTTGCCAAGGGGGAGTGGGGGAAAAGTTATGTGGGTTTGTGAAAGAAAGTGGTAGTATTTGTTACAAAATAAACGGATTCGGTAAGTGTTTTTTTAAATTAAAATTTAAGTGGGGTATTGCAAAGAAGTGAGAGGGTAACTTTCATCCATCTTTTATTTACTATAAGTTTCCGAGGTAATAAGTGTTTGAACAGAACTCTTGTTTGCATAAGCTTATTTGTCTGAATAAAAAGATCTTTTACTAGCTAGCTAATTTTTTTTAAATCTCAGCTTATCAAAAGCTTAATACCTATTTGTGCATAAGAGTTATTTCTATATAGGTATATATATAGGTATTTGTGCATAACTTATTTACACAAGTCCAAATTATCTGAAATGTAACTAATAGACGATTCAGAAAAACCCCTAGCTCCAACCAATCTAAAGTAACTTCGATTTAAACCAAACCAAGCAGTATAACCGCATTGCCGTATCGGTAAAACGAAAAACCTCAACAGGAACGTTGCAAAAAGAGCATTAGTGCTTCCGTGCGCGTAGTGACAAGCGCGCACAATAGATGGCGCTGCGCCGCCGTAACTCGCGCTCGTCGGCGCAAATCATCGTAAAAAGTCGCGCAGCCGACGGGTTGCCAGTTAAAGGGACTTTAGCTTTGTAGCCTGGATATGGATGTTGTTTTAGATCTAGGACTTAAGGTTCTGTGTTGGAATTGCGTTGAAAGAATTAGATGTACACTTACAGCGATTATGTCAGTTGTTGATAAAATTTTAACTTACTACAAATGAGTGCAATAAAGTAGTTGAGATTTAAGTATATGGAGAGGAGGCTTGTCTTCTTTAGTAGTTATAAGATAATGTTGAGGTGAATAGAGACAACTGCATAGCTCATTCGATTATTGTTGGACCCTTTCAATGAAAACTATAAAGATACTAGCTGTGCCCAGCGGTTTCACCCGCTGCTCAGCTCCTTTTCTAGAGAAGGGTATGAAAAATAAATGTTGGCCGATTCTTTTACCCGATATGCACACAAAATTTCGTTCAAATCTCTCCAGCCGTTTCGAGGAAGTATGGTTACTCACACCGTGACACGAGAATTTTATATCAAGATATAATTTTATTTTATGATTGATTAACTTTTCACATACTCATGTGTACCCTGGTCATACTGACTGGACCTGTTATGAATATATATTTACTATATTTTTTTCCTAAATAACTATCTGGCAAACCCTAGAAAAATTACTCATTATACTTGAGCGATTAACTGCTGCGCTGCGTGTTGTGGGTTTGTTCCCCGCACAGAACTAATATTTGTATGGCCTACAGATATTTGTTTCGGGCCTTACTGTTTGTGTATGTGAGTTAACATTTTTATAAATGTACCCACAATACAGGAGAAATTCCTAGTGTGGAGAAAACAAAATAATAACACAACCGGGAGTTACTGTGGATTGCAATTAGCACTGGTCCTCGCAGAGTAACTGAATTAAATAACACAATATCATCACACGGAGACCACAACTACCAGGCACTCAGAATAAATGAGGATATAAACAGATCAGGATAATTTAAAACATAAAATAGAAACCCACGCCCGTCGTCAACGAGTTTACGGTGGTGTGAGCAATAAACGCGACCTCCGCCGTATTCTGTAGACTTGGTAATCGAATATATAGTGCACTAACATTTTTACATCATACCAAATACGATCAAATGTACTGAACGTACTTCAACCTGTTTGCCCCTGAGCGGTCGATTTGCCGAATGAATATTTTTATTAACATTTTTTTTTTGTTTTAGCCAAATGTTGGATGCTGGACTTTTTCAAAATTGATATTGGGTTACGGTTCGAGTTTGTTGTTGAGATAGGTTTGGAATGACATGACAATATTAATGTTGCAGCTGTATTTTCGCAGTGTGAGATTTTATATTAATGAAACCATTTTATTTAAGACTAGTTTTTGCCCGCGGCTTCGCTCGCGTTAAATTCTGGGTAACACAGTTCCACTTGCACCTTATTGATTTGTAATAGCAACGCTAAGTTTTCCCTTTTCTTCCCTCTTTCTCCCTCACATCCCACTTTTTTTTAAATATTAGCCTATGTCCGTCGCCTGGTTCCCAACTATCTCTGTACCAAAATTCATCAAAATCGGTTTAGCCATTAAAGCGTGAAGAGGTAACAAACAAACAAACAAACTCACTTTCGCTTTTATAATATTAGTAAGGATAACATTTTTCATCCTTTTATTAGTAAACATTAACTTTAAAAACTATGTTGGTAATATATGTAGGTTAAATTTCCCAGTAATCACATTTTGGAGACCGTTTGAGCGCCTCCGACCCTCAGCAGTAGCCACGCGGTACGTTTTTGACTGATTAGTACAAAGCCTTCAGTGTGTGGGTTTCACCAAACATTCCCAAAGTACTCCAGAAACGTGGATCCCAGCAGCATCCTCAAGGCAATACTGAGTGATCAACTAATCGTAAACATGAGTAGGCTGGGCTTCAAAGCAGGTGGGTGTTTGCTCAAGAGTGGGTTGTTGTTAGTGGGGCTATTATTTGCCACGAATGTTTTCATTCTGATCTGAAATTACACGATAGGATGTGTATCAAAGATGCACCATAGTGTATTGAGTCACATGAGTTTACACTCTGTGCAAAAGTCGACGGCACGTTTGATGCAGTGGCTAAGCGATCGACTGCTGCGTGTCGTGAGTTCGATCCCCGTACGAAACAAATATTTAAATATTCTACATACAGTTGTTCTGACTGGTTGTTTGTGTTAGTGAGTATAAATGTTTATAAACGCACTCACGATAAATTTCTAGTGTGGGGCAACATTAATAATTAAAAAAAGACAATGAAATTTTAATTTCAAACTCAGTATTTAGAAAGTATTTGCATGCGTTTCTTTCTTAGTTTATGTGTAGCATAGATTTTAAAAACAACGATTTAATTAATGTCCACATTTACCAAATACACATTGATTTTATAGTACCCTAAATGTTCCAGTTTTTTAATAGTGCAAAATAAAGCTATTCAATATTCACAATCGCATAAAAACAAACCTGAACGCAAATCAATTTGCTCGCGATTCCACTAAATTGAAAGTATTGGAGTCGGTTACAAATGTACGTTATGTTTCGTTCCAACAAATACTTTCTGTTCATTGGCAACACGACGATTGCAGCAATGTTTTAATTTTTTAACAAGTATCGGCAAATCTGGGGTAAACTTAGCTCACTTAAACAGCTATGCAATATTATTATTGGGGTAGTTATACCGTCTATTTACTAGATTCCTTACCGAGATGGAAAATGTGTCACTTTAGCACTTCGTGTGTAAATATTAGAGAACAACGAACGTTCTAGCTAGAAGAGACAGCGTAGCTTAAATTCGAGTTGCTGTGCAGCGCAGAAAATGCGTTGAATGTACAACATGAGTCATGGCCTACCTCTTAGGTTTTTGCTTTATTTGTGTCATACGACTAAACGTGACAAGCTCGGTTTGTGGGCATTGTCAAGCCACCACTAACAGACACCTCCGGGCTTGTATATTTTCTATGTGTGACTAAAATATAAAGTTCCTTGGTGATAACTCTAAGTGCCGATGCACCTCTTTTTTATTACAACGAAAGTCTGAAATTCAGTCATGCTTCTGCATTTAAAAACTAAGTGCCGCTCGGATTGAACTTTAGGTGTACTTGGCTATGTAAGCCCGTGGATGGGTAACCATATATTACTTAATGAGTTTCCTCCGTACCAAAGCAAGTCAAGCTGTTGCTTGGTCCCGACTGTCATTCGTAGATCTTTGACAGTCGTTACAGGTAGGAAGTGGCTCTAAAGTCTGACAACCAGTCTTACCAAGTGGTTTCGTATTACCCGCTTAGTCGCTCTATGTACCCACCCGTCACCAGCTTAACTCCTTTCCATACATGGAAAAGGGCTTAGCTGATGACGGTGTAAGTGTCCGGTATTGCTTCCACAGTACGCGTATGTCCGGCCCTGCTTGAGTAAACATACAATACCACCAAGCCCAAGGTAAACCTACACGATAAAACCTTATTTTGATTAGACCTACAACTCCGGTATTTTATCCGTGAAAGAACTCGTGACCTCCACTCATAAAAACTTGCAACAAAATTTTAGACTATCCATTTAGCTACCTAATTCTTATGTCCATAAAAAATATGTTTTATGCCTCAGTTATGGGTGGTCGTAATATCATGATAGAAGCATCTACAGAAGGCAAACTAGCAGCAGACTAATAAATAGTTCGCTAGAGATTAGATTTACTTGTATCATCATTTTCCTGCCCTTGTCCCATTCTATTTGGGGTCGGCGCAATACATTTTCTTCTTCCATTCCCCCCTATCAGCCGTCATGGCATCATTTACTCCTTTCTCTTGCATATCATTCCTTAGACAATCCATCCATCTTTTCTTTGGCCTTCCTCGCGCTCTCCGTCCAGCAACATTTGATTTGCTTGTAGTTAGATAGATGATAATCGCAGCTGGAGTTCTGTTAGTAATAAAAAAGTTACCATCTATCTAGTCTATACCGTCGTAAATTACTTACTTTCTCGTCATTTTCGGTAGCTAAACGTAACCTAAAAGTAACGATGTTCTTTGAGAAAGTCCTGTTTTTTCTAAGTTTTGTCCGCAATGGCTGAATATGATATGGCTAATGTCGCTGTTTCAATCCTCGCACGGAACAAACCTTTGTATGACCTACAGGTAGTTGTTTCGTTGTCTGGCTGTTTGTGTATGTGAGTTTAAATGATTGTTAATGCATCCACGATACAGGAGAAATTCATAGTGTGGGGCAACGTTTTTTAAATTATAAAAAAAAATGCGAATGGTCAAGCCTCAAGCTTCGGTGTCGCAGAAAAAGTACGCACAGCACGAGACACATTATAGTAGACTCCAACACTTACAAACGGAACGTTATTAGTGTTCAGTAAATTTTCAATTATTGCGTGGAGTGGACATTCTACACTTACAGCTACTATTATATTTCCAGGGTATCGGAACTCGGAAGCCGGTGACGCGGGCGAGTCGTAAAGTGCCAGTCCGATGCGATACGGCCGCGATAAAATAAACTATCACTGTATACGCCTGATCTGGCAACATCATACGTTACGGCTCGATGAAATTAATAAAATAAAAAAAATGTTGGCGAAGAGTGCGCTGTCGAAAAAAAGTGTAAATGAAAAATCTGAAATGAGAATTTCCCGTACTTTGAATGTATGTCAACAGTAAATGTTTATGATTATTTTTTACATAACATACTAGTTTTAATTAAAAACATACGCCTGCTATGTACGGAAATATCCACATTTCGCTACAGGTATATTTAATAGCTTTGAAATGCACTGTTTTTAATAATACAGTCTGTTAATCTACACTTCATCCTTAAATCTGTATTTTGAGCGGCAATAAACTGCTCCTGTACCATGTCTGACAATTTATCTGAACTATAGTACCTACGGCCAACGAGAAGCGATACCAAATGTAAACAAAACCCATGCTAAAGCCCCATCTAAAATGGCCGCCCGAATGTTGGCGAACCCGTCTTAACGTTGTCATGTTTTTGCCGGGAGAACGAGACATTACGACAAAGGCACAAGATGGAAAGAGCTAAATATTAGATTGTCAACGCCACAGTTGTTTTTTAGGTTAATGATCTTTCGTATCGCTTCTCGTTGGCCGTACTATATGTATATCCATTTGAACTAGCTACATCAACAGTTAACCTATAAGACGTCCTAAAGGATGGAAAATCTCCACGTATACATTGCTAGCCAAAGTGAAAAAATTGTTTGGATACACGTGTTTTTTGTTCCTTCTAAATGAATTCTAAATGTGTTTAGTTAGTCCCTGGCGACAAAAATAAGTAGGCTTGTGGTGTTCACTTGTTTACCCACCGTCCACGCATTATTAGAATTTCTTCAGGTGATGGTTTTTTATTTGTTTTGTTACTATCCTAAAAAAAATCTGTTGTAGGTCTTGGCACACGTGTTGGTATCGATATAAATAGCTAAACAAGGCAATTTGTGGCGCGTTTCCCTTTTGATGTAGTGTCGGATGGTTTTAATAATGGCTGGATAAACTAATGCGTAGATTATGCCATAGGTTATTAATGAGTTTTCCTTGTATTATTAGGGTTTAGTACCGCAAAAGAAAATAACTAAACCCTTATTGGATCACTTTCTTGTTCGTCTGGATGTCTGTCTATCAAAACTCATTATCTCGAAACGTGTGAAGTTATAGAGCATTTAAACCATTTACTCAAGGTTATCGTCCCTTTGTGCAAAATCAACCTTCTAAATCTACGCAGCCAAAACATATGGCCGTTTATGTCGCAAGTTTGTACGGGACCCCCATGATTTGCTCTTGGACAATTTTTTTTTTAAATATTATCTATTCTATCCACAATTCTATTCTATCTTAAGACTTACATTGTGTATGTTTTTTACTGTGTGTTTTTATGATTGATTATCAGGTTTATTATATTTTTAATACTAGTATTCAGCTGTATCTGGTTACATATGGAATCCAGCTTCACCAAATTTAGGAAAATGCTAGGAAATTAATACATTAAATAGTGCTTTTAACAGTGATAACCTTAATATTTTTTTATATATGCTTTTTACGGGGTTAGAGCATGTTGGGGGTGGTAGGGAGAGAGTCCAAACGGTTATGTGCGTCGATACTTTTCTCCTTGTATACTTTTTTTCTTGTACCTTCCTTTTCTCAACGTAATAAATAAACTTTAAATTATTACTCGACAAAAATCCCCGCATTTCTATTACAATTTTCGACGTCATAAAAAGATACACTCCAGTTTCGACCCGTATTATAATATTTTTGCTCCAAGTTTGATACATAGCGACTTTTCTAATTTCTGGTTTTAAGTTCTTGTTACAATGGAGTAAGGTTTATTTCGCTTAGATTTGGATGTGCAGTAACGGTTGTTTTCGTGTATAAATAATTCATTGGCGGTGGACCGCGTTGGATTAACTCCGCCGCGCGAAACTGTTCATCTTTCAGTTAGTTTTTAGCGAGAAAACTATTACCATAAACGGTTTTGTTTTAGATGTAGGTACATACGTCTAGCGTTAGTTTCATTTCATAATTAATACATTCCAGATTAGACCCAGACTGTTTAATTTTAGGTAAGCAACTAGTATTATAACTGTATAACCTACTTCTCTGTATTTTTTGGGTTTCGTACCCAAAAACCAGACCCCATTACTTAAGACTCTGCTATCCGTCCGACTGTCCGTATGCCACCAAACTGTATCTCATGAATCGTGGTAGTAGACAGATGAAATTTTCACAGATGATGATGATGTATTTCTGTTGCCGCTAAAACAACGAACACTAATAAACAGTTTTTTGCCGTTTTACAGATTACTAGCTTCCGCCCGCGACTTACGACGCGATAGTTACGTTGCGCTAACGCTGACTTTAACCCGCGTGATGAACGAAAAAAATGTATCTTAATACAATACATACAATAACTTTACAGCCATGTTTTATTCACTGCTTTTTTTGGGGTGGGAATCATTAAATAACTTCCCCCGTTCTAGGCGGAACGGGGGGGGGGGAGTGTCAGACTTTTACTGACTAAAACCCACCTATGTTCTTTCCATTCCGGGGCCGCGGTATCTCTTTCGAACAACCCGCAACCCCGGCTGTTATTCACTGCTGTACCAATAAAATAATATATTTACATAAAAAACCTGTCAAAGTGAATATCCAAACACAGTCAGGACCACATCACATGTCATGTTTCCGTTCAAAGTTAAATCACAACTTGTACTAGTGAAGCCTGAGCCGCGAATATTGAAATTAAATATTCAAACAACATTTGCCTTCATATTGGAGTGTAAACAATTTGTTTAAAATATTAGTCAAACAGAAAGTTGTAGCCGCCCGCCGCCCCCGCACAATTTATTAGCTCTACAAAATGATTTCAGTTCATTATCGCTAAAGTTAGGAACTATAAATATGGAGAACAAACGTAAATTGTGCTCATCATTTAATTTACTGCTTTGTGGACTGTACCTGTGTGTGCGTTTGTGAATATGTTGATGAAATATGTATGAAAGGATTAATGAAGTTGTCAAGTTGGATTGTGGAGGTTTCTGTTTTAACATTGTATTGATGATGTTGCTGACCGTGCCTACAGTTACTTGAAAAGTTATGTTGTTTCATATTTTTATTATCATTTGTGTTTGAAGATCTTACAATAGGTTTAAAGCTAAGGTACTTTTTTGCTTTTTAAAATTGAATTTTGTTTTTACTCTGGACGCTCTTACTGTGCACAGTTTTCTACATCGTTCTCACATAATTGTATTATCACAAAACGAATGACGTAAATACGATTTTGTAATAATATTCTAATTTAAAAGAGTGTCCATGGAGTTTCTTGCCCATTCTTCTCCATAGAGATCAACGCTTTGGAATGGGCAACTACAGTACTTTCACAAGTTATTATGTCTTGTGACCGGGACTGTAGCTTTAACATTTAGTATTTTGATTTCGACATTCAAAAGTGCGTGTAATGGTCTAATTGAAGAAATGATTTTGATTTTGTACAATTACGGAACCTGTAGGGCACAGAAAAAAGTATAAAGAAATTGTGGAATACAATTAATATGTTAACTAAGATAATCCTTAATATTAATTAAGTAAATGATTTCATAAAATTTATTGAGATCATATAAAAATAGTTTCTAAGATTGTGTCTTATGGTCTTTTCATCGATCTTTTCAAAAAAACATTGCCGAATGACAATGTTTTAAAAAGAATGCCCTTATATTATGTCAAATTAGCAGGTTTTGCTGGCGTGATATCGGAAAAATAGTATCCTATCCTATGTGTTAGTCCAGACTTAAATCTATAGACTTTAATCTATCCAGACTAATAGCCAAATGCCATCAAGATCCGTTTAACCGTTTTTATTTGAAAGAGTAACAAACATCCATTATCCATACATCCATGCGTCCATTCTTACAAACATTCGCATTTATATAATACTAGCTTTTGCCCGCGGCTTCGCTCGCGTTAAATTCGGGGTAACACAGTTCCCCTTGCGCCTTATTGATTTGTAATAGCAACGCTAATTTTTCCCTTTACTTCCCGCTTTCTCCCTTACACCCCACTTAAAAAAAAAATATTAGTCCATGTCCGTCTCCTGGTTCCCAACTATCTCTGTACCAAAATTCATCAAAATCGGTTTAGCCATTAAAGCGTGAAGAGGTAACAAACAAACAAACAAACAAACTCACTTTCGCTTTTATAATATTAGTAAGGATTAGTAGGACTAGTAGGATTGTGTCGTGGGTACGCTTACAGACTCGTCGTGTTGTGATATTATAGGGTCATCATAACTGTCGCAATAAAAAATGTTTGTACAAATATAATGGAAGAGGATCGTAGACTTCAAACAAATATTTGTACGACAAACAATTGATAACATTATCACCGTCTATTCAATAACATATTTATCTTCACCATATTCCGAACTTATAAATAGTTGTCGAAGTATAGCGAGTGATCGCACAAACATCGTGTTATTGTCACCAGAGGGCGCCTGGGGCGAGTTTGGCAAACTTTTTATTTGAACCAGTGTTTGGCAAACTTTATGTGTGCCAGTGTTTGTCGTGCGGGAATTAAGTTTAGGACGATTGTGTGTGAGTGAATTGAGTGATGGATTGTACGTTATTGAATATATTGTATTAGTTTACTATGTATATAGTATAACTACAAAAGTTTTGCCAATACCTCATCGTGGGTACAACAGCAATTTAAAAAATACTGATATTATTCTCTACATTTTACGTTTGGTTCGCGCCTTGTTTGTGATGGATGACAGTCGTCAGTTGTCAAATCGTTGAGAAATATAGACAATAAATAACAATAGAAATATAGTGCAATGTTGCTCAAACCTCTAAGATATTAGCGTGATAATATAATATAATCATAAGTTCTTCCACAAGTTCAAATCTATCAGTATATCTTTCATTACGCTCCAATCAGACTGGAGAAGATAACATACAAACAGAGTTACTTTTACATTTGTGTAAACTTTATAGGGTTCAATACCTCTTAAGGAAAAACGGAACCCTTATAGGAGCACTTTTAGTCCGTCTGTCAAGACCCTTTATATAGGTAACACGGTGAAAGTGCAACCATATCCTCAAGTTTGTGGTCAATTGGAGTTGTAAAAAAACAGCAACGCTCTAAGTCTACGTGGCCAAAAGATATGGTCGTTTATATCACAAGTTCTTACGGAACCCTTGGTGCGCGACTCCGACTCACGCTTGGCTGGTTTTTCCGCATAGAGAAAAGCAGTAACTAACAAAAGTTACTAATGATCTTTACATCCTGTACCTCTTGTAATTGGTATGGTGTACATAATAAAGAATATTTTATCTATCTATACCCTTTTTTCAGAAATCTGATTATATTGTCTATCTATATCGAGTGCACTTAACTACGTGTTATTTATTAACTTGTATTAAACACATAGCCATGCAGTTTATATTAAAATCTCACTCCGGAACGAAAACTGCGACACTAACAAGATTAAGACATTCATACTTAAAGGTTTCTCGTAGCATCTCGCTGGCCGTAGCTCGTAGCCGCGTAGCTCCGTCGTAGCCCGTAGACCCGTACGGCGTGTTCATGAATTATTCAGCCGCTACGAGTTGTGCCAATTCTGTTGCAGTTAGTACAACTTGTTGCAGAAATAACTACCGACAGTTGTGTATAGTGTAGTGTTACTTTATGCCTTTTAAAATAGTTCTCCGTTGACTTTTATAAGACCTTGTTACTTGTAGTTTATGTGGGATGTATACAATCTGGGTTTGGTTTTAGTAGTAGCTGCAAATACTTATAGTTATAGCAATAGTTAAAAATACACTACATTGATATACTATATAACCCAAAGGACGAATCGCAAACAACACTTTGATATAACGTCTACCTATGTACTACTAATGTCGAGAAGTTTAATAGAATAATATCTTAATATAAATAGTTAATTGATTCCATTGAGATTTGCAAAACAGTTGTCGAATTTCCCTAAATACTATGAACGAATAATGTACACAGTCTTTTTCCCACATTTCTATTCAAACAAATAAGCAAAACAGATACAAAATTAACTCACTACAGAAATGAATATAAACGACTAAGTACCCGTAGCCGGTAAGCTATGGACTGAAAGTTATTTCTATTTATGTGACTTTAAATCAGTTTGAGGATTTAACTTGCACACTTACTTAACAGACATTAACTTTAATTAAACAACAAATACTGGAACTACTATTATGGGCTAATAAAATACTACTTAGAGAGGACTTAGGACTCTCAGGATAACGGTTCCCTCCTAATTATTATCAGCACCGGTGATCTCATGGAGGGCAAGGTTTTTGTAACTATTATATAACTGTATAATATAACTATATAATTATGTTCGTTTTGACAGTTCTAAAATACTTGCTCTTGTTCTACTTGAAATAAATGCTTCCATTTGTTTCGCTACTGCTGAACGTTGGGTCTTAGGTTTGGTTCTCGGGTCGTGGAAAATTGTTAGTCGGAATGTTACTTTATCGAACTACGAGAGTAAAGGAGTAGAGGGCGCATCTATTTTTGCGCAGAAATTTGAGCACTCTATTGGTCATCGTGGGCGAAATTCGGTCAGAAAAAACTATCATCATATCATAGTATTTTTTTCTAACATATATGGCTATTCAACTATGTTGTGTCCGGTTTTCCATCTAACTGGAAGAGTATTTTAATGGAATGCTGTCCATTTGAAATCCAAAAGTTCCGAAACCAATCTTCTTAGTTTAGAGTGGTTGAAATTTTCCGGGTCCTTACTGCGCGGTATGACAATCGACAATCTATGGTGTTCTTGGAAGCGTGAACGAGGCTCAAGAACAGTATTCGGTAGTCTGTTTCCACAGCTTGTGTTAGTCTAAGCTAGCATAAAATACCTGGTGGTCCGCTTTTCACACCCAGTCTGTCCCAGACACCTTTTATTACTGTTAGCCTGCATCATCCCACAGTTGGCCAAATTTAATCTAATTTATTTTAAAAAAAAAACATATAACAGAAATCCACTCCACTTTTAGTACATTTTTTTTTTAAAACTTCGCCCCACAAGGAATTCTGTGTCGTGGGTGCGTTTACAAACATATAAACTCACATACACAAACAGCCAGATCCGAAACAACTATCTGCAGGTCATACAAATATTTGTTCCGTGCGGGAATCGAACCCGCGACACGCAGCACAGCAGTCGATCCGTCAGCCACTGCGCCAACCGTGCCGTCAAAATTGAGTATAAGACGCTTTTTCAAATTCAAATTCATTTATTAATTTTGTGAACAGAGGGTACAATATTATGATGTTATATAAAAAAAATGATCCTTACAATGTCCCGCCGAAAGGCATACAAAATGGTTAATTAATTCAATTGTTCATTCAGGTATTAAAAAAAAATAAAATATTAAAAAAAACTAATAAAAAAATGTTATGTCTAAATTAAAATTAAATGTCAATAAGTAGTATCATAGTCAGTTTCCTGAGGCATGCAAGATTCGATTTTAATGTCATCACCTTAATATTATTATTCAATTAAATGTCAATATTAATTATTAAATTTGTCATTTAGGTATTCATTAATAGAATAATATGCCTTGTCATTCAATAATTTAAAAAGCTTACATTTAAAATGGTTCATGCTGTTGTGGGCCATATGGTTTGGTAACTTATTAAATAGTTTTGGAGCCATTGCATATATGCTTTTGTGAAGAAAATTGGTTTTAGTGTAAAGCAAATGCAACTTATTGGAGCGTCGTTGACTTTCGACAGGTCTATAAAGATGCATATTGGTCTTTACAAAGATACATGCTTCATAGATATAAAGAGATGGTACAGTCAATATTCTTAAGCTTTGGAAATGTGGCTTGCATGACTCCGTCCGTTTTATTTTACATATAGCACGAATACACTTTTTCTGCGCAATGAGTACTTGCTCGACTTTAGCAGCATTGCCCCAAAATATCAGGCCATATCGCAAAGTAGAGGCTACATAACCGTGATAAGCTGCCAAGAGAGCGGTCTTGTTTGCAATTTTACCTAGCATATACAGAGCATAGGAAAATTTACTAAGCTTCCCACACACATTATCGATTTGTGTTCTCCAAGACATATCGTTATCAATATGTAGGCCAAGAAATTTTGTGACATTAGATTCCAGGATTTGGTTTCCTTCATAATTAATATGCAAAGGTGATTGGATTTTTTGTCTAATTTTAAATTTCATTATTATAGTTTTGGAAAGATTAATTTTAAGATTGTTAGCTTTTAACCAATCAATAATTTTAACAAGACTCGCTTTAATGTCAATTTCTATTTCATTATTACTACCCCTATTATATATAACAGTGCTGTCGTCGGCAAATAAGGACATCTGGTGTGTGATCACTTGAGGAAAGTCATTTATATAGCAAATGAACAACAAAGGTCCCAATATAGATCCCTGCGGAACACCGTAATGAAGAACTCTAGAGTTAGATGAGTATTCTATTTCAGTTTTAGTGTTAATATCCACTTGGCTTATCTTGGTAAATTGTTTTCTGTCCTCCAAGTAGGACTGTATGAGTTTGAGTACATTACCTCTGATGCCGAAACTATAAAGCTTTGATAATAACACTTCATGGTTTACATAATCGAACGCCCTGGTCATGTCCATGTACATTGCCATAACTGGTTGTCTGTTATCCATGTTCAAGTGTATTTTTTCCAGGAACTTATACATGGCCATATTAATGCTTTGTACAGATGATGGAACAAACTTCTCAAGCGGCCATCTTCAAAGGCCCATCTGCTTGACGTCTAGCTCTTTCGAACCTAGGCCAATAAGAATCACGGACCACATATTACAAAGCAGTACAAATAATAAAACACTATCGAATTCGATCGCGTATCTTCATAACTCCTTCAATAAATATGTATCGCATTTCAAACAACATTTTTCTCAATAACACATCGTCGGTCAGCTGCAAGAACAGGGCTCGAGCACAGATGCACAGATGCACATGTTTACGGCTCTCGAGCACACTTATTGACTCTGTACGAGATATGTTTCTTGTCTTGTGCACCGACGTGCTTCAGCTCAAATTATTGCTTGTTGTTACCGGTGTTTGAAGATACGCGGCCCGGATTGAAATGTATTGTGTGTTTGTTTGTCGTAAATGAATAGTAGTTTAAATTCATTGTAATTCCCTTAGTTAGTTATTATCTGTGTTATGTTGTGCTGCGTCCTATTGAGCATTTGTCTAATATTCAACTTGTCTAACTGTAAATTCTGGGCCACCGAGATACAGGCTATGCCTAGTTTGGGGCCCACGGCTACTTCTACTCTTCTTTTTTTTTTTTAATTAGCTTGTTGTATTTCAATGTTTGTTTGTAACCTAACTAGTGTGAGTCGATAAAAAATATTATTATTATTCGTTTATTCAGTTAAATAAATATTAATTAGATTAATATATATTTTTTAATAAAAACATGGAAAACAAAAAAGGTAACATTTAAAAATACAAAAAATAGTGGCCAACTTACCGGTTAACATTATTCTACGAAAGGCATAACGACGATTCTAATTTTCCTTGGGAAAATGTAATGAACTTCTATACAAACTCGTAGTTAAACCCCATTTTATAAATACTCTTGTAGTTTTCATATTCACCATATTATATCAAATAAACAAGACTGTTGTAACCACCAGACCCATGGTTGTACTTCCAGACATTGTTAAAACAGTTGATGTATTAAACGTTTTAAAAGTGTCTATCCATGTTTGTCTCGCATATATTAGGCACAGCACACACATTGACACATGACTTTTAAAGATGTCCCTGAGGCTCCTATGTATCTCCTCCCATATGTATTCCTTAAAACCACTAAAATATACTAATTCTTCTAAAACATGAGTCTTCTTAAAGTTCAGATATTCACAACAGACTCTGTGCGGTCGACTACAAATTATTCAGCCGTCATAACAATTTACCCTTTGGGCTACAGACAAACTCAATTAATTACCATTTGACAAAAAACTAAAAAATCAATCTCAATTAAGACACTATACAGAAGCAAGAAGCAAGTACTACGTACCACTAACAATGACATAATTTGTCGTAAGCAGTGGCGCCGCCATTATGGCCGCCGAGAGGCAACTATTCAATGTCGATTCGATTTATTTTAATTCACCTCGTACTTGTAACTAGCTATACTTCAGGGTTGGCACGCGTGTGTTCAACTGTGATAGTTAGGGAACTTCTCGTTTACAGTTTTCAACTGTAAAATATTGTTATGTGGTTAACATCCCATGGGTGTAGTTTAATAGGATTTGGCCCTTTTAAGCCATGATGAGTCTATGTTTCCAAGGGCTGGCAAAAAGGACTAGACATCTGACAGAGACGATGGTGAGATCGCCAGATAGATTAATAAAAAAGTTAAAAAAGTATTTTTGAATTTTAATACAGAGATAGTAGGGATCCTATAGAGGGACATAGGCTACAAAAATGAGAAAAGGGGATGAAAGAGGGAAGAAAAGGGGAGAGAAAGATAGTTATTTTTCGATCATCACGTGGGTTAAAGTCAAATTAACTTTACCACGCGGACGAAGCTAGTCTCTTATAATTATTAGCAATCCTCAAACTCATCAAGGTATTAAGAGGGATACAAAGTAACTCGCCAGCCCTACGGCACATTTTTCTCCACACCATTTGGCTCATTGTGTCGGCCGGCTTTGCGACGGGCCGGCTTCCATCTGCGTCTATATGGAAGTCGGCAGTCTCTGTCTGGAAGCCGCGGCACTCGCGGAAATGCACTTACTTAGGCTGCTTCCTTCGCTTGATTTTAATGTAATATTCTTAGTCGCGCTTCTGAAATAATGTTTTCGAACATTCCCAGTGGCGCCGACTTTAATTACGCCTTGAAGGCAGCGTGCGGCGCGTTTAATGTGTTCTCCGCTTAACGTTCTCTGCATAATCTTTGTGGAGAAAAGTTTCTATACGTTGATGTCTTTGTAGTTCATTGGGGCTCTTATAGTTTTTATTACTTAATTAGTTATAATACTTAGTATTTGTTATGTTAATTTAAATTTCACTGTTAAAAACCTATTTAATTTGTAATCGGTTCTTTTTCGACTTAAAGAATCAACATAAACATTTGTTTTCATTTTCCTTCTAGCAACAGTGAAAATATAATTCACACACATTTCCTCGCAAAACAACAAAACATTTCAAGTTCAAATTCAACAGCCCATCACTGTCTGACAGCGAAAACCGATAAAAAAATAAAAACATTAATAAATTCAGTAACGTAGTACGTCATTATTCGGGGGCGGCCGCGCCACCAAATGTCCCGGAAAGATAAAAAAGTAAAAAGAAAGAAAGTCTCCTCCTAAATCATCCTGTATCAAGCGCCGGCTCCCGCGTCTTTGTTCAACGCGCACTATGGGTTATAGTGGCAAGTACATTCGTATGGAAAATATTCAGATAACTTCTGGCTCATAAAGGGCGGGCTTTTGTTATGTCAAACTCGATTATCGAACTACTTTCACTGGTTAGGTTGAGGAGATAATCGAATTGAAGAACTGAAATGATCAAGCTTATTATGGTGAAACTAGCTTTGACCAACGGTTTCACCCGCTGCTTATATCCTCTTTGTCACTTAGGGGTAAAAAAAATAGATTTACTGAATATGCATAAAAAAATCATATGAATTGTTTCGGAGGAGTATGGGAACTAACATTACATTAATTTAAATACGACAATTGTTTACTACAGAGTACGGTCAGGAAAAGAAAAAAGTAACTAGGCCCGTTAGATACAGTTAAAATTTTCATCCATGAATGTTTTCGAATACAGTTAAATTGATTGGATAGAAAACAAATAGTTAATTAAATAAATAAAATACGAAGACGTTGAAGACGTTCTTCAGTTTCTAAGAAAGAAACGGACGAGCATACTTAGTTATAAGTATCGTTAAAATATAATAAACTAGCTTGTGTTCCGTGGCTTCGCTCGCGTTAATTTCGGGGTAACAGAATTTCCCTATTCTGATTTGCAGGCTACTTGTAGTTTTTGCCCTTGCGCCTTATTGAATGTAATAGCAAAGCTACGTTTTCCTTTTTCTTTCCTCTTTCCGACTTTAAAGAAATTGCCTATGTCCGGCTCCAGGGTCCCAACTATCTCTGTACCAAAATTCATCAAGATCGGTTTAGACATTAAGGCGTGAAGATGTAACAAACAAATAACTCACTTTCGCTTTTATTAGGATAATATACATAATTTGATTTGGCTATATTAGCCAATAAAAGTAACTTTTTAGTGTTGTTAGCAATTAAACTCTTACAATGCATTTGTTTGAACCCCAATTTAAGTGATAAATTAATTTCGGCCTCTAAGTCTGCTTAGTTTTTTATTGGAACATAATATAATTTCGGAACAACCAGTGTTATATGTATTTAATTTTTTTCAGATTTTTCAGCCCTTCATTCTGCAATGCTTTCCAAAAGTTATATATATATAAAATTTTCATTGTTTCAGATCACACCCGTATTTGACCCAACCATCGTTGGTTTTACTTACACAAGCATGAGCGTGTATGAACATAATAAATACTGAAGCACAAAGGTCTAGCAAAAAGCAAGCCATTTCGGCGAAATGTATTATTTTCGAGAAGGCAAAAAACGGCAATTAGCAACGAAACGCCGCTTTAGAACCACCATGTTTTATTTTTAAAAGTTTTTTCCCGAATCTTCTAATGGCGACGGTGGGTATAAAACTCGGAGAGTTTATCGCTTAAAATGCAATATGAGGGAGTTTGCTCTATTAACATATAAATAGAAGTGTGTTGTTGTGGTTTTTGTTCATCGCAGATGTTTGGAGCGCCGAAAGAATACTAATCCCATTGCATCGGGGAAGAGATTAGAACGAACCCAGTTTCACATAAAATGCAGCAATAAAAGCCAGTGATAGTGAACTGAGGTTGATATTTAAGTTAAAGTGCACTTTATTTAAAGATACTTAAAATTAGTTTTCCGTAAATACATAATTCGAAGTCAGGAGCCTCGCTCAGAACTATCTCGCACTTAGACAAGTGATGGCCTATAAAAACTTTCGTCTTTTAGTGAATTGTTTTCTGTTTAAATACGAAGGTTGAGAACAATAGTCTTAAATGGATGAGCCATCAAATGCCTCAAAATTTTCTGCCATTAAATTCAAGTGTGCCACCGAAATCCAACAGCCAAACAATTCCTTGGCAATCTCTAATCTTAGAAACTCAATAAAGCCGCGAATCAGGACCATAAAGCGTAGTCATCAAATAATATCATAATCAAATCTACAATGCTCATTGATATCGCGATGTGAAGATACCCGCACATTATCCGAAAGAGGGAAGATGGTCCAATAAAATTTATCAAGCAGTTTTATTGGAGCATCGCCGGTTTAACGGGGATGCTGTATCGCTAATGAGAGATAAGAGCTCAAGGAGATAAGACTGACTGCGTAACGACGGCCGCTGTGACGTGGAGATGTATATTTTGAAGACGTGACGACAATTTCTGGTGTTTGTGTTTTGAAATGATGATCTAATTGTTCTTCTAAGCGTTGGACTTAGATCTTACGTTTTGGCTTTCACGCAGAGGACCGATATTATTACCATGTTTTGGCCACAAATGTTAACCATTCTCATGAGTTCATCTTCATAACGTCGACATTTAAAGAAAAAAGGGTGTGTGTCAGCTCCGACGTACGACTGAAGTTTACTACTTAAGTACGAGTATCTAACCATACGCAAAAAGAGTTTATTCAACTGAAAAAAGATTAATATCATATGAAAAGGGTAAATTCACAAATTAATGAAAAAAAATAGCAATATAAATACATCGACACTCATAGAAACAAACAAGCCCAATAACATATAGTATATAGGTATAGTCACCTATACAGCATACCATATGTACGTCTTAATACACTCACAGCCAAAATAGAAAGTTGCGCACTAAAGGTGCGCACCAAAAACGTAACACATTTTCGTTACTTGTTAGTAGGTTTTACCCCTCGGATTTTTCTCAAACCGGGCGGGTTATATTATGATAATCGATTTTTAAGGAGTAAACTCCAAAAATCTAGTAAAATTAATAGGCACAACATGTGACAATAATACATTCAGTCCTCTTTGTGTTGAGAATAGGACTTTTTCAGACAGCCACAACAGTATTATAATTTGTTGCATTTGTTTTTTTCCCACACATACATAGTACACTTTCTACAGTGTGTGTGTCGTGTAAGCTATATTGTAACATACTCAGCCTACATTAGCGGCAAAGTAATCCTGATGTTAAGCCCCCGTACACACCAGGCCGCGCCGCGCTAGGCAATGCCGCGCCAAGCAGTTATTATCTCCGCTGTAAATTGGTTGATGCCTTTATAAACCGCGGGAGGAGTAATAACATGGATTTACAAGATGTAGGAGAACTAGGGCGTGTTAGCTATTTATGTTTTCTTTACATAAGATTGTCTTACCTCGTTAGTCTATTGGTAACAAGCGCGGCTGTCGAGAATGAAGTCTTGGGTTCAATTCCCTGGCCGGGCAAAGTGTTATTGAGTTTTTTCATCAAGAATTTCCCGGTTAATTGCAGCTGGTTCGCCTCTTATCAAATGGGATTGAAACAAAACTGGCGAATTTTGGGTTAGTATTCGGTACATCTCTGTCTAACCTTTTGGGGATTACAGGCGTGAGGACGGGGGCTTTTAATAAGACTCGTTGCAACTATTTTATTCTCTACGTCAAATTGATGATGCAGTAACTAGTTGTTTCTCTGTGTTATTTTAAGTTATGGTTATCTATAAAAAAGTAGGAAAGTCTAAGCACAGCAGTGGGACAAAACAAGATAAATAAAAAAATGAAGATTTTTCTTTTTTCCAAAAATCTCTGTTTTTCCTTCGCTTTAGCTTCTTTAATATCTTTCTAAACTGTGATCTCAGTGTTCGTTGGGACCTTTACTGTTTTCCTTATCAACGCTTTGTTAGTACTTAGACGAAAATGAGCATGAATCTTCTTATATTGCCATCAAGTCATTTTTACGAAGTAAAGAAAGTACATTTTTATTAAGAAGATAAAACGGGCATAATTACAACTCTATCTGGGGGCAGTGAATCAAACATTTTACGTGTTATATTTTATGTTTTATCAAAATTTTACGCGAACGAGTAGCAATAAAAGTTTTTTATGTAAAACGAATTTACGAGTTCGCTGGCAGACATTTTAAATGTATAAGCAAAGAGGCGAAACTGAGACACCAGTTATATTAGAGACCTCATGCGGGAGCTTGTTTCAGGCGTTATATGATGCTCAGCTTTTTTTTTTAAACGTTACCCCACACTAGAAATTACTCCTGAATCGTGGGTGCGTTTACAAACATTAACACACATATACACAAACAGCCAGACCCGGATCAACTACCTGTAGGTCATACAAATATTTGATCCGTGCGGGGATCGAACCCGCTTAGCAGTCGATCGCTCAGCCACTGCGCTAACCGTGCCGTGTATTGTTATAGGTTTTTCTTTTTAAATACTATAGCGTTGTTTGTTCTCTTTGGACTACCTTTGTTTGAGTGCCTGGTCCATGATGAGCGGCATTCGTATACCGAAGGGGGATACATGTGTGAAGAAAACGAAATTATTGGACAGGCAATCTTGTTGAAGTAGTTAAAAGGAACTGGATAGATGTGTCAGAAAATCAAATATTAAGAGATTTGGAAGGTACACATATAGTGAAGAGCGATGCCGTGTCGACGGCACGTTCGTGTTCCACGCACGCCTCAAAGAGATGTCAGCAAAGCAGAGGGGCCTGCCAGGGCCACCGCCTGCCGGGGTTGCGGGATGTTCTAAAGAGACACTGCGGCTCTGGAATATAAATTGCAAAAGAAGGAAAATATGGAGGTTGGGTTTTAGTCGGTAAAAGTCTGACATTCCCCCCCGCTCCACAGGCAAAAAAGTGAAGAGCGATAGTACTTTAGAATTGTACAAAGTACTGGTATCATAAGCAGTTTTGATCCGGTGGTACCCGCTCCTGACTGTCCTATTGTAAGTTCCAATTCGAACAAAGTACTGTAGACGTGTAGAAGGTACGTGTTTTTGTCTACTTGAAATAAAGCGCAAATAATCGTTTAAGAATTATAATGTTTAAATCATATTAATTTAAATGTTACACATCAGAGAGAAAAACCTATTCTGACTTTAAAAACGACATGAGTATTCGAACGCTATGCTCTATCAGCCAGCATTGCTTAGGTTAAATAAAACCTCTTACATGAGCTACGCCCACCCTTATGAATAAAAGGATTAACGCAGATCTTAAGTGAAACTTAACTTTTATTCATTAAATTCGAATACTCAAGGACCTACCTATCCCTAGGCCAGAGTTCCTACCTATGGGGGAAAATAAAACAGGCACGCCTCTGGAGAGGTAATTTCAATACGATGACCGGTATAAAATAGTTTATTACTCCATTTAGAGTTATAATGGTTATACATTAACTTGTGCTAACGTGCACTTAACAAATCTTTAATCAAAGTATTGAAATTTTGTCGCAGCAAAACCCCGAAAGGCAACGATACGTACCCCTAAACAAATATATGATAAGCTCATATATACCCAGATGGGGTTGAAAAATAAAATTAAACTGTACATCATAATCTTTAACTCCATCGGACGCGATTGATTCTCAAGGAAGAAAAGAGGATAAGGTCCAATTTACCTACATCTCTTTCCATTTCAGGTTATTCATTGCATTCAATAAAAAAAAAATATTAGCAGTCCATATTGACTGAACTGTCGGGCTTCAATCATCAGCTTTACCAATTGTGTCAACTCAACACACTTTACCAAGGCTATGCCTCTTAATTGTAAAGTTGGTTTCACTGAAGATTGAGTGTTGTTCCTCCCTTCCAGAAAGGACGACAGTTTATAAAAACTTGTACTATACTTAATTATGCAATCATAACATCTGAAATGAATTGAGCCTATTTAATACCTACTCTAGATGTTTGAGACTCGAAGCCGTATGGGATGCCCATCATGCATCTCCGGTTGCATCTGACAGCGTTTACATAGGGACATGAAAAATAAACGTTATGTTTTAATATTTACACTTTAAGTACCCAAACTAAAATATATATATGTGTATCTGTTCATCATTAAAGAAATAAATAAATGTTTAATGAATGAATAATCAAATAAATAAAATTAACAATAAAAAATGTAAACAAAGCAATGACAAGATCAAAAATGACAATGATAATTACGAAATTTTTAGACGAAAATATTTCCATAAACCTTTTTTGGAAATGCAAAAATGATATGAACCCTCCTTGTACCTTCTCCGATTGTTCAGAAAAATCTTCTTAGGAAAAATATTATGTTTTATTTTATTACAAGTTCTTTTAACTAATCTAATAGGAATAAAAGAAATGTTAGTATAGCATCTCGGTTTAGTTTGTTTAA
This sequence comes from Ochropleura leucogaster, assembly GCA_958449745.1. Lineage (NCBI taxonomy): Eukaryota > Metazoa > Arthropoda > Insecta > Lepidoptera > Noctuidae > Ochropleura > Ochropleura leucogaster. The sequence continues at coordinate 19,035,301 of OY288208.1, forward strand.
TTGGCGTCTTTATAAAATTGAATGTAGGACGCTTATTTCTTGGAATATGATGAAACTTATGATATCTTCTTTTCCTAAGCCTAGTTGTAATGAAAATTTTATCTTTCATGTTTGTGGTTGTTGTTGTAGTCTTTACATAAAGTTTAACATTTTTAACCATTAAATTGAGTGAATCATTGACTGAAATGTTGGCTCTAAGAAACTCTTTGACACTATCCTCTTTGCTTAAATCAGCTGATGCAACATTGTCATTTGGCACTAAAACTTGGCTATTCTCCATTGTGTTGGAGTGTTTTTCGGGAAACATTGGATCATCATCATCACTGTCCCATGTGTTTGTTACAGACAGATCAATTAGTTCCGTAGTGTAACTTTGAATAATAATTGGCAAGGTCTGACCCGATTTATGTTTTTCTTCAAAAACTTCAGTCAGCTCCTCCTCATCACCGCTGGTGTTGCTCTCTGGGCAGCAAGGCTCACCAACATCGTCATTGACATCAGCATCGTCATTAATAGCGCTGCAGTCTAGGCAGCTGGGCTCATCATAAATTTGGTCATCTAGGCTTGAGCTAGAATTTATAATAGCATTATCATCTGCAATTACAATATTTTCTTGCTCACATTCCCTTGACGGTTCTGGTGAAATCTTTTCCACCTGTACAATACTCAATATCTTTCTTTTAGGGTGGCATTTACACCCAAACTCTGTTCTCAACTCGTCGCAAATCGACGTAAAAGTCATACCTTCGCGGTATGTGTAATTAAAAAAGTAACGGGCTGCACCCTGCAAAAATCCTCCTAATATGAGCGCATAATCGCTCTCTCGCCATTCGTTTTCGGCGGCAATCAGTCTGAAACTGATTATAAATTTCTCGAGGCACTCGCTATTTGATGTGCCTGAGAAAAAGCACATATTTAGAGCCATTTTGCTCTCTCCTCATAAAAACAATTAATAAAAACCGGCCAAGAGCGTGTCGGGCCACGCTCAGTGTAGGGTTCCGTAGTTTCCCGTCCGTCACAATAAGTGTTCCCAGTTATGAGGCCAACCGAACAATTCGGTAATAAATCCCAATGTAATAAGTACCTACAGCGCCATCTCTCGGGGAATTGGGTTACTAATTAATACAAAGACGTGCAATTTCGGTGGTAATTTTAAAACCGATTTCAATAATTCTTTTTTTGTTTGAAAAAAGATACGTTCAGGATAATAAAATATGTAAACAAAGTTACAAAAAATGCTTGCATATACGATTATACTACAAACTTAGTCCAGAAATTATTTTGTCTTTTTTGTACAAAAACTGTTGTGTCAATCAAGTTCAAAATAATTTTCATAGAAAGTCCTTATAAAGTTCTACTTTTCAGATTTTTTTCATATTTTCTAAACTTATGGTTCAAAAGTTAGAGGGGGGGGGACACATTGTTTTTTACTTTTGGAGCGATTATTTCCGAAATTATTGACATTATCAAAAAATGATTTTAGTAAACCCCTATTCATTTTTAAATACCTTTCCAACAATATATCACACGTTAGGGTTGAAATTAAAAAAAAAATCACTTCCCACTTTACATATAGGGTGGCTACCCTAATAAAACATTTTTTTTTAAATTTTATTTTACCACTTTGTCGGCGTGATTGGTATACATATTGGTACCAAATTTCAGCTTTCTAGTGCTAACGGTCACAGAGATTAAGCGAGGACGGACGGACGGACGGACAGACAGACATGGCGAAACTATAAGGGTTCCTAGTTGACTACGGAACCCTAAAAACCACTTAGCTTCTTATTCAGGCAACGTCACTGCGCCTGTATTTTCATATTTGCCATACGCATCTTGGATCTTTTTACTTATATAAAATTCTTGTAGATACTCACTTGCTTTGCTTTATTACGAAAGGTACAATTTATTCCATTATTTTGGGGGCTAAAAGAAAAAATCTTCGCACAATATATGCTTTGTGCACGCGTAATTTTTTATTCTTAAAATCTTTGGTGTTTTTGCGCCTCCACCAAATGTAGACGTGTAGAAGGTACGTGTTTTTGTCTACTTGAAATAAAGCTCAAATAATCGTTTAAGAATTATAATGTTTAAATCATATTAATTTAAATGTTACACATCAGAGAGAAAAACCTATTCTGACTTTAAAAACGACATGAGTATTCGAACGCTATGCTCTATCAGCCAGCATTGCTTAGGTTAAATAAAACCTCTTACAGTACATTAGTTAGGGTGATGTGTTCAACACGACTGTTTTCAAATATTTCTCCCATAAAGTGAAGGCCTGTGGCCAGATATGCTAGGCTCATGTTAAGTGTCCTCGAAAAGCAAATATCAATATGCAGTAAAGATAATTGTGCCCCTACCTTACTCCCCATTATTTTTTACGATCGTACCAAAATGTTTTACGGTGTTCACAAATGAGCGAACATAAAATATTCCACCTCCAGCCAATACATCCTCATACTTGAACAATTCTCCGACTCCTACAAATTAATTCCACGCCATTATGAAAACGTTCGTTATCCATTAATTAAACGAATATAACACAATTGAATTTCACAGGATTTAAGTCGCATATGTTATCCGCATCCGTTGTAATAGCTATCCGATTCCGAAGAGAAAGCCACGTTTCTAATTTATGAGCGAGCCGCCAATAAGTTGGTACGTTTAACGTTAGCTTTCGTTTTGCACTGCATTTTCTATTAATAAAGGAATTATTGTAGATTGGATTTCTAATCGGGAATTGGTCGTAAATGTTATTAACGGGTTTGCTCTGGTTGCTTCTGTAAAGTTGCCAGTTTTGGTCGACGAACTGAGAAACTGAATCGGGTTCTAATGCACCGTTGGGTTAGTAGCAGTACCACAGAATGTTAGTTAATTTTATCAATGTACGCTTATACTTAGTTAATAACTGTTATATATTCTTTCGTTTTTTTTCCTTTAATGTGTAATTATTTTTGAACACCGACAGTGTTGTAGCGACAGTGGGTTGTTCCAAAGTGATACCGTGGCCCCGGAACATAAAGGGCAAAAGAAAGGAAGATGAGTGGGCTTTAGTCAGTACAAGTCTGACACTCTTCCCCTCCGCCCAGACCGGGAGGAGTAATTTGATGATTGCACATCCGACAAAAAGGGCAAGAGGCCGTATGTTAGAGCTGAGGCATTTTTTTAACGCCTTTCTTTGTGACCTACCTACAACGGCAACAATATAATTATTCTTGATTTGTTTGTTACCAAAATAGGTACTGAAATAATAGCAAATATTGGCTTTTAGTTGTTAATAAAACTATATTTTGATATTTAGGCCAGAAATATCTCAAAGTCAGGTCTCAGGAACACACGCGTTTTTGTGACGAAATGGGTAAAATTCTATGATAAGAGATTATAAACTAAGAAATAGAGCCATAAATTTAAACTTTATAAATAAAAAAATCTGGAAATCTTGTTTTGTTCTGTTTTAAACAATTATTAATAACGGCAAAAAGAACTTGCATCGACCGGGAATCGAACCCGGGCCGCCCGCGTGGCAGGCGAGCATTCTACCACTGAACCATCGATGCTGTTGACTTATTGTTCAAAATTATTCAACGCTATTATCGCAGTATGAAGTAAAAGAAAATGGAGTTGGGACTCCTTAGCACTTCACCCGTGACATCGTCCGCGTGGATTTCGAAAATACATCCCATATAGTACCCGCTGGTTCGGTAGCATTCTGTAAATGAAAGAATTTTATAAAATTTCAGTTAGGTGGGTAAATATTTAATTTAAAACTTCTCTGTACACAATATTTGAGGTTGATAAACGAACATATAAGAACGGCTGAACGGATCTTGATGAAATTTGGCACAGAGGTAGCTTACAGTCTGAAATAACACATAACTAGGATACTTTTTTTCGATATTGCACGAGCTAGTAGGTTATAATGTTTCACTGTCACAGTCAAAAATAGTTAGACTAGGCTTTTAGATAATTATATAAAAGGTTCATTGAGGGAACCCACTCAGACAGATACTAATGATAAGAGGTCTAAAATAGAAATCATTTAATTATTTGCTCTCTTTCTTTCTATCTTACTAAAGGCGATGAATACCACAGTAATAGTACTTAGTTAATTATTATGAAATTCTTTGGCAGGATAAATTATTATTGGGTTTTTTTATTAGGTATTTCTCAGTAGCAGCTTAGAGTCTGGATTTGTGTCCGGGTAGGCACAGCTTCGGTGCCCGTTACGTGGGTCTGACACAACCAAATATAGAAGAATAGAAGTAAGTAAGTAGAAAAATATAGAACCAGTAGACACTGGTTCTATTTTTTCATTTATTTGTCGGATCAGTACAAATCATTATTGTTAGTAATGACATAAACCACATACAGACTAATGTTAGGACATAAATACTTTGGACAATTCATAACATTTCAAAGCTTATAATACATACACAATAACAATGCTTTGCTGACACGGTTGGCGCAGTGGTTGACCGATCGACTGTTTCGCCGCGTGTCGCGGGTTCGATTCCCGCACGGACAAATATTTGTATGATCTGCAGATAGTTACTTCGGGTTTGGCTGTTTGTGTATGTGAGTTTAAATGTTTGTAAACGCACCCACGATACAGGAGAAATTCCTTGTGTGGGGCAAATTTAAAAATAAAACAAACTAATGTTAGAATATAAATATTTTTATCAATTCATAACATTTCAAAGCTTATAATACATACATAATAAACATTCTCACATTACTTCTGGATACGATTTGAAAGTAATACTACTGTCGTCTATAAAGTCTACTTTTGTTTAACCCATCGCACGTATAGATGTTATGCTTACAATTATAATGGTAGTATCAGCTTAACACGTATTTCTGATTCAGAGCGGTTTTACATACTACATGGCGGTGTAACGGTAACTGCGTCAGTCGGTCGCCGTGTCTATATATGTAAGAACTCCACTCGATGGCATCGGCGATGTATAGACCGTCGTATTACTGCTGCAACGATATTGCTACTTACGTGGAATGTTCTGCTTGGAGCCAAGGGGGACGAATGCACGGATATCTTACCGCCGTCCGTTGTTCTTCTTTCATCTTGTAAAAAGTTAAAGATAATTTTTACTTTTGTGTTTCGTTAATTTCTACGCCTTTTATAACATACCTATATCTCCACCTAACTAACTACAAAATCTTTCTTGAATTCATTATGAAACAAACAGTTTTTTTTTCATCTTAATACCGTTAAATTGACCCTTTTTCTTTATCATGCGTATTTCTATTTGCAAATAAAACCTCAAACTACTTAACTATTATAAAGTTTTTGTGGTTTATTTTTCATGACTAAGAAACTTATACACGTCAAAGGTCACCAAACCACAAGTTAGAAATAGAACACCATTTACTTTTCACTGGATTTATTTTAAACATCAACCCCGAGGCAGTCACAGCGTGGAGTCCCAAGAGGACTGCACCAGCCGTAGTCTTGTACACGTTCCTGGTAGTACGTCACGGGAATTATTAATGTGCGCCAAACATAGCTAACACCTGGACACGCCTGGAAACGCCAGCAGCTCTTGACAACTAATGTGGACGAATGACCGGGAGGAATCTCTGAGGTAAGATATTTAGATAAGAGGCAAAACTGAGGTACTTAAAACCTTTTATCCTGTTTTTAACCACTTTAGAGGACAAATTTTCTTCTTAAGTGATCAGTGTGATCTCCTTTATGTAAGGAACTGTTATGCAAAATGTCATCGAGCAATTTGTTTGTGCTTCGTTGACTTACGACTGAAAATAGAGTTCTGAATGCGGATTTAACACCTAATCTGTTCATGGACTACACTCAACTCTTTGTCTTATTTACTACTACTACTACCTTACCACCTTCAACAACGAACTAAATAATATCTTAAAATAATCAGTTAAAAACATAGTATTTTTCAATCGCAATCTTTATAAAGTAGTATAAATAAATTTTAAATGACACACCCAATATTTGTATACCTAGTACTGGTGAAACATGTTGAACATTCCATTATTGTATGTACCATCCTCAACACCATGTTTTTGACAAATACATTTATTTGTCAAAAACATGGTGTTCATGGTGTCAAAGTAATAGGGTAGTTGACACCACCAATCAATTGATATACTTTTTATGAGCTGTCAAAACGCGCTTCCCCCATAGATTTTGTATGAGACTCGCAACCAATGACGTCACTAAGTTGTCAAGTCAATGATGCAACTATTTATTGATTTAAAAGCAACTAAAAATCGAATTTTAAAGTTATTTTGAAATGAATGGAGTTCTCAGGTCTAGAATAAGGTGTTCTTTCAGAATAATTGTGTTTAGAAATTATTGGTTATTGGTGTCAACTACCCAATTACTTTGACTTTGACTTTAAAATATTAATTAATAAGATATAGGTTAAAGAAGGTGGCGACTCGATCTATAAAATCATGTTTGTTGTATTTGAGCGCTCTTAAATATTCATTTTATTTAGTTTTTTAGAATTCGTTATTATAGGGCGAAAAATACATCATCTGTGAAAATTTTAACTAACTAACTATCGCGGTTCATGAGATACAGCTTGGTGACAGACGGTCATATGGACAGACGAAGCGAAGTTCGTCGTTCGTGTCCCGTTTTACCCTTTGGGTACGGAACCCTAAAAATACTCATTAGAATTCATTATTATTTCTCTAACGCTTCTCATCAAATCCTTTTATTCGATATCCATATCACGGGAATCTATACTAATATATATTATATATATTTATATATCTATACTAATATTATAAAGCTGAAGAGTTTGTTTGTTTGTTTGAACGCGCTAATCTCAGGAACTACTGGTTGGAATTGGAAAATTCTTTTAGTGTTGGATAGTCCATTTCTTGAGGAAGGCTATAGGCTATATAACATCACGCTACGACCAACACGTACTAAGCAGCGTGGGTGAAACCGCGTGGAACAGCTAGTGCATGATAAAATAACTAGTCCGCCATCTTTGCAAGTCCGCCATATTTGATTTCAAATGACGTCATTTAATTTACCATACATTGTGATCAAAACTAAACAAGAGAGCTTCGAATTACTTACCTAACGTACATTTCTGAAATATAAGCTATGAAAATTGTGCTGTCGGCAAAATTTGTGAATTTGCTTGCTGATATATTGGTAACGTGATGTTTTTGAAGATTTAATCTCGTACAAATCTTGTTTGTATTGAAGCCAGTTATCGATTCATAAGTTGTATACGTGGCTACTACTTTGAAAATAAAATAAAATGGCGAAAGTTAGGCATGTTAAAGTTCAATTGGAAAATGGGCAACAGATTATTTTTTAAACTTCTAGAATTTTAGGATTCCGTTTTTAAAAAGGAAAAAACGGGACCGTTATTGGATCACTTTGTTGTCCGTCTGCCTGTCTGTGAAGATCCTTTACCTCGGGAACGCGAGCATGTTTTGGAAACGCGAGCCGGTCTCGGGAACGTGAGCATATCTCGAGTTGAAATTAAAACCATATACTTAATTCTGTGGTCCGATTATATGATGATGATATGACTACCATTTATGATGATTTTCTACAATGGTTTTGAGAACTATTTCTAAGAATATGCAAGTTAACACATGGCTGCGGTAAACTGGCATTACATGTTGTCATTGAATGGTCTGGCTTAAGTACATGTGGAGTTGGTTGATAGTGCTCACAGGTATTGGCTTGCGAGTTCACCATATCATCCTTCTAACTCTACGCAGACAGAAGATTTGTACAGAACCCTCGATGCCCGAGTTTAGACTCGCTCTTTTCCGGTTTTTTCATAGTATCTTAGTTGTAAGTGAATCCAATAAAAGCGTGTTAGTTAAATATCTAACTTCAGAATAACGACTGTCTTATGTTCAGTTCATAAGACTGTCCAAATCCAGCGATAACTCCGCCATCCGCCATATTAGCTGGCAATATGGAAATCTGATGGCAATCAGCTGAATTATGGTAAGCCAGGATTCAAAGTTATTTCTGCAGTCTTCCATTAAATATTATAATTAAATCAGTGATGCGTTGGGCGACACTGCTTAATTGATTGTTTTAAGAAAAGTCGTTAATTGGACTTTTTTGACCTTTCGCTTCGCGGAGAATTTTTAATGGCTTTTATGTAATTAGATTTCGGTTGTTTTATTTTAGGGAATGAGGCTATGGGATTGTTGTTTGATTTGTACGTAAGGTGTCCTATAGATAAAGGTCCAGTAGAACAGTAACACAATTTGGGACTTATCAAGACTAGTCTTAGCTTCTAGACAAACGTCCAATCCAATACAAGTCACATATCCTACTACCCTACCCTACTAATTAGTATGGTAGGGTGCTTTCGCATTTATAACTATGAATGCGAAAGTATGTGAGTATGGATGTATGTTTGACCCTCTTTCACAAAAAAACTACTTAACGAATCTTGATCAAATTTGGCACAGAGGTGGATTATAGTCTGGAATAACACATAGAATAATTTTTTTATCATCACGTGGGCGAAGCCGCGAGCACCAGCTAGTAGTTTCATAATCATGATTGTCATGCCCTCTTTTGCGTTTGGGAATCATCAAATAACTTCCCCCGCTCTGGGCGGAACGGGAGGGGGTACTGACTAAAACCCTCCCATGTTCTTTTTATGCCCTTTATGTTCCGGGGCCGCGGTGTCTCTTTTGAACAACCCGCAACCCCTCAGCCTTCCTAAGGTTGCTGACATCTTTGAGGCGCGTTTCGTGGAACACTAACGCGCGGTCGACACGGCTTGTCGTCACTGGACGGACAGATATTGAGCTACCCATTGCTCCCCGTCCACAGACCCTCATCTACGGTGGCCGGGAGTCGTCTCGCGGCTCCCGACGCTTGTCCCGCAGCGGCTGGGTTGGATTGTGGTTCTCATTGTGGTGCCCTTGACCCAATTATTTAATTTTGAGGTCGGTAGCATTTCCTCTTCAATACTTCTATATAATTAAGTCATAAAGTGCATAAGGAAAAAGTGTACTAAAACATAACTAAACATTAGTTATAATCGATTACTTAACAAATTATTTAATTAATGAGACAATTTTCAAAGAAGGTTGCCGCAATACGCAATAAATCGCAGCGGTTCGTTGCGGACCGCAGCGTGCGCGCTGCGTTAATTAATTTCGCCACGAGACAACAGCATGCCACTATATTTTTAATTAATATGTCTCTTTATTGTTTTAACTAGTTTTGAAAATGACTATAAGTATTTAACGTTTAGTTTGTATCTAGTGTTTTTGTGTGGAAAACGAGATAGTGTTTTTTTACAATGTTGTGGGTAAATCATAAAAACCCACTATAGAAGGCTGGAAGCTTTAACATACATAATAATTATGGTATACACATATCATACGGATATCGATATAGGCGCGGTTTATATAGTCCGCCTTGTTGGTCGAGTGAGCTGAGCATAAGCTCCTAAGTTCAATTTCCGTGTTGGGCAATGGGTACTTCCATCAAAAATTTCTAAGTAATAGCACATGGGTATTGTATAAATATTAAACCAATCCCTAACATTATTCCTTAATTCCTAAATGTTTCCCTCCGTAATTTAAATTTTGTGGCAACCAACGTCAAACTCGTCCTGACATGTGGCCGACGCTAGCGCCGCGCGCGGCCATAAAGGACAGTATCTCTTGAGAATCAAGAAGTGACAGCGCGGTCTGATGCCGCCGCGTGTCCTTGAAAATAATTCTAGGGTCTTCAGACTAAACAACATAAGTCTTTTTGCTTACTGGTGGTGCAGGCCTGCTGGTAGAAATTTCTTTAGAAATAAGCTGTGCCTTTGTACTCTTTGTTTTTTATGATGTTTTCCTGTGTTTTCTCTTGTGTGTACATAAATCATTAAATAAATAAATAAATATTTTTTGTTATTATTAATGTAATAACATTCATTTAAATTCATATATCGACCGACAAAAGCACATAAGTCACAGTCGGTCATTGCAATTTAAACTACAATGAATACCATTTCAACTTTACTATTCTCTTCACATTTTACGATATAAAATAAACAACATAAGTTTGACTTATGTGGTTAAGTCTGCTGATTATAGAATTCTTTTCTTATAAAACTCGCTAGTAGTTCACTGACTGATTGTTGGTCTTCGATCAATACCTCCCTATTCTCGTAGAACCAACTAATAGCAAAGATAAGTTTTCCCTTTTTTTCCCTCTTTCTCCCTTATAAATTACTTCTTTTTTTTTAAAAAAAAAAACCTATGTCCTTCTCCAGGGTCCCAACAATCTCTGTACCAAAATTCATCTAAATCGGTTCAGTCATTTAGACGTGAAGACGTAACAAACAAACAAACTCACTTTCGCTTTTATAATTTTAGTGAGGATGAGGATGTGAGAACGATGTAGCGATGTAACGTAGCAGTAACCGTCTATGTTCTGAAACATGTCTGCAGAATTCATGGTTGGACAAATAACTCCGTTACAGAAACTCCTTCATTAACGTTTTTTGTGCTCCAAAGAACATTTCTTGAAAGTCTTCCGAACGAAACTTTACTCTAAAATGACAAGAAAATAGCAAACCTAACAAGACTACTTCCCAACAGCTACAAACTAGCTACGAGTACAATTCCAATACTGCACTTCAATCTCAAGCAAATTAATATTCTCGTTTCACAGCATTTTCTCAAATTACCCTCTCTGGGGCATCAAATAGAGAACAACTATTTAATTGTATGACCCTTGGACTGTTTCCGTTCGGCTGGCTCTTTTGAATCCAACTTGAAATAGGTGGAATCTTCTCGAACCTTCCGGTGGAATTGGATTGTTTTTTGCAAGACGTTTAATAGCATTGGTTATGTAGCGCAGTGTCTGGGTGCAGATGCTTGAATTTTGTACGCTTTGGAAGGTTTTAGAGAAAATTCAATTTAGTTGAGTTGTTTGTGATGTTGAAGACATATTGTGTATCAGTAGGAGTGAAATACCAAAATTTATGTGAAAGAAATGAAATTTGAAACACTCCCACACACTCTCTAAATAACTATGTGTAAGCCATGCATTTATTTGTTCCGTACGGGGATCAAACCCGCAACATCCAGCGCAGCAGCCAATGCGATAACCATGCCGTCACACGTTAAGAAGAAAAGCTGATTTTAGGGTTCGGTACCTCAAAAGGAAAAAGTGAACACTTGTTGGATCACTTTGTTGTCGGTCTGTCCGTCTGTCTGTCAAGACTCTGTATCTCGGGAACGCGTAAAATTGTATGCTCCAGTCTGTCAGTCAATTTGTGCTGTGAAAAATAAACATCTCTAACGCAATCAAAGGATATGACTGTTTATGACGTATTTTGTTTTGTTGTTGGTTTTTTTTAAACGTTGCCCCGCACTTATAATTTCTCTTATATCGTGGGTGCGCTTACAAACATTTAAACTCCCATACAGAAATAGCATTTGATTTAGTAATCTTTGAAAATACTGATCTACCTCATTTTTTTTCTAACGGATAGCTTTGTTTTTCCTGAGCGTAAATATAATTGAAACATTTCCGTGAGATATTTTCCCAATATAACTCGAAAGAAGCCGCAAACCAAAGCTAGTAATAAATAAAACTATGCAACAGCCTCAATCAAAAGTACGTACATATATTGTTACCTGCCAACCACGCCAAATTAGGTTAAAACAATTAATTTACCCGCAGGTACTTACGGCTGCCCTTTTTAATTACTTTTAATTGTAAAACCAAACACTTTCGTCATGTTAAATTATTCACCCATCAATTATGTGAACTTTCCGTTTCAGCTGAGTCCACATTAATTTAACGAGGATTACCTAGGACGGTTGAATGTAAAGTTAAACTAAAGATTAAAAAGTTTCTCCGTCATGTTACAATTTATACCTTTCATGTAATTTTGTAAAGAGACTTGAAGATTAGCTTATTCTTGGATACAAAAGATCTTGTTTCAGTTTAAGGCACCTCTCCAATAGTTTTCTGAAGCTTTCTACTTGTTATTCAAAACGAACTAAGTAACTAAAAAATACCTTAAATTTCTTTATGATCTTGATTCCATTATTGTAGATTTATTTTTATTAAGTAACTAGCTGTTCCACGCGGTTTCACCCACGCTGCTCAGCACCTGTTGGTCGTAGCGTGATGTTATATAGCCTATAGCCTTCCTCAAGAAATGGACTATCCAACACTAAAAGAATTTTCCAATTCCAACCAGTAGTCCCTGAGATTAGCGCGTTCAAACAAACAAACAAACAAACAAACTCTTCAGCTTTATAATATTATATTATAGTATAGATTATTTAGTAAATCTCCTTACAAAAAAACCCCAGAAATGAGAAATAATGATCAAAAACATGCATCTCCTCGTAAAGTAATATTTTTTTTATTTTGCTACTAACACTAATGGATACACAATTTTATAATGAAAATTTTGGTACAAATATTTTTTTCCAAAAACCCAAACTTTTATTTTATATAGATTTTATTCCAAAAAATGGGCAGTATTCACTACTGTTACTCCTGAGCGGCAAAGAGGGAATGAATGCTCTAGGTTATTGGGTTAGGGTACGGCTTTAATTAGGTATATAATAATTATAATACACTCGTTATCACAATCATTATCACTTTGCCAGCTACTCATGCATCATTAAATCGAGGCGACAGAACCGCATAATACATATACATACAAAACATCTAACATAAGATCTTCTGAAGAATTCTAGAGTAACATAGAAACCAGTGGCGTTGTTTCGCCTTGTCATTGTCAATGCGATTGGGTGGCTTCGCCGCAGCACCTGGCGCTTCACAAACGTGGCCACTTCGGTGTCTTGTGTCGGATACAAGCTACCAAATTCTATACAATCCTTACTATCTAATATATAAAATTCTCGTGTCACAGTTTTCGTTCCCATACTCCTCCAAAACGGCTGGACCGATTTGAACGAAATTTTGTGTGCATAACTGAGCAGCGGGTGAAACCGCTGGGCACAGCTAGTAGCTACCGATTCCTTTAGCATTGTAGTAGTAGATGTGTTATGTAGCAGCTGATCACACACTGTTTATTATTATACTAGCTTTTGCCCGCGGCTTCGCTCGCGTTAAATTCGGTAGCGCCTTATTGATTTGTAATAGCAACGCTAAGTTTTCCAGTTTCTTCCCTCTTTCTCCCTCATATCGCACTCTTTTTAGAAAAAAATAAACTATGTCCGTCTCCTGGTTCCCAACTATCTCTGTACCAAAATTAATCAAAATCGGTTTAGCCATTAAAGCATGAAGACTTAACAAACAAACTCACTTTCGCTTTTATAATATTAGTAAGGATTAAATCCTACAGATATGAATATATCCTATCAGAATTCAACATATAACGCTAGCCATCTGACCTCTCTCTAGTTTTATGATATCCGAATATTGACCGCTGAAATGCACCAGCGAATAGAATTTATCGAAAAGCAGAGTCTAACGACCAGCCGGGCGACGTTAAAAAGAGAAATGTTTTTATTAAGTCCTGGCGAAATTCAATGCGCACAGTCTGTGAGTCAGTTCTGGAAATATTCTCGAAGGAAGACATCATTTACTTTGTAGGTGAGTATATTGATATGATGAAAGGCAGGCTAACTAGTGTCTTTCTTTAAAAAAAACACGTTGATCCACACCTGGATTTTTGCCTGTATCGTGTGTGCGTTTACAAACATTTAAACTCACATACACATACAGCCAGACCCGGAATATCTACTTGCAGGTCCTGCAAATATTTTTTACGTGCGGGGATAGAACCGCTACATGCAGCACGGTAGTCGATCGCTTAGCCACTGCGCCAACCGTGCTGTCCACGTAATGTTGCCTGTTTTTTAATGTGCCTATTAAGTTAAAACGCGAAATCATTCCAATGTTTCGTCACAGACACAGCGATATAAATCTAGACGATTAATCATTTATCAAATCAATCATTTATTGGAACGAAGTTCCTTATCGCGCGTTGCGAAAGGGGGCTAGACGGAAAAAATTAAGACTAAAAGTTGAAACGACACTTTTTGCTATAGTTGTAAGCCGTGTGGCGCGCGGCGTGCGCGTTTTCTCTGTCTGTCTCTCTCTCTCATAGAAGCAAGCCAGTTTGTTAATCTGCTACATACTAAACTTGTCAAAATCAACCATTATGCGATCAGTGATCGACCATTCTGACACTATTGTAATAGCAGACTAAGGCCCTAGGTTTTTTGTACATAATAAATAATAACTTCAATCCATCCGGGTGTCCCTTGACACCTGTCAAGATTTTTTTATTTAAAAAAATAACCTAAAGCGTCGTCAAAAAGCTTAATAAACTTTCCTAATTGTAGTGTCACCATTTTTTTTTCAACATACCCAGCTCTCTGTTGACGCCCTAAGGGATAAAGCGTCATGGTTTATTTAGGCATGACCGGCCTTTGTCGGTACACAACCCGTTTTTGAACGGACGCGACGGGGCATGATCCGTATTCAAATAAAATCATTTGTTCGACAAACGGACAGCAAAGCGCACCCCTTTTTCGGGTTAGTTTTTATTCGCATACGTGAATAGGTGCATACATGGATATTTCATTGGATTACATGTTACGAATACAAGTTTTTATTGTGTTAGATATCAGTAATTATGGATTGAATTTTCATTTAGAAGTGATTGACATATTAACTTTTTTTTTGCAAGAAACCGACTATAAAGTGGAAAATAACTTTACTTCCGGAAGTCTGTGACTTTTGTTTGTTTCGTTGACTTTTTTGCCATCGACTTTTTTTTTGTTTTTATTTCAGCAATTTTAGTTATGGTATGATGACACAAATTTGTATCAAGTATTCATTTTCCATTGTTACTAAAAGATATTAGCAAATCGTACATACATATAGACGTAAAATAACAAAATATGTATTATAAACGATAACTCATAAACTAGCATTTAAAAAAAAAATTGACATAGGAGCACTCCGTAAGTAATATAAAAATTACTAAAATCTGTCCACAGTTGGCGGAGTAATCGGTGAACATATGTTATAACGAAAATACGGTCGAACATAAAACCTCCTTTTTTGAAGTCGGTTAAAAATGGTTTCAGAACAAAGTTCATTTTGAATTTTGCTAGCGCACTCTGCCAAGCGTTTCACCATTTATATTGTGGTCTACTAGCGTTGCTGGATCTTAAATATCGACCCTTCAATAAAGGACAATTATACTAAACATCATTTTACAACCTCTAACTTATTCATAGATATCAAACTAACTATTCTCCAAGGGAAATCTACAAGGAATTATTCAAATTACTTTGCTAAAAACTCAAAGCTTTGCCGAGCGAGTCTATAAGCTAACTCGTTCAAATATACCCACGCCACTAGCAGGTCCGGGGGCGACAGAAGCGCAGGTATCAAACGTACGGGCACGGAAGCTCATTGCACTGCATTTCCGGTAGATAATCACTTCCGGTGTGCGGTATCTCGTTTGACTGACATCGCTGGAGAAAGTCGATTCTTCTTTAGATTTAACGATAACTGTAAGTTCGGATTGAGTACCATCCATGTTTATAAAGGGATTGATATCCATACATACATACATACATAGAACGCGAAAGTAACAGTTTGTTGGACTGTGCGACTGTCTGTTAATGTTGGCCTCTAAACGGCTGAACGGATTTTGATTAGTCACTTGAATAGTTGGGATATAATTTCCAAATCGAAATGAAACCGAGAGGGAAAAACTAGTTAAGTAAAAATATGTTGAGATTGTGCTTTGTAACTGGACTTAAACATTCTAGTGATTAAACAAGAGCTATCGTCGTCTAAAAATCTTTTTCGAACCGCTCTATTAAATTTTGTGTCTTATGAGAAAACTAAGTACAGTGCATTTTTAAGATTGCTCTCGAAATTACACCATCTGATGATAGTACTTCTGCCATATTAAATTCATCTAAAGTTATTTCAATAAAACTAAGAGTTCTCAAGTATTTTCATTTAGGTACTAGTCGACAAGGGCATCAAAGTTAAAGCTCTATTAAAAATGTTATCTTACACACAAACTTTGGTGAAAGTAGAAAAACTCTGACATTAACTTCGACAGATAGTAAATTTTAACTGACAACTTTTATTATTGGATCGTCTCAGTATTAAAAACGATTATTCATGAATATTTTAATATATTTTCTATCGGTTAAGACATAAAACTCTTCTCCATTTAAAAAGGCGACAGCTAACTAAATCAAGATGGAGAGAATTCTCGCAGAGATTTTCTTAAATCATTATTATCCATACCGAAGGTGGATAAAACCAATATTTTGCCTAAAATTCGTATTAAACACACCTGTTCGCTGAATTTGTGACTTGAACACCCATCCCTTATAGGTACGATTTTGTCTAGAAATGCTCCTAAACTTTGCATATTTATTACTTAACCCGCAAAAGGCCACGAGGGTCTATGTGAACGGACAATTTATCTTTATGTTTATACTCGAGTCATGCTCCCAACAAGAGGTGAGGCTTATGGTGAGTAATGGCTTCCAGATTTACTTCGTGCTCAAATATATTTGTTAACGCTGGAAATTAAAGTGTACATTTATAAAGCCTGGCACTAGTTTATAGCTACGAGGGTCGGAGATATTATATTAGTTTTCAGACGCCGTAAAATTGGATCATACGGACAAATCCGGGTGAATCATACCGGCTGTAACAAACCGAAGGGAGTTTGTAAAGTTATATTTGTTCGGTTACTTACCCTCTTGTTTATTGATTTATTGCCCAATCCGGCTTAAACAGTTCACTGCTGGACAAAGGTCTGATCCCAAAAAGGGGTATTGATTTATTTGAAAGTAAAAATCGGATAGATACTTTTTGTGAAGATAATTTGTAATTTGGGCAGCTTAGTCTGCAACGTAATTGTATTGGTCGCTTTCTTGTATACGTTGCTAATGATTTATTTTCAATGTCAGCCAGTTCGTCTGTCGTCCCGCAGGGCTCGTCAAGCTGTCAGTCCTTGTCATTACATGCCATTCGTTATACCTTCAAGGAGATAATTATGCCTGAAATAAACAGATTCTCTGGTACGAATATTTCACTGAAAATTAAATTAGTTACCGTAGTTTATTATTCACAAATTAATAATAAACAATTATTCCAATGAAAACATTATTCGGAACATTGAATATTAAACATTTAGTTCTATATTCAAATCTCATTGCCATCCAATGGAATTGAAAATTGTATAAAATTATCAAATGAGAAAAGAAAAAAGTGGGTTCGCTGTGAAGCTGCACCTAACGCAATTCAAAAGGAATAAATTATACGCTTTTAAATTATAACATAGCTTTTCTGTCTGATAATTTATCTTTTTATGTTCTGGTGGTATGTGGTGCGGGTAGTCTGGCCGGAGTGGCCGGGTTGGCCCCGCTGCCCGGGCATACATTAACATATTGAAGGCGGCGCTGGAGGGTTGCTCGTAACACGTTAGTAGCGAACTTTACTTTCATTGCGGTAATTAATTTGTGAATCCTTCGCCTTAATTTGTGGGCTGTCATAAGCGAGTTTTATTTGTTTTGTTGTTCGTTTGGGTTAATTAGGTGATGTGTTGATTATCTTGCTACGAACAAGTTACAAAAAAAGGAATGTCCGAATTTTGAAGCTTTTGAACCATTTACGGTAGATAATTATGGCATTATTATGAAACAACTTCCTCCGGTCCGGACGGAGGGGGGGGGGGACTTCAGACTTGTACTGACTGAAACCTACCCATGTTCCTTCTTTTGCCCTTTACGTTTCGGGGCCGCGGTATCTCTTTCGAACAACCCGCAACCCCGGCAAGCCCCTCTTATTTGCTGACATTGCTTTAAGGCGCGCATGGAACTCTAACGTGGCGTCTCTTACGAACTACATAATTATGTTGGGGCCGGCTTTCATTAGGTACCTGAAGTCTGACGCAGAAGACGAAGTACAAACGAGTTCTTGCTAAAAAAAATCGATCAAAATGAAATTTTATCATAACTTCGTTTACTAGTATTATCAAAACAATGTAGTAAACAAGTATGTTTCTATTATGTTTTATTAGTAGAAATAATGTTAACTAAAACTAAGGTTAATATTTTGTAAAGCATTGTCAAATATTGATAGGTACTGTAGTTAATTAGTACTTAAAATGTTCTATAATTTAACGTAACATTGTTCAAAGTAAACATTATATATATTTTTTGTATTTGGTGACTAATACATAGTTCACACGATTCATGTCGATTGTGTTAATCAGATTTCATTGAAGAAAATAATGATGTGATTTGTTATAAATAACTATTTAATTTTAATATGTTGATTATTCTTTTCTTTATAATAATTACTAATTATGTCAAAAAGTAAATTTTTGAGGAACTAATTCTTTATTATTAAGATCTCATGTAAAATGTAGGTAACAAAATCACATCAACAAATGAATAAGAATCAATATATAATTAACGAATTAATACGTTTTTGGTGTAGACGCGATTCATTATTTGCTTCTGTAAGCACAAGTCACATGATGCTTAATGTCCAAAGGCAACCGCAACCGCGGCTAAAAGATAGGATTGAAGTATGTTTTTTAGGTAAAGGGTAAGCAAGCCTGCGTCAACTAGTCCCAGTTCAAAATGGAAGCTAGTGATCGAAGCTGGCTTTTAAACGAAATCGTGAGGTGGTGGAAGTATAAAGAAATAGTTAGAGAGAAATTAACTGTGCCCAGCGGTTTCACCCGCTGCTCAATTAGGGGTATGAAAAATAGATGTTGGCCGATTCTCAGACCTACCCGATATGTACACAAAATTTCGTTTAAATCGGTTCAGCCGTTTCGGAGGAGTATGGGAACGAAAACTGTGACACGAGAATTTTATATATTAGATAATTAGTTCTTTCTCCACTCTCGTTTTCACTACATCTAGGCTCGTACCCCAACTAAAAATTCTAGCACATTCATAGTAGCGAGCACATGAGCAAACATTGTGTATTTAGTTAGTTTCGCCTAAATCAACATTGTTAACAAAATTTAACGCGTGTATGAGTCTTGAATTAATTATATTAGATTGTTCGACGTCATATTATGATTGCTTACGATCTCGCTTTAAAAGGGGTTGCCAGAGGTAAAGGATTTAATTAATATATTAATATTGTAGTTGACTTTTCGACGACTGTCTAGCGTCTAGTATGAATATCTGGCTACTTCCCATTTGGTAAACTTCCCATTTGGTAAACCTCAAATTATACCTACTAAAAAGTTGCGTTTGGTAAACTTTTTATATTTCATACATTTAATCCCATTTCGTAAACATTTCAGTAATTATAAGTGTTGTTTCCCATTTGGTAAACTTTCAGTTGAAATGGGTACAGTGAAGTAAAAAAGAAAACACGAAACTGATAATTTAACATTCATATATTTTTAATAACAGGTACAATAGTCAGATTATGTATATATATTATACACTTTAAAAAAGTTGCTGTATGATATCGGAAGTCCTAAACCCCAAAAAAAAGATACGTATGGATGCCTTTTATTCATATAATATTGTTCATCAAAAACAATGAACATACACATACTAGAATGCATTTTCACTGCAAAATAATACACAGAGAAACACGACATTCGTATAAGTTTACGTCCATTTGCTCACTGACACCACTGTCAAGAATATTCGTGAATTTGGCAAATAAAATTATCACTGTAATAATGTATTTTTAACAAGATTAAGACAAGATATAAAGTCACTTTCCCATGATAAAATATCTCATCTTTCGGTTTCACATTTGGTGATATATATTTTTTACAGCCTTGTACCACGCAATCTGTTAACGTCATTTAATTTTCATGTAATTAAATGACGTTAACAGCAGTACGAAACATATGCCATATGCAACTAAGGCAAGATGGTGTCACTCCAAACTCCTTCGACACCAACGAATTGTTCTCTTCATTCGTACTCTTTAGCTCTGTTCTTACATATAAGTCACTGATCTAATTTCAATATTAATTTGACATTGACTGTACCATACAAAAATAACAATACTAACAGAGTTTACCAAATGGGAATAAATGTATGAAATAACGAAATGTTTACCAAACGCAACTTTTTAGTAGGTATAATTTGAGGTTTACCAAATGGGAAGTTTACCAAATGGGAAGTAGCCGAATATCTGGACGATTGTCCAGATATTTTTAAGACGGGGTCAATGTAGTTTGCTAGTCGAAATGTAATTGTGTGTCATTTTTATGCTTTGTTCCATATTATCCATAGGTTAGGTTAGTCTAATTAAATAAAAAGTCTTAGAAATTGTCGAAAAAATCTTGCGTTCAAAGATACTTCTATAAGTTCGTTTCGAAAATGGACAAGATTCGCTTTTGTAAGCCAAAAAATTGTCCCTGAACCCAGCCAGACCCACTAACCTAATCTAAACCTCCAATAATAATTAACTGAAAAAAGCCCAATGTAACCCGTCCGTCGACAATGGCAGACGTCGGTTAAGGCCGTGATTGGACGGGCCGACATTTTTGTCGGATCAGCGCGCGCCCGGCAAATGTAGTGGAAAGATAAAGGCACACACGACTGCCTGCGACGACCCCACTACGTTATTACTCGCATTATGTTATGACGTAAGGACCGTACGTTTAAACTCGGCCTTATCGCGCCGTATTGATGTATGGATGGAATTGGGTGATGTAGCGATTTTAGGGATCGTTTGGGTACGCATCGTGTTACAGGTAGATATTAAATTAAATGATATTCCGGGTTCAAAAGTCCATAAGTCAAGAGTGGGTGGGCTACGTCGCACACATGCACACGGAGATGTGAGAATAGTTCGTCACTGACTGTACCTCGCCATTGAGATCCGATCTGATTCTGTTTGTGGAGCAAACATTGTCCCAAGATCACATAGGATGAAGAGGTTTAGTGAGAGAAAGGCTTTTGTCCCTGGATTGGATAAGAATGGGTTCAAGGACAGAGTTCAACGCTCAAACATAACTTTGCAAGTCGTTACTTCGGTATATAAAAGTTATCTAAGTGTGTAAGTTTTGCAAAGAGAAATCTTTAACATTTTTGTCGTCTTGGGAATTGACAGAAGTTTAGTATATTTGAAAAACTTACTATAAATACCTATGATTTGTTGTTAGAAATAATACAATACCATGAGTTGAATAGGTTGATTGAGTTATTTTCCACAAATTTGCAAAGCATTTCCATCATATCTACTGCACATTCAGCCGCGCAAGTGGACAGTACTGCAAGTTATGGTTTCAAACTATTTCCGAGATGTATATTATGTGATACACAGTTCACGCAAAAGATAGCTTGTATCGTCGGAGTAGTCATGAAAACAACTATGTAACAGTATAGGTACCTAAATAGATCATAAACTCATGTATGCGCCACTCATCAAACATTTATAAGTACCCCAAGTAAAGGTACTTCTGGGTTCGATAGTATCATCAGCTACAGTACTTTCACAAGTTATTTTGCCTTGTGACCGGGACTGTAACTTCTTTTGTTTATTGACATCCAAAAGTGTCTGTAATGGTCTAATTAAAATAAATGCTTTGAATTTGAATTCATTCGATATTTCTACATCATCGTCGATAACAGCACAGAGGTCGAGTAGACTGTAGCCTTTCGTCCGTTAATATTCTAAAATAGCTTGAAAAATACTGGTGAAGTGCGAGCTGGGGTCCCGAAAGGGTTCCGTCAAAACTTGTGACATCTTATCTTATTTATTTAATGGCGTTTGTGAAAGGAGACACCACAATTTTGCCAATATCACGTAGGTACTATGGTAGACAATCGCTGGAGACTATATCAGTAATTATTATTGTTGAATAGAATACAGCAAAGAGATTAAATGAACTTGTGACATCAACGGCTAAATAACGATATGACTGTTTATGTCACTCGCCCTTCGCCGGTTTTTGACAGCGTCAACTTAGAGGGTTGATTTTGTCACAGGCTCGAGGGACCATAGACTTGAGTATAAGGTTTAATTTGAACTCGATATCTCTCTGCATTCCCGAGATAAAGTATCTTGTCAGACAGAGAAACGGACAGCAAAGTAATCCTATAAGGGTTTCGTTATTTCCTAATGAATTACAGAACCCCAAAAATAGGCGTAAAAGCATGTTTTAAACAATTGCAAAACTCCACAAAGCCGCTACTCCACATTTCTACGGCCTTACATCGTCTCATTCATACACAAACTCACAATACATTCCAACTCGGACCGTTCATATTGAATAGCGCATATTTGATTCCGTAATGTACATCTTTACGAGGTAACTCGCATGCGAATTGCGGCCGCCATTGAATTTCAAACTATCTTATATTGTAGACTGGAGACTCTG
Organism: Ochropleura leucogaster; assembly: GCA_958449745.1. Taxonomy (NCBI): domain Eukaryota; kingdom Metazoa; phylum Arthropoda; class Insecta; order Lepidoptera; family Noctuidae; genus Ochropleura; species Ochropleura leucogaster. The sequence continues at coordinate 19,057,659 of OY288208.1, forward strand.
TAGCTCGCAGTCTGTGGAACAAACGCTGCTGGAGATATAGGAGAAAATAATGCTGTTTTCAGAGCTTGTTTTGTTCTAGAGCACAACAGGGAAAATAAATACAAAGTAACAAATTTTTAAACACAGGTGATCAAGAGCTTGGAAAGACCAAGATACTTAAATAAAATTAAATAGCATCCTGTACTGTATTTCGTGTTCAATTATGTAGTTGTAGAAAAAATCGTTAAACTAAATATGCCTGCTCTCTTCAGTGTCGTAGCGTGATGTTATATGTTGTCTATTAATTTCGTTAAAGCATGCCGATGTAAAATTTCAAGTCAATCCGGCCAAGGAATCGTGATCTCCTATACAAACATTGGCACCCTGTTTCACCCCCTTTTTTTTTTTTTTTTTTTTCGGGTGGGAAATCATCCAATGACTTCCCCCGCTCTGGGTGGAGCGGGGGGGCATGTCAGACTTGTACTGACTAAAACCCACCCATGTTTCTTCTATTGCCCTTTACGTTCCGAGGCCGCGGTATCTCTTTCGAACAACCCGCAACCCCGGCAGGCAGAGGCTCTGGCAAGCCCCTCTGCTTTGCTGACACTCTTTGAGGCGCGCGTGAAACACGAACGCGCCGTCGACACGGCCTGTCGTCAATCGACGGACGGACGGTGAACTACCCATTGCTCACCGCCCACAGGCCCGCATCTACGGTGGCCGGAAGTCGTCTCGCGGCGCCCGGCGCCATGGGCGTCTCCCGCGGCGGCTGGGTTGGGCAGATGTTCTCTCCCTCAAACGCCCGGCCACCTCCTTCGCTAACATTACTGCTTCGCAGAAGGTGGTGACCGCTTCCCATTCCCTCTCGCTCCGGACCATGGCCTGAACCAGGGCCGGACGCGAGAGATCGCCGCCGCCGATCGCCTCCACGAGGGCACGGCGGTGCTCCGCCCAAGCCGGGCAGATCGCCACTGTGTGCTCCACCGTGTCCTCCGGGCGATCGTCACAATGGTGACACCCGGGCGCTTCCTCCCGCCCGATGATGTGCAGGAACCTCCCGAAACTTCCGTGTCCGGTGAGGACCTGCGTCAGGCGGTAGGTGAGGACGCCATGACGCCTCTCCAGCCACTCCTCAAAGAGGGGACTTATCGCCACTATTGTGGCGTGCCCTGCACGGGGTTGCGACAGTCGCTCTCTCCATGCCACCATGAGATCGCACCGGAGGTCTGCCCGCCGAGCGGCAACTTGCCGCGGCAGTGGGTTTTCCCCCCGGTGTAGTGCCTCCGCGCGCCACTCAAACAGGCGCGCGAGGACTATCGCCTCCAGATCCCACGGTGGCAGTCCGGCAAGGAGGCTTGCTGCCTCGCCGGAGATCGTGCGGTAGCCCCGGACAAGCCGTATGGCCACCACCCTTTGGGGCGCGTTCAGATAGTGGGCGGCGCGCCGCCCTAAAGAACGCGCCCATACTGGGGCCCCGTAAAGGGCCATGGACCGCACGACTCCGGCATAGAGCCTACGGCAGGAGGCGTTTGGCCCCTTGAGGTTGGGCAGGAGCCGCTTGAAAGCAGCCCCCGTCCGCTCGAGCTTGGGAGCCAAACGTCGGAAGTGTTCGACGAAGTTCCACCGGCTGTCGAGGACGATTCCCAGGTACTTCATCGTCGACCCGACGCCGATGCGAACCCCTCCTACCGTCAACTGGGATCCCGACGGTGGCGTGTTTCCGCGGCCATGAAAAACCATGGCCTCAGATTTGTGCAAGGCCACCTCGAGACCCAGTAGCCGGATCCTCTCCACGACTATCGCAACCCCGCGTGTCATATTGTCGGCCGCCGCCTGGTGCGACCCCCCCTGAGCCAGGACGAGCGTGTCGTCAGCGTAGCAAACTACACTGACGCCGCTGGGGAGGTCGGCGCGCAGCACCCAGTCGTAACCGATGTCCCACAGGAGCGGCCCCAAGACCGATCCCTGTGGGACACCGCACGACATCTCTCGCCGGTTCCACTCTCCAGAGCGACCGGGGTATATGACGGCCCTGTCCGTCAGATATGCCCCGACCACACGACGAAGATAGGTCGGCATCCGGTGGTATTGGAGTGCCTCCCTGATGCAGCCCCAGGGCATGGTGTTAAACGCGTTAGCGATGTCGAGAGACACCGCCACGACAACCCCACCCCTGGACACTGCAGCCCCCGTCGTAAGGGCTCTCACGCGCATGATGGCGTCCACCGTCGAGCGCCCCTTGCGGAAACCATACTGGTGATCCGCAAGATCCGGCCCCGTCCCCACAAGGTGCCCGACGAGGCGGTTTGCAATTACTCTTTCAAAGAGCTTGCCCACCTCGTCGAGCAGCACAATGGGCCGGAATGCGGACGGAGAGTCCGCAGGGCGCCCCGGCTTCTGAATGAGGACCAGCTTCCCCGTCTTCCAACGAAGTGGGAACTGGCCTCTCTCCAAGCATGCGCTTAGGAGCCCTAGTAGTCGGGGCCCGAGAGCCTCCAGGGCCAGGACCCAGGCTTTGCCATGCAAGCCATCGGGTCCCGGGGCGGTGTTTTTGGCTTTCAGCCTGCCCACCGCCGCTCTCAGATCCACCCCAGTCACCTCCGGAACGTCGTCGTCGTCGTTGTCCTCGTGGTCCGCTTGTGGCACCGCAAGCGGCGGAGCCATGGGCGGAGGAGCATGCTCCCCTCGCGAAGGGAACAGAGCGCTCACCACATCCTCAACTAGTTGGGGCCGGAGACTCTGCGTCAGCGGGGGGGCCCTGGTGCGGAGTTTATCCCGCACCATCTTGTATGGGCGCCCCCACGGATCCCCGTCCAGAGACTCCAGCATCTCCTCGCGGGCCAGATCCTTGGCCCGCAAGACACCTTCTAGGAGGGCGGTCTTCGCCGCTCTGTACCCCTCATATAGCTCCGCCTCAATGGCTGCCGCATCCGGTGCTCTGATGCGGAGCCTGCGGTGCCTGGCGTACCGGTGTCGCGAAGCGACGCATGCCTCTCGCAGTGCCGTCAGCTCGCGCGACCACCAGTACACCTGACGCCGGGCGCTTCCAGGCCGGACTCGGGGCATTGCCACGTCACAGATCTCAGACATGGCCTCCTGGAACCAGTCCGCCTCGTGGTTGGTGTCGGCAGGCCTGTCCGGTGATGACACCCAGGCCTGCACGATCGAGGCTTCCAGGAGGAGCTCCCGGTCCAGCTGTTTCAGCGCCCAACGCGGACCACTCGGGGCCTGTAGGACCGGCGCGCTGGAGGTCTGGGTGGAGACGTCGAGCCGGATATACCGGTGATCGGAGTAGGTCTCCACCTCCTCCATGACGCGCCAGTCGACGACACGCGGCGACAGAGCGGGGCTCGCGAACGAAATGTCCACCACCGACTCACCCCGCATCCGCACGCACGTGGGAACAGAACCCCGATTTAGGACGACCAGGCCTGTCTCCAGTGCCCAGTCCTCCACCATCCTTCCCCGCATATCCGTGCAGCGAGAACCCCAAGCCAAGTTCTTGGCGTTGAAGTCCCCGAGCACTAGCACGGGGAGGGAGGGGTTACCGACGACGACGGTCAACTCTCTGAGGGAGTTGTGGAACTCGGCGAGAGTTCGGCTCGGGGAGAAGTAGACGCCCGCTACGACTATATCCCCGAACCGTGCAGCGACGCACCCCTGACCCTTCCTGACACCCTCGAAGGACGGGGTACCGGCGGCGGCCGACGAGATGATGGTCACTGAGCCGCTCAGGTCCTCAACCCAGTCGTCCCTGGGGAGGACAAAGTACGGCTCAGAGACCACGGCGATATGAATCGACCACTGCGCCATGCTCTGGAGCAGGAGATCCTGAGCGCAGGCGCAGTGGTTGATATTCGCCTGGAGGAGGCGCAATGGGGCCGTTATTGGCACTCCATTACAGCCCCCTCCTGGGCTCCCTCTGATGGCCCGGCTGCCACTGCTGTGGCGTCAGCGGTGGCAGTGATGGCAGCGGCAGCAGCGGCGACAGCTGCGGCGGCGGCGTTGGTGGTGGTGATCGCGGAGGACCCTCCCTTGCCCCTAGTTTTGGCGGGTGGTGCGCAGGCCTTGCCTCCCGCCCGGTGATCGGCCGGCCTGGCCGCCGTCGCACATGCGTCACAGTGCGGCGGGGCGTCGCAGGTCGCGGCCTTGTGACCGGGCTGGCCGCAGCGGAAGCACAGTCGGCTGCGGTCCACCTCCGAGCACTTGACTGCCACGTGGTGACCCACGTGGCAGCGGAAGCACCTCAGAGGTCTGGGCTCTAGCAGTTTCACCTGCGCAGATACCCAGCCCACCAAGAGCCTTCGGCCCTCCACGATTGTTTTGGCCGCCGCCACGGGGCAGCTAACCGTCATGGTTCGCATGCCCTCGAAGTCAGGACGAACCGTGCCCACTGCCTTAACTTGGTCAGCGGGGCACCCACCGGTCCTGACAACGGCGGCTACCACTTCCTCCTCCACCACGGAGTCGTCCAAGCCTGAAATGCGCAGGCTTGCGCACCTGACAGGCCTGGACACTCGGGCCTCGTCCGCATCAAGGGACGCCCTGAGCTTTTCAGCTAGGGCGTCAGCGGACGGGCCACTGGCTGCACCGGGGATCTCCAGCATTCGGGCCCCTGTTGCGGTGACTCTTAGCCGGAGTCCCCCGGTGATCCCGAGCTCCTCCAGGTTTACCGCCGCCTTTGCCTTGGAGAGCACGTCGCGGTAGGTCACGCCCCTCTGTTCCGCTTCGGGCTGTAGTGTAAGCACTACAGCTGCGGTCTTCGGGGCGCGAAGCCTAGCCGCGCCGTTTCGCCGCTGCTTCTGCGCTCTCTTTTTTGCGGCCTTAGCCGCTTTGCGCCCCCTCTTCTTTTCCCCGACCACTTCCCACCCGGTTTCGGCCGTCGGTGGGTTAGGCGAGGGGGGGGTGTTACGCGAAGGGGGCGTGCCGGCGGCTGCCGCTGACGCCTTTGGTGCTTTGGCCTTCTTCTTTTTTTTATTTTTTGGCCGCGGCGCTGGTTGTGCCGGACCCGGATTTGCCGAGGCCGGCGCCGTATTTGCCGGAACCGGTCTCGCCGGGACCGACGCGGGCTTCAATGGGGCCGGCTTTGCAGGGGCCGACGCGGGTTTTGCCGGAGTCTGCTGTGCAGGGGCCGTCGGAGTCCTGCAACTGGGCCGGCCTGATGGCTTCGGTCCAGCGGCAACGGCCGAGTAAGATGCCGACCCCGGGCCCCTTTTTGCCGTTCCTGGGCCCCCGCTTGCCGTCCCCGTGGCTCCGCTTGCCGTGCCCGGACCCCTACTTGCCAAGGGCGGGCGCAGAACAATGCCCTCCAGGACGGAAAACCGCGCCTGGAAGGCAGCCATCTCTTGCCGGACCAGGTTGAGAACCCGATCCTCAACCGGTGCGGCACGGCTTGCAATCTGCTGCCCACCCTCGGGTGTCTCGCGGGAACTCCCTCCCCGGAGACCGGCCAGATCCGCCTGGAGCTTCCGGTTCTCCTCTAGGAGGAGTTCCGTGGCGGCCGTCAGGCGGGCCACCTCGGCCCGCAGTTCGGCCACCTCGCTCGACGCGGAGGGGGGCCCGAAGTTGGCCTCTGCTGCCGCAATTATGGAGGCCGCGGCCGTACCCACTGCTTTAAATTTAGTGGCCTTCTTCATTTTTAGGGCCACGTCCCTGACCGCGGCCTCAACGGCCTCCGCGAATCTGGCCTTACGCTCCTGGTTGGAGCCGCCAACTGCACTTACATCCCCGCTCGGGGTAACCACCTCCGGGTCTGTGTCGCTGGGCTCGGTATCGCCCGGGAGCCCCCCAGCCTCACCAGCTCTCTGGGCCATAGGGCCCCCGCCCTTGCCTCGGCCACGGCCACGCACACCACCGCGCTTGCTGGTGGGGATCTTCCGTGCCGAGGCAAGCTCCCCTTCCGTAGTGGACCCCTGGTCGACTACCTGCCTGGGCCGCTTGAGGAAGAACTTTCCGTTCTCCCTCCTAGCAGCCCCAGCCCTTTCGCGGCGGGAGCTCACTGAGCTTCCCGCGCTCTCCACACTCGATGCGGTGTCGGACTCGCACCCCGCATCCCTAACCTCCCTATCTTCGTCTTTCTCCCTACTCACGTCTTTGGGTTGTGAAAAATTAATATCCATTTTTGTTCCCACGAGTATGGGGGATATGTGTTGTCCTTTCTGGGGGTACCCCCTGTCCCCAGACAAGCCTTAAGGTGTAACCCGCCAGAGGGTCGGCTGGTACTCTGGCGGGGGTCGCACTAACGACTGAAGGTCCCATAGGAACACCCGTCAGCCATTCATCTCCTCGCGGTGCGCCGCCGCTTGAGATTCGGGGTGACTTTTTATAGAGGTTTTCTACCTCGCGGTCCGGGCGGTTAAGCCAAGACCCTCGGTCCCAATCGAAGCCGCGAGACGTGATCCACGACACTCCGGTTTGGGGTTACGAGATCGACGGGGACAGAGAAGGAGTGCCTCCTCTGTCTGCTCGGGGCATGGTGAGTGCACACCGAGCCCGCCCTTGCTCCTCCGCTGTGCCCTCTGCTTATCAGAGGGTCACGCGGAACAACGCACCGGTGGTCCGGGTTGGACCCCTCCCACGTCAGAATATTCGCCACGGACAGTGGTCTTCCCCAAGGGATAGGAATTTCTCCCCATTACTCGGGGAATGCCACTGTCCGCGCCCAGGGTGCACCGGCCCAGCAACTGCTGCTCCCACTCAACGGATCGAAGAGGGCAGCAGCCACTAGGCACACGTGGAGGTTTTCTGACTTTGCACCCCTGTTTCACCCCCTTAGAGGTAGAATTTTGGAAATCCCTATCTTAGTGTGCACCTACGTTTTAAAAGGATCCGCTATGCAAAATTTGGGACTCCTAAAACTTGTAGTTTTTGAGATTTCGTGATGAGCGAGGCAGTGAATTTTTTTCCTTTAAAAAAATGATTAAAAACCTTCCTTCTAATCTACGTACACTGAAAGAAAAGTATTCGTAAAGTCGCAGCGAATATCGCTAAAAAGCTTCAAGCATTTAATTTGAACGCAAATTAAAAATGAGTAAAACAAGAGGAGGTCGGGGAACAAACGCTACGAAATAAAACAAAACAAGTGCATATGTGCGCAGCGCGTTAGTTCGCGCGGTCCGGTGACAACGGGGCTATTCTGTAACCACAGACGTTTTCGTCTTTTTGTTAAGAGATTGTTGATTTTCAAGAGTTGAACGTGATTAAACTCAAATGTTTAACATTTCGCTATGATTGATGTCAAAAATATATTTTCGTACCTTGGATATTTGCCCCTTTGATCTTTAGTATTTAGTTTTGAAAGGAAAATGTTTTTAAAAATGCTCTTAACACTTATTCTAAAAGCAAATGCCTAAGGCAGTCCACCTTGATACAGTTATTTTTACATGTTCGTAAAGGGTTGATGAATAACTAAAAAAACCTTTTTGATTTCGAAAAAGTGCGACCATAGACCATAACTTTGAGGATAAAGCCATTTCGGTGCTATACTAGAACAAAGTACATACTTATGTGCACACTGAATTTTAAAACAGAATACTTAGTCCCGTTTAAAATTCTGTTGGAAATGTAACGATATGTTTATGTAAACTGTTAAATATTCTTTATTATCAGTTCAAATCTAGCCAAATAAACTAAGTAATAAAATTCTATAACAAAGTATCTTTGCTGTATTTATTTTACTCGAAACTATTCTAAATTCGCTATAGACGTTGCTTATTTTATTTGATTTTGATTAAGCTGATTACTGTATTAATAGTTGATCACAAATTGACGTTTTAAGAGGATTACAATATTGTCTCACAGATTATCCTTGTAAAATGATATTGTATTCAAATACTTAATGAAGAAGTTTCGTATTATATGGCTTAAATAGAGTTGAATGGAACTTGAGTCGGCAATCATCAATATTCAAAATGAAATTATGAACGCACCCGATTTCAAAGTCATTCATGGAAACACGTATTTAATAAATCATTATACCATGCATAAATATCTTGTTTTAATGAATTTTCTTTAGCAAAAATATTTCAAAATAATTCACAGCAATCATCAGTGGCATTTACGAGAAATGACAGAAATCATAAGTCAAGTTCACATAATCATAACTCGCACGATATCAAAATGAACGACATCATTAAAAACAAATACAGAATAGTCTCTGGTCCCCGTTTTTGCGCGGGGACATTTATTGTTGTAATGGGGCCCACTCATATTTCTCCTCTTTGTTAGTTTTTACTTATTACCACGTCGCAGTCGTCGTATGAATAATTTCCAGGGAATGTACCGGCGTGATCATTTCAGATTAAATTTTCATTCCGCATTTGGCTTTGGGTCGGTCGCAAGGAGCCGTAAGCTTGCAATATTCATATTATGAGTTTGGATCTGCATTCATAGTTGCGCCGTGGATGTCGGTGAATGTCGCATATTGAGCTGTATTATAGCGGGAATAGATTGGATGTTTCACTTTGTTGGGACTTTTGTGGTTTGATATTTTCTAGTTCAATGGAATACGTTATCGAGGTTAATAAATTGGATATACTCGTATGTTGGTAGATCGATAGTATGGAGTCACAAATCATATTAGTAATTCTAATTTGAGTTTCGAATTTGCTAGGAAAATAAAGATAAAACTAGTAAGAACTATTTTCTATCAATCGATTATAAGCCTTACTAAAGGATTGCTTTCATTTCAGATCTACCCAACAGTTATTGAATAGAACAAACTATTTTCACCCTAAACGAAGATAACCATGACCCTGATGGAGGCGTGGTTTATTCGTCCTGTAGGTACGTAAATATTCAAGTGGCGACCACAAAAAGCGATGGCATTATAAAGAGGTTCAGAGAACGCAGGTTTTTGCCCAAACGTTTATAATACACGGTGCTAAAAGCATAATATCCACAAAAACTCGTTGCCTAGTCGCTACGTTATAACCGTATAACAGGCAGGATAGGAAAAAGTGTAAAATAAAGCCCCGAGGCACACTGGGCGCCGACGTACTCGCATGAATATTTTAGTGAAAGTTTGCTTCAATATTTCGTATCGGTTGTTTTGCTAGTCGGTTTAATAAGTTATTTTATACATAACGCAAATAGTGATGTCTATAGGCTCTGTGGAATAAAGTGGAGAACGAAAATTATTTAGAGCTGAAACTGAAATAAACTCAAGATTATTCTTTTTGTAACAAGTTTTTAAGATACTACGTCGAGTAACCGATCGCGTCTTCGAGCAGTCGAATATCAATAGATCAAATCTCTAACACGAGCATACGAATCGGATGAACCAATCGATTTCTGAAACTGAAACTTTACCTCGTAACTATCGAGACTTTGCAAGTTTCTCGCAGATTAAAAGTCCGCCATGTGGTCGTAAGGGGTGAATATCCGAGGCTCGGTGTGTTCAGGGTATGAAAGAGGGTGAAAGAGGTGCCGTTGTGTGCCCTAATTACCGCCCATTTATAACGGCCGCGGTCCGAGCGATTTTTATATTTTTTGCTGCCACACCACCTACGCGTTATATTTTAAGAGAAAAACACGCGCCTGGCTGTTACCCAGTGTGCAACGGAGTTAAGTGGCTCTTTAATTGTTGTAGCGCTCAGGTGTTAGGGAGATGAGAAATGTTTTAACTAGTGAGTGCTTGAATATTATAGTTATAGTTCGAAATGCTTAGACGGCAGTACTGCCAGCCTGTCTTCTACACTCCGATGAACTTTGAAAGTTCTCTTATGAGCTTTTAATTTGGGAATTGTGATGCGGAAGGGTAAAAGGTGTATGGGTACTGCACGGGACTGAAACAAATGGTGAAATGTACATTTACATATACGTACGTCACCTCTAGGGTTATGTCTCTTTGTTGGTAAAGTTCCCCATGACCTTCCACTATCCTGTCTGTGCGGCGTTCTAGTTTATTGGATTAACTATTTTTGTTCTCCATAACATTTGTTATGAAAAATAAACATTTTTATTATTTATTTAAATCTCTGAAAAACTAAGGTTACGGTAAGAGGCTGCCGGCGCAGAACCACGCCCCCCACATACATATAAAAAACGCTTGATAACTAATACGTAAATATAGATATTCTTAAATGCATACATACATAAAGTCACGATTCACGCACTCGTTGCCATGGGGGTAGGCAACAACCACAGAACGCCACCAGCTACGATCCTTCCATACTCCTTTTACAATCGGCGTACGTCATGTCAACATTCATTTATACATCTGATCATACACGTACGCCTACGCACTTGACCTTACGTATGTAAAGATTACCATTTAACAATGCCTTGAATCCTAACATACATTTTCTCACAACTGAAATAGCACAGACCTCAACAAGTCATTATATCTGAAAACCCGACTCTTGTGAACTTTTGCTGCACATTCTGTAGGAAAGCGATCAAATTGTTTGCCGTTTGTTCCGCGTACTTCGAATAACGAAGCGCTGCTCCCAACATGCTTCAGTGCTTCTAACAATGCTTCCACTGACTACATGGGTAGGCCATTAAAATTGAGCTAAAGTTAAGAGTTAACATTTTAGCTCAATAAACATAACATAACATCACGCCTGTAATCATTGAAAATATAGGCAGAGCAGCACCTATTATGTTTGTAGATCCCATGTAATAGGGTTGATACAGAGAAATTCCTAATGGAATATCTCAATAACACACGACATGACACGGGAATTGAACCTAAGATCATGCTCACCATTTGCGCTTACAACCACTATACCAACAAGGCAGGCAGTAAGTGTATTCTGCTTTTTATATTTAATGATCTAAATGGTATGGGCAGTCCCATTTGAGTTGGCCAGCCTTTTGGACAATAGCAGCTATATTTGTTTTGAAGTGCAGTGTACTACTGCAAGGAGATGGCAGAACCAAGGAGATAGGTTCCATCAGAGCTGGAAGGAGGAGGCTCAGGTTTGTGAGAGGTTGAAGGAGCAGATTAGTATTAGCATAGGAGTGTGACAGAGCAGGCTAGAAATACGAATAACGGTATGGTATGTATGTATGATTTATAAGTTATGGGCCTTTTAAAATTCTTCAACAACTTGGCTGTAGCCTCTGTGTTTTTGACTTCTCAAAGTATATCCTTTTGCTGAAATATATTCGTAGTGTTTGGACAGCTATATACTATACTATACTACACGATAACTGACAAATGCTTGCACTGACTGGACAGGTCCACTCAATCTGTGTGGTGCTTTCTTAAAAAGATCACTTCAGACACTAATCTGCATAGTCCTCATGTAAGTTGACCAAGATTTTTTCGTCTGGACTTTAAAAGAGACTATGACCTCTGAGTTTGTTTCGGCTGTTTCTTCTCAGAGTAGTCGGGTACGAAACACCGGCCTCATCTAGTTTAAAAAAAAAGACGTGTAAAAGTGTTTGTGAAAACCTACTTGCAAAATAAACATCATTTATCATATACATATGTACATATGTATACTATATTAATGGCTCCTAAACAGTTGCTCTCTAAAGCAGCAAGGCAAATGCCTTTCATTATATCTGCATCAGAACACCATATCCTCCGCCGTTTTGCTTTAATCTGTATCTACCACTTTTTCATCTTTAATGAACAGTTTTAATGGAAAATGATCCTTACACCCTCACAATAAGATTACAACAAAATCTTAGGCAAAAGATTAAGAAACGGAACAAAAGTATATATTTAAACACTGATTCAACAGTTCTCAAGGCGAATTAGCGTACAAATATTAATTAACTATGCTCTTGAGTTAATCCTGAGGACTTTCAGTGGAAGATAACGGTTCATTTGGCTTGCTGGCCATCAGAGAAGCAATGAGTCGGTTATCTCGACTTGTGCAGATTATTTACTCATTTGTTTATGTTTTAAGCTGGTTTTCAGCAACTACAGACGTCGATTATGAGGCTTACACTGATGTGGACGGGTTGAGTAGGGGTGTTCAGTTATATGTGAGTCTGTACACGGTGGTGTTTTGATTATATATTTGTGAAAAATTTGACAGGAGTAAACAAAAATAACTAGCTTCTAAAATGACACAAAAAAAATGTAAAATATCTATATTATAATTCCGGGAGTTTTTTCCCGACTTAAGATATTGCATTGAAAGGAAAATTAAATCCACAGACCCCTTTTTATACTAAAAGATCACCATTACAATCAGAGGTCGTTATCCCACAAACAAACAAATCCAAACTAAGTTCCCACAATTTCAACGAAAAACAATCTTCTAAATGGCAAGTAAACGAGAGAGGCGGAAAAATGCATTTTTACTACCCGATATAAAGTGTGGCCGCTTGTTTACGGGGCTCTTAAAAGGGCAGATGTCAGCTTTAAAACCATTAGTGAGATAAATTATAGCTACCACCCCCCTCGAGCATCGCCCCCTCCTCGCCCCGCTCCCTAATCCCCGGATAAAGATTTTATTTTTGGTGTAAAATGAAGAGACATCTTTTGGGTGGCGGTGTAAGGTGTGGGTGGCAGCGGATACGGACATCTAATTGATTTTCTCAATGTCATCTGTGAAGCTACTTGAATTTAGTTACTCGTGAACCAGAAGCTGTCCATAACAAACGTGTTCCACGGTGAAATAGTCAAGGAACATTTTCAATTAGACTTTAGACTACAAGCATAGTTGTCAGTGGGCCTGCCAGGGCCACTGCCTGCCGGGCTTGTTCGAAAGAGATACTGCGGCCCCAGAACATAAAGGGCAGAAGAAAGAACATGGGTGGGTTTTAGTCAGTACAAGCCTGACATTCCCCTTGTTCATTAAGTCTTCATTTAATCAACTATACTTAATAACAACGGTAGTGTTTTAGATGGCACTCTGGAATGACCCAATGTAAGATTTAACTTGTTTTTAGTAAGTCCAATAACAAAAAATCGACCAAGTGTGAGACGGACTCGCGTACATTTATATTTAATAATATATTTATGTATATATTTCTTTTCACTGCCTAGCCTCAGACTTTCCAGATTCAAGGGAGCACAGACTTGAGTAAATGATTTTAATTTTAACTCGATGCCTCCACGCGTTCCCAAGATAAAGTGTATTGACAGACAGACAGACAGACAGACGGACAACAAAGTGATCCTAAAATCCTAAAATCGCTCTCTCTGATTTCCTAGACCACATACAAGGTCTTGTAAGAGCTTACAGCGAGCCTTGTCTCGTATCAATATGATTTAGCCCCACACCCACACAACCACTGCCTACTGGGGACGTGGGGACTGGCCACGAGCCACTGCTAATTACAAAACCTTTGTTTTTACAATCATTACTTTACCGGCTAATTCTAGGATTTGTTCGGGATTCCCTTTGTCTTAAATGATAAGCTTCGTAATTTTGAGTTAATTAATTATAAGACACGGGTTGTCTTTGAAATATATTTTGCGATAAGTGATTTAATTATCTTAGATCTAAAGGGAGAGATTAAGATTGGTATTGGAAAATAAGCTGACGTGGATTAATATAGAATTCTTCGGCGAAGCGATATTTGTACGTATAGTCAAGAATTTATTGCGTTGTCAGAACAAAGCTTACATCATTTCTGTTGTTTAAAATTACATATTTGCAGGTACCCACAGATGAGGTAAATATGAGAAAAGAGTAAATTAATTTACATTAGATAACAAAAAAAACTCGCTCCGTACAGATTTGCGTCAAAAACAACTTGATACCTTCATTCTTTCAACTCCATGCCTGTACGCGTCTGAGATAATGGGTTTTGACAGACAGACAGATAGACTACAAAGTGACCCTATAAAGGTCCCGCTATTACCTCTTGAGGTACGGAATACTAGGAACAATTAAGCAAGACACTTTCCGTTTTTCAAAAAGTTCTTCAGCGCACTGTGTTGGCTGGCCCAGCATCCGCCGCATGCTTGAGACCCGCTCTATAAAACATGGCTGCTGGGCTAGTAAGACAGACTGAAGTGCTTAATGCACAGATTATGTTAATCATGTTATTTTATGTTTCATAGTTGAAGCTCTTTGTATATCTCCGACCACATAAAAATAAACTGCCGAAGTTTCACTACAGCAGTTTTTTGAAATCTTGTTCTTAACGGTGGGCTCTGACACGTGAACTATTTTTTTTTTTGCTGTGAACAGTTTGTATGAAAGACAGGTGATGAAAAGCATCATTATCATCCACCACCTAACTTCACCCTCTGCTGGGTAATGCGACTATAAGTGTCTCTTTGCTCGTCTTACTGCGCCAGCCTTATTTAGGGTGCTGTGTGAAACGCGTCTGTATTCCACGCGCGCTTATAAGAGAAGTCTTGATATCTACCATGGGTAGGGCCAGGATTTTTTAAACGTTGTGGCACAGTTGGAATTTCTCCAGTATTGTGACAGCCAGTCATACAAATATTTGTTCCGTGTGGGATCGAAGACGCGACACGCAGCGCAGCAATCGATCGCTCAGCCACTGCGCCAACCGTGCCGTCTAAAAATGCTGATCAAGTTAGTAGGTTCGGTTGGCCGATACATCTTCTTCATGTGGCCAATATATTAAAAAAAGTTGATCTTCTGCGGTTCACTATATTGTGGTACAACCTTAGTCGTTTGCCTTAACGACGCGTTTTTTAAACTTAATAGGGTTATTAAATATAATAAATGTGTCGTTTATGAAAGTTTTTCACGAGTATTGCGTAGCCGTGTGATACTTCCTCGCATTCGTCATTAGCTAACCGCATTGTTGCTGTTCTTGTTAGCTTGTATCATCCTACAGCTGGGCGAAAGCTTCCCGACGTGTATTCTAGATTATGCGATCCATGGCTTGGGTAGACCACCACATACATGTCATAGGCTTTCTATGAGGATATATTCATGTACTAGCTTTTGCCCGCGGTTTCACTCGCGTTAAATTCGTGGTAACACAGTTCCCCTTTCCTGATTTACAGGTGCCCGCTACCTGTAGTTTTTGCCCTTGCGCCTTATTTATTGTAATAGCAATGCTAAGTTTTCCCTTTTCTTTCCTCTTTCTTTCCCTCATATCACAATATTATTTTTAAATAGCCTTTGTCCGTTTCCAGGGTCATAGTCCACAGCACGTTTGGTCTTTGGCAGATTGGTCAGTCTAGTCTCAACCCTCTCTTATGTTAATTAATTCAGTTTTAGATTACAATGTTGTTTTTTGTGGTTTCTGAATGAGGTTTTTTTTTTATAATTTTTTTTAAGAATACCTACTTATTGTATATTCCACCAAAAACAATTTTACGTATACACAGTGCACAAGTAATAATAGGCTTTGAAAAATATAAAATGTTGATGGTTTAAGGTAAGGTTAAACCTAACAAAAACTCACTGAAACATCTGATTTACAGTACCTAAGAAAGTTCTATAACAATTTTATCTTTCGAAATCTCGAACAATAAGATCTAAGAAATAAAACCATTTCTAAAGAACTGAGTAGAATTCAGGCGTAGAATCACTTGCCACTAAATCACTGGTGTTGCCAGGAAATTAACGTCGGCTAGAAGAAATTGCCGCTTGTTTTAAATTCAAGGCGCGGCTTGATGCGGGATCCAAAAGGGGCGGGGCTGGCTTTACAGACGTTACGTTGATAAATTACGACTGCTGTGAATTTCTTCGTCGTCTTGCCTTCTGTAATCCCCTTAAGGTAAGAAAGAATACAAAATGTTTCTTGAGTTGTGATGGCAGTTTTAATTGTTTTAAAATAGGAATGTGGATTGGCAGTTGCTGGTTTCATCATCATCAGCTGCTTCGGCTTTTCCCGATTATATCGAGTTCGGTCTCCAGTCAAACTGGATGCAGTTGATTACCAGTATCACACATGGTGGCCAATACATTAGCTACTTACATGTATTACTATATATTTTTTAAACGTAGCCCCACACAATTTTCTCCTGTATCGTGCGTGCGTTTACAAACATTTTAACTCACATACACAAATCGCCAGACCTGAAACAACTACTTTTAAGTCATACAAATATTTGTTCCGTGCGGAGATCGAACCCGCGACAAGCAGCGCAGCAGTCGATCTTTCAGCCACTGGGCCAAACGTGTCGTCAATTACGAGTTTGTGGGCATTTAATCGTGGTTACTTTTGTGTAAATTACCTAGGACTACATTTCCAGTTAGAGTTTCATTTTCATGCGTTGCGTTTAGTTTATACACATATTTATTTCTAATAAGAAGCCTGATAGAAAAATACATCTACCTAAGGAGCCTGACATTCAACATTGTAAAATTCCATTGAAGTGAACTTGAAATAAAGAACTTCTATGTACCAAGATATCGTTTTCTTCTAAATAAATGTGGAAAATGTCTTCTGATCTAACTTGGAATGTTTTGATTGCCAATACCGTATAACATTGAAAGCTATTTAGGAGACAGTTCAGTAATTACAGGGCCGTAGCGGCCATTCGGCCACAAAATAAAATGTGCGTTTAATTTGCTAAAATAAAATATTTTACTAGTGCTACTAGTAAATGGTTTATGCTTGAATGGATTTGAATGTTTACCCATTTTAGCAATTTGGTAGAATTTATAACTACGTTTTTATTTAACCATTTGTTTTTTTTTGTTGTAGTTTATGAAATCAACCGAATGTAATCTGTTTTCAGAATAAATAGTAATGATTCGAGAGTTTGTATAAGCAACCAGTATTTTTATTTATAAATTAGGATACTATATACAAACTTACAAGTTAATGAAAGAGTTATGTTTGGAATTTGTGATTCGATTCCGAGGCTATATTATCCTTGAGTGTCATGGGCAATATAATAATTTACGAACGCACCGCCGAAGTCGCGGGCAAAAGTAATGTAATGAAACCTAAGACCTTTAAAAGTAAGTTGTAGTAACAACGGCGATATAATAAACCCTATCGGTATTCAATAAAGCCGGACTTTTTGACGATATACTTATTTACGAGGGAAGTTAACAAAGTGGTGTAAAAGAGCTCCGCGCGCCCGCCCCGCCGCCGGTCTGATGTCAAGCACGGACCTTTGGTTTATCACCATGCTTATCATAACTTAGAGGCTGAAGATGCCACGATAGTCAAATAACCAAGTCTCACAACTCTTTATTTTTTATTGAACTTTTGCTTTCTTTGACGAGGTAAACTCGTGAATTTAGCTCATATACAAGGTGGAATTTCGTAATGCCACCTGAAGGGGAAGTACTCTTAATACTTTAGATAGAAAATTTTACTCAAAGAAAACATTCCTTTATTTTTGAAAAGAAAGAACCCTAAAGATCGATGCAATAAAAGTACAGGGTGCAACTTTGAAGCCGTTTTCTTACTTTTCAAAAATAATGTTTTCTTTGAGTAAAATTTTGCTATCGAAAGTATTAAGAGTACTTCCCCTTCAGGTGGCATTACAAAATTCCACTCTGTATATACTGAGGCCTTTGTAAAAATTCCATCATTGGACTTTATGTGTTCCAGAATTTTTTGGAACTGTAACGTTTTCAATAAACACATTTTGATATTGTTCAGCACAATATTGAACAGGTTTTTTGCACCTTATATTAACTTCATTCGAGCGCCAAAAACTTATTCGAGCACTGTGGGTAACTACAGACGCTTAGTAGAAGATATAGAGGAAAATAAAAAAAAAAATTGTAATAACAAAAAAAAAATATTTAACATTCAGAGCATCACAAATATTTATAAATAACTAGCTTTTGACCGCGGCTTCGCTCGCGTGAAATTCGGGGTAACACAGTTCCCCAATGCGCCTTATTCATTTGTAATAGCAACGCTAAGTTTTCCAGTTTCTTCCCTCTTTCTCCCTCACATCCCATTTTTATCAAAAAAATTAGCCTATGTCCTTCTACTGGTTCCCAACTATCTCTGTACCAAAATTCATCAAAATCGGTTTAGCCATTAAAGCGTGGAGAGGTAATAAACAAACAAACTCACTTTCGCTATTATAATATTAGTAAATAAATATATAGTAAGGATTATGGAACAAAAATCAAAAATTGCTTGCACACCGTAACTGTCACTAATAATACAATAAGGTATGGTAGTACTTGTTCTGACGAGTTCCATGTATAAACACATTACATACATATATTTTGCCATACCGGACCGTTTTTTCGTAACACTTTGACATTGAGGTCAGTCAGTAGTGTAGTTACACTGAGTTCAGTGTTGAGTAATTTATTGGCAGTATTATAGTAATCCTTATCAGGAGTAAAAGTTTACGGTCTCAAGAGTGAAACGTTAATCGCTGGCTGCGAGATTATTCTGGAGCGGGCCCACTGTGCAGGGCTGGATTAAGGACAGGCCTGCTTTCATTATTACGAACATAAATATTTTCTTTTTAAAATAACGTTTGTGCTCTGAGGTCTGGTGGTGGCGGACGAATTATTGGATATAAACTATACCTAGTGTTAAGAACGTAAGAACGAACTCTTGACTTTTTCTACAGTGCTTGGATTGTATTTTTTTTGTCGGATGTTAAATCATCATTTAATTTCTCCTGCTCTGGAAGAAGTGTCAGATATTTACTGACTAAATTCATGGTTCATGTTCCTTAATTTTCCCTTTGTGTTCCAGGGTCGCCGTCTCTCTTTCAAACAACCCTCAACCCCCGCAAGCATTAGCACTGCTTTGCTGACATCTCTTTGAGGCGCGCGAGGAATGAACGCGCCGTCGGCAAGGCCTGTCGTCACTAGACGGAGGGACGGTGAGCTAGCCATTGCTCATCGTCCTCAGACTCGCGTCTACGCTGGCCGGGAGTCGTCCCGGGCGACTGGATTGGTTTGATGTTCAATCTTTCTATGATTGCTATTTGTGCTTATATTATTAAATCAGTGGCTGGGTCTTCGATTGTTTAAATTATTGCATGTTTCAAGTTCATCTGGAGCTTTTTTAGTATTACTTCTTCTTCGAAAGTGGCGACGGGATTTACTCTTCGTTCTCCACGTCCTTCATTTTATCGTAAGGAAGCCTGAGAGTCATTTTTCAACGTTATGTTATGCAATGTTTGAGGCACAATGGTGGCGTTAAAACTCTGAACACCAAGATAAAATAATAATAAGATATAGAAAGACCATATTTCCTGGTGTATTACAAAACTGTCTTATGGATTTTTGTAATTTAAACAGATCCTGATTTTCAATCAAATGTGAAAAAAATACTGTTGATTTTTATTTCTCTACGTCCGTCTCCAATCTGTCCCTGGACACAAGCCAGCGTCCAGCCGGGCCGGGCTTGCAGTGATATTTTACTTTCCTAATGGGTTTAAAACTGAGCCGCCCACGCCTCAAGACTCCGCCTCCATCATTAGTTTTCATAAGCCCCTACCACACTCACAGTTATTGCTTATGTTTTATTCACAAAATGAATTATATCAGACTGATATGAATAACTTAGTTTTTGCCGAACACTGCTACGTTTGAGTCTGGACTGGTAGCCTGAATCGTTAGTTAATTTAGCCTCGATTTTAATCTGAAGATACATAATCATTTGAAATCTAAATAGTTTTGGTATTCAGAATTGCTCAGACAGATCTAACGCAGTTTCTTGAAGTTATTATGCAGATATTATGATTACGGTCAAACAAAGAGGCTCGTTAAATATAGTTTTTTTTTCCTTAGAAACCGATGGACAATTCAATTTAATAAACAGCTACCCTACCATGACGTCTTAAAGCAGAACTTATTCCACTGAGGGAAAGAAACAGAGCTATACAGGGTGTCTAGCACCATCTCTTTCTCATACAGGAATAAGAACTGCTATAAGATGTCATGGTAACCCTACTGTTGATTTTCTATCAAATAAAGGATGACACCAAAGTTTCTATGAAATCTGGTCCTACCTTCCAATAGCTATGTAAGTTACATCGTTGGATAGGTAATTTTGAGCTGAATAAAAATAAGTTTTTACGTAAAATGGCATTACTTGGCTACTGATAAAACTACCATGTTTATTAAAGAATAACTCTGAACGGACTAAGATTTGGAACTTGGAAGGTGGAACCAGGATTTACATCCTCCTTTAATTTTATTCTAAAAACATTCATGAAAACTTAAACTGTAAATGACGAGCTTGTACATCATTTGATTAATATTGTTTTGATAACCATTGTTTCAACTTGCCTGTATTTTGTAGGCTTTTTCTTCCCCATGCCACTCTCTGGCGGAGCGGTCGAGGGCATCACGTAGCGACTTCTGTAGAGGCAGACGTGACCAGCCTGGCGATCGTTTGCCACTTCTCCCCTTTGTTTGACATCCTGGTCATCATTTAGAAGTTGGTTTTATTAATTGGTTCTTCACCTACCTTTTAAACTTTCCTTTAAGCTTATATCCAAACTAGATGGCATCCGCGGCATTGCCCGCGTGTGACATCTACAATCAACACCAACATGTGAAAAAAAAAGTATCTTGTGTGTTTTTTCAGACTATAATCTACCTCAGCCGTCTTGTCGTGAAAGAGTAACAAACATCCATCCATCCATCCTCACAAACATTCGCATGTAAATATTAGTAGGATAATAAGTCTATCACCCCAAGACAGCAGAGAGACTGTTGTTAGAATCTCTCGTAGATACACTACGAAGTCAGTAGAAGCTGTTGGCTAGAATGTACAGCATATTATTAATATTTACGTCTTCCTTTATAAACTAGAGTCATAGAACATAACAAAGACCGCCGGAGTCTCCGCAGAGTGCCGCGGATTATGTGCGAAAACCTGAATTTATTAGCTCTCGCACATTAGCAGTAGGTACTTAAAAATGCTTTCAAGATGTCGTGTTCTTTGGCACCCTTCTAGCGATCTTGTAGGAGTCGCACACGGTAGCTGGTTATACGTATGAGTGGAAATGTGAACCTTGCACGTTATGCCTCATTACGGTTTAAGCAACTTTTAGTAAGTCCGTTTCCACAATGCAAAGATATTAAAGGTTTCCATTGCACCTCGCTACTTAGAATAAATAAAAGTAAGATCTGTTTTTTTTGTATTCTCCTTAGCATAAAAATAGTTGGGAGTCGACCATATTGGATATAGAATGACGTCACGTCAATTACGTTTATTTTGCAAGTAGGTTTTTACAAACATTTACACGTCGTTTTTTTTTTTAAACTAGATGAGGCAGTGTGTTTCGTACCTGATCTCTAGTCTCTTTTAAGGTCCAGACAAAAAATCTTGGTCAACTTATATTGGGACTATGCAGACTAGTGCCGGAAATGGCCTTTTAAAGAAAAAAAAAACATGTTTTATGAGTGACCTATCTAGTCAATGCCAGCATTTGTTAGTTATCGTGTAGCTCCACTCATATTTCAAGGAGCTCAACGACACGACGAACAATACCAAAAAAGGACATTTGTGTAGGTCGCTTATTTTATTATAGTTATAGTACACAAACTACAAGACAACCGTTTAAAGCAAACTAAACTAAAAAAACAACCCACATAGTCTTTAAATTCACAATAAATAAATAAAATGAACAGTTATTTACAAAATTATTATTTGATCACATAGCTATTAATTGATGAAGCTTATAAAAATGTGCAAAAGCGTTTTAAAACTTACAAAATAGTTCTGGTTAGAAAGCAAGAAACAAAGAACAAGCTAATATTTTCCTTTCAAAACAAAATCCAAGTCAAATACGATTAATCAAAACGTTATCTAAAACAGTTATAACTGCGGAGTGTAGCGGCCGCGATAAGACGCCACGATCGCGCGTCTCCTGTTTGCGAATCGCGCGATTACCATAGCGACTGAACCCGCCCTTTTAGTGCCTGCAATAAAACAATTACTGGCGACGTCTTCAGACGAGAGAGTAGCCGAGCGCAGAGCAAACATCAGTGTTTGCCTACACGCCCCCCCCCCCCCGTCCCCGTCCCGCTAACCCCCGACCGGCTTGACAGGCGCGTGACGTTTTAATGAACGTGCGTGTTTGTGAATGTGTGAAGTACAAGTGTTATTGGTGAGGTAAACAGGCAAAATAGATTTTATTGCTTCCATAACGGATGGGCCGAAAGATTCGGTAGTTTAACGCACTGAGAGGAGGAGGTTTGGAAGACCGTGGTCACGCTCCGCGGACGGATATCCTGGTGATGAAAGTGAAATTCATTGGATGCAAGAAACGTTTTACTGGATGGATGTGGCATCGACGTCGACATCTTCTATTATTATAATGAAACTGCTTTAGCCCGCGGCTTCGTTCGCGTTAAATTCGGGGTAAAACAGTTCCCCTTTCCTGATTTGCAGGTACCTGTAGTTTTTGTCCTTGCGCCTGCGTAATAGCAAAGCTAAATTTTCCCTTTTTTTCACTCTTTCAGGATCGTGTCCGTGTCCAGGATCCCAAATATCTCTGTACAAAAATTCATCAAAATCATTCCTTCCTTTTAGGCGTGAAGGCGTAACAAACAAACTCACTTTCGCTTTTAAAATATTGGTAAGGATAAGGATTGGTAAATATAAATGGTTGCGAAAGTAATTTAAAGTGGTTTGTATGGAAAAGGTGGAGAATAATTTTTACGCTTGTTTTTTACTACTAGGTAACTAAAGAATGTAGTTTGAAGAAGTAAGGAAGTATTAAAATAGAATATAATGTTAAGGAGAAGAATAGTGGAAGTACAAGGAAATAAAAGTAAGGAAGGAGGGTCGGAAGCCTTCGTTATATCTAGTAGGTGTCCCAAACTTCAAAGCACAACACCTTAAAAGAAATCGCTTATTCGTGAAAAATCGTCTTATTTTTCTGTACCAAAAGTACAAATCCCTTAAAGAAACATTCGCCGGTGGCAAGTCGTCGCAAAAACACTTGAAAGGAAGCGGTAAGCTTACGTACGAAGCAAACATAAACACACGACCTTTTCCGTCAAAATAACATCCGAATCCTGCCCTTGACCTCCGAGCTCCTCTGTGAAGTTCATCGTACGTTTCTGCCTACCATCCCGTCTCCGCGCAACTGTTCTCCCGCCGCCGTGCTTGTTGCTATTTGCTTTCCCCGCGACGCATATTAATGGCGTCCTTATTTTAAATCCCGGGATGTAAAGCGGTTAAGTCGAATCCCGGATAAATTACTTAGCGGGCCCGGTATAACCCGGTATTACCGGGTGAGGCCACTGAGTAAGATACTGGAGAAGGTTCGGCTTAGCGATTGATGTAAACATGTTACTTTTACTTTTTATCAAATTCTAGAGCAGGTATTTGCTTTTATTAATCATGACCTTTTTTTCGGATGAGAAATCGTGAAATAACTTCCCCCATTTTGGGCTGAGCGGAACCCCTTTTGCTCGTGTCAGACTGTTACTAACTAATAACCTAGAAATGTTCCTTTTTTTGGCATTTGTATTTCGGTACAGCTGTTCCGATCAACCCGAAACCTCGGCGGGTACTCATGACCTTAACACTTGACTATGATCTGCTTTTGCATCTTGTCTCCGCATCATCATATCAACCAAGGGATTTCTACTATTCGGTAGACAATCAAATTCCGCAATCTTCATTCCTGCCTTCATCAGTTCACCTTGGCCAGGTTTACCATGGTTGCATGATCCAGTACATGGTCACCATTCCAGATCTTTTTGAAAATTTTGAGCCTTATTCTCATGGGATAGGTCTCAAAAGTGTTGCAATCGTTTGATGTGTACGGCTGCTGCCTTACTTTAGGACGTATATTAATGCTGATTCGCGAACTTTCATAGCCCGGATCTATTCAAGTTCCGTACAAGACTAAAACAATAATTAAAATAACATGAACTTGTATCTAAAACACAAAATTATTTAAAGGTCGTTAAATTCGTCCGCAACGCTGTCAACGGGGAAAGTGCCCAAAAGTCTGGCAGCATTACCACGATGGATGGCAATGCTAATTCTTTTGTCAAGATATAGTTATGTCTTCTGGTCTCCAGAAGAGTACACCAACCGATCATTTTAAATAAAAAATATAGTTCTACAAAGAGTTGATTATAATTGTTTTGACACTAGATCTAAAAACGACTAAAGTACACTATAAGCTTATCTTGGTTCTATACTCTGCCATTTCTATTTCCTGTATATTAGCTACTTCCTTCTCCGTTATAACTCCCCTGTTGACAGTTGACACTGCAAGCCCCGAACAAACAACGCCGCCATTTTGTATTGGACACCATATTCAATTGGATAATATCCTACGCGAGAACTGATATCCTAATAAAATGTTACGATACTTTGTTCATATTGGTTCATAGGAAAAGGAATCGTTTTTGTTGCTCTATTATACCGCTTGCTTTTACTTAGATATGTTCAGATTCGTGAAGAGGGATGTGTAACCTGAGAGCTCTTGGCTAAACAATAACAGCCCCTCGGGTAGCTCTTTAGGATAAGCTGCGTTAACCTAGGTTGGTCCGTCGATGGGGCACCCATTATTTACCAAGTTTCCGCCTCGGAAAGCAAGTCAAATTGCTAAACATGATTTCCGAAGCACGTTGGTTCGCTTAACATATCTGTCATTCGGAGATATTTGACAGTCGTAATGTGCTGGGTACTTCAGTTGTATGCACCTGGAGAGACGGGTAGCTTACTGGACGCCTGAGGGTGAAAATCACTATTTAGTCAGTGGCCTGAAAGACTGATCGCCAGTCTTACTAAGTATATCGTGTTACCTAGCACTAACTGGGTTCTGGAGCTCGGATAGGCAGTCCCTCTATGTAAAACACTGGTATTCAACTGCAACTGGTTAGACTGGAAGCCGGCCCTAGGCAGGAGCTAGTGCTACCCGGGTTAGGCAGAAGATAAGAGGGGCGTGTTTCATGTCTTTGAATCTTTGTTTCTAGGACATGCGGGTTTCCTTACGATGTTTTGCCATCACTGTTTTGAGGGCGGTGGCGATTGAATCCTTACTAATATTATAAAAGCGAAAGTGAGTTTGTTTGTTTGTTACCTCTTCACGCTTTAATGGCGAAACCAATTTTGATGAATTTTGGTACAGAGATAGTTGGGAACCAGGAGATGGACATAGGCTAATATTTTTTCAAAAAAACTGGGATGTGAGGGAGAAAGAGGGAAGAAAAGGGAAAACTTAGCGTTGCTATTACAAATCAATAAGGCGCAAGAGGAACTGTGCTACCCCAAATTTAACGCGGGTGAAGCCGCGGGCGAAAGCTAGTTATTTATAAAAACTGGCCAATCAGACTCACACACCGAGGGTTCTGTACAAACTTGCCACATAAACAGCCATATCTTTTAACTACGTAGACTTAGAGGGTTTTTTCACAGCACAAAGAGATTATAGACTTGAGTATATGGGCTTAATTTCAACTCGATACCTTCACTCGTTCACGAGATAAAAGGTCTTGACAGACGAACAACAAAGTGATCTAATAAGGATTCCGTATTTTTCCTTATGAGGTACTGAACCCTAAATGATAGGTATATGCAGGTCAGCCAGTTCGGTAGTAAGTGTATTATTCTCCACATATTAAACATGAGACACATTTGTTGAAGCACTTCAACCTTTCACTTATGCAATGTTTTATTTTTAAACCCTCGTTACGCGTGTGACACGGTTTCAAGCATAAACTTTATATGGAAGGTGTCTGTTACAATTCGATTAATTAAAACATACAGGAGAGTGTTTCAAGTTAATTGTTTACGAGGAAGCCACCCACGGGATGAGACGCGGGATGCGGGATGTGGCTGCGGGATGAAGACCGAGATTGACTTTGGTTACGTACTTATACTTAGCTTAAAGTGTAACTAAGAAAGGAAATATTTTTTTTATACTTCCTCGAAAATTGACTCTTATTGTGCTACAATTAGGTTCAACATCCAATGTATTTCACTCACCTAGGTTTTCGTCATTTATCTCAACCTGTGTATTTTTTCCAGAGATAACAATAAACGATTGTTTAGGTTTATAAGTGATACAATCAATTAAAATATCTTAAAGAAAATAACTGATAAATAAACTAAAAAATTGCGTAAAAAAATCGTCCTAAACGCTGTCGCTTGGTAATGTCCCCAAGGAACTGCCCGCGATGTCATGTTGAATGGCAACGTGGCAATAATACAATTGATTTCAATACCATTCCCACGTTTAGTTTTACCAATGTTTACCAATAGTTCTGTCATGATAACATCATCTGTGGATGGGTGACCACCCCTTACATACCGAGTTTCCTCCGTGCCTTCGAAAGCACGTTAAGCTGTTGGTCCCGGCTGCCAGTTGTACATCTTTGACAGTCAGTGTCCCGAAACTCGGACAACCTGTTTTACCCAGGGGTATCGTAATACCCAGTACTAACTGTGTTGTGGAGGTCAGATAGGCAGTCGTTCTATGTCAAATCCTGGTTTTCAGCTGCATCCGGTAAGTCTGAAAGTCGTCCTCAACATAATTGGGAAAAGGTTAAGCAGATAATCCTTTACTACCATAAAAAATCCTTACTTATATTGTAAAAGCGAAAGTGGGTTTGTTTGGTTCGTCTTCACGCTTCAATGACCAAACTGATTTTGATGAATTAATTTTTACCTATAATTTGGTACAGAAGTAGTTGGGACCCTCGAGACAGACATAGGACATAAAACAGTGAGAAAAAAGGAAGTTAGAGGGAAAACAAGGGGAGAGAAAGATTTTTTTTTCAATTATCACGCGGGTTAAAGTTCTAGCGTTAGCCCAAAGTAACTATGCCACGCGGACGAAGTCGCGGGCGGAAGTTAGTAATTAATAACATAATCACGACAGCATTACTGAATTCAAGGTTGGAGTTTAATTTCCTGGCTTTTGATAATTGGAACCAAAAACGACTTTTTATCAAGAAAACAAAGTGTTTTCTTCTTTACCAGAATACAGGTCCAACATTATCACAGTCATCCTCTTTAATTACCGCGAGCAATCAACAGTTAAAGATAACATAAACACATAGCAGTTACAGCGGCAGTAAGTATGCGGACCAGGTCACAGTTATAGAGTGGCGTTAAAAGTAACGGCTCAGTAACAGGAGACGTAACGGTTCCAATATCGACAACTGTTACCAACTTTGTTTCTCTTCCAAATGTCTAGAGATGGGAGAATGTTCGGTTATTTCGTATTTGTCGGATATTTGAAAGTAGGTGGTTTGGGAAATAATAGTTGCATTCATAATTTTAGCTTTAATTTTTGTTTATTAATTTCTGTACATACAAAAAAAAAGGAAAATTACAGCTAAATTTGTAACTACAACAGCTATTATTAGCTTTTATTAGCAACAGATGATAAAGTCGTTATATACATTGTGATAGTACCTATGTTTTTTATAGATAGAATACACATAATATTATTATAACACACCTAATGTGTAAATGATTATTATGTTTATGTTTTTATGTCTTGAAATTTTCATCAAAATGTAATCGCATGAATAAATTAGTCCCCCCTCCAATTTTGTCACTGACCGAACATAAATAATGGCCGAAAATAAGTAAAACATCCTATTTTACATAGTAGACTTGCTATCAAAAGACTCACAATAGCATCAATAAAATAAATCTATTACCAACTATTTATATTCGTACGCCAAATAATAGCAGTCCCAAGGGTCGATTTTCAAGGTTACAAAGAGGTCAATTCGGTTCCGAGTTCAGTACTAGGATGGTTGACCATTCATTACTTACAAAGACCCTTAAATTTCTCGGAAGCCACGTTAAGCAGTTGGTCCCGGTTGTCATTGTATACCTTTGATTGTCGTTGCGGGAAATCAGAAACCCGGATGTCTTCTCTTCCAGTAACTGTGTTCTGGAAGGCAGATAGGTAATTGTTCCTCAACTGCATCTTGTTGGACTGAAAGAAGATAACTATCCTACTAATATTATAAATGTGAATATTTGTGTGGACGGATGGATGGATGTTTGTTTCTCTTTCACGTCAAAATGGCTGAACGGATGTTGTTTAAAATAATATCCGAAAAAACTCAGACAATATCCGCCACGTCCAGCACACTCGCAAAAAATCCGTATTTGTCAAGTCATAACCCTAACAATACGAGATAGGGAATTAATATCCGCGCCGTATCCGAAACTGTTGGTAAACGGTGAAGATAAGCGGTAGTTGTTCCGAATAATGTTTCCTTTGTTCAATAGATACTTTCTCGATAAACTATCATAATTTCTGAGCGGCGAGCTGAATACTAAGGGTGTTTTTACGTGAAGAGCGGTGCCATTTGAAAGTTGTGTTAGTATAGTGTTTTTAATTAAATTAGGACATTTTTAGAGATGTAGTTAACCGAGGCTGTTGTGTTTGACTGTTGATTGTTTTGTGTTGTTGTTGGTTGTAGTGTGTAACTGTTGTTGTTCTATGAAGATGATGAAATATGAGTTTTTGAGGTACTTTTTTAACTTTGCCCCACACTAGGAAATCCTACTGTACCGTGAGTGCTTTAACAAATATTTAAACTCACATGCACAAACAGACACATACATAAACATGTAGGCCGTACAAATATTTGTTCCGAGCGGGGATCGAACCCGCGACTCGCAGCGCAGCAGTCGATCGCTAAGTCACTGAGCCAACCGTGTAAATTAATAGAGTGCAGTATTCAGAATATTAGCCGACTGCTCCAGATCTCATAAGGAAGGTAATGTTTTACCTGCATGTGCGTATTTTGTTCACAGCATATATCAGCCAGGTATTTTCTACGAGGTGTGTGCCGGGCACCGCAGCAATATGGCCGACGTCATAAACATCTGGATATACTCGCATAATATGCAGGCATTCAAAGGAACTCGGTTATCGCACGGGAAAACATATTTCCTGCTAGTTGTGTTAACTACTGCGGAAACCAGCTGCTCCAAGTCAAAATACAAAGTTATTAGTCGTATATAAATCTGTATTTATAATACCACATATGACAGATTTGGCAGGTTTTTTAATTGTCGTGACAAGATTTATATGTGGTTTTCTTTCGTAAAAATTGAATTGTGGAATTGCGTTTTCTCTTCACGATTTTTTTTCCTATGTAGGCAACATAACTAGTTGCAATATGTTTAAAATACGAACACAGCATGACCATCAAATCTCCACGGTATCAGAAATAAGGCGTTTCCATAAAGCCGTCAGGTCGCAGGCCGCAGACACATTGGCGCGACGTAAATGGCGGTATGAAATGCGGTGGGTCGCGGCGCGGCGCGGCGGCTACGCGTCCGCGACACGCGCGTCATATTTGTCGCGCGGTAAATGTTCCACGCGTTATCATCTATCAGGTGCAGATGGGTAAGGGTGTGTAATAGATTGTAATATTTTGATATGTTAGTATTTTTAAATTGTGTACTTATATTTTTTTGGTTCATGCTTTGACTAAGGGTGAATTTCATTTATTAAATTAATTAATATTAGCTTTTATATATATTTTATAAAATGTTATTATTGCTTTGCCAAATTCTTTTCAAACTTTTTAAACGTATTTCAGAAATATATTTTATATTTACGTTCATTACTAGGTAATAATATTTGAAACTTATATTCTATATAAAAAGAGAAAATCACTGTCTCGCTCATCACGAAATCTTAGAATTACAAGTTTTAGGAGTCTTCAATTTTGCATGGGAATTTTAGAATGTAAGTGCACTGTAAGGTAGGATTTTGCAGCAAAATTCAACCGCAAAGGGGGTGAAACAGGATGTCAAACGAATGCGATTCCATGAACGGATTGACTTGAAAATTTGTATAAGCATTCTTTCAAGAAATTAATAGACTATATAACATTAATCTACGACATTCTTGAGCTGAGAAGCGGGTGAAACCGTTGGGCACAACTATATTTTAAATATGGTAATGATAATTGTATATTCGGATCAAAAATCGACGTATTTCCTTTTACTCCACAAACTCTTACCTTAAGTAGCTAGTAACATTGTGATAGCATGAAATGGGGACTCCCATTTCATGCTATCACAATCTTAAATATTGTTTTCAGTAAAATACAGTAATTGTAAGCCTAAAGGAGCAGTACGATTATCACTGTTGTTTAAAACGACAATAACACAAACAAAGCAGTACAAACAATCTGACGACCCCTAAAGTCTAAAACTACTTCGCATCAGATCTAGATTAGGGGCGATTTATATCAGTTAATTCTCGATTACGCCTCATTTGGGTACAACTCGATACTTTTGTTTTAAGGCCCTCTCTAATCTTGATTTAAGTCAAGACTTACTTGTTTGGAATGCGGCGTTAGTTGTGGCTACAGGGAATTAAGTCTCTGAAGAGAACTGTCTGTGGGAGAACGGCTTAGTCTTTATTTGGTTTTCATTGTTTTGGTGTTCGAGAACAGTCGATAGATTGATTGATTTATGAAAACTTTTGGTAGTGATTTAATTTATGAAATGCTTTGGTTTTTTATTCCAGTGTGTTCGCAGCCTTATGTATGGCTAGTCAAAGCAAGTTTAAATGGTAAACCATATTTTATTGTTATATGATTACTTAGTTGAAGAATAGAAACATAATGCTGTACTATACTGTACCAATAATGCTGTTCATTTGTAGATGGATATAATATGTGTTGAATGAAATTAACGTGTGAAGGGTGACAGGAGAGAATTGAAGAAGAAAACGTGTTTGAACCCCAAGTAACAGGATGCAAGCTGTTCATCATCAAGGGTTCATCAGCCAGCTTCGGGCACTACTGGCACGGCCGTTGGCTGAACTGGCCCTCTATGGCGCAGCCGTGGGCCACACAATAAATTATAAGTGTTTTTCCTTTTTTTTTGTGTGCACTTCTTTCTTTCTTCCATTGAGTATGATAAAAAAAGAAAGCGTCAAGCACAATTTGTACTAAACAATAAATATGATAAAAAGCAAAAAATAAAGGAAAATGTTTCAGAAATCAGCAAAACACTTATGTAAGTATTAAGAGAAAGGAAAGCCATCACCATCGCCAACATCACAATAAATAAGTGAAGCCACAATTACCGTAACGTTTTATTTCCGTGTGTCGCGCCGAGAGCATCAATACGAATACCAGCCGAGCTCGTATATTATGATAAATACGCTCCCTTTGCCCCGCTTATTGAACATCTATGGTACACGAAGTAAATATACACAGAAGACCAAAGAAACAAGTTGGAGGAAAGTGAAGCCTCGAATCAATACCTGTTTTTTTTTGTCTAACAAAACGTTACCCCACACTAGGAATTTCTTCTGTATCGTGGGTGCGTTTACAAACATTTAAACTTACATACACAAACAGCTAGACAGTCGTACAAATATTTGTTCCGTGCGGGGATCGAACCCGCGACACGTAGCGCAGCAGTCAAACGCTTAGCCACTAGGCCAACCGTGTCGTCAAATTTGTTTCTCTGCTATTGTATTTTCTTGCATAGAGCTGATTTATATAAATAAATAAATAAATAAATAAATAAATAAATAAATAAATAAATAAATAAATAAATAAATAAATAAATAAATAAATAAATAAATAAATAAATAAATAAATAAATAAATAAATAAATAAATAAATAAATAAATAAATAAATAAATAAATAAATAAATAAATAAATAAATAAATAAATAAATAAATAAATAAATAAATAAATATCTTGGGACAACTCACACACGGCTATCTGATCCCAAGCTAAGCAGAGCTTGTGTTATGGTAACCAGACAGCTGATATACATACTTATATAATTTATAAATACATACATATTATAGATAAATCACACCCAGACACAGAACAAACAATCATGCTCATCACACAAAGTTTGTCCTGGGTGGGAATCGAACCCACGACCTCCGGCTCAGCAGTCAGGGCCACTAACCACTAGACCAACAGGCCCGTCGATATATGTTTTGGTGATATTTTCTTTGGTCTATATTTAATTATTTTATTTTCTTATTGGACATACAGAGTGTTAGATTAACCCTAAAAAGTGTACGAACCGAAAAAGTTATGAAGAGTGTTTGAGGTTTCATAATGATGCATTTTAATTTTAATTGAAGTAGTCTATAATAATTGATTGCAATTGTTTCTGTGCTCATTAGCTTTGATGATAACTTTTATAATAAATAAATTAACAATACTCATTTAAATAACTTAAAATGTGGATCTCATTGGCGTCGTACAACACAAAAAAACAAAATGAGACACGCATATTGATGATGCGTGTCTCATTTTTTTTATTGTTACTTTTTTAACACGTTCGCTGCATTACGAGATCTATCAGATCTCTTGCAGGACTTTTCTATTGTGCGTTGAATAAAATCGTGTTGTTTCACTCCTTGCGGGAGGTTCTAACTTGTAAAGTTCTTTATGTATGAGTAAGACAAATATACATATTTGCTTTCTACTTAAAACTGAATTTAAACACATTAAAAAATAAATTAGAGATGGATTAGGTCCCTAACGCACAGTACTATAATTATTTTCATTTCTTGCGTTAGGAGATATGTCGATACGCGTGGAATCATAGGCCTCGTAGACGCAAGAGAGGAAGGGAGGGCGGCGCGGGCGCTCCGTGACTCGTGTTAGTGTTGTCCTAGCATCGACGTGCGTGCGACCTGCGCGCACGTTTTGGAAATAACACTCGCGTATATACGTCGTGTACGTGTTGATTACTTTTTATTAACAATGAGTGATTTTAGAAGAAAAAAGTGTAGAAAATCTATTTGTTTTGGTGAGGTTGCCAACGAAAAATCAACACCGGATTATAACGCTACATCGTCCAGTAAAATATTTTTTTTGGATAATATTCAAATTTGCCCCCCATTGGCTAATAATGACAGTGATTCAGATTTTGTTTGATTGAATTTTCTATTTATTTATTTTTTTATTAAAGACAATTCCCCGCACAAAGAATTAATCCTGTTTTTGTTTTACATTGATTTGTTGTGATTGATTATATTGAAATAAGAATTGAATATAAAAATTTAATAAAACTTTTTCAATCGACAACTGAGATATTATTTTATTCCCATCACTACTTACTACACATATTGAACTATCTTCGGTTGCGGTACGAGATACAATCGATACCTAATTTTTTTTTGGTATTTGTAGTTTATTCAAATGTCATAACTGCGTGCGAACCTAGCATAATATAGAGCAATAGGCTATCTTTCACCCACATAAACTTTAAAATATATGTCATTGGTTTTCTCGAAGATATAAGTTATTTTCAAAACTGTATTTTTAGGAGACTGATTAGGTCTCAAACGCACCAAAGGGCAGATTAGTTTCGAGATCTTTTAGGTCTCCAAAGCACCAGCTGAAAGTTCTTTAAAAATGATGGCGCAGTGAACGTGTTAATTTGTTTTACGGTTTAATCCTGTGTGAGTCAAATAAATACTTTTTTTTTCTTTTCTAATAATGATGTTTGGTGTGGCAGACTGTGCCTTCTGTATGTGTGTATACTGGTACCGAAATATACTCATGTTTCGTAATATTCACCTGATCGTAGACTATGGCTTTATTAGGACGTTATTGCCTCTCCAATTCGACATGCCGCCAATATTTTTTTATTTGTGAATTTGGAAGGAGATCAATGAAATTTTAGGGTATCGAATGGCTGTTTTTAAAACATTCTTGTTACACGGGTCGTCTTTCACAGGTCTTTCTTAGTTATTACAGCATTGTAATTTTTACTGCATATTTTAACACAATTTTTTTATTCCTTCGAAGAGCCTTCTAAGTAGACTGATCAAATAATGGTAGCAATCCTTACTATTATTATAAAAGCGAAAGTGAGTTTGTTTGTTACCTCTTCACGCTTTAATGGCTAAACCGATTGTGATGAATTTTGGTACATAGATAGTTGGGAACCAGGAGACGGACATAGGCTAATTTTTATTTAAAAAAATTGGGATTTGAGGGAGAAAGAGGGAAGAAAAGGGAAAACTTAGCGTTGCTATTACAAATCAATAAGGCGCAAGGGGAACTGTGTTACCCCAAATTTAACGCGGGCGAAGCCGCGGGCGAAAGCTAGTTAAACATAAAAAAGATTTGCAGTGACCCCAGATTCTCATCCCAAATATCTTTTCATTTTAAATCGCATTTAAAACAAAGAACTCGATTATTTCTCGGACCATTTCGATCATTAAAATCGTCAATAATTATCCGTTCCTTTATAAGAAACCAATTAATAAGAAAAAAAGGCGAAAAGGGAAAAATGGCGGGATGGTTTAATTGCGCCCCCTAAATTACTAAAACGATTACAAAAGAAAATATGACAAAGGTGGTTCGTTTAACGTAATGGTCGACTTTACAACCATTTCTAGTCCATTTGATTAAAAAAGCTCGCATCTAAAGCCGATTGATTTTCTTTTACAATCCAATTGCTCCTCACTTTGGGAGAAGACAACTTTATTTCAGTAAGTGTAAGGGTTATTTTTCTGTTTCTTAGGTTGTTTAAATTTGTAATTTCAATAACGCGGAACCTCTTCATTTGGAACGGCATTACGATAAAAGAAAGGGCTTCAGTGACTATTAAGAATGTTGGAAGTTCTTCCCCTTTGTTGGTGCGGCGTGGATGCTGAGCATGCTCGAAGGGGAGGGGGGCGGGGGCTGGGGGCAGGGCATCACCCGTGTAATGATAATTAGAGGCTGTTTATTTTGAATGGACACGCATTTCAATTTCATTAAGTCATTCTTATTTGTTCAACTTTTAATTAGTTCAAGGTAACTGTAGAAGTGTTGATAAAATAAAATGAGTTAAAAATAGCACTGTCAAGGTGATGATGATGATGGAAAACACTACGTCTTTACCGCTTCCAGACGTTATAAGTCTACTGAGTCTAGTCTAAATAGTCTTCATGTAGGTTAACCAACATTTTTGTCTGGACCTTAGTATATATAGACTATGACCTGTGAGTTTGTTTCCGCTGTTTCTTCTCAGAGTAGTCGATACGACACACAGCAACACACCTACCTACACACACCTAGTTTAAAAAAAAAAAAACGATTTGTTAAACTGTTTGTAAAAATTTAAATGCCAAATAAACATCGTTTATCATTTATTATTTTGTCAGCAAAGTACTTACCTTAATACACCTTCTCTTGCCACAATTTTCTTGGGACAGAACACTACTATACTAGTTTCATACCGGTCATAAAACTAATCTAAGACAGCACGCCCGTCAAATAAAACTTGAAAGCGCCGAGCAAGCGAGTGTGCCCATTATTTTTCATTAAAACATTGCACTTGAAACGTGACCTCATTCCCCGATGCATATTCCATGTCTTATATTTTCTTGTTTGGCCGTCCGATCAGAATAGCTCCATTGCTCTGTAGCTCCATGATTGGTGTTCCGATCGCCTTCGGAAATATTGTTCGCGGCAAAAACAATTTCAGAAGATATTGTTTGTTTGAAATACTGGATATATTTTGCTTTTAAAATTGATTTTGAAATAGAGGACGTTGTGTCAAGATTGAGCAGTAGATGGGGGCTTTGTGAAGGTTTGTACTTTGTATTTGTTGCGCCGATAGAACGGGAGGGAGGGAGTAGCGCTCTGTGCTTGTGCTTCCGCGAGTTTTGTTTTTTGTTTGAGTGTTTGGAAGGCTTTGTTGGTTTTGGGATTCAAAATTACTAATTTGGATCGACTATTGGATTAATATATTATTTGCTAGGTTACAATGATAATTAATTTGTTTAAATATTTGTAATCAATTATAAAACAATTTTTAACTTAATCAGATTAATTACCTTGGAACATAATATTGTGGAATCTGAGGTGCCGTAATACAAATATGTGATCGACTCAGAAATACCATGTCACGCTGTACTGGAATAATAGGTGCTAGACGGAGAAAGAGAAACAAATAAAATATCTTGACTTAACACACGACGATGTAGACATGGGAATGTGAACTCGGCTATCATTGTGCCGATTGTTGTAACAGCCAATGGCATGATAGCCTCGACAAACATGTGTCGAAGCTCTCTTTAGGCGGTTGGATCAAGGGCCTGATTCCGCTGCTAACGATACCAGCGGACTACAATTTTTTAACATTTTATTTATTTTTATTACGCAATTTTAAGATCATGTTTATGATTGAAGGAAAACATAATTATATTATAATAATTAACAAAATTACCAGCTGTCAACGTGTCGGCACAACGACTATCGGATCAGGTGCGGGTAATCCAGCGTAATCGTATGTTGGATGACACCGTACTTGATCGCTTGCGAACTGAAATGCAGAGTAGCCAGGTCATTGCCTCTTCGTCGCAGGCTGTGGTTCCACCACAGTCCCACCAACTAGTTAGTCACGCTGACGAGGTAAGTAATGACATGGCTACTAATGTAAGTACCCAGTGCAATGAGGAAATGAGGAGTGCTTTGGAGGGTGCGATTCGAGAATATCGGTACATATCGCCCGAACTTAGACCACGCTTGCCTCGGTTGCCCATGCATAATAAAAATAGGGCGCTGGTGGCTGTTCTGGATTCGCAGTTATCAAACTATTTTGACAACTGCGAAAACCTCACTGATGCTCACTCAATACTGTATTGTGCGGCTGTAGCGGCGTGTCGTGTAGCTCATGTAAACTTTCCTGATGACAGAGCTACACGACCGAAACCAGCTGTACCAGTCTGGCAGTACAGGATTGAGCGACGTATTGGTGTGGTCAGAACACTCATTGGCAAACTTATCTGTTTCAGGGGGGGTAACACTCGACCTCGAGTGATGCGCTTTGTGAGGCGGGCATTTGCAGGGACTGATATTAGTCCTTCAGATTACATGTCCCACATCACAGAGCGCATCGACTTCCTGAAGCAGAAAATGTATGCATTCCATACACCTTAGATCCCTCTCAGCAAACGAAACCTACAAGTATTTGGGTATGTCGGAAGCGTTGGGTATCAATGTTGCTGACATGAAGCAATCGTTGAAGGAGCGCTTCTTTGGCCGCCTGAGAAAAGTATTTAATAGTCTTTTATCAGGTGGAAACAAGGTGCGTGCTTTCAACGGTTGGGTCATGCCGGTTTTGATGTACTCTTTCGGCATACTCAAATGGACTCAAACAGAACTGGACGCCCTAGATAGGAAGGTCCGTACATTGTTAACGGCATTTCGTATGCATCACCCACGTTCTTCGGTTATGAGACTGTATATCCCGCGGAGTTGTGGAGGTCGAGGTTTTTTAAACGCCAAGACTCTCCACAATCGCGAGATATGCAGTCTCAGGGAATATTTCCTAGAAACCGACGTGGGAATGCATCGGGATGTGGTTGCAGTGGACAAAGGCCTCACCCCGCTCTCCTTGGCTAAAGAGAACTGGTGCAAACCTGTAGTGCTTGACACTAACGACCGCAGGGTGGTATGGCAGAGTAAGGAGCTTCACGGACGCTTTTTCCGGGCCCTACATGGACCCGATGTAGATCATTCAGCGTCCGTAGCCTGGCTACGTTCCGGGGATCTCTTTGGAGAAACTGAAGGTTTTGTCTGTGCAATTATGGATGAAGTTATGATGACAAATAACTACCGGAGATTTATTGTGAAGGACGGCACGGTTGACATATGTCGGGCATGCCACCGTCCGGGTGAATCAATTCGACACATTATCTCCGGTTGTTCTCGTCTAGCTAACGGAGAGTACTTGCATAGACACAACCTTGTAGCCAGGATTATCCATCAGCAACTTGCTCTAAAATACAATCTTGTGGAATCGGAAGTGCCGTACTACAGGTATGAGCCCGACCCAGTTCTTGAACATGGCAATATCACATTGTACTGGGATCGATCCATCATCACCGACAGGACTATTGTTGCTAACAAGCCTGATATAGTGGTGGTGGATCGATCAGAGCGGCGCGCAATGATTGTTGACATAACAGTCCCGCATGATGAGAACCTCGTGAAAGCCGAGAAAGATAAGCAAATTAAGTATATTGACTTGGCTCGCGAGGTTGTCGACATGTGGGATGTGGACTCAGCGATCATTGTGCCGATAGTCGTATCTGCCAATGGCTTAATTGCCAAGAGCCTCGACCAATACCTGAGGAGGCTCTCGTTAGGCAGCTGGATCAAGGGCTTGATACAGAAAGCGGTATTCCTGGACACGGCTCGTATTGCTAGGAGGTTCCTTTCTCTGGAGCCCTGACCGCCGGTAGCTTGGACCCTGTTCCCGATACCGGTGGGCTACTATTTTTATATTTTTAAATGTTTTTTTTATGATTTTTAGAAATATTTAAAAATGTAATTATGTGTATGTAAAAATAAATAAATGTACGAATAACAAAATTATTAATTTAGCATATTTATAATATCAGTTAACAATTAGAGTTGATATGTTCTGTCTCTACGAGATATAACTATGATTATCTTTTATCTTTATTTATATGTAATCATTACAGCAGTATTAAAAGTAGCCCGGAATAGCTGTAGAACCAGTGGTCGTTGTGGTAGACGTATCCTTTTTCTTGCGGATGGGAAATCATCAAATAACGTCCTCCGCTCTGGGCGGAGAATATTCCCATCTTCCTTCTATTACTCTTTATGATGCGGGGTCGCGGTATATCTTTCGAACAACCCACAACCCCGCCATGCGGTGGCCCTGGCAGGCCCCTCTGCTTTGCTGGCATCTCTTTAGAACACTAACGCGCTGTCGGCATAGCCTTTCGTCAATAGACGGACGGCCGGTGAGCTACTGTCACGTTCCTTTTTTTTGGAAAGTTATAAAAAAAATGAAACGATCGCAAAAGATAAAATAAGTAGGTAGGTATATTAATAAAATTAAGAAATTAAAAGTAGGGTTCCATTTAGGCCGGTGCAAAGGTCGGACCACGTAGGAGGCCGTCAAATACCGCACTCTCCTGCTTGGTGATAGTCGGTGTCGGCGGTTAGTCGGTAATGGCTTCGGTGTCAATCAGCAGAGCACTAATGTAGCCGGGCGTAGGCTTGCACTTCAGTCAGCCAGCTGCGCGGATCTTCAGCCGCCTAGGTATTCCCAGTACGGGAAGAACACTAGCACTTCACTTGGGTAGCCAAGTACTTTAATATCTTTCGTAAGTAGGCTTAGGTAAGATAAGAATTAGATTTACTAGGATCTATAATCTGTTACGAGGGTGTACGCGGCAGAGGTACGGTACAGAACACTCAGTACGTGTCGTTCCTCGATAGCTGATCGAGCGGCACTGACGGCTGCTCCGGCGAAATGAATGCGCCCGCGACCAGGTGAAAGGGAAGGATTCTTGTATGTATATAAACAGCGCGTTGTGAGAAATTGCTGTGTCAGTTTGTTCGTAGTTTAATTTAATTTGTATCAAAGGTTTTTTTAAATTTAATTTAGGTAAGTAAGCATATCGTGACAGTACCCCCCTTCCAAGAAAAGGATTTTTCCTTAGAAAAATCCTTACTATTTACATCAGGATTTCAGATCTTTGATATGCCATGCTCCTAAGTCGTGACCTGACATATCCTCTAATATATATACTAAAGGTGAGCGCTTCTCCTTTATTCGACATTTTTGGAACTTGGGAGCGAGCTTTTTACTGAAATAGGCATCTTTGTCACTTTGAAAGTAACACCTTTTCCAAACTATGTCTCCTTCTTGAAACTCTGCATCCTTACGTCGCAGATTATAGCGTTGTGTATTTTTAAGATGACTTCGCCATATGGCAGTCTGTACATCATCAAAGATTTTACGAAGATGACCCAAGTTAGCAGCATATTTATCGCGAGGTGAAAAAATTAAATCTTTAGGTGCAGTTTTCTCCAAATAGTGTGAGCCGCAAGTTATAAGCTCCCTACCATGAACCAAAAATGCGGGTGTATAACCGGTAGTTTCGTTCACTGAGTTATTCATCGCGAATTGGGTTTTTGATAAATTAAGGTCCCATGTTCTGTGATCTTCTTCAACAAATGTAGAGATTGCTGTAACAACCGTCTTATTGTACCTCTCCACAGTATTTATTTGTGGGGTGTACTTTGGTGTGAAATGGATGCTTGGGATTTTGTATTTAGAGAAAAGTCTATCCAATTCGCGACTTATGAATTGGCATCCGTTGTCAAGAATGACTGTTTGCGGAATGCCATGTATTAAGAAAACATTATCTTCTAAATTTTTAGAGACCAGGTCCGCAGTAGCTCTGCGGAGAGGAAACAATAAACAATATTTGGAAAAACAACATGTTACAACAAATATATAAGAATGCTGCTTCCTACTGTTTGGTAAGGGACCCACTAGATCTATTGACAGTACTTGAAATGGTCTAGAGCAGTCCTTGGGTCTGCCCATTTTTCCAAATGTGCCATGTGTTGGGTGTTTGTATGCTAAACAAGTTTCGCAATTGGCAATGAAGTTAATTACATCTTTACGCATACCTGGCCAATAAAATCGAAGTGCAAGTCTCTTAGTCGTCTTGAACACGCCGAAGTGTCCAGATATAGGCTCATTGTGGTTTTTTGAAATTATTTCATTACGTGCCTCGAGTGGAACTACTGTTTTCCATTCGAATTCTGATAAAAGTGTACTACTACTTTTCATAAATCTATAAAGTGTGTTGTTCTCTACGCGATAATTTGGCATGCTACTTGGGTTTTCTAGACAACCCTTGTAAATTTTAAGATACCATTCATCATTTGTGCTAGACGTGGGTAGTGAGGCTGATGTAATTTGTGCCAATGGTAACGTTCTCGATAATGTGTCAGGTACTATATTATCTTTCCCGCGTCTATGCTTTATTACAAAGTTGAATGATGAAAGTCTAACGCCCCATCTAGCGAGTCGACCTGTTGGATTAGAAAGAGACAGGAACCATTTTAGTGCGGCATGGTCTGTGTAAACTGTAATAGTTTGACCGTTATAAGTTAATTTTAAATTATTTATTAACTTATGTTGTTCAGGAGTAAGTGGAGGTATTATGCGCTGTAATCTAAAATGTAAATGGTTTAATAAATTTTGTGTTCTGTCTATTAATGTTTTTTGTGTATCCGATTTAAGTGACGTAACGTTATTTTTTACTTTTTCCAAAGTTTCAGAGAATCCATTACAATCTTCCACAAAATCTAAGCAAGATTCATAAATATCCTCAGATGGATATTTTTGCGTTAATCTAGTGATTTGACGACGAAGTTCTGTAACGTTATCCACCGGTACCTCACCTCGTATTGTTACCTCATAAAGGAGTTCTGATTTTTGTAATAATAAAAACTTTATAGGAATAGCCATTTTACGAGATGCTAGGTATGTTGTACAATTAAGAAGAGAAAAAGAAATACCCACTAGAATCTACCAGAAGCGAAAAACATTCAAAATCAGCTTAAATACAGATAAAAAAAATCCTATAATAATTATGTAGGTACACAAGTTACAAATTCACAAAAGAATAATAATACAAACTAAAATACACAAAGAGCTAGGACGATCACAAACACCAACTACTACCACACCAAAGAATGCCTAATAGCTACAAGCCAAATACGTTAGACCGACCTTTGACCTTTAGAAAACCACGTTTTTGGGCGCCACTGTCACGTTCCTTTTTTTTGGAAAGTTATAAAAAAAATGAAACGATCGCAAAAGATAAAATAAGTAGGTAGGTATATTAATAAAATTAAGAAATT
The DNA here is from genome assembly GCA_958449745.1 of Ochropleura leucogaster. Taxonomy (NCBI): domain Eukaryota; kingdom Metazoa; phylum Arthropoda; class Insecta; order Lepidoptera; family Noctuidae; genus Ochropleura; species Ochropleura leucogaster. The sequence continues at coordinate 19,099,074 of OY288208.1, forward strand.
AAAAGTAGGGTTCCATTTAGGCCGGTGCAAAGGTCGGACCACGTAGGAGGCCGTCAAATACCGCACTCTCCTGCTTGGTGATAGTCGGTGTCGGCGGTTAGTCGGTAATGGCTTCGGTGTCAATCAGCAGAGCACTAATGTAGCCGGGCGTAGGGTAGGTGGCTTGCACTTCAGTCAGCCAGCTGCGCGGATCTTCAGCCGCCTAGGTATTCCCAGTACGGGAAGAACACTAGCACTTCACTTGGGTAGCCAAGTACTTTAATATCTTTCGTAAGTAGGCTTAGGTAAGATAAGAATTAGATTTACTAGGATCTATAATCTGTTACGAGGGTGTACGCGGCAGAGGTACGGTACAGAACACTCAGTACGTGTCGTTCCTCGATAGCTGATCGAGCGGCACTGACGGCTGCTCCGGCGAAATGAATGCGCCCGCGACCAGGTGAAAGGGAAGGATTCTTGTATGTATATAAACAGCGCGTTGTGAGAAATTGCTGTGTCAGTTTGTTCGTAGTTTAATTTAATTTGTATCAAAGGTTTTTTTAAATTTAATTTAGGTAAGTAAGCATATCGTGACACTACCCATTGCTCACCGTCCACAGGCCCGCATGTACGGTGGCCAGGAGTCGTCTCGCGGCACCCGACGTCCGGGGCGTCTCTCGCGGATTCTGGGTTGGTTTGATGTTATCTCCCTCGTAGACGCATCCTTAAGTGAAGGCCAAACTGGATGCAAGTTACAAAGACTGGCACTAAATGGTGTGAGATTGGTGCGGCTTATGTCCAGCAGGTGACTTACAACGCTGCTGGGTAACGGTACTGTTTCATCGTCTCTCAAAATCACATGTTTACTAACAAACAAGAAATACACGGAATAAACAAGTTATTGTGATTACAAGTACGTACGATATACATTGTATGGCCAATCTGTAGCCGCACAATATGACACCCTGTCGTTGCCCACAATCGGAGCGATGGATCGGCAGTAACTCGCGTTTTATTAATGCCGGCGCGCGAGTAATGAACGAAGTGATGCGGACGATGGGGAACCAATGAATATATCACAATAAAATCACGTAATGGCCAAGAATATATCAGTCACAGCGGTATTTGTGTAGGTACTTGTACCTTTTTTAGGTGTTATGTTTATTTTTGGATGGTAACTAATGGTAATGTGTAGTGTCTTAAAAAACCCTGATGTGAAATGGTGTGACTAATTGACATAAGGGCTGTATCCTTACTATCCTTACTATAATATTATAAAAGCAAAAGTGAGTTTGTTTGTTTGTTACCTCTTCACGCTTTAATGGCTAAACCGATTTTGATGAATTTTTTTTTAGGATTCACGATATCACAGCAGAACAGCATATCATAAAATCTCTTTTGCTTCACCATTTCAGAAATCTGACTCACATTCATAACTTGGGAACTGGGATTTTTGCATCAAATAACTTCCCACTCTAGGTAGAGCGTGGGCAAGTGTCAAACTTTTATTGACTTAAACCCTACCAATGTTCCTTCTTTTGCCCTTTATGTTCCGGGACCGCGGTATCTCTTTCGAACAACCCGCAACCCTGGATTGATAACCTTTACAATTTTGCATCAATTTTCTTAAGACTATAGCGCTATGCTTCCTTGTAGCTCAAAGTTTTGATGTTCCCGAGTATTTGAAATATAAGATTTGATAGATGTGGCAAATAGCAGCTCGACTGGGGCACGACTCGGAACGTGCCGGACACGCAGGGCACGAGCCCAGCGCGACCTATTGTATGAGGAGATAAAGTTAAAAAAACAGGAGATATTACTTTTTCTTTGGGTATTGTGCTTTCTTGTTGACAATATTGTTATTGTGTAAAGTTTATTTTAATTGCTAGCTGCGCCCCGCGGTGTCACTCGCGTGGTGATAGAATAAGTTTATAACATATTTGTATGAATTGTGGCCTATGTGTAATTCTGAAGCTGTATTATTGTGAAGTTTCATCAAAGTCCATTCAGTAGTTTTTGAGTGAAAGAGCAACAGTCATACTAACATACATCTTCACGACCTTTCGATTTTATAATATTAGTAGGATTATTTACAGAGTTGAGAATCTTTTAGTTAAAAATACAAAACCAAAACGGCATTTATTTATATTAGAGAGACATTTATTTATATTTATTCTTTATCAACATATTTGTGCCATGTGATCTCGTAAAGTTCTACGCAATACATTCGCTATGCCTCTTAGTACCACATTTATTTACACAGTCGTAAAATGGTTTCATAGCTTGATATTTAACTAGGACTAATGACGTAACCGCGGGTCTACGCGCGTAGCTATGCGCCTACGCAGGTCGTTACGCGCCTACGCAAGTAGCTACGCGCCTACGCAAGACGCTACGCTCCTTCGCCGATAGGTACAACTACGCCTCGCTTTGACTCGTAAAACAGTCGTAGCCGATAATAACATCCTTACAGCAAGATTTATGTGTAGTGTAGAATGCTCTATGGGACTTATTTTTGAAACTGTTGTCACTGTAATTTGAACATTTATTCACAAAGGGCGAGTTAAACGAGCCTCGTTTTGATCGAAGCCCCTTTTCTATTGATTAGTAATGAAGGACTGACCACTTGTTATCCCCGATGACCTTGAATCAAGTACTAGATCCTTTTATATATTATACTGCCGTCAAATTCAATTGGGTTTTATTCGTCCCTTTGAAAGAATTGGATTACGTTTTGTTTCAATTATTTGTTATTTTGTTTCGAATGTCGTGTTTAGTTGGTAATTGATTGGGTTGAAAGGCAGGGTTAACAAAAACGTAATTACATGGATTGATTGTGAGAATTAATTAAAAAAGTCTTTTTTGTAAGCGTGTATATGGAGCTTTCTAATTATAAAAACGCTCATATTATTTGTTGAATAAATTCGTTTATTAAAGCTTTCCTTTCGGGGTTTCCAATTATTATCATCCACACAATTTGACGACAGTGAATAGATATTTATGGATAGAATGGAATATAATTTATATTATCAGTTACGTTTACCATACAAATAATATAAAAGAAAACAAAATTAAATAAGGTGACACAATGGGCGGTCTTATCGCTAAAAACGACGGATATTCTTGATAACAAAAAAATATTAGAGAAGCCATGGAGTTTTTGCGGTTTTTTTAACCGAACCTGTTTATGGACGTTATAAAGTTTCCTTGTAGATAAAAGTAAAACATTTAAAAAACACATTTCTGAAGAAGAGATTCAAATGTACTATGCATTTGAATCTCTTCTTCAGAAATGTTTAAGTCCCATGCAATAGGGGTAAGCCTATCTTCAAAATTTGTTAATTCATTAATTCGAAGTTCAGTTTGGTATCGTCACCTTTAATTACAATCGACAAAAGTCTCAGCAGGCGGTACTTTCCGTTCCATCTCATGTTCACAGAACCCTAAAAGAAAAAAAAAGCTACGTATTTTTATTCGCAAATTGTGAAATTCAGTTGTGCGCCATCAATAAAGATTCGGCGTACGTTTAATACAATCGGCCGGAGCCGCACGAGTGATTGCGGAGTCGACCGGTGACTTGCGAATGTTGACGTTTATAATTGTCGTGTCGGACTGAGCGTCAATTCGTTTCCCGAATACCGTACGCTCATTTGAATTGTATATTTTCGAATACTAAAATTGAATCGGTTTCGGACGACAAGTATTTTGTATTTTGATCGTGTTTTTGAAATTGTTTTTTTAAGACTTGTTAGTGTTGGTACTTGTATTGATGTTTTTGTATTTCTAAGTAAACAAGGCTACTATTTTTATTAGGAAATCATCCTCCAAACTATCCACCTCTCGCTCTGGGCGAAGCGGTACCCTTACCGCTTCGCCCAGAGCGTCGGAACACAAAGGGCAAAAGAGTGTACATGGACAGGGGTCCATGTACACTCTTTTGCCCTTTGTGTTCCGACGCGCGGTATGTTTTACGAACTACCCGCAGCTCCGTCATGAAACAAACTTACCTCAAGATAATTTTACAAAGATACTACTAAAGAAAATACTACTAAACAGTAAAAAATATATCTTTGGCAAGTTCATTATTGAATCTTTGCATAATATATAGTTTCTTTTGTTCAAACCAAACCTACAGGCTTAAGCATCTATCTTTCTATCTGTAATGCGAATAAGAAATAGATGTGAAATACAGTGTGTTAAGATAATAAAAAAGGAAAACAAGGTCTTTCAGACTTCAACCCTCAATATCTACGTAAGAGTCGCAATACATTATTCAAGGCATCCAAACGGTAAATGTTTGTAAGACAAAAGAAACACGTGTAACGGAATGGCCGAGAAAGTGAATTTTCAATTAAGACCTTCGAAATAAGTAGAATTGTTTTGCAAAAGCGATTAAATGTACATTCTAAGACAGAAAGGATAATAAACATAAATCCTTTGGCCTGCAATTAATCAGATTATTTTTATATGAATCCCGTGATTCTGGTAACTGGCTAATCTTTTATCATACTTAAGATACTTGCAGATCCAATCTGGCTAGATGGAGTTTGATAGACTCATCTCGTCCACAGTGCTAGTGTGGGGCCCTAACACAGGACTTGGCACACCTATTCTCCTTTGTCGAGGAACCCGAACAAAGCCTCTACCTTTGCTTCCACAATTATTGTGCAAACCGCCAGACTTTGGAATTTATTGCCAGCTTTTTGGTTTCCTGATCATTATAATCCGGGTCTTTTCGTTGTGGCCAAATGCAAGCCTATTTAGTATATAAAAACTACCCGCCGTGTGCACAATAAATTGCATCCTTCACGACTTAAACGGGGCTAACCACTGAGATATCTAGGTCGTGCTGGTCGGACAAAATCTAAGTCATCAATTCGAGAAGAAGAAGAAGACCATAACACGGTGAATGAACTTTTGATCAGACTTTTGATACATACAGATTTTTGTTATTGATCTGACTATTCGTTCATAGAGACAATGCCTGAGGCAGGTGCGCGGTGCAAGAGGACTGGGGGGGGGGTTAGTAACCACGTGTTTCTCTGTCAATCACCAGCTGAGAGACATCAACATCTCCATCTTCTACCCAGAAGATACTGTCTTAGTAACAGTGATAGGTCCGTTATAGATCGCTGAAAAGTATTTGAAGTGGTATCATATGACTAGCTTTTACCCTCTAACTTCTGTCCGCATGAAAATCCATTATGCCATTAAAAATTCTTTGTATTTTTTTTTAAAACCTTGCCCCTTTCTAGGAATTTCTCCTGTATCGTGAGTGCGTTTACAAACATTTAAATTCACATACACAAACAGCCAGACCCGAAATAACTATCTGTAGGTCATACAATTATTTGTTCCGTACGGGGATCGAACTCGCGACACGCAGCGCAGCAGTCGATCGCTCAGCCACTGCGCCAACCGTGTCGTCATAGAATTGAATCAGAGATTACATCTTTATAAGAAACATTATCTGCCTTGCCTTTTCCCAACTACAGCAAGCGTTTGTTATCATTAAAGATCGACGCGTGCAGCTGTTATTATTTAGACATGAGTTCCTTAAAAAATTATCAATATAACTACATATTTATAAAATCAGTTCAGTGCTCTGATAGGCTAAATAAATTTAGGCGTTATTTGAAATTTTATAACCTTCTTCTATCTATGAGATTTTTTGTGATTTAAACGAAATTTTATCTGATAGTATGGATTGCGAAGTTAATAGAGTAAAAATCTTAAGCAGGTAAATACTTAATTTTTTTTCTTGTTATTTCGCTGTATTCTCTCTGATCTCGATTTCAAGAACATCGGCAATACCTTTTTTATTTTATTTTTCGGGTGGGAAATCATCCAATGACTTCCCCCGCTCCGCCCAGAGCGGGGGAAGTGGAATTTCAGACTTGTACTGACTAATACCCACCCATGTTCCTTCTATTGCCCTTTACTTTCCGCGGTATCTCTTTCGAACAACCCGCAACCCCGGCAGGCGGATGCTCTGGCAAGCCCCTCTGCTTTGCTGACTCTCTTTGAGGCGCGCGTGAAACACGAACGCGCCGTCGACACGGCCTGTCGTCAATCGACGGACGGACGGTGAGCTACCCATTGCTCAGCCGTCCACACGTCCACTTCGCGGCGCCCGGCGCCCTGGGCGTCACCCGCGGCACATCGGCAATACCTGTGACCTAAACAGAAAAACAAAGACCAAATGAAATTGTAAATGTCACAAAATTGCTTCAAGTATTATTTAAAACACACACTTATCATCATATAAGACTATTATTTTACTTCAATAATTCCTGTTTTGAAGGAGATTGTCGTGTCTCCACTACAATTCTCTTTCACAAACGATATCGCCAAAGTATTCCATTACGGATGCTTGTTTTTTTTTATTCTTGTGACCCTTTGCTTTTTGATCACAATAACAAAATGGCCGCCGTAGCAACAGGACAAGCTATCGGTTGACAAAACGTATTTAGTCTATAAGGGATTTGTTTTCTTTGACTAAATATGGAAAAGGAATCAACCATTAAGAAAGAATTCGTACTCGCTACAACTATTCTTGTTAATGATAAAAAAGGGAAACTAAAAATGCTGAAGTAGTTCTTAACTTTAAATTCGTTATTCAGAAACCCGGTATGTATATAATTAATCATTTGATTCGATTTTTTATTTAATTTATTTTATTACTGTACTTACTTAGCTAAAACACCAAGAAATAACCTTGGTTCTCGATAAAAATAAAGTGGTATTAGTATCCCTGAGATTAATAAAGTGGTTTCGTGAACAAAACAATCATTCAGAATCAGTGACTTGTTGGTGATTTGTTGGTGACTGTGGACTGTACATAAGATAAAACCTCGAATTTGTGCGTGGCAGAGGATAAAATAGCCAAATGTGAGTTATTGATGACATATTAACAATACAAGTGCCGTTATGACAAAATCACATAATCTGGAAACAGTTATTATTTAAATTGTCAAAATCTTGCAAATAATGTAAACAAACCACAGCTAACTCATTGTTGCCCTGCTAAAACAATCAACCAATTAGAACTCAGTACGAAATCTTTGACATAAAAGCTTACGTTCAAAAATCATATAGTAACAAGATTCCAAGTTTTGAACACCAGCATTTTTGGGAAAGTGTTCCGTTACACGTATACTACGTACCTCAAGTTCGGAATAGTACAGTATAGTAAATTTTTAATACTCATTATGGCGAGTGGTGGCCTTAGTAACATAACATGTAGAAAAATAAGAAAATCTAACTCTTGTAATAATGTGTCGATAATGAACACTTCTGACTCATCACTCTTTGATACTACGGTGCAGAGTTTACCTGACCACAGCGAAACTTTAGAAGTACGTCACTTACAAGTAAAATTATCATCGGTACAAGAGGAATTAATAATTGCAAATAATGAAATTGAGAATCTAAACGCAGAGAATACAAACTTAAAGTGGGAATTGGAAATATGTCAGAAAATAATTGCATTGTATAAAAAGGTCGGATACGATGAATCTTCTTCAACCCCACCAACATCGACGAGGAAAAATAAAAAGAAGAACAAAAACACTTTCAACAGTGTTTCACAGACATGTATCCCGATTAACAAGGACAACAATGCCGAAGTTACAGAAAAGAAAAATCAAAATGAGTTAGATCACGTACAAAATATAAAAAAACCCAAACAACCAGAAGTTACATCAAGCCAAAGAAAGGTTTGTATCCTGAGTACAAATAACAAAAACAAACTACTAACGATTGCAGAAAATACATTAGTAGATTACAAAATCTGCCACTACTTAATGCCGGGTTGTGGCTTAGAGGAACTTATTAAGGAGATGGATCTTAAGTTGAAGACCTACACAATGGATGATTACTGCCTGATCATCATCGGCGAGGAAGACTTTCGACGAACAAACAACTATGTTGATCTCATAATTACCTTACGTGAAGCACTTTTAAAAATTAATCATACTAATATTGTATTATGCGCACCTACATTTAAATTGAATGACTATTCTATGATGTATAACGGGAGAATAGAAACATTTAACAGTCTTTTGTACTTGGATGCTTGTACTTATCACTACGCGTATTTGTTTGATAGTAACTTTTATTTATCATATGATTACAAAATGTTTTTGTCAGGATCAGTCAATAATAGTGGTATGATGAACATATTTAAAAATATTAATTTAATGCTGGATGAGATTAATAGTTACGACGTTTTTCATGTAATTAATGGTGAGTCTTCCCCAATTTCTCCCTCATGCACAAAACGCAACACGAATGACCATTTTTTTCGTTAAAAAGCATATTAAAATGTTACACCAAAATATTGCTGGGTTAGTTAATAAAGCAAATGTTCTAACGGTTTGCCTAGATGAACTGTCCGAAAAGAACACAGATGTGGATGTTTTATGTATAACGGAACATTTCATTATGGAAGGGTTCCAACATCAACTGTATGTACCAAATTACAGCCTAGCTGCTTGTTTCTGTAGGGAAAGCAGAAAAAGAGGAGGGGCTTGTATTCTTGTGAAAAATGGTGTTCAATATAAGGAAATACCTAAAATTTCAAAATTATCGGCATCAGGCATATTTGAATGTTGTGCGATTGAGCTTACCTATTTTAGGATAATTGTTGTTTGCATCTACAGAGTACCAAATATAAATAATCTTAATTACTGTTTTGATAAAATGGAAATGCTTCTGCAAGAAATATCACGCACACGATATAAGAACATTGTAATAGCTGGTGATTTTAATATCGACATGCTTAAAATTAATAGCCACTCAACTGATTTCGAATGTCTTTTATTGAGCTACAACTTAAAACTAGCATTAAAACAGCCTACGCGCTTGACCAGTATGACATGTATAGATAACTTTGCGCATAATTTTAGTTCAGTTTGCAAAACTGAAGTAATAGAATTGGCGTTGTCCGATCATACGGCACAGCTGCTTCACTGCCCAGTCCAAACAAAATGTCTTTTAAAGTATTGGTATACCGCCAAAAGAGACTACAGTGTAGACAATATTTCGAAGTTTAAAAACCACATTAAAAACCTCTCTTTCGCTGAGATTTATGACACAGATGATCCTAATAAAGCCTATAATAAATTTCTCGATCTATTTAAATTAATATACGACTTGTGTTTTCCAACTAAATTGATCAAAGTAGATGTCACAAGAAGACCTAAATGGTTGTCAAAAGGTATTAAACTGGGCAGTCAAAAAAAAAGAAAACTTTTGTGGCAATCCAGATTAAACCCAACTAAATATAATAAAAACAATTTCGTTAACTACTCTCGTCTACATAAAAAAATTATACATCTAACACAAAAAGCCCAAAATAATCATAATATAAGAACATCTAAAAATAAGTCTAAAACCACATGGCAAATTATAAATCGGGCAAAATTTAACCTACCTAAGTCTAATATTACTAAAATTGTACATAATAACAGCATTCTATCTAACCCCAATGATATTGCCGAAGCATTTAACAATTATTTTATCGACAAAATACAAGGGACACTTGATGTAACTAGCAAACCTAAACGTAGCAGAATAGATACTAATAATAAAACAATGTTTATGGCCCCTAGTATACCACAAGATATAGAGAGAATCATCAACTCATTAAACAATACAAATAGTGTAGGGTATGACGGTATTGCTACAAAAATACTGAAATATGTGTCTATGGAAATAAGTGGTCATTTAAGTCACATAATTAACTTAAGTACTAGCGCAGGTATTTTTCCCGATGCATTAAAAATATCGATTATTAAGCCACTTTTTAAGAAGGAAAACAGAGAACGAATGGAATACTACCGGCCAATATCATTAATACCAGTTATTTCAAAAATTTTTGAAAAATATATTTATAGGAAACTTTATAAATTTGTAGAAAAACATGACATTCTGTGTGAGCAACAGAAGGGATTTCGTATGCATAGGACTATAAATATGGCCATATATGATTTTTTACTCAATGTCATAAAAAACGTTGACCACCGGAATCCTGTATGTGGTATATTCTGTGACATGACCCAGGCATTCGACTATGTTCACTATACTACTCTTTTAAAGAAACTCGAAGCCTACGGAATAAGAGGCAATGTCCTTAATTTGCTTAATTCTTACCTTCAAAATAGAAAACAAATCACAGAAATCAGTCAAGTTAACACAGAAAGTAAACGTGAAGAGATATTTCAGTCTTCAGAGCGTAAATTATTATTTGGGGTACCGCAAGGCAGCGTTTTAGGTCCTTTTACATTTATATTATATATAAATGACCTACCGAAATCTATTGAACAACCAGTAACACTATTTGCTGATGACAGTACAATTACAATAGCTTGTAAAAATATAGATAATTATGAGAATGACATTAATAATAGTTTACAACAGATGGTTACCTGGTTAGATGCAAATAATTTAAAAATAAATTTAAGTAAAACAAAAGTAATCCATTTTAGACAACAGACCGATACTATTAATTTAAATATACACTACAATAATGATAACATTGAAGAAGTTGAAAGTACAAAATTCCTGGGTCTTGAAATTGATAATAAATTAAAATGGAAATCCCACATTGATATCTTATATAAGAAAATGAGTAAGTCTGCATACGCTCTTCAAACATTATCATCTATAATTAACATAGATGCACTTCTTACTGCTTATTACGGCATTGTAGAATCACATTTACGGTATGGGATCATATTTTGGGGAAACTCTACTGAAAAAGAAACTGCCTTCAAAGCGCAAAAAAGATGCATTCGAGCGATGTTTAAAATAAAATCCACTGATAGTTGTAAACCATACTTTATAAAATATAAGATATTAACATTACCTTGTCTGTACATACTAGAAGTAGCTGTGTTTGTGAAGGCAAACCCGAGTCGTTTTAGACGTGTAGCTGACGTGTTTCCCCGCAATAGACGAGATAATAGCTTGATATGTCAGGAGCCAGCCAAAACAGCACTTAAGCGCAAAAGTGTCTACTGCATGGCACCAGTTATTTATAATAAGTTGCCAAAAAGCTGGAAAGAACTTCCGCTAAAAATATTTAAAAAAAGACTCCGAAACTTTTTAGTGATGAAAAGTTATTACAATATAAGTGAGTACCTTACGGAGAAAGACTTTTTGAATTAGAACTGTTTTATAATTAGTGTAATTTTTTTTTTTTTAAGTGGTTTCTTAGTATAAGTTATTGTGTGATTCAAAACTTTTGCATGCCTGAATGGTAGAATATGGCTGAACCTATCAATATTTTTTTGTCATCATTTACTGTTACCCATGTTTGCAAAATAAAATTATCTTTATCTTTATCTTTATCTTATCTTTGTCTACCTTTTCCCAGCTATGTTGGGGTCGGCTTCCAGTCTAACCGGATTCAGCTGAATACCTGTATTTTTATATAAAGCGACTGTATATTTGATCTCCATAACCTGAGCGGCTGAGAGGGTGAATTAATAAAGTATTAACGCATGAGTACAATATTTATCACTCCTTGTTTAAACAAGAAACAAGTTTTGAAATTTGTTTTAAGTAAATATATGAAACTCAAAAATTATGTTGTTAGAGAAAAAATTATATTAACTGATACCCACAGTATGAAGTTTTTCCAGTTTATCAAAAATAGCTTGTATAATCGTTGTTAAGAAGCCGCCCTGATCATTCTAGACGTACATTATGTACACTTACATATATGTATTCCTTTCCTGAATTGATTACTGCGTGTCAAATTAGTGTTTACCTAGTACTAGTTAGGCTCATTTGTATGTAAAATTAAATGGAATCTCATTAGGTGTAAGTGGTCAAATAGATCGGCGTTGTAATGTGTTCTAATTATCAGCTTCTTAAATATTCTGACGGGCCTGTTGGTCTAGTGACGGGCCTGTTGGTCTAGTGGTTAGTGGCCCTGACTGCCGAGCCGGAGGTCGTGGGTTCGATTCCCACCCAGGACAAACTTTGTGTGATGAGCATGATTGTTTGTTCTGTGTCTGGGTGTGATTTATCTATAATATGTATGTATTTATAAATTATATAAGTATGTATATCAGTTGTCTGGTTACCATAACACAAGCTCTGCTTAGCTTGGGATCAGATAGCCGTGTGTGAGTTGTCCCAAGATATTTATATTTATTTATTTATTCCAGGTGTACCTGATTCCAAAAGTCCTTATTCCTAGAAGCTATTTTTCTTTAATAATGTTTCAACGGAATTCCAAACTCCTAATCACATCATCTTCAATCAATATTATAATTAGCAATAAAAATCTTGTTAAAATTTTAATAAGTTCAGTTAAAATTCGTTTTAGTGAGGAACCATTAGTCAAACGCCAATATTTCATTGTTAATTTTAACGAGGAATATCCCCATTCATCCCTAATTCCTGAGGGATGATTTTTTTGCGTGAAATTAAAAAAGTTTGAGACGTTTCAGTGCGAGTTAGGGCGCATCTTTGTGCTGTGTCCAGTCATCGGGGGAGACCGGGATTATCGGCACGGGAATCTGATTAATTCCACATTAAATACGACAACGGTCATTGATAAAACTTTGGTGAATCTGTCGAGTTGGCAATAAAATTGCTTTGCTAACATATTGCTTCTACACGAACGACAAATTAAATCAATACAGTAGCTGTATTGATTTAATTTATCGTTCGTACATAGAGTACATTCTATGTAAACAAAAGGAGTATTGTATTTATATTGTATTGTCTGTCTATAAGATTTCTTTGTAATTTATTTGCTTTCAATTTCTTTGATTGTTTATGTTTATCTTACATTCTAGAAATTGTAGTCTAATGTATTGTATAAGGTACACATGTATAACGTTTAGAATCACAAAACAATCCTCGGAGGCCCGCTATACATTATATCGGAGACGTTTTAAATATTAATTCTGTCGTGATCCTACGTAGCCGACGCTCCCCGCGGCGACTATCAGCATCCCGATAATTTCCCTTAGGTACGTATCGACCAAATTGACTTATGGAATTGTTACACGCTTCTGGAATTTCAACAATTCATCATTTCTCGTTCAGCCAGCCGGTCGTATTTTATTATCAACTTTTTGCTCTCGATAACTGGTTTCCTTCCTCCGAGGGTAGGTCCGCCCATTTCTTACGAAACGGAATATTTTTTCATCGACAATTTTTAATGGTTACGTTTCGAGTGTCAGATAATAAAATATTGTCGGCGCTTTCAAAAATATTTTTATGGAATTCGTTTTGGAATGAAAGTAAATGTATAATGTGATTTGTGGGTGGTTGCCGAATTGAAAATATGGGAAGGAGTTGTGGGTCGGAGATAATAATATGTAAAAGATGGGTCCCACGAATCGACACAAGTCGTTATACTGTTATGGGGAACTTTCACGATTACAATATTCATTCAGCTGAAAAGAGATGCTCAAGTAGACAAAGTTTTGGCTGCTTTATAAATAGAAACGACTTTCAAGCGAGTAGTCTACTGTCTAACATGGTTTAGCTTTATCTTGGGACTGTGAAAAGTTAAAACATGGGATTAAAATGTAACAAGGCATTAGGTAATAAAATAACTATGTTAATTACAAACCGACAGAAAGTGATTTACAATGAGAATGATCACTTTGGAGACCTACGAACAGAGACGCTAGTAACTACTATGAACAACTCGTGCTCCACCGCTACACGTTATAGATGAACTAGCTTTTTTTCGGCTACGCTCGCGTCAAATTGGGGGTAACACAGTTGTGCGCCTTATTGATTTGTAATAGCAACGCTAAGTTTTCCCTTTTCTTCCCTTTTTCTCCCTCACATCCCACTTAAAAAAAAACTATGTACCAAAATTCATCAAAATCGGTTTAGCCATTAAAGCGTGAAGAGGTTACAAACAAACAAACTCACTTTCGCTTTTATAATATTAGTAAGGATAGACGCACCAAAAAACTGTTTATTTAACGGTTTGTAGAATACTTTTCCAGTTCCCAATGTGCGCCCAAAAAGTCCACCAGCCAGTTATTTTATAAATTAAACTAGCAAGAGTAGAACATTCCCACTTACATGTTAACCTCTTATATCCCAAAACATGCAGACCGTTGGTAACAGTATCGCGTCCAGGGGCAGCGGGGAGGGTCAGAGGGGGGAGGGTGCACTCAAAAATGCAATAAACGCACCTCGCGGACCACTCGGCGCGCATTCTTGAGTCGACTCCTCCGCGCCGCACCGCTGCAGCGCTGCAAAGCGAACATATTAAAGTGGAAAACGTTGTGTATACGATTATATCTTGTTGTAGTATAATTATTTATGTAACATGTTGGTTTAGAAGTTACTTATGTTCAGAATTTGAAGGATAATGAAGGAATTTTTAGGACAAAGATCTCACACAGACTCATTAGAATTTTAGTATCTGGTCAGCAGTGCGAGGCCTGTCGGTCTCTGATGCGCCAGAAAAAAAGTTGGCTACGCAAGACGTAGGTGTGCTACGCTTGACGTAGGCGTGCTACGAAATACTTAAAACAGCTACGCAATGTTATCAATGTGCTACGCTGTATCAGTCATAAACATTTGGCAGCTGATATAATCAAATGTGTATGTGTGGGTATTTGAGAATATTACGGAGAACTTGAATGCTTGTAAAAGTTTCATAACTAAACCGGAGCTAGACAATAACATATTGAGTGCTCCTTTATCCAGTATAGCCGTTTACTTTGTTCAAACAACACATGGTTCAGTTTGTTAAGTATACAGGGACAATGTAAAAATGAATACAAAGTTTATCACAGCACTAATTTGTTCGACTCATTCCTGTCCATAAAACGTGGACCCTCTGGAAAACAAATGCCTTTTAATTACACATAACATCTTCAACAAACATTCGATTCAATTAACTTACTTTGTAACGAAAGCAGACTGAAACTAATTGAATTAATCATCTGACGCCTCACCGTTGGAGCAATTGTAAAAAAATACAATGAAATTGAATGAAATGTTGTTTAACAAACGGAATCTTAATTATCGAAGAGCTACAATGCATGTCGTGTGTCGGTATTACGTTACTGCGACCCGCGAGTGAGAGCCACATTGACATTGCTGCACAGTTATTTTGACAGAAGGCGCTGTTAAAATTTTATGGCAGCGACTCCTGGGCACTAGAGACCGCGGACGGTGAGTAAAAAGTAGCTCACCGTTCGCCCGTCTACTGACGACAGGTCGTGTCGACCTCGTATTTGTCGTGACCTCGTGTTCCACGCGCGCCTCAACGAGATATCAGCAAAGCACAGGGACCTGCCAGGGCCACTGGCTGCCGGGGTTGCGGGTTGTTCGAAAGAGGTACCGCGGCCCCGGACCATAAAGAGCAGTAAATATGGGTGAGTTTTAGTCAGTACAAGTCTGGCGGAGCGGGGGGAGTCCCCCGCTCCGCCCAGAGCGGGGAAAGTTATTTGGTGATTTCCCACCACAAAAATGTATATTATTTTAGAATAAAGAAAGAATCTTGAAACCCAATGTTACATTCACGATTAAATTCACATACAATCTCATATAGGTCATATTTTTCTCAAGCTGTGTAAGAATTACTACATTTTCTGCAGTCAGCGATGATTGCACAACGATCGCAAAACTCATTCGCACACTGTATCAACGTTGATCTTTGTCCCAGTCGCAATGTTCACGAGGGACAGAGGACGGCATTAATTGCAGTTCCTGAACTAAACAACGCTCCACGCTCCGCCTGTCTTGTTTATAATAAAAACTTGAATGTTACGCGATAAGGCGACAGCGATAAGAGAAGCGGATTATGAGCGAAGTTTTCTATCGGTGTTGTTGATATTGTGGTTTTGTTGTACTATAGGAATGTAGAGTGTAAGGGGTTGATGGCTTGGTTTCCTCGGTAACTACAAAATGAGGGCACTGCAATAGTTGAACAGAGACTGGACTAACTGGCCTAAACTATTTATTTATTAGTATACACATAAAATACATACATTTGAAAAATACATCCAGATAAAAGAGCAGAAAGGTACTGCTCATTTTTTTTAGAAATCTCTTCCAGCAGACCTGCGATAGGACAGGTAGCCACAGTGTGTCAAATAATAAATTAAGCAAAAACTTAAATAAACATAACTTTATGAATGAAAAACATACATACTAATAAAATAAATTTATGTTAATAATTATTAAATAACTAGCTGGCGCCCGTGTCTTCGCCCAAGAGAAGATCGAAAAAAAAGTATAGTTTGTGTTATTAAAGACTATAATCTAACTCTGTGCCAAATTTTATCAAGATCCGTTCAGCTGTTTTGACGTGAAAAAGCAACAAACCTCCATACATCCATCCTCACAAATTAAGTAGGATTATTTAATTGTTGTTTAAGAGTTGTAGAATCGTTCGAGCCTGTGTTCGAAAGCCTCTACAACTTGTACAGAGGGACACGTTAAATTATGTTTCGTATTTTCATGAACGCTGGTTTAAAAATGGTGTAGAAAAACTATGTTAGGAAACCGGCATGTCCTGAAACTATAAAATTGAGGGTATATGGTATCTACCAACCCGCGTGGTGTATGTTAACTTACCCTATCGAATAGAATAGGTCAGTAGTGGGAAGATTACAGGTTTTTGTATACACTGGTAATGCTAAGTACAAAACTGTATTATGTCTGTCACATCATATCAGGTCCAGTTGAAAACCAATGTCGGGCACAAATCAAATTAAAATATTTTTATTTCACATAAATGGGCACTTACAAAACGTTGTGCAAAGATGCACGGTTCTGGTTGGTCGTTTCCTATGGAGAAGAACCGGCAAGAAACTCCAAGGTTACTCTTTTAAAACTATTTGGTTTTACAATGTTGTTGTTACAGCGTTAGCACTTAAGTATGAGAGGACAGAGTAGACCCGACAATAAGTCATTGCTTACTTTACAGAAGGTAAAATAAAATGAAACAAGCGTCGAAGAATCTACAAGGCCAACAAGTTTGTACGGAACTCTCGGTGCGCGAATCCAATTCGAACTTGGCAGGTTTTTGTTTTGTTTATATACGCTTAGTTTGCCAATCAGTTGATTCTAGGCCAGCATACGGCACCGTAGAGCGTAGCATTGCTTATACTCAGGTGACCTGCCAAAACACATGCCTATTAAGTATTAAAAGTTGTTCCAGCAAAAGTGTTCCGTGTAACATTATCGAGGAAAACAGCAGTTAATATAGGTTTAAAGATCTTTATCCTTACTAATATTATAAAAGCGAAAGTGAGTTTGTTTGTTTGTTTGTTACCTCTTCACGCTTTAATGGCTGAACCGATTTTGATAAAAAAAGTGGGATATGAGGGAGAACGAGGGAAGAAAAGGGAAAACTTAGCGTTGCTATTACAAATCAATCAGGCGCAAGAGCAAAAACTGCAGCAATGCTTGGTGTGTTATACCGAATTTAACGCGAGCGAAGCCGTGGGCGAAAGCTAGTTCTCAATAAAACATAACATGTCACTTACGTGAGAACGATAATTATTACTTAAATACTAAATTGAGTAATTTAGGTACTAAATATAAACTTGAAAGATATGATATTGTTACAAAAATCCTTACTAATATTATAAAAGCGAAAGTGAGTTTGTTTGTTAAGTCTTCGCGCACAAATGGCTGAACCGATTTTGATGAATTTTGGTACAGAGATAGTTGGGACCCTGGAGACGGAAATAGGCTATTTTTTAAAGTGGGAATCGAAGGAGAAAGAGGGGAGAAAAGGGAAAACATAGCATTGCAAAGAACGCGTTTAGCGTAAGACCGCCCATTGTGTCACCTTATTTATAAATTGTATACTGTTATTCTTGTAATTTGTATGGTGTACATAATAAAGAATATCCTATCTATCTATCTAATTTCTAAATCGCTTTCTCCTACATCTTACGCCGTCCTCACAGAACCGAGCCGTTTTTGAACAGAAAAATGAAAATCAGCTAGTGAAAACGAATGCGCTGCGCATCGTCCGGCGGCCGGCGCTGTGTCGGACCGGACCGTGTTTGTACTGCTTTTTAGTACTAAACTACTTTATTAGTAACACATCACATCGCGCTTGTAATCTATGAAGAGTAAGGTAGATAAGTACCTAATAAAACAATCACATTTTGCCATGGGAGGGGGTAATTTATTTTTATTAAAAAGTGAGAAATGAAAGAGAAAGAGGGAAGAAAAGGGAAATCTTAGCTTTGCTATTACAATAAATAAGGCGCAAGGGCTAAAACTACAGGTAGCTGGTACCTGCAAATCAGGAAAGGGGAACTGTGTTACTCCGAATTAACCGCGAGCGAAGCCGCGGGCAAAAGCTAGTTGTTCCATAATGAGAGCTACAAATTATACAACACAACAGAATACAATACATTATACATGCACAAGATTAGATACCATTACAATATCTGCATTAAAACATAAATGTAAGAATGACGATACGGTTGACGCAGTGGCTGAGCGATCGACTGCTACGCTGCGTGTCGCGGGTTCCATCCCCGAACAGAACAAATATTTTTATGGCCTACATATAGTTGTTCCGGGTCTGGCTGTTTGTGTATGTGAGTTTAAATGTTTATCAACGCACCCACGATACAAGAGTAATTCCTAGTATGGGTCACCGTTTTTTTTAAACGGAAAATCCCAATAATACTTTGCCCGATCCGGGAATCGACACGCGATCTCATGCTCAGCAGTCACACTTGCGACCACTCGATCAACAGGGCACTTGTACAGTTATAATTATTCAATATCTGTCTATAGTAATCAACCTTGAGCCGAAGGCACAGTAAAACAAACAACATAACTTCAACCCAAATATTATCCCCATCTACAACAAGAGAAACTCCCCGAACTAGCACAGTACATTGTATTAATTAGCGAGAATCATTTCATAACTGAGTGAAGCAACTCTTTTGTCTACCCTCCGTTGTTAGCCGCCGTAATTAAGGTCTATACAGTAACCTGGCCTTAAGCTCAACTTTCGGTATTCACTGGAAATGCTTCACGTTATTGTTTCTGGTTATTTAGAAGTTGGGTTATTGTGTTTATATTGAAATTTATCAAGAAAGAGAATGGTAAAATACTGAGTATTATTTTCTTGCAGTGAAACCATGTACTCTGCTTATCCCCATAGTGTAGGTAGGTAACGCTGTGATGTATTTTTTTTTATTTTAATACGCATATATATACGGACTGTCATAGCACTGTACTACTAGTGAGTGGCAAAGAATGTGTCTTTAAAAAGGAAATTAATTCTTTACCTCTCCTTTAAATTTTATTTAGGGTTCCGTACCTCAAGAGGAAAATAAGGAACCCTTATAGGATTACTTAGATATCCGTCTGTCTGTCAAAACTTTTTATCTTGAAAACGCATAAAGGTATCGAGTTGAAATTAAAACCATGTAAGTACTCAAGTTTATGGTCCCTTGAAACTGTGCAAGAATCATCATTCTAAGTCTACAAAGTCAAAAGATATGTTAGTTTCTGTCAGAAATTTCTACGGAACCCTTGGTGTAGAAGCTTGGTTTTTTATGACCTGAAATCTTGTTTGATGATAAAATATTACCAACAGCAGTATAAATGCAGAGTTCTTTTCCATTTCAAAACTTACCAAAGAGAACACACTAAAAAATCGCTCCCACTTTCATATCACAACATAATCGCATGTACCTGCATCAACTGAATAATGCAAGCCTCAAGATTGTACCAACGAACATCAAATGCATCCATAAGCATCCTTCTACTTACATCGCCGAACTTTCCAGAACTTTCTCGAGTGGAAATATTTTTAAAATGCAAATACTGAGGACGAACATCGGAAGCGTTTCAGAAGGACGTCGTTGTCTTCGTGTATTAGTTTCAGAATATTCATGCGTCTAACAAGTAACAAGTTGCCAGTATTGCTAGAGTTGCCACACTCCCGACGACTTCGAAAACTTTTCAGATTTCTACGTTTTTTTTTTTAAGAAACTATTTTTTTACATCGTACTGTTTAAGTGAGAGTATTTTCGTATTCAAATGCGCTTTTGTAGAATGCTTCCTGGAAAACACGTATACAATACAATCCAATTTATAATCAGAAGAAGAGAATTTCGTTTGACATTTGCATTGGGTTATTATATGTTAGTTAGACTCATGTTTAACTACGTTATTATGCATACTCTAAAGATATTACGAGATGAGAGCGAAGAGAAAACTGTACATTAAATATTTTTAAAAAAGAGTAGAGAAGAGAATATTTAATTATTTCGTTTTAGGAAGTGTTCTGCCGGCCTGTCATGTTCTAGCCAGTGTGTATCCCGAACACTAGCCTTCTACATAGCTAAGTTATTAGGATCTTACCTATGTTGTGCTACCGTGGTTGCAAAATAACAGTTGTACGAACATCAAGTCTGTGCTACCTCAGAGGGAGCGAGTGTATAACCACATTCAGCTAGTCTGGTTTTAGTCCCCATAATAAGGTAAGCCTTCAAATTATAAGAACAGTTTGCTACTGAGCAATGCCTATTGGAAAAAAAATAACACTTTGTTTAGATTTAACCCTCTTGGAAATCTGAAAACTTTTATACAATTTGTAGTGACACATGTTAAGGAATGAATCACGAAAGTTACAAGTTTAACCAATTCCACAGTTACTAAATAAAACCATACAGGCAGACCAACCTAACGTATTACTGTTCACAACCCAACAAATTACATCTGGACCCATAACAAATCACTCTCATTCACCCAAAAGCAGTGAAGAAACTCCCAATCTTACAAACTGCACAAAAAGCATTATCGATAAAACGGATTACAGAATAAATCAGCAGCAAGAATCTCCCGCGGAATGTTCCGGAATCCCTGTTTTATGTCCCCTCACTAATTGATGGAGCGCTCACAAAATACTCAACTTTTAAAAACCGGTTGTTAGGGAAATTCGTCTTTTGTTTATTTTAAACGGATAAAGAAAGAGAATCTTTTTAATCCCTTAACCCGGTCTATATCCGGGGCGGTAGAAGTAATAATTATCTGGGGAGTGCGATACTGTTAATGTCGGATTATTATTCATTGTTTTTATTTTCCACTCTTGTAGATAAATCTTTGAGCATTAGACGGCAAACATTGTTGCGGTAAATGATCATAAATAAGTAATACAGAGCAAAGGTTAATCCCGAACTGTAGTATCATTTGCGAACTAACTTGAACTCCTTATAACTGTTTTCCTTAAAGCCTAGCAAGTCGTAAATCTAAGCGTCCGACTTTTGTTAAACAAATTACTCGTAAAGCTTTTGTGAGAGTCGATCGGATAGTTAGGCGGGTAAGTTCGTACGGGGTAACGGCGGATAAAGCTGGACAACTTTCGGGTAACTCCGGCCAAGTTCGGCGCAAGTTTGCGGCGAGTCGGACGCCCCCCGGCCGCTACCCCGCCCCCCTGCGTTCTGTCTCAGCGCAACTTTAATTGCTAAGAAAGTGGGCGGCGCACAGGCCGGTCAATTGATACAATTTGATACGATTTGCGGTGAGCTGCAAGTTGTACTAAGTGGGACGGTGGGGCCCATGTTACAAGGTGTTCTGATTGCATTCGTTACTAATTGTTGTCTTGTTTCGTACTTGTAATTGGGTTTAGTCTTGTTGGTTCGCCTCGTACGTGCCTATCGATGTCGGTTTGTTTGTTCATTTATCTGTGCAGCTCGCTCAATCGCCGACCGCAGTGTACATAAATGTGGACAATGCTTATAATTAATGCACGCGTGGTTGACGTGTGTTTTTGTTTTGTGAACAGGTGATTACATTGTTAATAGGATTTCAGACTGATCAGTCAGTCAGCCAATCATTGCAGATTAAATAAAAATGCTGATGGCTTGATGAATGTAAATATATGACTTTGTGTTATATTTGTGGCTCTTTATAATTAGGTTTATATGTGTGTGGGTGGGTGATCATTAAATACTATTAAAATTACATTATTGTGCTTATCTTTTTGCAGTATCTTTGTAGGTATTCATTCGTAAAATAGTATGATTTATTTATAGAATGGAACAATTACTGCTAAAAAGTTGAACAAGTTAACATAACCATTGGCAAGCCAATCGATTCAATCTGTTTTGACGAAAAACTATTATATTTTTTTTAAGGTATCTTTAGGAGAAGTGAAAATATCTACCCTCCAAGTCTACGCAGTTATATATAATGCCCGTTTATGTCGCTTACGGAACCCTGGGTCGTTTTTTTTAAATATATTTACCAACAACGCTCTGTTAATCTGGCCCACGTGCCACTCGTACATGCAGTACAGATATGGTTCTAGAATTTGCAAATATTAATAAGACTACTGTTATTAGGTTAAAAGGTGACACTAACACGCAAACACACACACATATTCGCTTTCGCAGCTTATGAGTAATATAAGTAAATGTAATGTAAATGTAAAAGTAAGGATGGCGAATCGATCTGGTACATCCCACTTAATCCTTACTTCCTTACTATCCTTACTAATATTATAAAACCGAAAGTGAGTTTGTTTGTTTGTTACCTCTTCACGCTTTAATGACTAAACCGATTGTGATGAATTTTGGTACATAGATAGTTGGGAATTAGGAGACGGACATAGGCTAATTTTTATTTTAAAAAAGTGGGATGGGGCGAAAGCTAGTATAATTATAAAAGTTTGTGAGGATGGATGGATGTATGAATGTATGGATATTTGTTACTATTTCAAAACGTTAAGTTTAGTTAGGTATATCCTTTGCTAAAGAAATATACCTATGCATCGCCTCCTAAAAAGTTCTAGTATACTACACACTAAGTTGGCATAGTAACCGCATAAATGAATGTATTCCGAATAACTTCGGCCTAGTACTATTAATTAGTAGGATTTTTCTAAAAGAAAAGTAAAAAACTTTCACGTGGGCACTGCTAATTAAAAGTATCTACTAATTAGCGATCAAATAAGTAGATACCACACACATAGTATCAACTAAACTTTTGAGATAAAAAGAAATTTAAAAGAAAAACTAGAAAACTATCCTTCAGAACTATAATAAAAACCGGCCAAGTGCGAGTCGGACCCGCACATCGAGGTTTACGTACACACGACGGCAGGTCAACCTATACTATGTAGGTTGATGTGCCGCCGTGTGTGCTAACTTGCGACCTAAACGGACATATTTTCAACTGCTTCCCATTTTTTCACGACTCCAAGATACCACAGACTTGAGTAATTTCGTATACCGATACCGATACCTCTAAGCGTTATCAAGATAAAGGTTTTTGACCGACAGACAGATGGACAACAAAGTTATCCTATAAGGGTTCTGTTTTTTCATTTGAAAATGAGTTCACGATCATAAATTCAACTCTAATTAGTCTGCCATTTCATATTACACCACAGAGTATTAATTACTGGCAGAGTGTAAATATTTTAGTCTGTGGTCTTTGCGAGTAGTGCACAAGTGCGGGCTGCGGGGCGCGGGTCAAAGGTTTTAATTTACTAGGCAGAAATAATAAAGTGTGCTGACGGAATACCTCTCAATGGCCGAGTTTAAGAGGAAATGAAGAGCTTGTGCACGCCCTTTCGTAATTAACTGGGTACCCTTTAAATTGTCAACGAGACGAGTTACATTGGGGGCTGCTTTTTACTATGATTTGAATTTTAATTTGCTGCGGGGTGGCTGTTGTTTTGGAACATTATTGTTAAGTTGTTCTTTGAAGTTATTGAGATAGTTAAACGAAATATTGAGCTGCTCTTTTAGAAATAATACAATTTTAACTTAAATGCAACGTCAAAGACAGACACTGAAACCAAATGTGTGTTTGTGGCAAGAGCATCAATAATAATGTAATGTCACATTTATAAATACAAATTGATATATTTCGTTTCTTTTTAGGGTTCCGTAGTCAACTAGGAACCCTTATAGTTTCGCCATGTCTGTCTGTCCGTCCGTCCGTCCGTCCGTCCTCGCTTAATCTCTGTGACCGTTAACGCTAGAAAGCTGAAATTTGGTACCAAAATGTATATCAATCACGCCGACAAAGTGGTTAAATAAAAATTTGAAAAAAATGTTTTATTAGGGTAGCCACCCTATATGTAAAGTGGGAAGTGATTTTTTTTTTAATTTCAACCCTAACGTGTGATATATTGTTGGAAAGGTATTTAAAAATGAATAGGGGTTTACTAAAATCATTTTTTGATAATGTCAATAATTTCGGAAATAATCGCTCCAAAAGTAAAAAACAATGTGTCCCCCCCCCTCTAACTTTTGAACCATAAGTCTAAAAAATATGAAAAAAATCTGAAAAGTAGAACTTTATAAGGACTTTCTATGAAAATTATTTTGAACTTGATTGACACAACAGTTTTTGTACAAAAAAGACAAAAAGTTGTACAAAATAATTTCTGGACTAAGTTTGTAGTATAATCGTTTTTTGTAACTTTGTTTACATATTTTATTATCCTGAACGTATCTTTTTTCAAACTAAAAAAGAATTATTGAAATCGGTTCTCGCAATCCAAAATTACCACCAAAATTGCACGTCTTTGTATTAATTAGTAACCCAATTCCTCGAGAGATGGCGCTGTAGGTACTTATTACATTGGATCGGGTATTACCGAATTGTTCGGTTTGCCTCATAACTGGGAACACTTATTGTGACGGACGGGAAACTACGGAACCCTACACTGAGCGTGTCCCGACACGCTCTTGGCCGGTTTTTTATTTATTTTATTACTTGTAAGATTTACAGACTTTTTAAATTATAAAGTTGCTAATGACAAGCCTCCACAGATAATAACATAATTATCGATTACTAAAGACGTAAGTTTTTTTAAACCAGCCGGGGTGCTTCATTTACAAAAAAAATGGCCAAAAGTTTTCTTGTTGTGCTTGTTTTAATAAAATAGTCAATATCATGCTGATGAGATATTTCATTAAGGGCTCATTACACTATAATAAGTAGATTTTCATTATGGTTTTGTTGAAAAGTAAACAACATCTTTGCCGAACTATTTATCAAATATAATTGTCCGCTCGTGGCAACACTGTTTGTCTTCATTCTCTCTAGTACCTGTCTTGGTTTTAATAGTACTATCAATAAATTGATATTTAATGAATCTAATAATTGTATAACCCCCAGATGTTTGCTTAAACATAATACGAAATTCATGTTACCTATGACAATATCTTTAAGGACCTGTTTTATGGTCACATCCGTTACTTAACAGCAGACGACGATACCTAACTACAGAAAGTTCCACATCCGGTGGTCAGCTGCGCTCATATCCGGTCCAGTTCAGACCACTTCGCTCTGAAACTTTGATTTTTGAACTTACTGTAACTTAGTAATACCTAACTTCTAGTTGTACGAGCAATAACGGCTTTTTCGTCCAGGTCAGTGACCTAACTGTTGACAAAGATTATTTTCTAACCTCTGATAAAATATGTCGAACGCAGTAATTTATTCACACCACACATTGATGAAACTGGTTGAAAAACGAACTACCAAATTTAACTTTTATAGGAAAACTAGCTATTGCCCGCGGCTTCGCTCGCGTTAAATTCGGGGTAACACATTTCCCCTTTCCTGATTTGCAGGTACCGGCTTCCAGTAGTTTTTGGCCTTGCGCCTTATTTATTGTAATATCTATGCTAAGTTTTCCCTTTTCTACCATATTTCCTTTTTCTCCCTCATTTATCACTTTTGAAAAAAAGTTAGCCTATGTCCGTGTAATTATAATAATTAGCCAGGATCCCAACTATCTCTGTACAATAATCCATCAAAATCGGTTTGGCCATTTGGGCGTGAGAAAGTAACAAACAAAGTCACTTTCGCTTTTATAATATTAGTAAGGATTGTTGTAGAAAATAATAATTAAATCTTAACAACTAAACAACTGTGTAATTTTCAGTGTCAATCTAAATTTAAAATATAAAATGCCCCCTGTACATACACACACATATTTGACAACATAATTAAATAATGCTACAACTTAATCCTCAATCACATTCTTCCATTTCGTCGCACACAAAGAAATGACCTTTCACGCCAATTAAATCCAACACGAAAACAATTACACTACAAAACGAAAGTCGTAGCAATATGCAGACATCCGCAGTCCAGGTCAGGTAACTTGCTGACATAAATTAACATTTCAACATAAAAATCTGTGTAACATCGCTATCTGTGAGCGCGATACTATTTCACAATGATTAATCAACACCATTGCTGTTTACCTTTAGCTTTCCGGGCAAACTAACACTATGAAACTCGCAATGAATGAAAATAGCTTCAATGAACGAGGCACATTGCCTGATGAGTTAGAAGTTCGCATTTGTTAGGTGAAAGTAAACGCGTACTGGATAGGGTGGAAAGTTTTTGATCGTTTGTTTTAAGGCTGTCGGTGTAAAAGGCTCAACCCCGCCTATCGTTATCAAGTTGAAATCAAACCGCCTTTTTGCGTTAGCACCCCTCGCCTCTTTCGTTGTTTGTATGTATTGTACTTTTCGACTTACCGGAATAATTCCGCTGTTCCTTTTTGTAACTGATACGTTTATGGTCGTGCAAACATCGCGTCCAATCGGTTTTTATGCATTGGTTACGGAATGGAGGTTTGAATAACAAACTTTTTGTTATTTTTGGTCGGTTTCATGGCTTTGAAGGCTTTTCCGGTCCGATTGTGTTTTGAAAGCATTATTTGATAGCCTGAATAATTCTCGACCATGTCAAATATTTGCATGTCCATCTCAAAAACGAATAAATTCTTATACCATACCTTAGGACCGTGAAATTGCATCGTCTTAACAATATTTCACTTTATACATAGCCCCCATTTTGAAATCCGTTTCTATCCGGTCACAGAGGATTGTAAGAATGTTTAATATAAAAGTAAAATGCAGGCGTGAAGAGACTCCCACCACGACGCGATCACCTGTCCGAGGGCGTCCGTCCGCCGTCCGGCGTGTTGCGGTACGCGGGCAACGCGACACGAATTTATAATATTCATAAACAAAATGAATTTCCGGAGCTAAGAGTGGTTTAAGGTTTTTCTCTTCCGACATGTTTTATGCTCTAAATTTCTTACACATAAAAAAACGAGTGCGAGTCAGACTCGCGCACCAAGGGTTCCGTACAAACTTGCAACAGAAACGGACTTTTGACTGCGTAGAATTAGAGGGTTGATTTCACTGCAGCGAAGGACCATAGACTTGAGGTAACGACTTTCATTTCAAGTCGATACCTTCACGTGTTCCCGAAATAAAGAGTCTTGATGGACAATTAGTCTGTTTTTCCCTTTTGAGGTACAGAACTCTAAAAACATTATTTCACGTCTAAATGCCAATGTTGGTAGAGTAGACTTCTTATACCAAAATCTAGGTTTCTACTGAGCAATACCTGATGTAAAAACATAATATCACTATGCCTGACCTAGGGTTAGGAAATAGAAATACCTCACTAAATAGCTCACCAGTAGCGCTTGCGAGCGCTCCACCAACACATTGAGACTGAAAATGATTAAGGTCTTTAGCCCGAATAGACCATGCTTGAAAGCATCACTCTTTAAAAATATATTTATTATATTAGTTGGTTAGCTAGTTGAACTGTCTGTGCCTCGAGGGCTCTATTTGTATGACAACTGCATTCTCTTTGTTTTAAATGGCTATTATTGAGTACTAGGAATACATTCCCTTTTAATGTTTATCTATCTAATTATGCAAAAATGTACATTTAGAAGTTAAAAGTCTTTTGAATAAATACCGTTTTTTTATATTTTCTTATAACCTTGCTATAAATATTGTTTGAGTTAGGACATTTATTTGAGATTTTACAGAATTACATATTAGTTGTATATATAATTGTTTTTTTCAGTGGTTTCATTTTCAGTCAACAAAATAAGTAAGGGTTCTCACATATAGTTAAAATGTTCTGAAACATCCATGAATGTATTCGAATAAAGTGAAATTGATTTCATAGAAAACAAACCGTACATTAAATAAACCAAATTTTAGTTGAAGACATCCATCGGTTTATAAGTAACAAAAAACGGCCCAGGAGCGAGTCAGACTCACACACCGAGGGTTCCGTACAAACTTGCGACATAAACAGCTATATCTTTTGACTGTGTAGACTTATAGGGTCGATTTTTTCTTTCAGGATAAAGTTACCACAGACTTGTTTATAATTTCGACTCGATAACTCCGCGCTTTCCCAATAATAAAATATAAAGGGTCTTGAAAAAAAAACAAAAAAATATCTAATAAGGGTACCGTTTATTCCTTTTGAGGTACGTTACCTTCAACCATATCTGACAGGAACGAGCTGCATTCAGAAAGATTGGAAGCTGACCCCAACATTTATCGAAAAAGGCTAGTCAGATTATTAGAATCGAACTTCCGACACCACATAGATCTTTCCAGCACCCAAAGGACGGTTTATCCGATGGTACAGCCAACCACAATGTTCCACATACACGAGTGAGCTGATTACCATACAAAACGCGTTGGCGCCGCGGCTTGCGAAATAAACAACCCGGCTTCCAAACCTACTGAATCTTAAGCCGGGCTTCGGAGACAGGTACCTCAGTACCGCCCCTGCCAGAGTTAGGTTACGGGGTCAGTGGCAAAGATGAGATACGTGGGATGCTGTAAACTTGATCGGAGGCGAGTATAATGGGTTTCAAAATGAACGGATAATAAAAGGGATTTTGTGTTCAGAGAAGCACAGGATTAACAGTAAACAACTCTTGCGTACTTTAGAAATAGGTATTTCCTTTGTTAAGAGGTGTCAATTACGGAATATACAATGTAAATAATTATGTACAGGGAAGTGTTTTGTTTTAATTAAGTGGGTTTTTGTTTCCTTGAATGTTCTTGCTACCTTAATAACCTTGCACGTGCAGATTCTCGGTTAAGGGCGGATTACACCAATTAAATTGAACGCGTTCAGCGATCAGATAATTTAGAGTCAAGATTGCATAGCAATTATGACACTGTCTCATGAATGTGGCTTAGATTCGCTTGTAACGATAAGTGCCTGCACAAATTACTACCATTTGCCCTGATAACAATCTGAGTCGTAGTGCTAAGTATATCACACTCTGATAACATCTGTTTACAAGACAGTTAATATCTCCGATACTGATCATTTTATAGCTAAACTCAAGAGGAGGCGTTTCGACACCTCCGCTAATCGAAGGTGAGCATCTATTGCGATAATTAGCGGTTCGCGACCGCGCGAGACCGAGCGATACCGCGCGAGATCGGACGATACCGCGCGCGATCGGGCGATTACGTGCGACTGATTGCGATGCGCACGCTAGGCGCGCTTGTTTGAGTTACGGAGCGATGCATATCGGCAGAGAGACATGATTCATACTAGGCTTTAGATGCAGGCATAGATATTCTGTTAAGGCTTTGGGAAGTAAGCAAAGTTAAGTCAGAACGGTAAAGTTACGTTAGTAGAACTTAACTATAGACCTTGTCCTTAATACCTTAATGTAGGGCAACGTAGAAATGAAATACAATCTTAGTTTATAAAAGGAATTAAGTTATTGACTATTCATTCTAAGTGAGATTAACAAAAACGTTACCCCACACTTGGAATTTCTCCAGTATCGTGGGTGCGTTAACAAACATTTTAACTTACATACAGCAGCTAGCAGCAAGACTCGAAACAGCTACCTGTAGGTCATACAAATATTTGTTTAGTGCGGGGATCGAACCCGCGATACGTGGCAGCCAATCGCTTAACCACTGCGCCAACCGTGCAAATTCTTAAGCTATATCTTAAAAAAAAATATTCGTGATAAACGTTTTCAGAAATTAAAATTCGTGATATACGTTTTGAGGACCTATTTCTTGTCATCAAATATGCGATCAATATCTCAATCACCTAAAGTTAATTCCCCAGACCACCAGCTAATGGCCTTTTTAAAAAACAAACTAAAATGGTTCCAATAATTGGTCACCAAACATAAGTTAATTAAAAAGTAACTTCGTGATTTCCATTCCATTACTTCATTATTGAAAAAAAAGTATTTGATAAATAATTGTATATTAATAAATTGAATACGTTTATTCATTTTACAGAGAATTAAGTCGTAAGTAAGTACTCTTAGGTAATTTAGGTATATTAAGTATTAGACTTAAGCAACTTTAAAGATTCAACAGTCATTCTTTTGAACTTTAAGTGTGTAATCGCGTTAATATCTAGTTCGATAAAGTAATAAATAAATAATAAATAAATATTTTGGGACAGCTCACACACGGCTATCTGATCCCAACCTAAGTAGAGCTTGTGTTATGGTAACCAGACAACTGATATACATACTTATTATATATAATTTATAAATACATACATATTATAGATAAATCACACCCAAACACAGAACAAACAATCATGCTCATCACACAAAGTTTGTCCTGAGTGGGAATCGAACCCACGACCTCTGGCTCAGCAGTCAGGGCCACTAACCACAAGACCAACAGGCTCGTCAAAGTATTTGAATTTAATGCGTTCCATCAGTAGACATAGTGATTTTAGACGAAGGTTTGTATGTAATACAAGAAATCTATTGTAATAGAGAGAAGACGATAATTAAAAAATGGGTAATGTGACATTAAATTAAAAGCATAATATTAATTAGCACTCGGCTCGACTTCTTCATAATATAAGTATAGACTATACTTTTAAATCATGTAGTTGACGAGCAAACAAAGAAGTTAGTCCCAAGTTGTTTGTTATCTTAATTAAAACCTTGGCCTCCTCAGTCAGAAACAAGCCGCTTCCTTCGAGGTGAGAGTCATGAATGAATGATAGCTGTCGGCCACAATGCCTCTCGTTACCTCTCATTATGCAGGCGGGCACCTCTAGGCACCTATGTTGCAACACGTTCAGTGGAACCCAGTGCACCTTTACACTTATTTCAGATCAGGTCGTTTTATGAGTGGCTGAACATCGATTGCCTAGATAACGAGGCTCTTTTGTCCGTAGACATTTGATAGTCGTTAGAGATAGTCAGAAACCAGAAGGTTTAATTACCAGTCTTACTAAGGAATCATGTTACCAGTATTTTGTTTGTGGAGGTCAGATAGTCAGTCGCTATATGTAAACCGATATTTAACAGCTATGTTGGAAACATATATCTATTTATAGTCTCAACATGAATGATGTATCCATGGTTTTGTAAATATATTATGATTTTAAAGAGTGTCCATGGAGTTTCTTGCCCGTTCTTCTCCATAGAGATCTACGCTTTGGAATGGGCAACTACAGTACTTTCACAAGTTATTATGTCTTGTGACTGGGACTGTGGCAGCATCTTTTTTCATGACATTCAAAAGTACCTGTAATGTTCTAATTCAAATAAATGATTTGATTTGATGACTCCAAAGTTGCTAGTTAAAGAAAAGGCTCTGGTGATGACGGTTGTAGAAACATCGGAATACAAAAATGTCTAAACATAAATAGAAAAATGTCGCAGAAAATTGGCTCGTCTTTAAAGGGTGATAGGTATTACTCGTTTCTAAGTATTTTATTTGCTTATAATTCCGAGAAATAATATGTTTTGCATCTGTTACAAGAATTCTAGTAGATCTGTTATTGTATCTGTGTTCCTTGGATATATTAATAAGTTCTGGTATTCCAAGTAGAATCGATAACAATTCCAAAAGGATCCAGTTTTCAACTGCGTAAAGAAACTCTTTCCTAAACCTTCCGATTTGTACAAAAAATGCAAATCAACACCACATCAAATAAAGTCTCATAGAAAACACTTTGTCCAAATCGAATATTTGGCGACGGATCAGAGGTCGGAGTGCGGGTCGCACATTCTCGCAGCCTATCGCCCATAGCCGTCGTTTGTTAGCGCCGGGATTTGGTGGCAAACTGCTTGCCATACAAATGCTAAGCGTCCGCATCGGTCCGCACGAGTCCGGACGACCCGCTCCGTCTCGTGAGGCCCCGCGCTCACGACTTCGGATTTCAGAATCATAATGTAGGGATTTATGTTGATTCGCGTTTAGATGCGACGCCCGGTGCCCTGCGCGGCGCCCGGGCTGCCGACGACAACGCAAAAATGTTTCGAGGTTAAACATGATTCTACGATACTGTTGTGTTGTTTGTTTTGTATTGCTTTCTTATATCGAATGATCAATACTGGAAGACTTTTCAGGATAACTTTAAATAATTGTTTAGAGAACGGGAACATTGATTCTTGTTCAATTAATTAATTTTATCAAGAGTTTAGAAAACTTAATATCGTACTAGTTATTTACAAAATATTGAGGTTAGGTTAGGTTTTATTCATAATTGTGTATTTACTCTATTCAACCCCCAACATTCAATTTAATTAAAGTATTTCTTCCATAATTTGCCTTCTAAACACAACAGTGCCTATCTGTACATTAATGACCCTTAAAAGTTGAAGCCGATCCGATCTGTCTTCCATTGAGTGCGTGGGTGAGGACTTCACTACAGACTTGGTCGAACGCCTCCAGCCATTCAAAACTCCTTCTAATTTATAATTTCCCTGTTCAATGTTTGTAAATTAAAAGGCAATAGTAGCAAAAGTAGTTAAAACAAGGTATTCTGAGTTATATATTTTAGCCTGCGGTGATGATAATGTCTTTTGAAGTATACATTTTGAGGCAAGTGTTAACACAGGAAACAGTTAGTATCTCAAATAATACCTTGGTATTGGAAATGATCTAATTTACTCAAATATGGTAGGTAACTTTACTTCTATGTTGCTGTTTTTCAGGGTGCAACAATTAGTCAACTAGAAAAAAGTACCCTTAATCACTTCGTTGTCCGCCTGTCTGTCAAGACCCTTTATCTCAGGAACGTGTTGAGGTGTCTAGTTGAAATCAAAACCATATTCTCAAATCTATGGTCTCAAAATCAACGCTCTAAGTGTACGCCGTCAAATGATATGGCCGTTTATGTCGCAAGTTTGTTCAGAACCAGTTCGGGACACGTTTTTGGCCCGTTTTCTCACACAGCATAATACTGTGTTTTTAGGTTTCAAAGACTTTTGAACTAACTATAACCTTAACCATTAGTTGTATACAACACACAACGATAACACCTGATATATGAGTTGGTGAGTGAGTTGTAAGGATCGTCGGAAGGCGCTCGTGTAATAGCGCAGATCGCGCGATACCGCCGCGCCGCCGCCCGCGCGCCGCACGCGATCGCACGTGATCGCAGCGTTGTGCGCGCAACTAATTGTAAACGTGTACGGTTAATTTGTGATTTCGGCGAGCTAGTGGAGCCGTGGCTTGCAATTTAAGGCTTTAATACGTTGTTCAGTTGATTTATAAAGACGGAGGAATGTAGGTCTGGAAAGAACGTTGTGGCTTTAAACAATATCACGTAGACGGGCTGGTTTTACAACTAAGCCACTTATATTTGTTTTAACTGCTACCCGTGATCGACGTGAAAGTTATGTCGATTTTGAACTGTATCAAAAAATCACGCCTGTAGTCCTCGAAGGATTAGGCAGAGCTGTGCTTAATAGTACATCCACATTTATTCAGTTATATTTAAGTCTCATGTAATGAGGAGTGAGCGTATTGCCATCAATTAGGCACCAATCCAGAGTTTCCGGCTGCTACTGATAAAATCCAGACGGACATACTCAATAAAACTTTGTCACAACCTGGAATCAAACCCAGGACCTCATTCTCAGCATGATGAAATTTGGCACAGAGGTAGATTATGGTCTGGAATAACACACTTTTTTTCCGATATCACGCGGGCGAAGCCGCGAGCGTCAGCTAGTATTTAATTAGTTCTTCGTTGTAACTCCGTAGATAGGAGAATCACTGCAGATAGTACAAATGAAACATTTTTTAACCCATTTCGTAATCCTATATCCCAAATCCTTTTTAATACTCCATCGTAATATATCTTTCGCGCAATATTTTAGTCCAATTTGAGAATATTAGGGAATTTACAGGGGTCTACGATCGGGCCGGTAATAAGCGCCGGCGACGTCACGGCTCACAGATAAAGAACGCGATGAAATGTGAGATAACTGCGTTTCGGAAGGCTTAGGAATCTCTTTTATTATATAAAAATATTCCTCTTTTTGGTGTTCGGTAGAGGTGTTTGGAAATCGGTTTATTTAATGTATTATACGGAATAATATTATTTTGTGCGCTGTGAAAGTGCGTGTCTCTAAATTAAATTATTCTGTTTTTAGTGAAAGCTATAAAGTAATGGACACTTTGAAAAATAAGCTTAGCTTTCTTTTTTTGGGTTAATAAGGACGACAATAAAAGTTCATCTAAAAGTGTACAACCAGTACCCGTATACGGAACCTACAAACAATACCATTTCACTCTGACAAAGCTTTTTAATTTTGAATTATACCCCTAAATTAGGGCTACCCTGTCCAAATGGCTGCAATAACGCTCATTTAGGGGTAACTAACGTTTTGTTGTAGGTCGGGGCCATGATGTATTAAGAATGGAATGCTAAGGCAAAATATTATTCTGTTTCAGAATTTCAGAAATGATCTCAGTGACATGTCTTATGTTTAGGGTTTTTACATTTGTTATTAAGTGCTTATTTAGCCAATAAAATTATAAAACCAACACACGAGGAAGAATGACTTAATTATAACTCCGATATAACGTTTGTTTAGTTTTAGACGACGTTCAATACCTACAGAAAATGTAAATGACCTTAGGAGTTATTTCACTACTTTCGACTGCTTGGCTGACAGGTTATCATAATTCGTTATAAATAATAATTATAGCCATCAGTAGAAATTACTGTTGGACTCGTTCAGTAAAACTCACATTCAACTAAATACTTTATTCCACTGACTTTCTAGTGCACGGTTCGGGTTGGTTGTTTCCATGGAGAAGAACCGGCAAGAAACTCCATGGTTACTCTTTTAAATCATTTGGTTTGACCGTGTTGTTGTTACAGCGTATAAGAGGCCAGCGTAGACCCGACAATCAGTCCTTCTTACTTGTCGATCAAAACCGACTAAATTTAAAACTAACGCGCCACACCGTCAACTGACACAACTCGAATGTAGCGCGCCACTTTGGTTGGTATCAGATGACAGTTGTACCAACTTAAAAGGCATCATCGCAATGAAATACTTATACTATTGACCACAATGACTAATAAAAAATACAAAGTAATAAATGAACTTATTTTCTACATTATTCTAACATTACATAGAACAAAACAATTTGTTTTAGCATAGCTTTTATAAAGCTGGAGCAATTAAGCGCTCCATTTGTTCATACTCCGTGGTTGCGACTCGTTTCAGACAAAAATTATGCGCTGGCGTACTAAGAAAACGTATTTAGTTACCGCTCTTAAGAATTCCTGTTATTGTTGTTTATTTGAACTGAAACTATGCTGAAAAGGGGAAATGCTAAATGAAGATGAAGTAGGTTGATTTAGTGATTTTGCAGCTTTGAACATAATTAACTTAATTATATTTTAGTTCATAAATACTAAGGTGTTTAAAATTGTTAATTGATGTCTTAATTTTACTTTAAGCATAATTGTTATTTAGCTTAAGGCCACTGTAAGATTTTCAAACATTATTGCAAACAAAATTTTGAATGACTTTTACACACATGCGCAGCTCATTTCTTTGAAATTATCTGTGCCTTTGTATTCAAAGTTTTGTTACAATGTTTCCTGATATTTTCTTTTGTGTATAAATGATAAATTTATAAAAATAAATGTTTATAAGAATAAAAGTTTTTGCATATTATGCCACACTAGCTCAAATATAATATGAGTACAGATATTTTTTTCAAACAGCTTATCTTTTATTTTTTTGTTTTTATTACTTATATTATATGTTTCTTTTGTTAGTTTATAGCAAAAACATTGTGCATGCACCTACGTAATACTATTGTTTGCTATTAATAATAATTTACATATTTCCTTTTTTAGAAGATTCTAAATGAATAATCTAAACGCAATATCCACATCTACATAGCATTAAAGAGCAATATTCTAACTCTATCTCTAGTAGCAATATTCTATAGGTATTGTTGTGTTAATAGCTCTTAAACTAGGTTCAAATTGATTACAGAAATGTGTGCTTTGTAAACAAATTAAACCGAATTGCAAATTCAGTTCAAACATCGAAAACCATCCTAAAATTGGCGATTCCTATAAAACAGAACAGAACAGGTTAATAAATCGAAGTTTCTATTTGGAAACTGGTTTATCTCCGAAACTTAGAGTTTCGTAACGGATGGACCACAGCGCGGCTGGGGTGGGGATAGCGAATCCCCGGACTGTCCGGGCGAAGCTAACCCCCCATCGATCTCTATGCTAATGCACGGATTTACCAGTTGCTTTTTGAACCAGTTTGGTTTAGCATTTTAGTGTTAAGTAGCCTCTCGAAATTGGGAGCTCATTTTAGGCATAGTACTTTAGTAGTTTATTTAAACTATGCAATGTAAATGGGATATCGAGGTATACATAAACCACTTGGGTTATAAAACAAAAGTCATTTATTTCAATTAAACCATTAAAATACACTTCCGAATGTCGAGAAATACAATTTGTTCTAGTTGCGAATAGCAAACAGAATTAAGTAAAGCACTAGATATTAGTATTGTAGATTGCTAGACGCTAGTTAACTTTTATATTATTTTACGTTTTGTGAAGAAAGCAATGATTTATTGTCGGGCCTACGCTGTCCTTTCTTACTTAAGTACTAAAGCATCCCTCCGGGCAATAGGGCCCCTCCCTATACCCCACTCACGTACCCGACCTCGTTTTCTGGTGAGGATTTTTCTTGCCGATGGAAGCTCACCATCGGTAGATAACCCCTGGTACTCTTCCTGCCTGGGCCGCTGAAGAAGGGCTTGTTGTTCTCACTCACAGCACCCCGGCCCTTCCGCTGCGGGAGCTCACTGAGTTTTCCTTCTCCCTATCTTCGTTCTTTTGGGTGTTCAAAATCTCTTAAATACGCTTTGACAACAATATTTAGAAACCAAATAATTTTAAAAGAGTAAACAAGTAGAATAACCACCAGTAACCATTCTTGCTGGCCCGTGCACCTTTTATCGACATTTAAAAATTCCCATGTGTAAAATTATGTTTGCTTAATCAAATAGACTGTGAGAAATATTTCCCCTTGACTTATTTATTGTTAAATATGCAACCGTCTGGCCGGTTGTCACAATATATATTACATGAATATCTAAGCGCGCTTATATCTTATACCACGTAGCTTGTATGTTTGTTAAAGTACATATTTGGTAGACCAACCTGCCCCGTCTGCCACAGATTTCAGCTAAAATCAGTAAAGTTTAAGTAATGTAAGTTGTAATAATTAGTGATAATTTGTTGTAATAATCAGTGTAATGTAGATTGTAATAATAAGTGAAAATGGTTTCAATAACATGAGAATAAGAAATCTTATCTATTTTGTCTTACAATCTCGCTGAATTATTGTCTTTGTCGCTTTAAGTTCATTTTATAAAAGTTTCTTGTACTTTTTCATTAAAAAAAGTTGAGCTACAGATAAAAAACAACGAAGAAAGCTTTTTTAATTACGAATTTCGTTTAAAAAATTGGAACATTTGTACAAAATGAGTCGAATCAATATTGCAACTTCAAAAATGCATTATTTACTGCAGAAATCTGCATAATGCAAATCGTAGTTACTGATCTTAACGGTTATTTTCAGATAAGCCGTTACAAGCAGTCGTGGCCGAGTGGTTAAGGCGTCTGACTCGAAATCAGATTCCCAGTGGGAGCGTAGGTTCGAATCCTACCGGCTGCGAAACTTTTGCCTTTTAAAAGGTTATGGCTAAAGTTTTTCAATAAGTTTTACTTGAGAATTGTTTATTTTGTCGCGTAACACCTTTATTTTCAAGTTTGAATAACTTTTCGGTCTTGTTTTAGCAAGAATCATATCCAATAGGTTCATAAAAATCCAATAAAAACGGATACCTCCTTTACCAAAAGTTTAAAACTAAAAGTTCGGTTAGAAAACGAACAATCTTGAGAAAATGTTAGAAATTATATTAGAGTTTGACTGACAAGCCGTCACGGTGGAATCAATAAAGTTAGCAAGTTGGGCAAAGTTAACAACTTAATAACTTGGGCACGGAGCTTTTAAAAAGTAAAATGATTGAAGTTTTAGGTTAAAGCCCGTCACAGACGTTGCTATGATATAAGTTAGACATTATAATAACACCAGCTTTTAACTGCCTCACTGCTGGACAAAGGCATCTTCTCATGCAGAGAAGGCACGAGCATTGATCACCACGCTTAAGACGGGTTGGTTAGAGCGGGGGGGGGGGGAAGTGTCAGACTTGTACTGACTAAAACCCACCCTTCTATTGCCCTTTACGTTCCGGGGTCAGTGATGGCTTACATCAAATAAGGAGGTACAAATGAATTGAAAAAGTCACATTGGTACTTTAGAGGGAATACAGAAGGAGCTATTAAATACATTTGTATAACTAAAAAAAATACTATGCAAAATATATGTTTTTCTTAAAATATGTTATAGCTACGTCTGTAACGGGCTTAAGTTCAGTATAGTAGCTGTAACGGAGTGTAGGTTCCATTCCCACGTCAATAATGACCATTATTCATTTTGAGCTTGATTCTGTGTGTAATTCTTTTAAAATATACTAGCCGGGGCCCGCGGCTTCGCCTATTTGGTATTCCAACTATAATCTACCTCCGTGCCAAATTTCATCAAGCGTTTTGACGAGAAAGAGTTACAAACAAAAAAATCTATACATCGATCCATCCAACCATCTTCACAAACATTCGCATTTATAATATTATAACACTAGCTGGCTCCCGCGACTTTGCCCGCGTGATGATAAAAAAGTTAATCTATGTGTTATTTTAAAAATAGCGGGAAATGATTGGACAGATAAAGCAAAAGACAGAACTGCATGGAGAAAAATGGAGAAGGCCTTCACTCTGTAGAGAGGTCCTTAATAAATCATAATTAATATAAATAAAAAAAAATAAAAAAAAAATTGTACTTATGGGGGATATTTAAATAATTATTTGTTTTTATTTTGTTAATTATGTTAATACATTAATCGCATGCACTTTAATCTACCTATATCATATTATTGTAAATTGAATTTTATTAAGGAAATTAAAAGGCTTAATTATTATTAATTATTATTATGTGTTATTCCAGACTATAATCTAACTCTGCACCAAATTTTATCAAGATCCGTTCAGCGGTTTTGACGTGAAAGAGTAACAAACATCCTTACATCTATCCTCACATACATTCGCATTTATAATGTTATAAATAAGTAGGAAGTCACGATTCTTATCCGTAGCTTTGTTTCAAAGGCTAATATTTATTGTTCCATTTGGTTATATTTTAGATAATTTAAAATTTTAGAGGATTATTTTTACTAGATTTAGGAGTTACGCCGTACAATCAATTGCTTTTTTTTAATAACCAGACTAATTCACAGATTGATTGTTTTAATTTACAGAAGTCCCATTTAATAAATGTACCCCGATTTCGAATCAATTTACAACAAACGTTTAATATTTGCACAACCGAAACACAAATTCAATAAAAAATAATTTGCTACCCATGGCACCCATGGTATGCGAAGTATTTTTAATAAAACCCGTCGCTTTGAAGCGACTGTGTCCGCTAATATGTCAAATTAGTCCCTCTGTTTGACATCACACGGTTTGTGTCAATCGGCTTAATATTATGGCGGGTTTATTCATACTGGACTGCAGGAAACCGGTTTGAGTAGTGATGCAGTCTGTGGTTGTTAATTATTTTGTATTTTTACTTATATCTTTTCATATATTTTTTTAAAAAATTTACGGTGAAACCGTGAACACAGACGATACTTATATCCCAGCAGGCACTTCTTGTGGGAATTTTTCCTATATTGAAAACTGAAACTCAAAGCATTTATTACAATAAGATCATTACGGGCACTTTTGATTGAATGTCATAGAAACAAAAAAATATGCTGCTACAGTCCCGGTCACAAGACATAATGACTTGTGAAAGTACTGTAGTTGGCCATTCCAAAGCCTTGATCTCTATGGGGATGAATGGGCGAGAAACTCCATGGACACTCTTTTTAAATTATATATTTTTACTAAATCATAGATACATCCATTCATGTTTAGATTACATTAGAAAATATGCATTATGACAATCGCTTATCTGCTATTTAAAAAAAAATTGAGGTGTCAAGGGACACCCGGATGGAACGAAGTTCCTATAGAAATGAAAATATCTGGCTTGCTTTCTATAAGAGAGAGAGAGACCGACAGACAGACAGAGAAACATGCGACGCCGCACAGCTTACAATAGCTTACTATAGCAAAAAGTGTCGTGACAACTTTTCGTAAGAATTTTTCCGTCAAGCCCCCTTTCACAACGCGCGATAAGGAACTTCGTTCCAATTAGTTTAGTATCAGTAAGCCACCTAAAACCACAGCGGAATAAAACACGCTGTATATTATTTACTACTCACTTTGTTAACGCCAGTAATTAAAAATAAGATCCTCTTAATTATTGATGACCAACGAAACACCACCACAATAATTATTCATAATTATTTATCATTTTTAATGAGAACTGTTGTTTTATCATTGAACGTAACCTCTGCATTTTGTTCTGTGCTAGTTTTGCGGTATTGAATAAATATCGCCAGGCTCAGTTATTTGGGCTACGGCACGTAAAGGCCGGCTCAAAAAGACCACATTATAATTACGATGAAAACTTTCATGACTGAAAATATTTTTATCTAGCTTTTGCCCGCGGCTTCGCTCGCGTTAAATTCGGGGTAACACAGTTCCCTTTCCTGATTTGCAGGTACCTGCTACCCGCAGTTTTTGCCCTTGCGCTATTGTAATAGCAATGCTGAGTTTTCCCTTTTCTTCCCTCTTTCGCCCTCATATCTCAAAATAGCCGATGTCCGTCTCCAGGGTCCCAACTATCTCTGTACTAAAATTCATCAAAATCGGTTTAGTCGTTTAGGCGTGAAGATGTAACAAACAATAGTCCGGTCTATTTACACATTCAAGTTTACATAAATTCCCATAAAGCTGAATATTGGCATAGTTGTTCAAAACATCATTATAAAGAAAATCTCAAAAGTCCTCATCGTTCCGAGGTGTGCTAAAAATTTGGCACGGGGTCAAAGGTCAAAAAAATTAGTTTTTTGCGATTTTTAGCGAAACGGTGAGTTTTTTCGCAAAATTACCCCAGTACAAAATTGTAGATCACAAAATTCTCTACAAAAAATATATCAATAATTTTTTTCCTAAAAGCCACCATTTTGGAGATATAACGTTCCGAAAAGTTGGATCAGTCGTAATCCCTCTATTTTGTTGAGAAGTTTCTCAGGTGCTGGTGGAAGTAAAGTTTGAACTGGCTCTAGTGTATTGTCGATCAACTTCCAACCCCAGTCTTTAGGGTCCAGCTGATTACCAAGCCACACTTGAACTTGGTAATATACCCGAAACAGATGTTGATGAGCAGCTACTGAGGTTGGAGGAAGAGAAGCTAAGTTGACTTGTTTTTTATTACGCGTATTTTTCACGAAAGATGTGTATCGCAACTTATCTAAGCAAGTGGTTTTTTTGGGGGCTCCGTACATAGCAAGAAGAAATTGAACTCCGTTGGTGATAACATGTTGTTGAGTTGAATTACTATTTTTAAAAACTTCAGCACATTGTAGTAAATCTTTTTTTTCAAACATTTTGAAAACTGTTGTTTTTCCTCTCCTGTAAAAAGCAGATGTCGTATCGCAGCCAGTTATTGCGTGTAGAAACAATACATGA
Organism: Ochropleura leucogaster; assembly: GCA_958449745.1. Lineage (NCBI taxonomy): Eukaryota > Metazoa > Arthropoda > Insecta > Lepidoptera > Noctuidae > Ochropleura > Ochropleura leucogaster. Next base: position 19,140,843 of record OY288208.1, read on the forward strand.
TTTTGACATTTAGAAAAATTGGATAAACTGTTTGATGAATATATTTCCGATTGATTTTGGGCTTTTCCGGGTTTAAAAAAATAAATAATTTTTTCAGTTGGAGTTCGAGCAGTAAGCAAGACGAGTAAATCAACATCCTCACCAACAACAACAGTTGTATTTGTCACACTGAATTTCTTTATCGCTGTTTCAATAATCAATACATCAGCATCATCATTAGCTTGTTCAACGGATATATTCTCAGCAGTAAATTTTGCTTTCAACATCGAAATAAACCTAGATTTATTGTGATTATTTGCAAAGAATTTCTGTTGACTGGTAGGAACTGTCATTGATTCATCGAATATAATATCAGAAGAAGTTGATGAAGCAGCATTTCGACGGCGTTGCTCTGCTGCTTTAATATTTCTCGTATAATCATCATATCCGTCAAATACGACAGTAACTCTAGAACCAAAATGTCGACGTACATATTGAACGTATTTATCTAAGATAACGTTAAATGTTTCCTCGCTATCCCACACCACTCGATGTAATAAGAATCCTCCGTCAATTATGTACGTTGAATTAGTGTTATTAATATCAACATTTATAGTCCGAAAACAATCGTAAATAGCCGACTTCTGGGTCTTGCGCATTCCAATGTCATCAAATAATGTTAACGGATAAGGAGCTAATTCATACTCGAAATATTTCTCAATTTCATCTTGAAAAACGACGAAAACATACGACCCTAGCCACGCGGACAATAGAATAAAAGACAGATGTTATCCCAAGGTTATACTGACGTACAAATTTAGGAACGGGGTTTCATTATACCTGAGATTCTCGTAGTTTAACTTATATTTTACATAAGCAAGTTACAATAAATAATAGCGAACTTATTTTAGTTCTATTACACCTTTAGTGACTTTCATATGTGGCGTACGTGTGCAAAATAGAGGGATTACGACTGATCCAACTTTTCGGAACGTTATATCTCCAAAATGGTGGCTTTTAGGAAAAAAAATATTAATATATTTTTTGTAGAAAATTTCGTGATCTACAATTTTGTACTGGGGTAATTTTGCGAAAAAACTCACCGTTTCGCTAAAAATCGCAAAAAACTAATTTTTTTGACCTTTGACCCCGTGCCAAATTTTTAGCACACCTCGGAACGATGAGGACTTTTGAGATTTTCTTTATAATGATGTTTTGAACAACTATGCCAATATTCAGCTTTATGGGAATTTATGTAACCTTCCTCCTGATTTTAGGCTTAAATAGACCGGACTACAAACTCACTTTCGATTTTATAATATTAGTAAGGATTGTGAATGTTTTCCAATTCATTTGCAGAAGCTGGGATGATCAAAAAGTTTATATTTGCCTTCTATTTTGGTCGAAACTAAACCAAAAAGTGTCCGCAGTCGGTAGGATTCGAACCTACGCTCCCAGAGGGAATCTGATTTCTAGTCAGACGCCTTAACCGCTCGGCCACGACTGCCATGGGAGGTATTTCCACTTTATTGGGCCTGTTTTAGGAGTATTATTAACACTTTATGCTTTTAATGGTGTCCTAACTTTTAATTATTTACTTTGATGTTTGTTTGGAGTTGTACCATCCGCTCTACCGTGCACCGTAGTGAATGCGAAGGATTAATGAATCACGCTTGTGTTAGACACTTTTAGTTTATATTATTCTTTTCTTGGCTTTGGAGTTAGTACTGCCACTTCATCATCCCAGCTGAAACAATAGAATTTTGTGAAAGGCGAGAATTTTTTTTTTGTCTGCTGTAGATATTTTTTCAAATTCAAAATATTGTATTTCACATAGATCTACGTGGGCCTTATAAAATGTCAAAAACCAATCCAAACCCAGACCAACCCGAACCGTGCACCTTGCACTGTTCGGGTTGGTCGATTCCAATGGAGAAGAACCGGCAAGAAACTCAAGATTAGTTTGACTAAAAACCTTTGATTTTGATAATTAATTTAATGATTACTAAAATATGTTTCTGGCATTTAGGGATTCGTAATATAAATCAAATTAATTCTAGAACGAGTATTAATTGTATCCTACCTAATATTGCCTGGTACACACAAACAGATAATTGATCTAACAGTAACGAATTTACAAGTTGTGCCGTGAGCGCTCACTGACTAGCAGTATGATTGACTTACTGACACATGTAGATCGTAGCTAATTAATTAACATTGTTAGCTGACGTGGTAAACAAAGCCAGGACTTTGATGTGAGAATATTAAATTGTGGAAAATACATATACAACATACATACAGTCTGCCGAACGCGAGGTCCCCAGATCGAGGACAGTGTTTATCCTTCAGTTTTTATACTAATAGTTTGCAATACTAAGTTCTTTGCAATTAGAAAATTAATACTTTATATTTTATTAAACCAGCTACCCTACCATGACGTCTTAAAGCTGAACTTATTCCACTGAGAGAAAGAGACAGACCTATACAGGGTGTCTAGCACCATCTCTTTCTCACACAGGAATAAGAACTGCTATAAGATGTCATGGTAACCCCACTGGCTTCACTTTAAAATTGTTAATTAAGCAATCCAGAACAAACTAATTTTGACAGACCGAAACGTCATACGAATTTCGAATTTGTGGTAATTTCGTAATTAGCGCCTTAATACTGGCTATTTTTAGATTCTCTTTCATTTAAACTTAATGTTGCTCAATCATTCTAATTTTGTACCCGATTCATGACAAAGACTTGCCCTTATTACTTGAGACTTATGATAGTATAATAGCACACGTGGGTGTTTAATTCCCACATTCAGCTATTCATTTCGTGCTCCATATTTTTCTAAATATGGAAATTCCCACACACGGTATTTTACTGATATACGTAGGAACTTTATACAACATCCTGTTCTATACAGCTTTTTCAACGCTTACCTGTAAGCACTACATAGGATCAATCTCATCTGTTCGTCAATAACTAGGTGTCACCGCTAAAAATAAAAAGTTCCTTCATATCTTTTGACTTAGAGGGTTGCTTTTTTCACAGCTTTAAGAAGAACCCCAAAAAAACAAGCCAAGAGCGAGTCAGACTCGCGCACCGAGGGATCCGTACAAATTATCGACATGTTCAGCCATATATTTCGATTGCGTAGACTTAGCGGGATGACAGGTCGGTCTTAGGGTTATTTGGGTTTTTCATAAGACATTTGTCATTAGCTGCCCGAAATTAATTGTAATTAAAGAGTAAAAGGGAGTGCTCTTGTATTTGTGCGGGCAAACCTGTACAATCTAATCTCGTGCTTACTTTTTAGTATTTGTTAAAACCGGACACCGTGATCGAAATTCAGTCAAGAGTATATTGTTCCTTTACATCTTATACTTACATTTTTGAATGAAAAAAAAAATAGAATATAAAAAAAATACTTACTAACTTATTACTAACTGTTGTCCTCGTGTACGTCGAAATTTATTCTAAATTAATTTTGATTAAAGCAGCCAATAAAACGACCGTGAATTTATGCAAACATTGTAGTTTTATCTCATGTAGGTTCGACTAAGAATTTGCATGTGCAAACCAGACTGTTGGAATTCATGCAAGCCTAGTAGTTTTATCAATCCGGCCAAGACAACACGTTCTAGTACACAATTTGTAACACCCTGTTTCACCCCCATTTCTTTTTTGAGACTCCAAACACTTGTAGTGTCTGAGATTTCGTGATATGAGTGAATCAGTGAATTTCTTTTTTATTTATTTAGATTATATGTATGCAATGACATTTAAAGTCTTAATTATCGGTAATCATTAATTTTTCTGCCCTAGTTTCAATTTATTTAGGGGTCAGCGCAACACGTTTTCTTCTTCCATTCTCCCCTATCAGACGTCTCGGCATCATTCACTGCTTTCTCCTTCATATCATTCCTTACACAACCTAATTTTAAATATCGGTAATATTAAAAAATACACTATGTTATTTATACCTACACACCTTCACCATACACAAGAATGCTATATTTATGATATCGAGGGGTACTGTGTTATAACATGATTACTCTATCGCAGCTCTGTTTATGTCAATATCAATTTTATAAATATCTCATAAAGTATGGAATGAACCAGTGGGTGGACGTGGGTAAATCAAATAACAGCGCCGTATAATACCCACAAGAAATGTTATACAGAAGGTTACAGCTTCGTTTGTAAATTCCAGAGTCACGCAAGACATGCTTAACGTCCGATGAGGAAAGGAAATGTTAGGTTTATTTTATCATCATCTGCTTAGCATTTTCCTATAAATGTTGAGGTCAACTTCCAGTAAAACCATATTATTATGCAGCTGACTACCAGTAATATGTATGGAGTGACTATTATTTATCTGACCTTCACAAGCTGTTGTCTAGAAAGGTACGAAACCCCTTTATTTTTAATGGGAAATCATTAAACAAATTCCCCCGAAGTCAGATTTTTACTGACAAAAACCCTTTACTTCCTATTCCTTCTTTTGCCCTTTGTGTTCCGCGACCACAGTATCCCTTTTAGGCGGACAAGTAGTGGCCCTGACAGGCTTCTCTGCTTTGCTTTCGAGTCTGTGGTGGCTGGGAAACTCTCACGGTACAAAACCCCTTGCTAAGAGTAGTTGCTACATTTTCGAGCTCAGATAACTTGTAAGAACTGCCAAAAATTTATATATGCCGGGACCAAGGGCTTTGTGCATTCCAAGGTACCGACAAGAGAGTTTGTGTGTATGTCATGGATTTTCACCCATTCACGGACCGAGCTAGGTGAGAGTTGCTTAACCCTAAATCTGCACGTGCGTCTGTTGTTACTGAATCCACGAGATTCTTCCTCAAGAATATTTGTTTCGTCGTAAGAAGTTGTCTTACTGCCTCCCTCTCCACATCGCACTGCAGTGCCGTCCATTCCAAGATTAGTTTCGAGCCAGCTGATCCGCCATCCGCCACAAGCCATAGGCGACACACAACTTGCAATTAGTGTCTCCGCTCTAATGACAGTTGTTTGTTAACGAATACAATATCTGTGTGACTGCGAAACTTTCGGCTTAAAACTGTGCATACAAACCTTTTATTGTAATTGTGTTTTGTATTAGAGCTTGCTGCCGGCATTTTATTGTGAGGGCATAGACTATTGGATCGGCAGAAGAGGCCTGTGGGTCAGAAGTAGACGGATCACATGCTGGTTATGTAAAGGAGTTCAGGTAAAATTAACCCACTGCGTCGATGTCCTAGCGCCATCTCTCTTGTTCTTGGAAGGTGGTCTACGAGGGGCCGGCTATAAATAAATCAAATATTTTCATTTCGAGTAAAGGGTCACGGTTGGGGTTGGTCGTTTCTTATGGAGAAAAACCGGCAAGAAACTCCATGGATACTATTGTAAAATCATTTGGTTTTACAATGTTGTTGTTACAGCGTTAGGACTTAAGTATGAGAGGATAGCGTGCAGCGTAGGTCCGACAATAAATTTGAAAACCTGAAACACCGCAAACACATTATCTAACAATAAAATACTAGGTGGTATTTTAAGATATCGCCAAGAGTTCGGTCGATTCTTAATATAACCAAGAGGCTCATCGGCAACGACGCGCTGGTTGAGGCAAAGCTCCAGAGCCTGGAGCATCGCCGACGCGTTGCCAGCCTTTCGGTTTTCTATCGGTTACATTTCGGAGAGTGTGCGATGGAATTGCACAGCCTAATTCCGCCAAGCCCGTTCCATCATCGGACTACAAGACGTACGGCGATGCGCCACCGTTACATGGTAGACATCCCACCCACACGCACTAAACGGTTTGGGAATACTTTCATTATGCGTACTGCTAAGGAGTGGAATTCCCTGCCGGAGTCTGTATTTCCTGACAGCTATAACCGGGGGGTCTTCAAGTCAAGAGTGAATAGGTTATTTCTAGGTAAGCGTGCTTCATCGTCGACCACATCATCACTTACCATCAGGTGAGATAGTGGTCAAACGCGAACCTATCACTAATAAAAAAAAAAAAAAAAAAAAAGAGGACTTTTGCGTAATACTACTAATTTGTGCAAATATTATTGGAACATTATCATGTACAAACAAACGGGTATGTACTACTTAGTAATATTACCTCATCAACCGAATACCTACCAAACGTGTCTGAAAATCAGGTATTTTCCGTGAAAGCAATCCAATTAGTATACCTGCCGATACTGTGAGGTTGGGTAAGGTGTCACTATTTCAGACTTATACTGAGTGGTTGTGACAAGTGACAGGGAGACTAACCATTACCTACAGGGAAAATACAACGTTAAATCAGTTGCGTAAGGTTTTGTTAAAAATTACGAATTACTTAGATGGTATTAGTTCTATCTTGACTTGATCATGAAGAGACTTATAATTAGGAACAAATTTGGTGTCAATACCACGCTTGCATTTCCGAGAAATGATTGTGCATGTATAGCCAGATAATTTTTATATGCAAAACGCGGCGATGATCATAATGATATTGACCAGATAATTTAAAAAGAAACCCAGTGAGTCTTTATTAATCTTATTTGTTTGTACTCCATCACATATCGTCACGTTTATTTAAAAAAGGTTACGGCAGAAGTATATCGATAAAATACTTATTTCATGAAAAGTTACACAGAGGTATCTCGATAGTAGACTCGAAAGGTTACGCAGAGGTATATCGATAGTACACTTATTTCACGAAAGGTTACGCAAAAGGTATATCGATAGTACACTTATTTCACGAACGGTTACACAGAGGTATATCGATAGTACACTTATTTCACGAAAGGTTACGCAGAGGTATATTGATAGTACACTTTTTTCACGAAAGGTTACGGAGAGTTATGTCGATAGTACACTTATTTTACGAAAGGTTACACAGAGGTATATCGATAGTATACTTATTTCATGAACAGTTACGCAGAGGTATATTGATATTACACTTATTCCACGAACGGTTACGCAGAGGTATGTCGATAGTACACTTATTTCACGAAAGGTTACAAGAGATGTATATCGATAGTATACTTATTTCATGAACAGTTACGCAGAGGTATATTGATAGTACACTTATTTCACGAACGGTTACGCAGAGGAATGTCGATAGTACACTTATTTCACGAAAGGTTACAAGAGATGTATATCGATAGTATACTTATTTCATGAACAGTTACACAGAGGTATATTGATAGTTCACTTATTTCACGAACGGTTACGCAGAGGAATGTCGATAGTACATTTATTTCACGAAAGGTTACAAGAGATGTATATCGATAGTATACTTATTTCATGAACAGTTACGCAGAGGTATATTGATAGTACACTTATTTCACGAAAGGTTACAAGAGATGTATATCGATAGTATAGTTATTTCATGAACAGTTACGCAGAGGTATATTGATAGTACACTTATTTCACGAACGGTTACGCAGAGGAATGTCGATAGTACACTAATTTCACGAAAGGTTACAAGAGATGTATATCGATAGTATACTTATTTCATGAACAGTTACACAGTGGTATATTGATAGTACACTTATTTCACGAAAGCTTACGGAGAGGTATGTCGATAGTACACTTATTTCACGAAAGGTTACGCAAAGATATAGCAATAGTACATTTATTTCTCGAATTGATTGAGCTGCAGCTTGACGATATGACGCATCTCCTCGTGTTCTCATACTCTATGGTAGTGATGCATGTCGCTACAACTTACGTCAAAGTGTAACGTGTTCGTAAATGTTATGGCGGTCGGGTTGATGGGATCTGCTAGACAAAGGATTAGTTCGAGGATATGGGACGATAGTGAAATGGACTCGAGAAATATTGCACTGATTTATTTAGTGTGGTCTGTTTTGGTAGTGATGATATTCTTGCTGATCGTTTTTGGTACCATATCGAAAATTAGTGGACATAAGCAACAAAGTTCCAATATCGATACGAGTTTTTTTTAAGTGATTTTTTATGATATTCCTGACAATTTTTACTCTTGTAAAATTTCTTCTAAAGTTGATAGTTTGTCTGAAAAAAAAGGTTAAATTCAGTTTTGATTGATGGCATATAAGGTACCTACAACTAGTAATTCTTGAAGAGATTTTTTTTTTACCGAATGATTACTCGCGCGGCTGCAGATGTGGGAGAAAGAGGAAAGAAAAGGGAAAACTCAGCATTCCTATTACAATAAACAAGGCGCAAGGACAAAAACTATAGGTAGCCGGTACCTGCAAATCAGGAAAGAGGAACTGTGTTGCCCCGAATTTTACGCGAGCGAAGCCGCGGGCAAAAGCTAGTCAATTATAAAATAAGTGATGTATTAGAAAACATAATAATTATATCACATTGTTCAGAACAAAAAAAGTTTTCCATTACTTGTATATTCCCTATTGTGTCCGCAGGCACATGCGCACGGTGCACTCGTCTCTTACTGTGATAATCCCTTACCTCGACCAGCGAGGGATCAGCCGCAAGATCAATTTTATTTAACGTGCTTTCGGAAGCACGGGATTATAACACCACCAACTTCTAAACATCGGGCTGTTGCTGATTAATTCTTAATCCAAAAACCCAATAACACCAGAACTACAATACAATATAAATCCACGTCAATCTGAGCGATTGACTACTGCGCTGCGTGTCACGGGTTCGATTCCCGCTCGGAAGTTATATTTGTATGGCCTACAGATAGTTGTTCCGGGTCTGGCTGTGTGTGTATGTGAGATTGAATGTTTGTCAACGCACCCACGATACAGGAAAAAATCCTAGTGTGGAACTACGTCTTAAAAAAAAAACGGTCTACAAACCTTTGCAAATAGAATATTAAGACATTGGCAAGATAGTAAATGAATATCCAAGCCAAATAGCTGGGTTGCCAACACTATTTAAACACAGTTGTCAGCCCAGTACATAGAACGGCAACTATGTTATCTGACTTAAACATTACAACACACGTTAGTGTCCATACAAGTGATACAAACTCACCTGCCACAAAACCTTTATTTTTGTCGTCAACGTCAGAGTTATTTCACCAAAAGTTTGGGATTGTCGCGCGCCCGGAAGTCGGCGTACCCACCGCTTACGTACTTCCGGCGCACAGTGGGTCGAAACTATAATTTTAGTGACATAGGGGTCAATTTCGTTTTTTTTTGCGTTTTCTGAATGCGGATGGATAGAACTCGTCAGCTTCAATAATTAATATATCTTGACGTTTTTCTCTTAACTTAATAGTTTGGGCAGAAAAATGGGTTTTGTGTTTTTTTTGTATGGAACGGATCAAATAAAATCCAATTCCGGCTAAGTAGCGTTAGATCCCGCTTTGCAACGTTATTTTTCTTATACCTTGGGTCATTCACTATCATTTGATGCTATGAACATTTGCATAAAGTTGCAACTCTGCCCAAAAATGACGATTGAAAAAATGAAAAAAATACATAGAACTAAAAGCTTCATTTTTATTTCCCTAAGTTCTTCTAGGTCAATTTTAATATGAAATAGAAAGTAAACACTTAATAATACAGGTATGTACTTAACAACTAACAAGAATATACCTAATTAAATCTCTAATTAGCTTAATTTTGCTAATATACTACATATATCAAAAAGGTGGATCATTTTCTAATTTTGCATTTCTTTTGATTTGTTTAATAACTTAATTAGTTTAACGTTTTAAGTTCATAAATAAATATGTTTTCACTTTTAGCCATTATTGTAATACTAATGAGGATCATTAGTTAATGAACCCTCATTAAGTAGGAAGCAGAAAAATTAGAAGTTATCTGTTTGTCACTGGTATAAAAGGGCTATATTTATTATATATTAATTAGTATTCGTTTATTCGTACTACTACTAATATCCAGTGATTGTGATCATACCTTTTTGGCTATAATGGAAGGTTTAGTTAATAATTTAGATTTATTTATGATTTTAAGAGAGCAGCTGCACTCATTGTCTAATAGTTCAAAACTTTTTCAATTTCTACAAGAAAAAATAAATGTGTCTGAGGAAAACAGTGCTGAACTCCAAAAATTCAATAAATGCAAGGTGGGAGCGAAGTAGCCGCACGTTGGCACAGTTTATTAGAAGAAACGGGGATTGGTTGGAAAGTGCAATAAGTTGGCCTGCGGGAATAATACCTGAACCTGTTGACACTGAACAAAGAATGTTTGAGGTTTGTGATAAAGAAGATGTTGAAAATCTACCACCATCTACAGCAGAAGCTTCCACATCTACATTTACACCTCGAAAACCTTTCGAAGAATTGAGCTCCAGACAAAAACGGAGACGTGTTGATGAAATCAACAAATCGTTTTCAGTATCCCCGGATGAACTGAATGCTACCACAATTGCTAATTTAAGAAATACTGGAAATGAAGATGTAGGAAAAATAATGCATCATTTGTTAAATAACCCAGAAGATTTAGAAAAAGTTAAGGAGTGTTTAAGTGCAAAAGTGAAAAGTAATCAATATTCACCCGATAAGGCACTGTCTTTGTTGGTTTCTCTTAAATTAAGTAGATGGCAGTATATAAGTCTAAGAGAAGCAGCAAGTGAAAATGGGTCGGACTTATACCCTTCTTATTATAAAATTAAGCAAGCAAAGTCACAATGTTACCCAGGAAAAGAAAACGTAACTATAACAGAAGATGGAGCTGCTATTAAACTGCAAGCTTTACTCAACTTGACGGTCTCGAGGCTATTAGATGTGATTGCTTTGGATTTGAGCTCGGCAAAAGATTTAGTGCTTATAAGCAAATGGGGTTTTGATGGAGCCTCAGGTCAAAGTAATTACAAACAAAAGACGGAAACAGACTTTGATGATTCAACTATTTTCATGGCCAGTCTAGTTCCTGTAAGGCTTCAACAATCTGATGGCACAATTGTTTGGGAAAATGACCGACCCTCATCAACATTCTATTGCCGTCCGATTTTGTTTAAATTTACCAAAGAAACGCAGTCAACAGTGGTAAGTACAAAAAATAGCATAGAAAAAGAAATAGATGAACTTCAGCCATCAAGATTCAGTCAAGTTGAAGTAACGCATAAATTGATCATGACGATGATAGACGGCAAAATTACTTCATATTTGTCAGAGACATCATCGTCTGTCTGTGATATTTGCAAAGCAAAACCGTCCGAGATGAACAATTTACCAACAATTGCTCAAAGAGAAAAAAACGAAGATATGTACCAGTATGGATTGTCATCTTTACATGCCTGGATAAGAAGCATGGAGTGCTTACTTCACATCGGTTAGTATATATTATATTTTTACTACATCCTTTTTCTCTTTCATTTATGTTTAATTTCCTTTTATAAAGTGTCATTCCTCTTTCTTTGCAGCTTATCGTTTGGAGTTTAAAAAATGGAGTTGCAGGGGCGATGATAAAGAAAAACTGACGCTCAAAAAGAGCGCTATACAGCAAGCATTTAAGAGTGAAACCGGTTTACTCATTGATATTGTCAAGCAAGGAGTAGGCACAACAAATGATGGCAATACTGCTAGAAGATTTTTTAGAGATCCACCAACAACAGCCCGCATAACAGGAATTAGTTTAGAGTTAATTGAAAGGTTTCACGTGATTCTTCAGACTGTGGCATCTGGAGAGCGCGTGGATCTTACAAAATTTTCTGAATATTGTAATAATACTGCTAAATTATATGTTAATTTATATCCATGGTATTATATGCCATCCAGTGTTCACAAATTGTTGGTACACGGGGCTGACATAATTAAGCATTTTGGTGCCATACCTATCGGTAAACTGTCGGAAGAAGCAGCAGAGGCTCGCAATAAAGATTTTCGGAATTACAGAGAGAGCCATTCTAGAAAAGTAAGTAGAACGGCGACAAACGAAGATGTTTTACACAATCTTCTTTTGTCGTCTGATCCTAAGATCACAAGTCTAAGACCTCAAATGATAAGACAAAATATTATGGTTCTCTCTCCAAAAGTCAAAGAGCTTCTGATGAGTTTTCCAACAGAATCCGGTTTAGATTTTATTGATGTAAATAATTTACAAGATAGTCCTAGCGATAGTGAATAAGATTTTGATAGATTGTAAGTGTACTTTTAGTTTTTTTTTTTGTAAGTATTAGTGTTGTATATTGTTAGTCCTAATTAGGTGTATTATTGTGTAACTTTACTTAACCTTTATTATGTACCTTTTGTAAGTAGCTTTATTATGTACCTACGTTTTACTACTATTTACCTTTTTCCTAAGTAAGTACACATTTTTACTTAAAGAGCACATTCGTATCCTCTTTTAAAAATAACTTATTAGTACGAGTACCTACCAATTTAAGCGTATATTAGATCTTTTAATTGTATTTATGTTATTGATTAAGTACTTACCTGTATTAATTCGTGTTTTGTCTTACTATTTTATTTTTGTCATTGTATTTCATATTAAAATTGACCTAGAAGAACTTAGGGAAATAAAAATGAAGCTTTTAGTTCTATGTATTTTTTTCATTTTTTCAATCGTCATTTTTGGGCAGAGTTGCAACTTTATGCAAATGTTCATAGCATCAAATGATAGTGAATGACCCAAAGTATAAGAAAAATAACGCCGCAAAGCGGGATCTAACGCTACTTAGCAGGAATTTGATTTTATTTGATCCGTTCCATACAAAAAAAACACAAAACCCATTTTTCTGCCCAAACTATTAAGTTAAGAGAAAAACGTCAAGAGATATTAATTATTGAAGCTGACGAGTTCTATCCATTCGCATTCAGAAAACGCAAAAAAAAACAAGTTGACCCCTATGTCACTAAAATCATAGTTTCGACCCACTGTGCGGCGGGCCGCATTCAGGCCACAACCACGGTCGATGGGCCGGAAATCGTCACATGCTGTTTTTCCGACGCTTCACGATTACTTAAACATGGTATCGAGTGTGCTTTAAAGATTGTTTACTTCGATAAAAATGAGTTTGAGACTTCAATTTTTAAATATTGAAATAGAAATATTATTTTTTTATTATATACTAGCTTTTGCCCGCGGCTTTGCTCGCGTTAAATTCGGGGTAACACAGTTCCCCTCGCACCTTATTGATTTGTAATAGTAACGCTAAGTTTTCCCTTTTCTTCCCTCTTTCTCCATCACATCTCACTTTAAAAAAAAAAGTAAGCCTATGTCCGTCTTCTGGTTCCCAACTAACTCTGTACCAAAATTCATCAAAGTCGGTTTAGCCATTAAAGCGTGAAGAGGTAACAAACAAACTCACTTCCACTTTTATAATATTAGTAAGGATTTATTTATGTACACAAAACACTTGATGGAAAAAATATATACAGACAAAAAAACACAAAGGTACTACTTTTTCATTTAGAAATCTCTTCCAGCAGATCTGCGATAGGACAGATTCTTATGACACGTAGACAGTGTGTAAAAAATTAATAAGCACTAACTTAAATATACATACTATATTAATATAGATAAACACACATACTAGTAAGATAAAAATAAATAATTGAGTGTTAACATATGATATAGAATCTAAAATAATACATGTATATCCATAATATATACAAAATATCAAAGAATAAAGGACAGGTAACACATTCTACATTTTCACGTAATTTTATTTAACCTGAGCATCACCAGGACAACCAATTACTACCAAGACTTTTCAGTCACCGGCACCACGTCTAGACATCCTCAATAACCAACATATTTTGTTGCTATTAGGTATAAGCGTTTTGTAAAGGGGATTTAATAATAAGACAAAACAGGGGAGCAACCACCACTTCTTATAGCAGTATCAGTTTAATCTTAATCAGTCATCTTTGTTTTCTTTTATCTCGTTTCCGCGTCGAGTGACAGATTAGCGCAGCTTTAGTCAAAACGGTATCGCGTTTGTTAATGATCTTAAGGTTTTTGTACAATTTCATCTTATTAAGAAGCTGTTATAAGCTATGTGTTACACGATCGTTATTTTTGTGTTACAGCTGCTAGTTCTCCAGTATTTATATAAATAAGAGGTGATGTACAGCCCCCGGTGTGGTCATCGGCACAAGTGTCCACAGTGTCCAGTGTTTGCTGGACTAAGCCGGCGCTAAATCTTGGGATGGGACGCGAAACTAAAACAATAATAATAAATACGAATTCTAAATAGAGGACGCCAGTTTGTGTGGCCAGGAGAAATGCCTGAACGGAAGATAACATTAACACCAAAACATCAGCGTAGATTATATTACTGTTTAATGCTAGCATGCATCATCCTACAGCTGGACCAAGGCTTCTCTCCATGACTTCTACATGATACGATCCAGGACTAAAATGAACCAACGCCCAGTGGGTGGACCACTGGGCATTGGTTCATAATAATATGTATTATATTTGAACCGTATAAGTTAAACCGTATAAATTAAGCGGTTTTATATATGTATTAAAATAGTTAGAGAAAACTTAGTAGTAGTAATAATAAATAAACATAGTATTAGTAATAAAATGGAGATTAGTTAAGAATTAAATTGTTAATACAAAGTGTTGTTAAGCTAGGGTTTAATTATTAGTAATCTACTTAGTTAAACGAATGGAAACGTTGTAGGAAATAAAAGGTTTTTTTTTTTGTTTTGTATCTTAACCAACTTCAAAAAAAGGAAGAGTTTCGCAATATAACTGTTTTTATGTCTATACGCGATTTCTCTTTGATAGTTGGCTGTTTTTTCTGAATTCTTTTCATAATTAAAAGGGTGATCTTCCGAATGGTTCCCATATTAGTTTTGTCTATATTTTTCGGTATTTTATGAGTTATCTTCTATGATATGCTTATAGCTAGCTATATTTCTTTATAGTGATATCACTATAAAGAAATATACTACTATAAAGTAGTAATGGAAAATGATTAAAACTAAAACGGCTGAAATAAAAAAAAATGCATAAAAAAAAGTCGGAAGTCGGTGCTTTTGTGCAGAATAGTTTTTTCTAAATTGTTTACAACAGGGCTGTAAAGTTTTGTAATAAAAATGGCGGTCATAGTTTTTGAATAAAATAAAGTTTGAAGATACCATCAATTCTATTCTAGATCATATGTAGCCACCAAATATCCTCCTGTCTAAACTGTATGGACCAACTGCAAACGTGGCTTTGTTCTCAAGTAGACCGAAAAGGGAGTCAAATATCTGTCAATTTTCGGTGTCCTCAGACAAGTCTATAATTTCCCTTTTTTTCGTATAAAATAACTTTTACCGCTGCCAAAGGGAGTGTCAGGTTTTTACTGACTAAAACCCATTCATGTTGATTTTTTGCACTTTTGTTCTGGATCTGCGATATCCCTTTCGAACAACCCGCAACTTCGGGAGGACTGTAAATCCCTTGCTTATGGTATGTATACACGTTTTCTGTATGTAGGTAGTTTATATTGTAGGTACTGTTTTTCACGTGTATATGTGTGTTTATGTTTTTAATGTCACCCTCATTTAAATTCTCTTGTTTTTATGCTCGCGTTAAATTTGGTATTACACAGTACCTGCTACCTGCAGTTTTTGCCTTTGCGCCTTATTCATTTGTAATAGCAAAGCTAAGTTTTCCCTTTTCTTCCCTCGTTCTCCCTCATATCCCACTTTTTTTTAAATAAAAATAGCCTATGTCCGTCTCCTAATTCCCAACTATCTCTGTACCAAAATTCATTTAAATCGGTTTAAAGCGTAAAGAGGTAACAAACAAGCTCACTTTCACTTTTATAATATTAGTAAGGATTGCGTCCACTAAAGCTTATTCTAAAATTCCAAGAATTAACCCTGAAATTGTGGTCTTTGGTATCGGGCATCTGTTTTCGTGGCCTCAAAATAAAGCGGTTCTGTAACAAGCCTGAGACCGGCCTATTTACCTTATTTACGGCCCCTGCAGACGTTCCGCAGATTATTACAATTTTAACGGAGCGATGTAAACTGCCCCTAATACCGACTAATGACTTGGGATGTTCTTGTGATGATGGAATGATGGTAATGGCTTTGTTTTGAAGAGGGCTTGGCTTCCGTAGTGTTAAAACCTTGTTAGATAAGCAAGTATTGGGTTAGGATATGAATTGTTACAATTTGTAAAATGGTCACAAAGTGACAATTCATAGTATTCGTTCAATTTTATTATAGTAGTACAAACCAACCAATCATATCAAAATATTATAATTTCACATAGCTCTACATGAGCACTTACAAAACGTCAAAAAAAACGCACAATTATCTGCTAAGGCGGTCTTTACAGGCCCTCTGTATCCTGACAGTGGCTACCAAGCCTTACCAAGATGAAAAGAAGAAAGTTTGTATATTCTCCAGTCTTTATTTTTCATTTTCCAACAGACCGTTCGCAGTATCCATATCTGAGCGTAGTGAATCAAGTGGAGACCGGACCCGGATGTAGTGCTGTACGGCGGTCGACCGGCCCGGGTGCCGGACGCCCGGCTTGACCGGCTAATTGACTAATCCGGTTGCTACCGGCCGAACAAAGAACACCTATTGTGTTCTTGTTTAGTTTTAGAGGGAGGTCATATTTTTAGATTTGATATTGTAGTACAAAAATGTTTTGATAGTTTATTTTATTGGCAACTTTTCTTGTAATAATTGAATTAAGCGTTTAAGGGTGATTTTGTGTGGTTGCTTAGCTTGGTGCGGCGTGCCGCTCCCTACTTGAACGTGCCCTAAATGGTGATGAACTGGACGCAATTGCTTAGAACTGGATGCAAATCCCTTGAAGTCGTGGACAGGGCTTTAGAGTACGGACTAGTGTTTGTGTATTACGTATGAAAATAAGAAAGGAGATGCAAGGTTCCAACAGAGTTCGATTTTGTTTTTAGTGCCTCAATTGTCCCACTGCTGTGCAAGGGCATCCCCTTCCAAAGCTATCAGTTTTGTGCGATATCTGGACTTGTTTTTGTACTTGATTTAGAAAACAGACAGTTAACAAATAACTAAATAGTATAGACGACTTTGCATTTGGTAAGACATTGAGAAATCTCCCATGGAGGTTAGTGTGGGATTTAACTTAAGATAATTTTTTTTTTTTTTTTTTTGACAACTCACACACGGCTATCTGATCCCAAGCTAAGCAGAGCTTGTGTTATGGTAACCAGACAACTGATATACATGCTTATATAATTTATAAATACATACATATTATAGATAAATCACACCCAGACACAGAACAAACAATCATGCTCGTCACACAAAGTTTGTCCTGGGTGGGAATCGAACCCACGACCTCCAGCTCAGCTGTCAGGGCCACTAACCACTGGACCAACAGGCCCGTCAAAAAAAATATACAAGGAAATCCATCTCTGATGATCCATGTGGCCTTGGATCTGGCCGCGAAAACACATGACTACCCATGACCATAGTGAATTTCACGAGCTTGCATATTGTAGGAGTCAAATGAGGGTAACAGTGAGGTAATGGCCTCGTAAAGGATGGCAGCCCTCACTTATCACTGTTTGTGCTATCACGCACTATTTTCATCTTAGGAATTAGTTTTATTCAGATATAACATTGGTAGTTTTTTTTTTTTATATCTTGGGACAACTCACACACGGCTATCTGATCCCAAGCTAAGCAGAGCTTGTGTTATGGTAACCAGACAACTGATATACATAC
Organism: Ochropleura leucogaster; assembly: GCA_958449745.1. NCBI lineage: Eukaryota > Metazoa > Arthropoda > Insecta > Lepidoptera > Noctuidae > Ochropleura > Ochropleura leucogaster. The sequence goes on from OY288208.1 coordinate 19,158,403, forward strand.
TTATATAATTTATAAATTACATACATATTATAGATAAATCACACGCAGACACAGAACAAACAATCATGCTCATCACACAAAGTTTGTCCTGGGTGGGAATCGAACCCACGACCTCCGGCTCAGCAGTCAGGGCCACTAACCACTGGACCAACAGGCCCGTCCTGCCCGTCGTCAGTTTAGCTAGAGGCTGATAAATTCTAGGTCTTCGTTTGTTTTTATTTTGCATGTTAGTAAGCATAGTTTATGATGTGTAGAGTTGCAACCAATTTTGCAGCATTGGAGACCCATCCATCCCATCTATTTTCGAATCCACTCTAAACAATGTTGGTACAAAGACGAACAAGCAAGAAAGCGCTTTTTTATATTACGATGGTCGCCCTATAGACGGCAGATTTTTTTAGGTATATCCACAAACACACACACAACAGAATATTACAAATGAACATCATTTATAAAATAATTTGCTTATAACAACAAATTGATATTTATTTGAGATCTAAGTTCAAAATTTGTGGGAGAAGACAAAGCACGGTGAAAAATCTATTTAAATCATAGTTTCTTAGGGACAAAAATACTTTTTGTTCTGTTAATAAATTTCTCCATACGTGCATTGAAAAAAATCATTTGATTGACGTGAGAATTTGTAACTGCTGTTGTCTGCTCTATAAGCCCTCGCCTACCACCTCGGCCGCAATGACAAAATTTCCTCTCTTGAATCAAAATGTACTATTGTACTTCACAAAATGATTGTTGTTGAATTTTGAAGCAGTAAATATGACTTTCCTGCACTTTTGAGGGTCTTTTTGTTTAAACTTATGTGTGCCAAAAAGTGTCCGCAGTCGGTAGGATTCGAACCTACGCTCCCAGAGGGAATCTGATTTCTAGTCAGACGCCTTAACCGCTCGGCCACGACTGCTACATGTTTTTGTTATATGTATATCAGGCCAACCAATTCGACTGATATAAGACAAGTGAAAGGCAACGTACGTTTATGTTATGACGAAATTCTCAAGTGCACGCATCGACTAGTACTTACCTAAGTGGTTAATTAAAATTGATATTGAAGCGAGCCTTAAATCCGGTATAGCGGGTTGTTCGAAAGAGATACAGCGGCCCCGGAACATAAGGGCAAAATAAGGAACATGGGTGAGTTTAAGTCAGTAAAAGTCTGACACTCACCACCACTCCGAGTAGAGAATTGAAGAAAGTGTTAAACTCTAGTTAAGCAATACATTTTACTACCCGGGTTGTTGACACCGCGGCCCCGAAACATAAAGGGCAATAGAAGGAATATCGGTGGGTTTTAGATAGTACACGTCTAACAATTCCCCCGGTCCGCCCAGAGCGGGGGAAGTTATTTGGTGATTATCCATTCGCATTATTTGATGATTAACCTACTGCTGATGTAGAGCTTGACCGTGTCAACTTTATATTTTAAATGGTACAATCGGTTGATTTATATTTTTTATTAAATAAATAAAAGATTTACAAAGCAACTACCAATAATAATAATACAAAAAGAAATATTTAAAAATGTAATTTTATGTATAGAAATCAATAAATGGACGAAATACAAAACATTCGAGACAAATAAAAGTGACGTGAAACAGAAAAGCAATATTCTGTTTCACAAACATAGCAAGTCTATTTGAATCGGAAGATTTTTTCCCAGTGACGCGTCTAAATAGGTCGATCTAAAAATAAACCACCCACCAAAAAGTGTCCGCAGTCGGTAGGATTCGAACCTACGCTCCCAGAGGGAATCTGATTTCTAGTCAGACGCCTTAACCGCTCGGCCACGACTGCTACATGTCTTATTGCTAAATTATACGTCCAATTTCCGCGTAAACTTTCACTTATCATTATTAAAACTTGTTTGACGGTGAAAGGTTTACAAATAAATTGTTTGTGGTCGTTAAAGACTGTTCTACATAAATTTTTAATCGGCTGATTGTTTTCAAAGTCAAAGAGATATTTGAAAACATTACGAAATGTTTAGTCTTGAAATGATAGGGTTGTTATGTACGGAGAAGATCCATAGTTGGTGCTTACGTAACACTGTGTGGCTTAGGAAGCCCAAGAATAGATAATGGTAGTGTGTGCTTAGTGTATTATTATCCCGTTACACCATTGTTTATCTTGGGCCTAGTTTTGTTCATCAGTTTTGGAAATTTGTCGGACTTTGTTGACCTATAAAACTGTAGTAACTTAAACAACTACATAAATAAACTTAAGCTATTTTCCCTTAAATGTGTGCAGAGGAAATAGAACGCTCTAAACAGCGCTACTGATTTGTATCGCGTCATCCACTTCGTCAGTGACTTAGATACAGTTGATCTTAAAGAATAATTATAATTTGGAGCTACACTCTTAAATTTTGGTTGTTATTAGTGATTTCGACCACGGGTCAAAAAAACGATCATCTTTTTTACTTCTGAATGCCGAATGCCTATTAATACCTAGGTTGATTTATCACAAATATACCATAATCTTTATTAATAGGTAGTCACTTACTTTATTTTATGATGTTGTGCATTTTGAAAAAGATGATTAATATCATTAAACTCCTTCATTCTTAATATAATACCGATTATCCTAAAATGTTTAAAATTGATTTGCTCATAATAGAGAGAGAGAGAGAGAGAGAGTTTTCGGATTTTCCCTATTTAACAAAAAAACAGAAATAAGTAGAACACACGGACTGTTTTGCACCACTATGTGTGTGCTGACAGACTGTGATCGATCTAATGAATAATCAGTCTATTATCGAATGTCTCTTCGATAGGTAGTAGAAATAAATGGCTTTCGATAACCAGGACTAAACTCTTAATTTACACGTCTTGGCCAATGCCTGTTGATAACACCCTATTTATTAAAAGAAAAACCTTTTTTTTGACAAAGGAACTGTTTACTTCTGAAATATATGTTTATTATTTACCACGCCTATTATTTATTTTAAAAAATACAACACTCAATGTTCAAGATTAATTTCAAAACTATTCTTCTCCGTGTAAGCTGAAACGTCAGAATTTTAAAAAGCAGTTCGCCAGTACATTTCCGAGCACTTTTATATTCCGCCAGGTTTTCCTATAAATCAAAACTTACTATAGTGAGGTAGAAACTTAGTTTGACTGCTACTCGGAAATATCCACGCTGTTCTTAGGTAATTTTATTCTACGAACTGAAGTTTATAAATATGTAGAATTTCAATGAGAACGCGTATTTCATGTTTGTAGCTTGAGTGCTGCTGAATAATTTAATACACCAGAAGGTTTTTTTAGCCTGATTGCCCAAGAAGTATGTTTTAGGGAAGTGACGTTTTCAATTTCATATTTCACTCAACTAGTATATTTTGATACTTTTCTCATCATCGCATTTTATACTGTATAATTCCGTTCATTTTAAAGGTGTGTAAGTTAATTTACATTTATCTAGCTAGTTCATAATGTCAAAAAACCGGCCAAGAGCGTGTCGGGCCACGCTCAGTGTAGGGTTCCGTAGTTTCCCGTCCGTCACAATAAGTGTTCCCAGTTATGAGGCCAACCGAACAATTCGGTAATACCCGATCCAATGTAATAAGTACCTACAGCGCCATCTCTCGAGGAATTGGGTTACTAATTAATACAAAAACGTGCAATTTCGGTGGTAATTTTGGATTGCGACAACCGATTTCAATAATTATTTTTTTGTTTGAAAAAAGATACGTTCAGGATAATAAAATATGTAAACAAAGTTACAAAAAAAGCTTGCATATACGATTATACTACAAACTTAGTCCAGAAATTATTTTGTACAACTTTTTGTCTTTTTTGTACAAAAACTGTTGTGTCAATCAAGTTCAAAATAATTTTCATAGAAAGTCCTTATAAAGTTCTACTTTTCAGATTTTTTTCATATTTTTTAGACTTATGGTTCAAAAGTTAGAGGGGGGGGGACACATTGTTTTTTACTTTTGGAGCGATTATTTCCGAAATTATTGATATTATCAAAAAATGATCTGAGTAAACCCCTATTCATTTTTAAATACCTTTCCAACAATATATCACACGTTAGGGTTGAAATTAAAAAAAAAATCACTTCCCACTTTACATATAGGGTGGCTACCCTAATAAAACATTTTTTTCAAATTTTTATTTTACCACTTTGTCGGCGTGATTGATATACATATTGGTACCAAATTTCAGCTTTCTAGCGCTAACGGTCACAGAGATTAAGCGAGGACGGACGGACGGACGGACGGACGGACGGACAGACAGACATGGCGAAACTATAAGGGTTCCTAGTTGACTACGGAACCCTAAAAAGGTAGAATTGTTTTATTTTTTAAATGTTGTCTTTGGCTCGCGGTAAACTCCTCATGGTAGACGTCGTAACTTCTACTTCAGATCGACTCAACGTTAACAAGCACACTATTGTTGTGAACCCTCTTTTTTCTTAACAACAGCAGCTCTTAACAAAAGATAAGGGTGTACGGTGTGAACAATTATGAGCCAACCCCTAGGTGTCATTTGATTTTTTTATTATTTGTGATGTTAATATATGTGGTAAAATATAATATAATGTAATTATGTTGTGTGATTGTTAATGTAATTGTGTTTATAATATAATTAAGACGGAAGAAGAAGAAAGAAAAGTATATAATAACAATCCTAATGGATATGGCAGTAGCATGGTGATGATACAATACAATATCACGTATGTTAAGCAAAGACTGGCAAAGGTTCTTGTTTATTTAGTGTCAAGGTTTAATTGCTAACAAGAAGGGCTCATGACGCACGGGTGGATCCTCCAGATTAAGCTATGCTTTCCGGAGATGAGTGACCATTGCTGAAACACGCGGATCACTTAGGATGCACGTTAAACTTATGGCCCTACCTGTTGATTGTATATTTTTGGTAATCGTTACAGACAGTGAGAAATCCGAAACTTCCGAAAACGTTGTGAAGATCAGATAGACAGTGTCCTCAAATGACTGAAAGATTACCCGAACTAAGTCGGGAAAGGGTTTTGCTCATGATGAGTACCTAAAGCAACATTTCTCTTGACAATAAACCTTCACAAATGTAAACTACAAGTCACGATCAGACCACAACCAGCTCGTTACCAGCCACGTGTGAACAGCAGGAACATTATGAGCACACGGCAAGGATTAACGCTGCCCATTGGTGGACCGACTGAAATATTAGGTGGCTTCCTAAATCAGTTTATGAGGTTGCAATCAGCGGCCAGCCTGTAACGTTTGTTTTACGCTGATTGTGGCCTGTTTGCTCCCGGGCTAGTCGGCCATGACACTTTAGAGGACGATGCAGAAGATTTACTTTATAGAGGATTGAAAAGTGCCTGTAATGGTTTAATTGAAATAAATGCTTTGGCTAATTCAAAAATAATTTTATCCTTGCATGACGTTCTTCCTATCATGGTCATTATTGTTTAAGTGTTGCTGGGGTCAACTGTTTTATCTGAAACGATAATTGCCTGTAATGTCAATTAGCAATTTATCTTTATCAATTAGTAAACAAACTAAGCTTAAGCTACTATTTATGCAATTCAGAACAGGTGGGGACCTGGTGACCTGTACTACAGTTGTTACTACCACAGGCACCAGCGATCCACAACCAAAAATTGACAGCTTATTATTATTATTTTGTCTGTATTTTTTTGGCTTGTGGTGAGAAATAAACATTATGTTATTTTTATAAAAGTCGTAGTTAAATTTAATGGTAAGGAACAATAATAAGAAGCAAAATTAATCAATAGCCACAAACTAAGCAGCGCTTTTATCTTGTGCCTCGGGAGTCTTAATAAATGTAATAAATTAGAATAATAAAACTTACAAGTGAGGATATACAAATATAACAATTAACATGATTTGAAGTAAACCTAAAAGAGTTTGTAGATACAAAATAAAAGCAAAAAACAAAGGTGAATTTATATAAAACATAGGAGAAGAATGGAGAAGAATATATTTATAAATTTATTTTCAAGAAGATTTTCACAATAGTCGGAATTTCTATCTGTAAGTTGCTAATGAAAGCTAGTATCATTTTTCATTGTTTTCCTTTCATTTAACTCATGAAGTTTGTTTAAGAGATTTCATCCTTATTGACCCTAACGATCGATGCAATAAAAGTACAGGGTGCAACTTTTATAGATTTTAGTCGGTTCAATTACCGAGTACGGCAAGCGAATTTAAAAAAAAATCTTTGAATGCCGTTTTCTTTCTTTTCAAAAATAAAGGAATGTTTTCTTTGAGTAAAATTTTCTATCCACAGTATTAATTTTTCATTATTTACTTCCCCTTAAGGTGGCATTACAAAATTCCACCCTGTATAGAATAGGTCTTTTAATGGGTTTTCTGTACTTGTCTCCGTGTTGTCGTGGAGTGCACATTTGGACATGTCCGAACTACAACAACTGTGGGTAATTAGTTTTGCAGCTACATTTTCTCGATTGATGTTACGTGTTGTTGATTGGCTTTTGAACATTGGTTACCGGTTATCTTTTCGATATTTTATGCAGGATTTAATATCCATTTTATGGCTGTCGTTAAAAAGCAAGTACATATAAATGAGCAACGGTATCTCTCGGTCAATAGGTAGGCTTCAGTTACGCTACGTTGTTCCATGGAGAAAATCTATGGTTGACTGGCCGTTAAAACTTACTGTGTTATATGGATCAGCACGGAAAATTGTTTAAGTTTAAATACATATGCATACAGCCGCCGTGTAGCGTAGTCCCACCTTATACATATTTGAAGTAATCCTATTAATTAAATTTAAATTAATAAATCAATTATCTACAAGGCAAGTAGACTGTAGATTTTTACTACCAATAAAATAAGTTTTCAAGAAACCTTAAAAGATTATTTTGCCACTTACTCTTATGTTAAAATTTTATCTAAATGTATAATGTACTATTGTACTTCACAAAATGATTGTTGTTGAATTTTGAAGCAGTAAATATATGACTTTCCTGCACTTTTGAGGGTCTTTTTGTTTAAACTTATGTGTGGCAAAAAGTGTCCGCAGTCGGTAGGATTCGAACCTACGCTCCCAGAGGGAATCTGATTTCTAGTCAGACGCCTTAACCGCTCGGCCACGACTGCTATTTGTTGATGTCTCAGAAAATTCCTAGAATATGAAGACAAAATGATGTATTTATTGATACAGATGATCGACATATTATTTTCATTGTTCTGTTTTGGTTTTAATAAAAACAAAATTATACCATGATTTTACCGAAGAGAAAGAAAATAAAACAATATTGCTTTTTTTTTCGGTAGGGCCACTCGCAGTTTGACTCAGTCAAGTTGCTTTACTGCAAGGTCTATCCTGTGGTGGAAACAATATTTCTTGTAAGTCATAGCATTTATTAGATTCTATTCTCGTCATCTTATTGCAGAAGCAAAGGAACGGGTATTAATACTTGACGTTACATCAAAATTCGTAACAAAATACACAAGATAATCACATTGTACGTACTTGCTCGCTTCCAGAGAGCTCTCCAGAACTTTCTGTACTACACAATAACGGGAAAGTAACAACATTGCAAATAACGACATATTTGAACTGGAAACGGTGTACTAGGAGATAATAAAATGGAGGACGAGTATGCTTTGAGTCGCGCACTAAATGCGAGGAACCTGTGACTCTAATCGGCAAAGAAAATACTTTGAAAGCAGCGATCGAAAGGGGTGCCTTCATTCCTGACGTTATAATATATGCTATTTGAGAGATACGTTTGTGTTGGTCTCTAAGATATAATTGCAGTTCGACTTGGTGCCTAAGTATGTTGGTTTTATCGGTGTTCAAGGATTTATTGATAGTATTAGTGAACAATAATGTTGCCTATCAAGTACCTACAACTTTTTTTGAAGTCTTGAGCATTTGTGTTGACCACTTTTTTTTCCTAATTCCTGTATATACCCTCTACGGGTACCAAAGGTAATTTCGACTACCACAATTTCAGTGTTGATCAGAATTCACGTATTATCCATAAGTCCGATGCTCCATAGACTAGTTCCGCCGACGCGGCAGGACCAGATAGAGGGGACATCTCAATTATTTCTATGGAGGTAGCCGTCGTTGTGTCCCGCGTTATGGCCGCCCGCTCTCCGATCCTGCGGTTACTGGTTCAATTATTGAAGGCTGCGTTAGATTCCTGCTGTTCCCCATAAAGGTACAGACCTTGTTTGTACGTGTGGCCGCTGATTGTTAGTGGTTGGTTAAGTATAATTAATTCTTGTTAAGAACTGCGGGATAATTGCGCACCACAATTACAATGGCCAAGCCATTCATTTCGTTTTAATGTTCAGTTATATAAAGCAAAGGATTAGAAATATATTCAAAATCTTTGGGATTGTAATTAGGATTTTGTATCTTCCAGATGGTCTGTATGGATGGTCTGTACTATAGTACTGGGCGACGACAGGCCTCTTCGACGGCGCCTTTGTGTTATACACGCTTTTCAAAGAGAAATCAGCAAAACAGAGGGGCCTGCCAGGGCCACGGCCTGCCAGGGTTGCAGGGTGTCTGAAAGAGATACAGCGGCCTCGGAACACAAACGGCAATGGAAGGAACATGGATGGGTGTTAGTCAGTAAAAGTGTGACACTGAAGTTATTTGATGACTTGTTAAGTCCAAAAACTTATTTCAAATTATTTTTTCTCATTGCTGTGTTCTATAAATTACTGGTATAATCTGCGGCGTTTGAAGATCTACCATAGTACCTACGTGATATTGGCAAAATGATGCTGTCTTTTTTCACAAACGCTATTGTATATGTAAACACCCAAAACAAGGTGACTTCGTTCGGTATAGAGAAAAATATGAAAGATTTTAAGGTACTTATGTCAGGATTAGGGAATGCAATCCCGATCTCGAAAGATCCCGTGTAATTTTTCGAGATCAATCCCGAAACATAATATGACCAGATCTCCGATGGAGATTGATGGAATTGGTGGGAGAAGGTTTTTTCAGCAGCTGGCTACATTACAAGGGATGTTAAATGCCGGTTAGCAGATATTTCTGGATACACTTTATTTTTAACAAGTTACTTTCAAAATCACCCGTACCGAACTACTTTTTAATCTCCCTGAGCTACTATACCTACTTTTGTTTTGATTATGTTCATGTTAGTAAGACTGTTACCTAATTATCATATAATTAGTAATATTAAAGAATAGGTACAGGCTTTTGTTTTCTTTCAAATAATATTTTGTTTTAATGAACCTCACTGTTTTTTTTTAATTAGATGAGATTTCGAAAATTTCGGGATCCCGCGGGATTGACAAAAATGTAATCCCGAGGGAACTCAACTTGACAATCTCGAGTCGGGATTGCATTCCCTGGTCAGGACCACATAGCGTAAAGCATCAATAAATCAATATGATATATTTTTTAAACACTTATAATCGTACCACAATCGTGTCATATGAATGTATTATAGCTAAATCAGCAATGTTGCGTAATTCTGTACGTGTGGCATGTAGCAATGATTATTACCTTCACTTCTTGCCAACTGGTTTTATAAAGACAAGCGTTTACTTTCTATTCGTGATTATGATAATATTTTCTGTAAGATCAACAAATAGCAGTCGTGGCCGAGCGGTTAAGGCGTCTGACTAGAAATCAGATTCCCTCTGGGAGCGTAGGTTCGAATCCTACCGACTGCGGACACTTTTTAACCTCAAATTTAAGTGCAGTTGTTTTCGTTACCTAGTTTATATGGTTTTGTTTTGTAGAACTTATTGCATTTATTGAATGTGTCTTATTCGGTGATATTTTTTTATTTGTAATGATCTCCATGCTTGCAGGAAGAGATAGTTAGAAGATTCTGCATTAATTAGAGGAACAGCTTTTATGCAGAATACGAATTCATTATTAGTTACTATTCCTTGCATCCTAGCCAAAACGATAAACATTAATCCCGTTTTCACGCGATTAATGTTTACAATTATGTCAATATTATTTATAAGAAAAACCAAAAGGTGCCTTCTGTCTGTTCAACCACACTTAGGGTTCGTAAATAACAATACTTGTTTGTCCCCGCAACGATCGCTTTAGTTAGAACACAGCTTTATATAAGTTTCTATTCGATCTTTAAATGTCATCCTATGAAATTTTTAATTAAAGGTCAATCATATATTAAGATAATTGCCCTTATTGTCACGATTCAAGTTTTCTAATTTCTTAACTTTTTGTTTATTTTTAAAGAAAGATTTAAAAGTAAGTTGTCTGCAAATAGAACAATTGTTTGAACTTGTTGATAGCCACTGTGCTTAACATTTTCTAGAAGAAATAAGCTTTTTTCCCTAAATTGTATCTAAAAATAACTTGGTCATTAGACAGGCCTTACATTGTCCATCTGGCTATGCAGTAATGCTATGATGAAAATGTTTTTTTTTTAAATTTAATATAAATTATTTATCAGCGTCAAATCTAAATTAAGTTAACACACACCGAGGACCACAGTGTAGCATAAAACAGTTAATTAAACACTCAGCGACGCGGCCGCGCCCGTGTAATCAGCGTGTTTGATTATTAGCTCGGCAGCACTTCATTATCTGTAGTTATTATTATTATCTGTAATCTCCCATTATCGCCTGCGGTGACGTTACAAATTACTACTTATGACATCGTATCGAATTTCGAATTACGGATTATATTTCAGTTTTTTTTCTTAATTCTTGTTTTTGCTACGTTGGTTATTATTGTTGTAATTTGATATCATTTCTAAAATCTTGTCGGCATTGCGAAGATGGTTGTTCGAAAGAGATACCGCGGAACACAAAGGGCAAAAGAACTAACATGGATGAGTTTTAGTCAGTACGCTCAGAGTGGGATGATTTTAGATTATTTAAAAGATCTGTTTAACAAAATGTATTTTTAATACGGCAAAATTAAATACAGTATTTCTACAAGTATGATGCCTTGCGACTGGGACTGTAGCTTCATCTTATTGTTTTTTGACATTCAAAAGTGGTTGTAACAGTCTAATTGAACAAAATGCTTAGCTTGATTTTAAAAACATAGTTCACTGCAGTATGTGTAACAAAAACACCCAAAGTTATAAACAAGTCGTCGTTTGATCTATCGAGTATATTCATACGCTGAGTAACGATTTAGTAATATTGGTGTAGGTTAAAAACTAACAAACTTCAGCCTTTTATTACCCGACTCATTTTTAATGCTATGCAAAGTCCGCCTCTGTGCTTTGTGTTTGTAGTGTTAAATAAATGAGGAGTATCTTATTTTTCCTTCATAGTGCATGACTATCATGATTTCAAAACTCCTTAAAACAACTACATTACAAATTTGCATTCCTACCACTAAACAATAGTACAGGCTCACACAGTGGGGCCCACCGGCACAACCGGGCCCCACACCGACCCAGAGCCGACATTAAACGCATCGCCACAATCAGTGGAGCTCGTTAAGTATAATTCGATCGCTCACCGCCGCTGCTCACTAATCACCCGTTCATTTACATACAATTCATTTGTTTTGGTCAAGTGAAGTGCCAAGTGAATCGATTGGGTACCTATCGAGTTTTAAGGTATCGATAAAGACGTAAGCAGTTATCGAATTAAGTTCTTTAAAACGATATATAACTTGTTATAGCAACACTTGGGTTCCGTACCTTAAATCGATTTCTCATAGAATCACTTTGTTGTTCGTTTGTCTGTCTGTCTGTCAGTCAAGACCATTTATCTCGTGAACGGGAAGAGGTATCGAGATAAAATTGAAACAATATGCCTTTGGTCCCTTGGGGACGTGAAATAAACAACTATCTAAGTAAACGCAGTCAAAAGATATGGGCGATTATGTCGCAAGTTTGTATGGAACCAACTCGCACTTGACCGTTTTTTTTTTCTCAGAGGGTTAGATAGTTGTATACCCATATCCTTACTAATATTACAAAAGCGAAAGTGAGTTTGTTTGTTACCTCTTCACGCTTTAATGGCTAAACCGATTTTGATGAATTTTGGTACAGAGATAGTTGGGAACCAGGAGGCGGGCATAGGCTATTTTTATTAAAAAAAAAGTGGGATATGAGGAAGAACGAGGGAAGAAAAGGGAAAACTTAGCGTTGGTATTACAGATCAATAAGGCGCAAGAGGAACTGTGTTACCCCATATTTAACGCGGGCGAAGCCGCGGGCGAAAGCTAGTCTATCATAATTCCGTAGTTATATTTAAGTCCCATGTAATAGCGGACGAGCTTATTGTTATCAAGCAGAAATACATCCAACTTCTCCCGCTCTGGTAGTCCAGAAGCAAGTTCCAGAGCAGGGGAAGTTATTTGATGATTTCCCATCTGCAAAAAAGCCAGGGTTAGTTGGTGTCATCGATCAGTTGATAAACTTAAGTAGGTAACTATCCTGAGGATGTTCATTAATGGTTAGTGTTTAATATTTATGCAATTGTTTTTTGTGTAAAAGTAACATTATTTTATTTCATTATATTAATATTATAATTTATAAGAGTGGAGTGGAGTTTCTTGCCCATTCTTATCCATAGAGATCAACGCTTTGGAATGGGCAACTACAGTACTTTCATAAGTAGGTAATTATGCCTTGTGACCGGGACTGTAGATTCATTTTGTTTCTTGACATTCAAAAGTGCCTGTAATGGTCTAATTGAAATAAATGATTTGATTTGATTTGATTAACAATTTGAGGGTTCTTGTGGGTTAATCGAGAATCGATGAAGTTAATGATAAATAATCTAATATTAAGTTTGGATTTAATATAATTTCTCAAAGTGACTTATTTATCGTGTACTTATTTATATGTTTGTGTTAGTTAAGAGAAAAACTGATTTTTCAAACAATCGAAGTTATTGATATGCTGTTAATTCTTGGCGGTTTACTTTTTGTATCAGGCAAGGGTAGTAAAGAAAGTGATAAAATAACAACATCATTATTAGATTTTTCCTTATCGTCAGAAATTGATTAATACAGTTTTAAGTTTTATTAGTAACCGGTTTCCATCACATCGGCACATCACTATCGTGTGACATTTTCGGAGCGTTACAATTTGGCGCGCAATTGTTTGACGCCATTTTAGATTTGTCTACATATTAGTTTAGGAATTCCCTTATTTACAGGCCAACTGTTTAGGAATTAAACAGAGCTTTGGAAATTGTTTAATGTGTGAATGTGAGTGTATTGTTTTCTGTAAACAGTGATATTGCGCCTAGGGTGTCGCCCCAGGCAAATATTACACAATAATGTATAATCTCGTCAAATCAAAATATCATATCAAATCGTGAATTCATTAAATAATTTTGCTGAATATTTCAATGAAAAGTTTTGTAAGGATCTCTTGGCGTGTGGCCAAAATCGGAACTAAAACCGCCATTATGTCTTTACAATAAAATTCACGAAACAATTTCTCAAGTGGTTACCAACAACGCCTCTATGTTAATGTCATTCAGTTGCCAAATAATCCTTGTAGCACTAGTAAGACATTTTCATTATTTGTATTGGATTAAAAATTATTAAAACCTAAAGAAATATAATCAGAGTTTGTTAGTTTGGATGAAGCAGGTAGTGAGTTGTGTGTGCAGTTTGTTATTTTTTTAAAATATGGTTAGTTGAATCCGATTTAGACATATTTTGGATCGATGGGACGCTGCACTACAGTAAAAAGGCATAGATTGCGCGGGCGACTAGCCGTTAATAAGTACTGAGAAGTATTCATACAACATTCTCCAGCTGTACATTTATTTCAACACTTTCTCCTCAAACCGCCCTCCACTTAAATCTACATAACATAGTTAGTAATAAAGTTGTAGCTATATACTTGGGCGTCCTACGAGGGACATGGAGCGAGCTTACCAAAGTAAATTCAAAGGGTTTAAAATCTACGCAGATATACTATACTACATTCATAGAGACAGAAGGTACATTATGTACAAAGCAATTAGATGCTGGATGAGAACAATGACGGCTTATTATCGATATTAAAAGTACTTGTTTTGTATGTAGCTAAGTTGTTGAGGAGCTGGAGGAAAAAGAATTACAGCCGCTAGGATCAATCTTTGCCTGGACTTCTGTGCCTCGGAAAACACGTAAAATTTTTGGTCCTGGCTACCATTAGTAGATCTTTGACGTTATAGATGTTCATTGACCCGAAAGGCTGTCAACCAGACTTTTGTTTTTTTATTAGAACATACTAGATCGAGGAGGTCAGATATATGAACAATCGTACTTCACATAAAAAATATTTGTATTCAACTGCATTTGTTGTGACTGCAAAACAGTTGGGAAAAAACCGGACTGATGATGATTTTCATCGAGTTTTTTTTTTATACTTTGCCCCATACTAGGTTTTTTCCTGTATCATGGATGCGTTTACAAACTGTTAAACTCACATACCCAAACAGCCAGACCCGAAACAACTATCTGCAGGTCATACAAATATTTGTTCCGTGCAGGAGTCGAAACCGCTCAGCCACTACGCCAACCGTGCCGTTAAACATAATTTGACCTTCTGTATCTTCCCCGCCGTGTTAACTGCGTGGCTAAAAAAAGACGCCATACCCTCAGGTACGTATGTCCCTGTCGTTGTAAAAACGTACCGTATTTTTGTAGGTTTTGTTACGCAAGCTTATCCAAGGTTTTCGTGTTCCGCTTAAAAATATTTTTTTAATAAACAGACGGTGTTTTACGCCGATGAGTAATGTCATTGAGGTCAGAGGGCGAAGTCCCATGTGATTTAGGGTACGAAACCCACTTACAAAAATGAAAATCAATGAAAATGAATGCTCGATTAAAAATACTGACTAAAAAGCTTGCTTTAGCGTCGGATTTTTAATGTTTTCGTATAAATCAGTTTCTTTAAACCTTGGATGGGCATACGAATAGAGAAACACCAAACGATGGATGGACTGAGTAAATGATGATGCAAGTAAGGAAATGTCTGATGACAAGACAGTAATAGACGACTATGGAAGGAAAAGACATGCTGCGCCACCACAAAATAATTTGGGATAAGGGTAGGATAGTAATGAAGCCTTTCAAAATCCTTACTAATATTATAAAAGTGAAAGTGAGTTTGTTTGTTTGTTACGTCTTCACGCTTAAATGGCCAAACCGATTTGATGAATTTTGGTACCGAGATAGTTGACCCTAGAGACGGACATAAGCTAATTTTTAAAAGAAAGTGAGAAAAGCGGGTGAAAGTGGAAAGAAAAGGGGAGATATTTTTTTTAAATTGATGACGAAGTCGTAGGTGGAAGCTAGTCTTATATAAATAAAATCACAATTTCTTTCAAAATTTATTACCATTTTCCCTCTTTGAAAAACTGAAATGCAACCCCAATTTCCCTCAGGTGTCGTAAAAGGCAATAAAAAGATTATAATCAGAAACATGAGTACCTGCCTATCTGTGGAACGATTTCATAAAAGTACCAAACATTTCTAACAATTTAAAATGACGCACAAAAACCTTAAAGTTTCAATAAGTCGCCGGAAGTCTGATTGGGAATGAAAAGGAAACTGAAGCTTTCAATTTGGTGCAAAAATATAATATTTTTAAATCAGCAGTGTATGTACAAACCGTCGTGATCATTCCAATAGTCAATGATTTAATACTACTTGCTTTCATACCCTCGCAATTATTCGCGTCCCTCGAAAATAACACCCAATTTAAAGGCCCAATTAACGAGCAATCAATTATCTGAAAAAAATATTCAGTTTGGGTGATTTTTAAAGCGATTATACAGCCTCCGGTGAGCTTCGAATTTAATTTTAAAGTTTGACCAACATGTTCATAGTTCATATGTTAAAATTTGTCAATTTTGGGTGGTTTGTTACCTAATGTGACCTCCAGAGTGGCGTGGCCTGGCCAATTAATAACATTTCGTTAGGCACGTACGGGCGCGCGTCCCTCGTCGTACCCGGCCTGACTGCTCGACGTAACTTTTAATCAGTGTATTCGGTTTACTTTCATTGATTCCGCCGGATTGCCGGTTATTTTTGGAACAGATTGATTTTGTTGTTGTGGCCTGAAATTAAAACTGTTGGTGTATTGTGTCTGATTGGTAATTTGTATGACACTGATTGCTTTCAGCTGTTATTATTGTTAAAAGTTACTATTATCATTAACATTTAGTTGAAAGTAATGTTTTTTTTTTGCAAAAAGGTGTAGTAGAAAGTCAAAAAGGAATGTTGTTTCCGCCCGGGATCGAACCGGGGGCCTTGTGCGTGTGAAGCACACGTGATAACCGCTACACTACGGAAACTTGAAGTCTGTATGCGAAATAAGCTATCTATGTAACAGGTCTACGTACTGGTTATTCATCTTATAAATTATTATGATTTTGTTTTATATACGTACACAATCATTAAGCGCCGTTAATAGTGGTCAGATTTTCATGGGACTAATTTATAGAGAAAAATTATAAAAAATGTCGTAACTTTTTTTATATTTTTTCTTTTTATATTTTTAATTTATGATATAAACATAAAATCACGTCTGTAACTCCGAAGACTTAGGCAGAGTTGTAACTAATAGTAGAAAATTTTCTGATCCCAGAACTTAGGAACATATTGTCAGCAGCCGAAACAGTTTCGTTTGTGAATAACTTGAAATTGGACGAATTTATTTTGTGTCGTTGTAGTTACTGAGAATTCCTCATGGAAAATCCAAACCACACATGCTGAGCAATTAAAACTGGCGTCCAATAGACTTACAAGGCGGTCATTAAATAGAGTAGCTATTAATAATGTGACAAAATGTTGCATTTCAAGAAAGCTGTGTAAACAGACGCCCGCAATACCTCAGGCATGCTACAACTACAAAGCAGAGATTGCATCACCGTCCCAGTTATTACAGCACGTTATTAAAGACAGCCGAACACCAGCGTCGGTAGCTTGCAGCAAGCCTTTCCCTGCCTACGCCGCCATTATTTGACTACAACTTAATGAGTCCTTTGAAGTCTTCTCTCTTTTGTTTGACTTTTCAGAGTAGACATCAGAATTAACTGCGTGCCTCGTCGCCCGGTAATTACCAATAAGAATCCCTCCTCACCCCGTCTTCGCCCCTGTTCACCCCGCTTCGCCCCTCTGAACCCCGCCAATTACTTCTGGTTTGAAAACACAGTTAAACGTATTTTATTGGCAGTACAATTTTGTTTTCCGCTTGATAGAATTATGAGTTTGTATTGGTATTTGAATCTGAATGTCAATCAGGCACAGGTTTGTGAATCCTTTTGTTTTTTGAAGGCGATTATTGATATTATCTGCATATGTTTAAGTATTCGTGGCCGCCATCTTGCTCGTTGATTCCTGAAACAATTGACGCAAGCTGACGTCTTATTCCTTTGAAACTGTGTTACGGTAGACCATAACTCAACGTCAAAGTACATTTGACGGGTGGCATTCTGTACTAAATACCAAAGCTAATACTTAACAAAGCCAAAAGCCAGATACTTTTTTAACATCTGAACTATTTTACCGATTCATTTCGCAGCATTATTTTATGATTCTCATGGAAACTTGAGGCCTTATCTCATCTAATTAAATCTCTTTAATTCCAGTCTACCCTAATCTGCATACCACCCGCCACTTAATTATCTTCACCCCCAATCGTCACAACTCAATAATCTAACCTAATATGATTTCAATCCCTAAAGCTATAAAAACAAAGAGTATCAGCATTAACTGAACAAACGAGGCAGGGATCACCAACTTTAATTGCTGCCTACCCACATTAACCCTTGCCAATTCCGACCAGATAACTGTAGTCAATTCTTTAAACTTTGCCAATGGGAGACAATCTGGACCAATTATTTTGGGCTTAGTGCGAGAACGAAATAGACGGCAACAGAAGGTCGGTTGGGTACAATGAGTGAAAACAAGAGCAAACACATTGACGCATACGTACGGTGATCTCGAACAAATGACAGTCGCGAGTGCGCTCGCACCGCTGTACGTGGATACAATACTATGTTGTGGCATGCAGAACCGGTGCATAAGGTTCTAACTACTGGAACCGAAAGAGGTTGTCGGTGACTCGAGTGCACTAGTACCTACTTGGTGTGCAATAGGAAAAAAATGCAGTTGACCACTTAATGACTTAGTTGTATCTTTGTGCGTTATTGTGCGTTCGTTCTCGCCTGTTGCATAGAGTTGGCCCTCTGTATGTATCTATTCTGTGTCGCAAGGTTTGACTTCGAAGCTCCGAGATCCGTATTTAATTGTTCCGAGATGTGTGGAGCTGATTGATGGGCTGAGTTCCCAGTTTTGTTTGGTTTTATTTTGTTTTGTTGCCTTGTTGAGTGTCGAGCTTTTCGAGGATTTTCTTCGAGAGTTTAGTGAGTTGGTTGCTTATCTGTATTTAAAAGACGTATATTTAGATTTAATAGTAGTAATTTTTCAATCTGTGCTTTCACTGTTTTAAGCACATTGTCCACATATTGGTTTTAAATACAAAAATAGAAGAAAACTGTCCATATTTTGTTGTGCACAAATACCGCTGGCAGCATTCTGTACAAAAAATAAACGACAAAGATAAACACGATGACGCGTCTGAAACACTCACCAAATATTTATAGCACCACAAAACTGCGTCACCGCGATCAAAAATACCAAAAAATATTGTTCAATTTGGCTCCTGAGGGCCCAGTAAATATACTGTGATCTAATATTAATAATAAAAATGGTTCAATGGCGCGAATCACTCAGCCCTGGGGAGCATCAATATCGCGCTTATCTGGCCCTCGCAGGCTGCCACCTTGTTCCAGCTAGATGGCGCTGCCTGGATTTGGGTTGCCGTCGTACTGTAGATAAATGACAAAGAACCATTTAGGACGATACCAAAACTATCGCGGGTAAGGAACCAGCGGTTATTGTGAGCTCTCGAAATTAAGGTTAGATATTTTTCCGGTCTAAAAAAATTGACACACATACTCGTATTTGAGTCGGCTTGGCACGATTCAAACTCAGCCGAGCGACGGACATGTCTTAATAATTAAATACGAATTACAGACCGGTTCGTGGTGAACGGAACGCAAACGAACATGTATTGTGTGGTTAATATTATATAGTAGTCGTTTGTCTCATAGGTGTTAGTACCCCTTTCCAGCTCCAGTAGGTAGTTGTTACTCTTCTGTACAATTTTGCTCTATAACTTGAGAATTCAGAATGCGGGTCAGGTTTCTAATTAATTTAACTTCAGGTTGTAACTGAGAAAGTTGTATTTGTTACTAACGTTTGTCTAAGATGCTAGCTTCTGAGGTGTTTTTGTCTATCATTTCGAAGGTTTTAGCAATTAATGTGTTCCTAAATTGTGTTAAATATCACGCCTGTATTTATAATAAGTGTTAGGTATAACTTTATTCGCTAGTTTAAGTCCCATCTAATATGGGCGAACCACATAGGATTTTATAATTGATATTTATTGACAATCTTGAAATAAATTACATGAATGGTTTATTTTATTTATTAATGATTTTACTATAAATTAACTTAAGGATTTTTTGTTTCGAATGTTTTGTTTAATTACGCATTTTATTAATGTAAAATTATATTTATTTGCATGCCCTAAACATGCAAAATATGGTTTGAGCATAAACCACAAATATTAAGAACTTTTTATACCTATATTTTAAGCAAATAAATGATTCTGATTTTGAAAAACACGAAGTAACAACAAAATATGTATATTTTGTCTTATTAAGAGGTCATAAACTAGTCGACAGCGAGTGGTTTTACCAAAAATAAATACTAGTCCAACAGAATTTTAAGTGGGCAACAGCGGTCTGTTCAGGACACAAAATCAACAGCTTTTATTTTATAAATCTAGCAACCTTAATATCGTTAGTCTCAAACCCATTCGTGTTCATAATTTATAGCACTCAAAGTAGGCGCAAAAACGTTTACTAAGCACAAACGTTCCATCAAAAAATCAAAGGTAATAAGTCTAATGTGACCTTAATAGCAACCATTACGTAAAAGTACAAAGTGGGCGGTCTTCAGAAGGCTCTAACTACGTAGATTTAAATAAAAACAATATCACACCTTTAATCTCTAAGGGTTAGGCAGATGTGTACCGTACAGAACACCCACATTTCGCTAGTTTAGTTTTTCGGAATTTCTCTTGTATCGTGGGTGCGTTTACAAACATTTAAAATCACATACACTAACAGCCAGACCCGGAACAACTATCTGTAGGCCATGGAAATATTTTTTCCGTGCGGGGATCGAACCAGGCGCAGCAGTCAATAGCTCAGCCACTACGCCGGCCGTGTCGTCAAAGTTAGTTGTAGTTACGTCTGAGTCCCAAATGTAATAAGGGGGCGAGTAAGTTATGTCGTGACGTCTGTCAGTGGAGAATGGAAGAAGAAAATTTGTTACGCTGACCTCAATTAAAACGGGACAAGGGCAGGAAGATGACGATGATTTAATAGGGGTGACCCCATTTCTTTTAACCGTGCACAAATCTAGACTTCAGGCTGCTACAAACAAAATACGGAATAACTGTTTGACCTTAGAAACGAACTCAGAACCCCTTATGCTCAGCAGTATCTCTTGCGGCAACTGAACCAAAAAGTAACTAACTACGTAAATTAAAATAAAAGTAAAACATAAAACGGTCCGTCAAAGAGTCTCGAGTTGGTATCCTCATCACATGTATCAACAGTTTGGAAGTTTGAAACTTCTTTGCATTCAGCGGAGGAGGAAAAATGTTGAGATTTATTTGAAAGTCGGGCGGCAGCCATGATGGAGAGGAAAGAAATGTTTTGTTTTTTTGTAAGAGATAATTTTTTATACCTGATAGTAAATAACCATAAAAGTAACCTCCATCATTGTTATGGTTAGCTACCTGACTTCATCTGCCACAAGTATCTAATAATCTTTGTCTTTAGTAACTAATTCAACATGTAATCAAATTAAAGCACTTAAACTCAAAACTAATTTCAACATTGCAAAGATTTAAAAATCAAGGACATCCTACAAAAGTCTTCCTTAGTGATTTTGAAAATGAAAATAAATAGAACACAATCCGTTATCATAGCATAAAGATACCATAAGCGGAGACGCAACAATTTCGGCACTGTTGGCGCAGTGGCTGAGCGATAGACTGCTGCGCTGCGTGCCGTGGGTTCAATCCCCGCATGGAATAAATATTTATATGAGCTACAGGTAGTTATTTCGGGTCTGTCTGTTTATGTGTGTGAGTTTAAATGTTTGTAAACGCACCACGATACAGGAGATATTCCTAGTGTGAAGCAACATGTTTAAAAAAAATGACCGACGACTACAACTCTAGATATACAGAAAACTGTCACCACACGTTCTTCTTAAAACTACTCTGTATAACTCTTTGTGAAGGCGAGTTTATTGCGACAAATCAAAAGTTGTGCCCATCCCTGTGCAGCGGTGACGCCGCGCGGTGAATAACGTTGTACGTCACGTCACTTAACAAAATGTTAGAAGTGTGTTTCTAATGTTATCTAAGTCATAATGTTGTGGTCCTAAGGGTCTAAAATGGCCGCAGAATCATGTTAATAGTATGAATTACGTTAGTGTTCGTAAAATGGTGACAAAATGACAATTCACAATGTTAACTGCGTCTGTGATCATTTTAAGAATTTTGACGTAATCTCCTATCTAATATATAAAATTCTTCGGCTGGACCGATTTCATCGAAATTTTGTGTGCATATTGGGTAGGTCTGAGAATCGACCAACATCTATTTTTCATACACTTCTCTAGAAAAGGAGTTGAGCAGCGGGAGAAAGCGCCGGGCACAGTTAGTTCGTTTAGTTTTATAATTCTATTATGATTGTGTGATAGCGGCCATTTTAAACAGTTTGTAGAACATAGCAAGACAACACATATGACATGGCCACACATATGATATGACGTGGCCGACTAAAACCTTCTCTTTTAGAAACGAGTCCTGTATTCCAGGAAACATTATGCGCTTATCTATACCAACATTATGAAGAGGAAAGATTTTTTTGTATGTTTCGAATAGGCTCCAACACTAGTGAACCGATTTTAACCATATTTTACCGATAAGAAGCTACATTATCAGGAAGTAACATAGCCTATAAAACATCACGCTACCATCCTCGGGAGCGGGACAGCAACTGAAGATGCGGGAAAACCGTGTAAGACAGCTAGTTATGATAAAAGTTATGCAAGAAATAAACATTAAGTAAGGAGTTATAAGTCTTGAGGCGATAGTGCTCGCGCGCCTGTTTGAGTGTCGTAATCTGACAATAACTTCACCCACTCCGCCCAGAGCGGGGGAAGTTATTTGATGATTTTGAAACCGAAAAAATGGGATTATAAGTACAGTCGACGTATATGTATACAATTACTAAAATTCAAAAGCGATTCAAATTCAAGAAAATTATTTGTGAATATTGATGAGTGTTTAAATGTTATTGCTCGTGACTGTACAAATGATTTAATATTATTCTTGTTAGTCGTGCTGTAGTTACATCAAATTATTGGTACTATGAAAAAAATTGAACGAAATATAATAATATTAGTACTATGTTCAATGCAACTTAACGTTTCCCAGAAAACGGGCTTTTGCAACGGCTTTTAAGATCAAGAAAAAATCATCCCTTAATTCACAATTTCACAGAAAATTCCACGGGATTTATTCGCATCTTGTGATTTAATATAACTTTATGTATATTTTCTTGTTTTATTGGAAAAAATCCCAGTTTTATATACGACGAACCCTTCAATCATTTCCTTGCGTAGCGGATTTTGTTTTTCTTGATGGAGCGAGTCAGAGGCTCTCAAATTAACCCCCTCGAGATAAGTCCTCTATGACAGTTCTAGGCAAATGTTCCACAAATATGGTCAATGAATGGAATGATAAATGATGACACTTTAAAAAAAAACTAGATGAGGGCGACGCTTTGTACTACTCTGAGAAGAAACAACCAAAACACTAGCTCGATGACACGGCGAATAATACAAAAAAGGCATTCATGTAGGCCGGTTATAGTACTCAAACAGCCAGACAACGTTGAAAACAAAAAAAAAATAACTGACCCACACCCTACATTCACAACATTTAAATAAATGAATAATTATTTACAAAATTTAAGGAATGAGATTTTAACGGAATCATGTCGCACATTAAAATAATACATACATATGAGCCTGACATTGTGGTGATAGATCGATAGGAGCGACGCAATGATTGTTGATATAACGGTTCCGCATGAAGAGAACCTCGTGAAGGCACAGAATGAAAAGTATCTGGTTCGTGAGGTTGTCGACATGTGGCACGAAAATACAGCAGTCATTGTGCCGATAGTCGTGTCGGCCAATAGCTTAATAGCCAATAGCTTTGACCAACATCTGAGTAGGCTATCTCAGTTGGATCCAGGTCTTGATTCAAAAAGCATTACTTCTGGAGACGGTTCGTATTGTTAGAAGGTTCCTCTCTCAAGAGCCCTGACCACCGGTACCGGACCCTGTTCGCGATGCTGGTGGTCTACTATTTTTTGTATTTTTAAAAGATGTTTTGTTTGTTTTTGTTTTATAAGAAATATGTAAAAATATATGTAGATGAACAAACAAATAAATATAAAAAGAAAAAACTTAACAAGTTAAATATTCATGTCACATCATAAAATGTCAAAGTTTTTAAAAGAAAGGAATAAATAATAAACAAATGAAATTAAAAAAAAAAAAACCTGAACTTTCCCGAGTAAATTAAATTGGAGAAGCTTAATCCCAAGCCTTTTTATCCTCAAGGTAGTGATAAATATTATAGTAGGTTTTCATACATAGCGTACGATTTATAAATGATTTTAATTTATTTAGGATTAGTGTTTGAATATGGTTTGGTAGTTTATTATAATATACATGGGCATCTGAACGTACCCCCTATTTTTTGAGCCTCGTTGCAGGACCAACAATTTTGTGTCTGTTCCTTTTTTTTAAATGAACTTTAGAATGACTTCCCCCGCTCTGGGTGGAGCGGGGGGGGGGAGTGTCAGACTATTACTGACTATAAACCCACCCATGTTCCTGCTATATATCTACATAACCCGCAACCCTGGCAGGCCCCTCTGCTTTGCTGACATCTCTTTGAGGTGCGCGTGGCACATTAACGCGCCGTCGACACGGCCTGTAGTCAATAGACGGACGGACCCCACATTCTTCAACTGAATGAAACGAAATTTAAATCTTGTATTAAACGCACACTATGTAGGCAAGCATATTATAAGTTGGGGGATTATATTGATGATAAAAATGCTTGGCTCAATGCTGGTCCTGCTCCTCAAGCATAGGGGTAAATATCCGAATAAGTATCCGAAGCTATAGTGGAAGCTGCAGAAGATTGTAAGACTATCTTTGCAATGTATAGAATCAATTCTCTAGTATTGTATAATTATTAAGCCCATATGTGAGTGCTATGTATTATAATTGACTTGACGAAGCCCTGGTGGTTAATGTTATGCTAGTGTCATGCTCACTTAAATGTCTCGCTGATGGTGGCGGGTGTGTCGGGTCATTTAGCTCCCTTCAAAATGGTCGAGCTGAATGGGGCTGATCCATACGTCTTGTTCGTGAACGGGCGCTGTCAGTTGGGACTGGTCATTTTTTAACTACCACGGTCATTTTTAATTTATTTAGATTTTAGATTGAATTTTGCTCTTTATTTACTCTGGACGCTCTTAATGTGCACACCTTTCTACATCGTTCTCACATATTTGTATAATCTCAACACGAATGATGTAAATACTATTTTGTAAAAATATTAGAATTTAAAAGAGTGTCTATGGAGTTTCTTGCCCATTCTTCTCCATAGAGATCAACGCTTTGGAATGGGCAACTACAGTACTTTCACAAGTTATTATGCCTTGTGACCGGGACTGTAGATTCATTTTGTTTCTTGACATTCAAAAGTGCCTGTAATGGTCTAATTGAAATAAATGATTTGATTTGGACGGTGAAACGCTCAACAGAATCTCCGGTCCGCTGGGGTCAAACGTATGAAATGCTCCACGAAATTCCACCGGCTGTCGACGACGATTACCAGGTACTTCATCGTCGACCCGAAGCCGATGCGAACCCCTCCTACCGTCAACTAGGATCCCGACGGCGGCGTATTCCCGCGAAAGACCATGGCCTCGGATTTGTGTAATACCACATCGAGACCCAGTAGTCGGATCCTCTCCTTGTGTTTGCTTCTTCTATTCCTTGTATTTATATTGTTGATATCACTCACAACTTTAAATTATTATGTGCGTAATAGGGAAGACTGGCTACATCGTTACTTTGGTAAACTAGTCTTTAAGTATAAAAATAACAAACATTTCAACAGTCTACTATAACTGTGGGCCATTATAACATACAATATTAAAGGGATTACGTACAATGATAACGAAGAGTTTCTTCAATGGACGTGAAAATTGAAACTGAGCCTAATGAGAAACTCCAATAAGACTGATCGAGCATTTGAGAATATCAAATTATAATGGATAAGAAGGTCAGTTTCCAAGATGGTATTTTCTCCATTGTTCTAAAAGATTAATAATTTGAGCAATTTAATTTTTATGTGCGATTAATTCGTCTTGCCTCCAGACCTCCATTGTTTTGGGTAATGACCCGATTAATTGGCGTTTCGAGCGATTTGCCCGTGAGTGCCGAATGCTGAAAGCCGAGACTTGGTCTGCGAAAGAAACGATCCCAATTAACACTCAGTTAGTTAGTATAACTCAGGAAGAAACTTAATATTTACTTGTTTATATAATTATCGAGTTTCATACTGTGTTTGTAGTGTTTCTTTGCACAGCAAGTAAAACTTCTGGATTCGATAAATTAAGATTCGCTCTGAAAAATCGTCTCCTCATCTTAAATACTGTTATCATTATAAGTCACGGTAGGTAAACACAATATCGTACGTTACGGCATGCCAAGATATCGTGCGTAACGTGTTGACACCGCGACACGGACGGGTCCATCACTCGCGGTAACGTTCTCATTTTTCTATTACTCCCTCAGAACATAAAAACAACGGAGGTTTCTTAAACCGGTATAAAGTCTGTTAGGCTGCCCGGTAGCTCTTAGAGAACAAGTTAAATTCATGACCCATTTGGGAATCCCCGCCGACTGTATATCATTGGATATTGTAGAGATATTTTTCAAACAGAATGAACATAACTATCTAACTGGTTTATTGCCGACATAAAAATATTTTATTTAAAAGAAAATAATTTCGATTATTTGTGTTAGGATAACACAATTTTATCAATATCTAGCGTCCGCCCGCGACTTCGTCCGCGTGATGATCGAAAAAAAAAGTACCCTATGTTTTTCCAGACTATGCTCTAACTCTGTGTTAAATTTCATTAAGATCTGTTCAGCAGTTTTGACGTGAAAGAGTCACAAAAATCCATACATCCATCCATCCATTATCACAAACATTCGCATTTATCATATTATATAAATATTATATATTGGTAGGATATTTTTCAACCGCAATCTATATTAATTAGTATAAATTAATTTGAAATGACATCGAATATCTGTATACCTAGTGAAAAGTTTAACATGTTTCACCAGTAGTACTAGGTAATGGTGAAACATGTTAAACCTTCAATGATTGTATGTACCATCCTTAACACCATTATTTTGACACATACATTACTTTTACTTTGACTTTGACTTTTGATTTTTAAATCTTGTCTGAAAAAAATCTTGGTTGAAAAGGCATACTACTCTATTAATGAGTTTATGGAGGATAAAACATAAAATAAAACTGTTCGATCTGCTTATGTGTTTTTTTTTGTATTTTGTTCTTTGAAACTGTTTCTTGTTAATTAATTTGTACGCCTTGCAAGGCAAAACATAGTGAGACAACACAACTCTTCTTACCATAAACCTTGTACCTATGTTTTACAAATAAATAACTTTGACTTTGACTTCTAAAGTGAAGGAAACTGTGGACGTTTCCTTCACTTTAGAAGTCAAAGTAGTTAAAAGTATAAATCTTGCCAATTAGTAAGAACTACTTAAAAAGATATTTGTTGCCACTTGTTTTTAAAACAATAGTAACTAAAGAAGCTCCATTGCTTGTATCAATATATTTCTCTTTCTTTTTTAAATTCATGTTTTTCTTTACTGGTGTTTTCGTATTCCTGTTTCATATGATGCGATTGAAGCGAGGGAATTTGTTGGCGAGTATAATGTATCGACGTTTATCGATGGAGTGTAGACATGATTTGTCACGACATATGGGAGTTGTCTCGAGGCAGGTGGGCGCGCCGATAATGGTAATGATTTCTATTCTGATCGGAATGAAAGGGAAACACAAGGAAGATCGACTGTTTATTATGGTGTTTGTAAAACTTGAGGGATTGGCGTGGATATGTTGTTATTTTTTCATTCTTGGTGCAGAATGTTTACTTAACATTTTTTTCTTGTGGTTTTGTTATTTATTTAGACTAGTGAAAAAACCGATCAAGAGCCAGTCAGGCTTAATATTACTGCGTAAACTTAGAGAGTTGAGGTTTTTTTTTCACAGCACAAAGGGACCACAGAGTTGAGTATATAATTTAATTTCAACTTGATACTTTCACGTATTTCTGAGATAAGAAGTCTTGACAGATAGACAGACGGACAGCAAAGTGATCCAATAAGGGTTCCTCTTCTTTTCTTTTGAGATACGGATCCCTAAAAACCATCAGTTAAACTAAAGTCGGGACTGTATACGTAAAAGCTCCATGTCTTTGGAATCGAGACAAATTGAATACACTTTATTTACTTACCAAGGTCAGCGGCATAAAACAACATTGGGAAATTACGAAAAAGTAAGTACTTTCCAGTATTTAAATAAAGGTAACTGCAGCACTTAGTTTTACAAGCAAAAAACACTAAACAAAAACTCAACCGAGCCCATCATTTCTAAGCCCTCGGCCACACGTGCGGAGTGCACCACAAAACGTCCAAACGATTACCTAAATCGCCATGTAACGTCACTCAACGTAGAAGCGTTCCCGTGTCGACGTCTTATGGCGCCGCGCCGTATCCCGTCCCTCGCTCTCCCATCTCCGCAGTCTGTCCCAACCCTAACTTTGAAAACTGTAATTGCTCGTTACAAGTGTATCATTGGCTTTAGACGGATAAAAGCGTCTTTCAAGCGGAGAGTTCTGCAGATTCAGTTATGGAGTATTATGATAGCTTTGAAGTATTGTGACGGGTAGAATTGAATTTTGATGTGAGCATCATATTTTGGGGTTTTATTTAATAATAAGGTTGCTGATGTTCAAATTGGTTACGTTTGTGAGACATGAAAATAAGTCTTTGGTATTGGTTTTGGATTTTTAGGGTTTCGTATGTTATAAGGAGAAAATGGAACTTTTTTATAATTGTCTGTCTGTCAAGCTCCTTTATTTCGGGTCGCATGAAGGTATCGAGTTAAAATTAAGACCACATTCTGAAGTTTAAAGTCTTTTAGAGCTGTGAAAAACTCAACGCAATCAAAAGATAGTACTGTTTATGTCAGATTTCCCATGCATTCGAAAATAATATCAAAATTTCTTTCCGGTGACCTACAATCATAAAATTTGGCAAGAAGGACTATCATAGAGGATTTTTATTTATTGATAAGTAAATAAAAAACAACCCGAAACCGTTAATTAGCAAATGCATCAAAAATGTGATCAAAAACTAAATTGCAGTTGGAACAACAACTTTTCATCGGCAAAGTTAAGTTTGTCCTTCAATATTGTTTGTCTTTTTGTCACAGCAATGTTCGGTACTTTTATTAGTTACTCACAAGTTTGTACGGAACCCTCGGTGGGCGAGTACGGTTTTTTATTTGTTGTTACAAATTATATTTTTTAACCAGACTTTTTTTTATAATTTTTTAATGTACGTTGCCCCACACTAGGAATTTCTCCTGTATCGTGGGTGCGTTAACGTTTACAAACATTTAGCTCACATACACAAACAGCCCAGCCCAGCCCAGCCAGACCCAACAACTATCTGCTGGTCATACAATTCGGCTTCCTCTGAAGTACAGGTTGAAGGATAGTATCTGTTTGATTTTTGAAACCTCTGAAACCTTTATTTCAACTTTCGAAGCAACATTGAAAAATTCATTTTAAAAAGTTTAACAATTCTCCTTGTTGCGCCTCCAAAAGAATCTAGCACAAGGCAACAAGTTCAATAAACTGTGCGATACATAGCCTGGCTCTACAGTCACCCAATTTGCACAAAGAAGCGGCTCGTCGGGTCCTGTCGGGTCCCGTCGGGTCCCGTCGGAATCTGTCCAGTAAAGTGTTGAGCACACGTTACTGATTCGGATATTTTAACACGGATTCCCAGAAACCTGTAAAAGGAAGCTGTTTTGTTGAGTCTGAGCTGTCGTTTGCAGAGTACCTGGGCCTTAAAATAGCGATGGGGGAGTGTAGTGTGCTGGCGTAAGGCTTTTTTTTGCCTTATTATGCTGCCCGTCTGTCTGTCCGTCCGTATGTCACAACTATTTTGTTTCAGGATGATTGGCACCGCGCAGTTAATATTTAAAGGACAGGCTGTCTTCTATAAACCGTTACAACAAAATTATGTGAAATTATGAACAAAATAAAAAAAAATGCCTAAAAACTGTAATGTGTAATGTTTTATTAAAGTCGGTTATTTTTGGTAGAAATGTTTTTTATTTCAGCCTTTTAGTAATGTTACGATGGTACCTATCTTTTAAAATTTATTATTTAGTATTAATTTTTCAGTGCTACTAAAAGATATCGTCTATAAACGTAACAAGAAAAAATATGTATTATAGAAGGTAAGTCACGCCTCTGGAATATACCATTACAATTATAAAAAAATAAATAATTGAAAATCAGCCCACAACATACAAAAAAAGATACAGTCGAATTGAGAATTTCCTCCTTTTTTGAAGTCAGCTAAAGAACATTGCCCTCAGATACTACATGCCCACTCTGTAATACAAGGCTAAAAAACTGAAAAAAAAACACCATGTAAAAGTGTGGTGATTGTTGCGTCAATTGACCGCTGATGAATGATCGTAAAAATGTTAACGATACCTGAAACAACTACCTGTAGGTCATACAATTTTTGGAACGAAGTTCCTTATCGCGCGTTGCGAAAGGGGCTAGACGGAAAAAAATAAGACCAAAAGTTGTAACGATACTTTTTGCTATAGTTTTAAGCCATGCGGCGTGCGCGTGTTTCTCTGTCTGTCTCTCTCTTTCTCAAAGAAAGCAAGCCAGTTATTTTCGTTTCGTCTTTCTATTTCACATTGAATAGTGTGGTGTCGCGACGATTATTTTTGTTGAGTGTATGCAGGTTCTTTGTACATAATAAATAATAACTTTGTTTCATCCGGGTGTCCCTCTCAAGTTTTTTTTAGTGAGGGGATTGAACCTGCGACACAGCAGTCGCTCAATCGCTCAGCCACTGCGCTAACCATGCCAAAACCGTTTTGTACCGGTTGTTGGGTGTTACGGAACCCTTTGTACGTGAGTCCGCCTCTCACCTGTTTTAAAGATACATATTTAATTAGTATTAGAAGCGATGCCTTAATAAAAACAACAGTAATTATAACTTTCTATTATTGTAAAAAGCTATTTAATGTACTAATTGAAGATATTATTACGTCAAACAAAAAAAATCGCAGAAATTGTTTGAATCCATTACGTTTGTGAGAATAAATTGGCAGATTTCACAAATTGTAAATGAACTCGGTATATTTTCTGGTTTTTAAAGAAAACGGCATTATTCTGTCAAAAAGGTACATAACAAACGTTTACTTTAGAGTTTCGTGTAAAAAAGCTTTTTGGCACTTAGCTGTAACTACAGCTTTTGTGTGGAGTTTAAGGCTTTTAATATTCACATTAAACTAATGTGTTACGCCAGTTAGCCTGCCTGGGGTAGGATTCGAAAGTTTCGGCTGAAAACCTGTGTCGTAGGTAGGGTGTGTTCGGATTTAACTTTTTTGGGGCCAAATTAAATTAATTGATAGAGCTGTAGAAATGAAAATTAAGAAGACCTTGAATATAGGTTCAAAAATTATAACAAAGATACACAAGAGATCCTTACTAACATTATAAAAACGAAAGTGAGTTTGTTTGTTACGTCTTCACGCCTAAATGGCTAAAACGATTTTGATGAATTTTGGTACAGAGATAGTTGAGACCCTGAAGACCCACATAAGCTTATGCCTGTGTCCGTCTCCAGGGTCTATGTATAGTGAGAAATGAGGGAGAAAGAGGGAAGAAAAGGCAACAAAATGACATTGACATTGCTATTGCAAAAATAAGGTGCAAGGGCTAAATCTACAGGTAGCAGGTACCTGCAAATCAGGAAAGGGGAACTGCTACCCTGAATTTTACGCGGGCGAAGCCACGGGCAAAAGCTAGTACATAAGTACTAATAATGAT
Source organism: Ochropleura leucogaster (assembly GCA_958449745.1). Taxonomy (NCBI): domain Eukaryota; kingdom Metazoa; phylum Arthropoda; class Insecta; order Lepidoptera; family Noctuidae; genus Ochropleura; species Ochropleura leucogaster. Next base: position 19,189,802 of record OY288208.1, read on the forward strand.
GAGTAAATATGTAAATGATAAATACTATAGAATAATTAAGGTACTTTACCTGCCTCTCACAATACACACATTATCAGAACAATTCAATTTTCACTTTCTACTTTACGTCGACGAGTTTATTTTGCAATTTTCCAACAAATTAACTCCATCTCACTGTCATTATGGAAATGAGAATATAAAACTTATGAATACTAAGAAACAATATTAATTAAGTATCTTTTTCTTAGAAAGTTTCGAGACGTGATAAAGAATAAGTGGGTAAGTGCAAAAGAATCGCTCAAGGAGAGAGCTGCAATAGTGCATTTAATATTTTAAGTGAAATAAAAATAGCGTGGCGTCGCTTCGCCTTGTTTTTGTGACAATCTCCGCGAGTCAAAGGTCGGAAGTTAATAAAAACGTGAAGATTCGTTCGAGGCGTCGCAGAGAGCGACAGAGAATGGTTTTTCAGGGAAGACGATTTCTCGTAATTCTTAGAAAAAGAATGTGCAATAGCTGAGATTTAATTTCTTCATCGTCTACCACTTTTTTAAGTATTCGCCTCGTGCAGTACTGGTCGTTTAATTAAATGCTGATTAAATATTCAGCATTAATGAATTGCGCTTGAGTAAATTATGTTGGCTTGCTAAAAAGACTTTTTGACGTATTTCATGGTTATATTTTAAAACTATATGAGACTGACCTATTCTGAGAAACAACAGCTGAAAAAACTCAGAAATCAGTTTTAAATGCAGACATAATTTTGTCCAAGGGATATTTGAACAAACGAGTCTGCTAACTTTGCCTTAGATTAAAACACATACAGTCATAAAAAAACTCTTACCAAAAGAAAAACAAGCTATCATCCATACGTGTACTGAAGTCTTTCGTGAAGTAGGTATGTTCGCACACAATCGGCTTTCCCCACACGACGCCCACCGGCACGTCGCCGCCGTGCGCCGCTTTGCTTTCCTCTTGATCCGCTGTGTGGCGCTCGTGTGAATACAGCTGAATGCGGCTGAGACGGCCTCAAGGCAACGAATGAACAGCACCTGGTGGGGAAATGATACTGGTTCTAGTTTTCTGAGTCCGAGAGTTTAAAATTGTGTAAAAGTGTTGGAATTAGTATATTATTCTTTATCGGATTTTCACACATTTCTTCAACAACTATTCTGCCCGTTTAGGGATTGACCTTGGACCACAATCCTTTCTTAGCATCAGCTAAATCCGCTTGAATCAAAATAGCTATCTCATAGCCAAATTTTAGCCCGATCTATTCAGAAGTTAGCTGTGCTTTGACAGTATATCAGGATAAACAAGTCTCTAAATGTAGGTGACATTCAAATAGCGCTTTGACCGAGCGACAGGGATAGCAATACCTTCTGACAAAGCCCTCGTAGGGTACATAAAGGTGCGTGAAAAGCGGATGGAAAATCGTCAAATAACTCACAGGAGTATTAGACTTTTACTGATTAAAACCCATGATGTTCCTACTTTACCCTTTGTGTTCCGCGGCCGCGTATCTCTTTCGAACAACCCTCTTTCGAACAACTGCAACTCGGCAGGCGGTGGCCCTGGCACTCTGGCCTGGCCTCTGTGCTTTGCTGACAACTGTTTGAGGCGCGCCTGGCACACCAACGCGTCGTCAATGCGGCCTGTTGTCACTAGACGGTGAGCTACCCATTACTCGTGTCTACAGGCCCCCTTGGTCTGTAGACACGAGTAATGGGTAGCTCACAGTCTACGGTGGCCTAGTGTCTTCTCGCAGCACCCGTCGCTCAGAGCATGTCCTGCGAAAGGGCTGCTTTGAGGTCTCTCCCTCAAACGCTTGGCACCACATTCGGTAGTATAACTGCTTTGCAGAAGGAAGTGGCCGCTTCTCGTTCCCTCTCGCTCCTGACCATTTACTGCACCAGGGGCGGAAAAGAGATGTTGCCGCCACCGATCGCCTCTACGAGGAAACAGCGGTGCTCCACAAGCGCGGGGCATAGTGATACGCAGGCGTTTCTTCCCGCCCGATTATGTACAAGAGGGCAAGTGTTGGGACATCGTTTGTGTAGCTTTCATGTTACACTTAGTTATTTCGAAGTATCCATCGCATTAAGTTCATGCAGCGAGAGACTCGTGTTGATGTTCTTCAAAAGGTGTCTTGAAAGTTGTTATGTTGGCGAAGTTAAACCGTCCTGACTTTACACGGGTGCAAAGTGGATACTAATATTATACATACAAATGTTCCTCTTATCCGAATCACTTTATTTTTTGCTGAAAACGAAATTAAAATCCGTTGAGTAGTTAAAAAGATCTAAGCAAACAGACAACAGGCCCACTCTTCTTGTCCAAGGACATAGATGAGATCTACGATGGAACGAGCTAGCTAAAAAGAAGCCTATTAACTCGCGACTCGAAGGAATCCGGTCTATAAGAATTCGGGCACACAAACATAGACATTTTTAAATTCATGAGGTAAATACAATACATCTCAAGATCACTAATAATGTTGATTTTGCTTATTAATGAAAAATAGGAATAATATTATTGTAGCAGTTTTTTTTACCAAGATTGATATTTTCGTAAAAAACATTGGCTATATAATGATTTCGAAAATAATGAGCTGTTGGAAAATCAGATTTATTTTTAGACTAGCTTTTGCCCGCGGCTTCGCTCGCGCTAAATTCGGGATAACACAGTTCCCTTTTCCTGATTTGAAGGTACCTGCTAAGTGTAGTTTTTGCCCTTGCACCTTATTATACCTTATGCTAAGTTATCTTTTTACTTCCCTCTTTTCCCACTAGCCTATGTCCGTCTCCAGGGAAAACTCTGTGTAAAAATTCATGAAAAGCGGTTTAGCCGTTAGGCGTGAAGACGTAACAAAAAGAACAAACAAACTCACTTTCGCTTTCATAATATTAGTAAGGATTAGTCTAAGTAGATCTGGAATCTTGGTCTCAGGCCATTATACCTTTAAGTAGATATTTATGAACAACAAAAGAATCTTAAATAAAAAGCAAATAAAAGAACAGAACTGGCGACTTTCTCGTCGGTCTAGTCGCAGGCGTCACTGCTGATCATAAGGACTTGCGTTCGATTCCCAATTCACAAAGTGATATTGGGTTTTTCCATCAGAAAGTTTTCAAAACTTTTAAATTTTAAAGCTATAAAACTGTAAAAATGTTAGTATACCAAATCGTTACTAATATTATAAAAGCGAAAGTGAATTTATTGGTTTGTTTTTTTGTTTGTTTGTTACCTCTTTACGCTTTAATGGCTTAACCGATTTTGATGAATTTTGGTACAGAGATAGTTGGGAACCAGGAGACGGGCATAGGCAATTTTTTTTTAAAGTGGGATATGAGGGTAAACGGGGGAAGAAAAGGGAAAACTAAGCGTTGCTATTACATAACAATAAAGCGCAAGGGTACCTACTGTGTTATACCGAATTTAGCGCAAGCAAAGCCGTGGGCAAAAGCTAGTACACCATAAAACAGGCTTCATGTCATACTACAAACAGCCACCCACATAATTATGTTAACACTTTGACGTCTAGACGTGTGATGTTTTTGTATCATTGCGGTTCATGAATACAAACTGAGCATGCATATGTATTGCATCGTGCAGGGGCCGACCTAAGGATAGGCACGCACTGGGCGGCTGTGGCGTTAATCAGTGTGGTTCTGTTTGTTTACTTTGTTAAAATTACTTTGCCCCACACTAGGATTTTCTCCTGTATTGTGGATGCGTTTACAAACATTTAAACTCACATACACAAACAGTCAGACCCGAAACAACTATCAGCAGATCATACAAATCTTTGTTACGTGCGGGAATCGAACCCGCGACTAGCAGCGCAGCAGTCGATCGCTCAGCCATTGCGACAACAGTGTCTTTTTTTTTCGGGTGGGATATCATCCAATGACTTCCCCCGCTCTGGGCGGAGCGAGGGGGCATGTCAGACTTGTACTGACTAAAACCCACCCATGTTCCTTCTATTGCCCTTTACGTTCCGGGGCCGCGGTATCTCTTTCGAACGACCCGCAACCCCGGCAGGCGGAGGCTCTGGCAAGCCCCTCTGCTTTGCTGACTCTGACAACAGTGTCTTACATACACATACACTTGATGTTCATAGTCTTCAAGGTTTTTTAAGACTCCTGGATCTAGCTGAGAACTACATATTATTGTTGTCACCAATTCACCATGTCACAGATTTCGTAACGTTAAAGACCTTGTCAACAATGCAAGGTCTGTTCAAGTGTTCTCAGGACTCAGACGGGATCGATACCAATTTGTTCGTGAATATCTGAGCGGATTATCTTTCATAAATAAAACACGATTTGCATGAAACTGAAAAAATAAAGCAATGCAAAATACGAAATGTGAGCGAAATATTTGTTTGTTTTAGTTGATTGTACGATTTGTGATCAAAGGGATATTAATTTGATAGTCAGATTTTAAAGTAAAATCAAACTATAAATTATTCAGTACGCATGTTATGTCTAAATATATTTGTCTTTTGCTTTAAAAGGGATACACACATAAATAATTGTATCCATTGGAACGAAGTTCCTTATCGCGCATTTTTTGCGCGCTGGCAACACTGGCGACAGGTCGCTAAAAAACGGCCTCGTAGTTTAATTAATTTTAAAATATTGTTTAAATGTGTTTATTTCATATTCAATTCATAGTTTATATTAGAATCAGTGTGTAAAGTGTCTCACGCAGTGTTTGTTACGAGTTTCTTCGGTGATAACTCATATCAATCGACATTTCTACAAGTCATCTACCGGCTGTCAACGTTCGGCCTGTGGATTTGAAATTTTTAAACCGGGGGAGTATTCTGTTTTAATTTAATTATTACCTATTGTTATCTTGTTAACTCACTTTGCATCACATTAACACTGCTCAGAGCTCTGAGCGTCGTCCACTACACACCGGCAACATTCATGTCTCATTTTGCTTGACGAATTGTGGAAGCAAAATCGAAGACGGAAACACTTGCCCCAGGCACAAACATCCACTGCAAACCCTACTTCACCCATAATAAATGTGTCTTAATTGTGCTAGTTATTGTAATCATTATAAAAAAATGCTTAGTTCTAATGTAAACTAAACATACTCTCTTCCCACTCAGGTTCCATTCACAGTAGAAAATAGTTTATCTAGCAGTCAAATTAAAAATTTAATATAGCCTTTCATTGCAGCATAGAGTATAATAAGTTTTGAGAATTATTAAGGATCAAATAGCTTTTTCTGCTTTAATAATATTATATTCTTTTTCTCCTACCTCCATATTTTCATAAACTTTTTATTTTTAATCCTCATCTATAGTTTTATTTTTAACTTTTGTCTAACCTGTAAACCCTCCTACTTTCTCCAATCTTTAATTACATCATATTCTCATACCATACTCAGCTGTTGTTTTGTCACATTTCAGGTGTTGCTTGAGAAAATCATACAATATGATGACCCGAGGAGCTACTGTTCGTGACATAAGTGACAAACTGAAAGCAGCACTGAGGGAGCTGGATTCATCTAGAAATGAGTGCAGCAAGCTGCTGCGGGAACGAGAAGAAAGTGAAGTTGAAATTGAATTAATAGTGGACAAAAACACTCAACTGAAGAGCCAGCTTGCAGAGCTTCACACCCAGCACATGGATATATTAGACCAGCATCACCATCTCCGTCAACTAGTGTCAGATTCCCAGCAATGCCATGACACTCATGACCAGGCACTGAAACGGATATCGGAACTGGAAGCAGAATTATGCGAGGCTCACAACACCATTGCCTCGTTCAAGTCTTTGAAAGTCAGCGAAGAGGTTAGCAACACCAACAACCTGTTCAACGAGCTGATGAATAATGTATTCGGTCTGGAGAGTGAACAGCCAATCATTACTATAGACCTAACGGGGGATCAATCCTTAACTAAATGTCCCATTCTAACTAGCCATAATAAAATTAAAAAATATATTAAAATTAGAAAAAGTATTAGGAAGTATAAGAAACTCCTAAAAACTCTGAGTGTTTATCAACATAATGTCAACCTCAGAAGAGATTCTAGACACTTAAAAAATCAATTAAATATATGTAATAATCAGATAGAAGCAAGTAAACTTATGTATGATGTTGATATACAGAACCTTCAAAGGGAATTACTGAATAGGGAAAATACACTTAAGGAAATTTTTTGTAAGTATGAATGTAGTCAACAGATGTTGAGTGAGCGTATGCAGGAGGCCTGTGAGTTGGTGGACCTGGTGAAGTACAGTGCAGAGAGGTATGAGTCACTGACAAACAACCTCACCTGTAGTTGTGCTGCCGCTCCTCCAGCTCTCATGTCACAGGATGTTGTTCCTGATGCCCTACCCATTTCTAACCATATCGTAGAAACCTTGCAACCCGCTCAAAGTAATGTGTTAATGTATACTGATAGATTAGGAACTGGTTTTGGATCATTATTAAATAACCGTTCCCAACAACCCATAGTAAATCATTGTCACCACAATCTACATTTTAATCAGCTTATTCATAAAATTAAACATACACATTTGAATGAGGAGACCACTGTAGTAATTCTAATTGGAAATGGTCTTAGTATATCTAAAAGGGACTTAGTTAATGGTGTTGACACCCTACTTAGGTTAAGATTAGGCAAATTAATATTATGCGCATTACCATATTCTGACAATTTAATTCAACAAGAAAATAATTATATTTCTAGTTTAAATAACCTGATGCATATGTTATCATGTCGTCATAGTGACCGTTTATTCTTTTTTGATACTAACAGTTTTGTTAGAGATATTGTTTTGATTCGGGAGTACATGTATATTCCCAAAAAAAGTCAACATTTATTAGCTTCTTTATTAGCTTATAATATACACGCTGTTATTGATGGTTTAACTGAGACTAGGTTAAGTGATGAGACAGTATTATCTAGCTTTTCAAATGATACTGTTGTAAATTCTTTAAACTATTAGAGCCGACAAAAGAGAAGCCTAACAATAGTATTTTACTCTATCACCAAAATATAAATCGCTTCTCCGGCAAAATTTTAGACGTGGAAATGTTAGTAGATAAATACCACATGGATATTTTATGTTTTTGTGAAACTTGGTTAAAACCTGATAGGATGTTATTTAATGTTAATAATTTTTCAGTTGCCAGTGCGTACAACAGATCCACAGTGGGTGGCGGTACCCTGATACTTTGTAATAGCTGTCTCAGCTATAAGGAAAGAAAGGATATCACCGCCCACTCTGTTGATCGCTTATGTGAGGTAGCATGTGCGGAGGTTGAAGGTCATACTTTCTTATGTGTCTATAGACCACCTTCATCAAACCTGTCATTGTTCCTTATCACTATGGAAGAAATTTTAAGTAAACTTTTTAGAGAAAATAAAGTAGTTTTTGTTTGTGGTGACTTAAATATTGATCTGTTAGTTAATTCACCAGAAAAATGCAAGCTAATCTCATTGTTTAAATCATTCAATTTAAAATATTTATTTAAGGAAGCGACTAGAATGACAGCTACTAGCGCTTCTTGCATAGATAATATATACACCAATTGTAAAGTAAAAGATTCGTTTTTGATTAGTGGTGTTAGGTCAGATCACACGGGTCAACTTGTATCTTTTGATTTAGACAAAAGGTTAGACTCAGTCAAAACCATTCAATTAAGACGTTTTAATAAAAATAAATTAGATTCTTTTAATAAAAATGTTCTTAGCAATCTTTCTAACGCTAACTTTGATTCAGAAGACCCCAATATAAACTATTGCACATTATTTTCTACAGTTTGCCAAGAATTCAATAAAACGTGTCCTGTAAGTAATGTTAAAGTAAAATCTAAGTCTAAATTTAGTGAATGGGCCACTGCGGGAATAAGAAAAAGCAGAGATATTTTATATAATTTATATCACGAAAAATCTTTGACTTCGGACCAATCTTTTCACTCATATGTTAGGAACTATTCAAAAATATTCAAAAGAGTCTGCGCTCAAGCAAAGTCTCTAATAATAAGTAACAAAATTAATGTTTCTAATAATAAAATAAAAACTGTTTGGCAGGTTATAAACAGAGAAACTGGAAAGACACAACGGGATCAGAATGAATGGTCCTTGAAAATAGATAATAAAACTATTTCTGATGAGCTAGAAGTCGCTGAGACACTAGAAAATTTCTTTACCAACATTCCGTTAGAGGTTACGAAATCACTCCCCTCTTCTTCTAAATTAGCTGAAACTTTTCTTAAGGAAAACTTTACTAAGGATATACCTAACTTTAATTTTAAACCAATAAGTATTACTACAATTCAAAATGCATTCAAAAGTCTTAACATAAAAAATACTGAAGACTTATGGGGGATATCCGTCAAGGTCCTTGCTAATATTATTGATTCAATTGCTCCTGTCCTAACAGGCATATTCAATCAGTGTTTGGATAGCGGCAAGTTTCCTGACTTAATGAAATATAGTAAAGTAGTACCAATTTTCAAATCGGGTTGCAAGAGTGATCCCTCTAACTATAGACCTATATCAGTGCTGCCAGCATTAAGTAAAATCTATGAAAAAATCATGCTGGACCAGATGTTGTCTCACTTTAACTTTAACGGGATTCTGCATAGTCAACAGTTTGGCTTCACGAAGGGCAGGTCGACAACGGACGCGGGAGTAAAACTCATCAGTCACATTTTGGAATCCTGGGAGCAGTCCCAGGATGCCATTGGCATTTTCTGTGATCTCTCAAAAGCGTTCGACTGCGTCGACCACAACACACTGCTCTGTAAATTACACCACTACGGAATTCGTGGACGAGCTGCTGATCTTGTTTTATCATATTTATCAAACAGGCTGCAAAAAGTAAATGTTAATGGGGCGACGTCCGCTGGGTCTCTAGTTAAGATGGGCGTGCCCCAAGGTTCTATTCTCGGTCCCTTCCTGTTTCTTGTTTATATAAATGATCTTCCTTTTATGATGGCCAAGCTCTCGGATATAATTTTATTTGCTGACGACACTTCGTTAATTTTTAAAATAAATAGAAAAAATCCGGATGTCGTTCATGTTAACAAAAGTCTAACCGTTTTATCGAAATGGTTCGCAGCTAATAATCTTTTACTGAATGCGAACAAAACCAAATGTCTAAAGTTTGCCTTACCAAATGTACCACAAAGAGATCTAAATTTAAATCTTGACGGCAAAAATCTTGATGTTATAGCGGAAACTGTATTTTTGGGGATGACTATCGATTCAAAACTGCAATGGGGCGCGCACATAAGAACTCTTTCGGGTAGGCTCAGCTCAGCTGCTTATGCAGTAAGGAAAATAAGGCAGTTAACTGATGTAGACACAGCTAGGTTAGTTTATTATGCTTACTTTCACAGTATTATGTCCTATGGCGTTCTGCTATGGGGATCAGCAGCAGACGTCGATACAGTTTTCATATTACAAAAAAGGGCAGTCCGCGCGATCTATAAAATGGGTCCTCGCGAGTCCCTCAGAGAAAAATTTAAAGAGATCGATATACTGACTCTGCCTTCACTTTATATCTTAGAATGTATATTGTATGTCCGTAAAAATCGGGGGCTTTTCAGAATTAGGAGCGACTACCATAATATTAATACACGCAGTAAACACGAAATTGTAATTCCCAAATTTAGATTAACAAAAACTAGCAAGTCATTTCTAATAAACAGTATACGCTTTTATAACAAGTTGCCAAAATCAGTTATAGAACTGACAGATGGAAAGTTTAAAAACTACATAAAACGTGTCCTTATTAAAAAAGCATATTACAAAATCAAGGACTACGTTGAAGATAAAGAAGTTTGGCTATAGTTCCTTCTGCGCATGCGGCTTCCCTGGTAGCTATAATCAGCACAAATTTGTGGATGTCTCTAACTATTCTCAATCTTATTTTTTTTTTGTGATCTCTTTTAATCATTTTTTTGCAATAGTTGTCAAATCACATATTTATATCACCCTTGTTCTGAATAGTTACAGTACTGATAGCAACATCTGTGTGACTCGTCTCATTGGAATTATTTTGTTTATTTTTGATTTTTTTTATTCTTGTATAGATTCTCTTCTACAAATTTGTTGTGAATGAGTGGACATGGTAGGCCTTGTAGATTCTTAGACCCTTGTTAACTTTGGTTATTTATTATTTTATTTTACTTTCTGTAAAGTAAGCATTGACTTATTGTCGGGCCTACGCTGTCCTCTCATACTTAAGTACTAACGCTGTAACAACAACATTGTAAAACCAAATGATTTTAAAAGAGTAACCATGGAGTTTCTTGCCGGTTCTTCTCCATAGGAAACGACCAACCCGAACCGTGCATCTTTTCTCGACGTTTTATAAGTGCCCATGTAGGCCTATGTGAAATAAAAATATTTTGATTTTGATTTTGATTTTGCATTGCAAAAAGGGGCTAGACGGAAAAAAAAGACCAAAAATTGTAACGACACTTCTTGCTATAGTAGTAAGCCGTGCAACGTGTGCGTGTTTCTCTGTCTGTCTCTGTCTCTCCCTCTCTCTCTCTCCCTCTCTCTCTCTGTCTCTCTCTCTATCATAGAAAGCAAGCCAGTTAGTTATTTTTGTTTCGTCTTTCTATTTCGTATTGAACAATGTGGTGTCGCGACGATTATTTTTGTTGTGTATTTACAGGTTTTTTGTACATAATAAATAATAACTTCGTTCCAACGGGTGTCCCTTGACACCTCCCAAGTTTTTTGCAATTTATCTTCAATACTGATTCAAATGATGTAAGTCAACCGCTGTACATCTAAAGAGGTATCTCTTCGGCTTTGGCCAGTCTTACCCCCCTTGGTTATTGTACTTTAAGGCGACCCCAACAAAGTTGAGATACTGCAGGTGATGATGATGTATCACTTTGGGCTAATAGATATAGACTAATTTATATACCAGGTCCAATTGAAAACCAGCGTCGGACACTAGTTGCTCTGCAGTTTGCTGAACTGGGCCTATATAGCGCAACCGTGAGACACACAATAATTATCTCCTTTTTGTTTTTAATTTTAAGTTATTATAAAAAAAAAGTTTTTCTGTGTTTTCTTTTTTTTGTGGCTAATGCCAAATAAACCTATTTTCTTTCTAACATATAGACGTCAAATTATTGATTTCGAAGTCTTTCAAGTACCCATTAAAGAAAGGAGCCAGATTCTGTAGGATCTACACTATCCTACTATAATAAAAACGCACATAATACTTTTAGATTATATTTTATATTATACTAGCTTTTACCCGGGGCTTCGCTCGCGTTAAATTCGGGGTAACACAGTTCCCCTTTCCTGATTTCGCCTTATTTATTGCCTAATTCCGTCTCCAGGCTCCCAACTATCTCTGAACCAAAATTCATTTAAATCAGTTTAGTCATTTGGGCGTGAAGACGTAACAAACAAACTCACTTTCGCTTTTACAATTGAGTAAGGATTTTAGTAACATGTCACACTTCTTATACCATTTCTATTCTATGTTTTTCTAGTTCTTACTTTAAAACGACCTGAGTATTGGAACGTCATGTCCAACCAGCCAGCATTGGTTAAGGTATAAAACCTCTTACAGTACTCATGAATGTTCTAAAATATGATAGTTATCCAGATGTACCGTAGTGCTTGATCTATTCTAGTCTGAGCCGAAAGGCGGATATTATTTCCCTAACCGTTTGGGCTTTTTGATGATTTATCTTGATGCTGGCGCAGAGAATCAACTTCGTGATACAAAACAAAATGATTTTGCACGGTGTATTAGAGTTGCTAGTACTCGCAGTATTACACACAAGTTCGGGTAGCCCTGATTCGGTACAGGCCGAGCGGCATAATAGTATGTACATTTTGCCGCACGATTAATTTAGCACGGCTTTGTGTGTGTCAGGCGTTCTAGCCTGAAACAAATGCTTGGGTTTGTGATTAACTTGCAAAGGCTAGGCCCGAATTAACAGCACCTCTTCTACAAAATCATATCAGTCGATATATTCTACAGACACTGATAATGGGATATTGGGATACAATTACTGTTTTCAACCCAGTTGTCCGATGTCCGTACATTGAATCTGGTTATACATTCAATTCCAGGCCCAACGTACAACATTGTTAGAAAAAACTCCACACAAAGCCTTCCACCTGATCGCCTCCAACAATAACAGGAGTCCAATAAGATTCCATCACATTAAGCAGAACCCCTAAATCCGAAGTTACGTCCACACGTCCGCGATATTCTCGCAGAGCGCGCTATACATCGCTGGCTCACACAGGAAGATTTATCACGCCGTCAATGCATTGCCCGCATGATGGATGGAGCAGTATCATCCCCACGTTTGAGTAAACGTATTGTGCTAACACTGCGCTTGCAAGATGGATCGGCTAGTGTGTTTAAAGGCTTTTAAGATACTTTTGTGGTACTTTGTCTTGATAGTAAAGGGTGGCTATGGTTACAATGTAATGGCTGTCGGTGCGATGAAGACAAATTGCCTGAGAAATTACTGTATTACAATCATGAAAGATTCATCTTTGATACAGATGATGAAATTGAAGTTTTTTTATAATATTATGCCTGTTATCCCCGAAGGGCTTAAAAGAGGTGTACTTAATAGTACACTGACACGAGTCTCATGATACCTATAAGGGACGAGCCTATAGCCACATACTAGGCACAATTCATACTCTGTGGCTGTTTAGAAATTCCAGATAGAAAGTCCGATAAAACTTGGAACAACAACCTGGGAACTGAACCCTCGGAACTCGAACTAAGTAGTCGCCTCTGCTACCACAATACCAACGAAGCTGAATCACGCGCGGATTTTTTTATGTTACCCAAAATGATAGTGCTTTCTAAGAGAAGTGAATGAGTAAGTAGTTGTTATTAATGCAGATAACTCTAACATCCAATATAGCTCAAAACTGAGCCGACGAGATGCAGCATCCTATAGATTGGGACACAGATGCCGAGAGAATGCACTGTAAATCCTCCACGCGGTATCACTGTAGTTCGGCGGATGACCCAAAGGCAGAATAAAATAAAAGGCATTATTTTCAATTCCTCCAAAACACATTTTGAAACCAAATTAACATAACGCAAATGAACGCAGCCATGTTGTGGCGTTGAAATATCCCATCAAATCGTATGAAATAATGCTGGCAACCAGAACGCGGCAATTATGACGCCGCTCTCGTTTCGCACCTAATAATATATGCAATTAAGTTAATTGGAGTGATGTCGCGGGTACATGTTCTACTAGATATTTGTAGCAGGTGTTGCGTTCATTTTCGTGGTACGCGCGAGTTTGAGACTGCGCTACGAGCATACTATGACGTCACAAGTCCTGTGAGAAACTACGGCTCTGAAGTTCAGCCAGCCTCGAGGCAATAGTTGACTTACTACTCAGTGGGGTAACCACTTGGTAGTAAGTCCTGTACAGTCTTTACATATAAAAGTGGTTTCCGAAGCGTTACTGACCTTTAATTTTTTTTTAATCGGTGCCCCACATCAAGATTTTGGCCTGTATCGTGGGTGCCTTTACAAACTATTAAACTCACATAAACAAACTAGACCCGGAACAACTATCTGTAGGTCATACAAGTATTTGTTCCTTGCGGGGATCGAACCCGGGATACGCAACGCAGATGGCAATCGCTTAGCCACTGCGCCAACCGTGCTGTACATTTCTTCAATTTGTAAATAAATAATAATAATTTGGCTGTACCTACTTGCTAACAAACGAATGCTGGTCTTAACTGAACAGGTTTTAGTAGTAATCTAATAAAGGTAACTTTTTTTATTGGCGCTATCATGCACAAGAAAGCGGCTTCCTTACTGCAACGCTTGCGTAACACTCGTAACAGCATTCTGAAAATGATTGCTGGTAGGCCCTACTGCCACATTCAAAGGCACTGGGTGAAATTAGCCATAGGTTCATGTAGTACTAATAACATTAACATAGTATATAAGCATATTCTGTTACTAATTCACTAACAAATTATGGATTCTACTGGGTCTGAAATAATTTCTTCTCTTAGCCACATCCCATAGAATTAATCTGATCGGATAGATAAAATAGATAGATAGACAAAGATATCTTTGAAGTTTCAATTTAAGTACAAGTATGTTACCTAACGATGTTTTCCTACATTGTCTTGAGAGCAGTGTCACCTGAGGTTTAGCCTATACATCGACCTAATTGAACTAACTAAATGTAACAGTTGCGTGTGTGGGTTCCCCTTGAACATGTACAGAGCAACAGGAGGAACAGATGTAAGTTTCTAGGTCGAAACTTAGCTATGTCGGGGTCAGCTTCTAGTCTTACCGGATTAAGCTGAATACCCGTATTTTTACATGGGACGGCTGCCTGTTTTATCTCCACAACCTAGTTAATAACTGGGTTGATACCATACTCCTTGTTAAGATTGGTTGACAAACTTTCGAGCCACAGACTACATGTAACGACTGTGAAAGATCTAGGGTTACCATCACGTCTTAAAGCAGTACTCATGCCAGTGTGGAAAAGAGATGACGCTAGACACCCTGCATAGTTCTGTCTCTTTCCTTCAATAGAATAAGTACGGCTTTAAGATGTCATGGTACCCCACCTGCAAATGACAGCCAAAACCAACGGCTTAACGTGCTTTCCCAGGAACGAAAGAAACACGTTATGTGACAGGTGGTCACCCATCTAAGGACCTACCTAGGCAAGCGCAGCTTAACCTTAAAATCGACTCGAGTGGCTGCTATTATGTAGGTCTAAGTTTCAATGTATTTTAGCTGTTCTACTTGAAGTTAAAGTTGATGTTGATAGTCGTCAGTGTGTCTCCGTGTGTCAGCAGTGCAGGCACGTAATGAACTGGCTGCAGGCGCTCGAGGGCGCGACGTTTTGACGCCGCCGCGTTTACCGAACGGCTTTTATCAATATTTGTATCGCTCTACTCGAGAGAGGGGTAATACTCACTCAAGGGCTATTTGTATATTTATATTTGTAGTATTTCAGTGTGCGTTGTTTCACCACGATGGTGAAATCGAGGAATTTTCACAAATACCGATTTATGCAGCATTGTGGTGAAAACACCACAATGCTGGTTGGTTCTAGGAGATTGGTTCATAGTGGGTTCTAGGAGGGTTCAACCGCACATCACACACACGCGCACACTGCATGCCGTAACAGGCAACTAAGTTCTAAGAACTTACCTATCGTTAACATCTTCAAATACTTTGTACACTTAGTTCGCAATATAGAATTTGATTTCAATTGAATCAGTAGCACACTGACCTTACTGCTACGTTATAAGGGCGCTATAAATGTCAAATACTTACCGCTCGCTGGTATGCAGTAAATTGAACGAAATACATGTTGTGTGAAACAAATGCAACTCAAACTTGATCAGTTAGTTTGAGTCTCATCTCATCCAATAGAGTTTTATGATGCATCTGGGGCATTCTTACAATGTCGGACAATTTAAGTACTTATTTTAAAACTTTGTTGTTATTGTAAGTAGGTAAATTACTGTAAAAAAAATGGATTAAATGTTCGTAGTATGCACTTTTACTGACTAAAATCCACCCATGTTCTTTTTTTGCCCTTTACATTCCGCGGTATTTCTTTCGAACAACCCGCAACCCCGGCAGGCAGAGGCCCTGGCAAGCCCCTCTGCTTTGCTGACATCTGTTTCAGGCGCGCTTCAAACACTAACGCTCCGTCGACACGGTCTGTCGTCACTGGACGGCAAGATTGTGAGCTACCCATTGCTCACCGGCCATCAACCGCATCTACAGTGACCGGGAGTCGACTCGCGTCGCCCGTCTCCCGCAGTGGTTCGGTTGAAGAATGTTAAACCCTTGATCCTACAATCGAAAGCTTTTTCTTTATTTCCTTACATTATTTATTACGCTAAAAACAACAACTCAGTTGTATTTAAAACTCTCATTCCTTTTGTAAATGTAGACTAATTAGAAATACAGCGAGCTTATACTTTTGATTTATTTTTGTATAGCTGTAGTCTAGCTATTGTAGCTGTTGGCAGCCACCCCACGTAGCTCAGGAGTTAAGGACCCACTGAGGAATGAGTCTGTGAGACAAACTTAATAGTTTACTTACAAAATACAACTTGAACTAGGATATAAAAGGTGCTGTAATTAAATGCAATCTGTACTGTGCTATGGTTGTCATAATGATAGAATTCAATTGACAGTGGGTACATTGCAAACGAAATCTATCTGGGTCACAAACTAGCGCAGTCAGAACACTGTTGTAGTAAACTATTTATATTATCCTAATATCTAAGATATTTCTCAAGTTTTTTTACCTACCTCCACTAGGTAAATATCGATAATGGATTATAAATATATAAAGATGATTTATTAAAAAAAAACACATTTATAACGTCAAAAAAAAAATTTAAGCTATTGCATAGTTAACAGTTAGTTAGTTATTCAATAATTTTTATTTTCTTAGCTAAACAGCTACAATCATGATAAAAATTATTGAATAACTAGCTTTTGAACGCGGCTTTGCTCGCGTTAAATTCGGGGTAACACAGTTCCTCTTTCCTGATTTACAGATACCTGCTACCTGTAGTTTTTCCCTTGCGCCGTATTTATTGCAATAGCAATGTAAAGTTTTCTCTTTTCTTCTCTCTTTCTCCTTCATATTTCAATCTTAATAATAGCCTATGCCCGTCTCCAAGGTCCCAACTATCTCTGTACCAAAATTCATCAAAATCGGTTCAGTCATTTAGACGTGAACAAACGAACTCACTTTCGCTTTTGTAATATTAGTAAGGATATGCTTAAAAATAAAAAAGGCAGTTTTTGACCATTCTCACACAGAACAAACACATGAAAAATCTTTCGGTCATCCTCTGACAAAAACATGATGATGGTGATGATGATTAATAATAATCATTTTGATTCCACTCTCGATACAAAGACGAAAACAAGAAACGTATATTGTTAGTTGACAGCAGCAGAAACTTTGAACGAATATTGGAAAATCTCAATTAAAATAAAACAGAACAGTTCATGTAATTAAATTGCCACTAATAAACCAGATATCAGTACCCGTCGTCGCACATTGATCGCCCTCTCATCGGTAATTATCGAGTAATTATCGACTTTTCGCGTACGATTCCCAACTAATGACAAGTTCGCTCATTATACGGTGTTGCGAACTGGAAATATAACTGAATGTGAAATTTTAATGTTCACACTGTTCACAAAGTGGGTTCGGTCGATTCAAGCTATGAAGCTTGTCTATCCTGCTGAGGTTACCAAGCTAGTTGCTAAAGTTCACCGCTGACTGGACATCGAATTGACGACCGGAGTCATTCAACAGACAGTCAGCCACTCACAGGACACAGCTTTATTCAAATACCGCGCGGAATGAGGGACCAAATCGTCGGTTGCAACTGCAACAATTAACAAATATAAAATTATGAATAAAGACATTCTTCTTTATTTATTGATGTTGTTTTCTTTATAAAATCATATGTATAATTATGGGGTCGTAAACCTTTGAACATAATCTTAGGTAATTTGCAATAAGTAGCTTAGCCTTTGTATATATCAGTTAATGAGTTTTTGCTGTAAGCTGACATTTTTTAGCGTTGGTTGTGTCGCCTAATTTTTGAGGAACATTTTCAACCTGTTTTGTATATCATGCCAAATGACTCCCTTGTCATGTGACACATGCAGTAGTGTCCCGCTTTTCACGAAATTCGCATCAATATGCATATTTAGATAGAGCTCTATTTCTAAAGTTTCATTTATGAAAACATATGAAATATCGCGTAGCAAATTCAGCATTAAATTGCTATCAAAGCTACAAATATGACCAAATATAAATCACATTCATATTTTATAAGCCTGTTACTTCGGGGTATAAGGTCACCTGTCTAAATTTTCTCCTGCCAATACGCTCGCTATTTATATGATTTGAAATTTTCCAAAGGGAGAGGCTTTTACATTTCATTTTAGTTATTATGATAAACATAATTACGGAATTTATAACGTTTGTTGGGTAGAGATATATAACACTAACATTTTACAAGTTTTATAAGTCACATGTAAGTCTTAAATCATCATCATGTTGGGATCGGATCCCAGTCCTACCGGATTCAGCTGACTACCAGTATTTTACTTGGAACGACTGCCTGTCTGACCTCCAAAGCCCATTTAACAACTGGGTAATACGAAACGCTCGAGCCACTGACTACCTGTAACGACTGTCAAAGATCTACAAATGACATCTGAGACCAACGGCTTAACTTGCTTCCCGAGGCACAGAAGAAACTTCTTATGAAACGGGTAGTCACCCATCTAAAGACTAAACTAGGCAAGCGCGCCGTTCCGGTCTGCGGTGAGCGGCTGCAATTATTTCGCCATGAGTTCCTCAAATTAATACCTAATGGATGAAATCGACCTAGGGAAGCGTGAGGTTATTAAAGATCGACTTGAGAGGCAGTTTTTATTTAGTCACTCAACTCCTGGAGCTCCTTGTAAGTCAATGTAAGTCTTCATGCTGTTTTAAAATAGACTATCAGAACCTACATACATATAACAAACACCTTTTATTCATGTGGCTCGGTAAAAACTAAAGGGCGCGTCGGCCTGCGATCATTTTATACTTTCTTTGATTTGGTTGTTAGTACGTACTTCTGGTCATTAATTCAAGTACACATTAACTCCTACCGATACATAGGGATATTAGTACCTTTTCCGAGTCCAATTTATATACATACGTCTTATGTAACGATTCAGTAAATTCAAAGTAAATGCTCCTTAAGGACTGAAGCGATCGTATTTAGGTCTTAAATGACGAGTCTAATGGCTGTCCTAAGGTTACATGAGAATGTGCGCTGTCTCGTGCCTCTGCTGGACTTAGGACAAAGGGCTGCCTGATAATAGGCATTGAAATTCAACATCTACAGTACATCTTAAAATGGAATATGAAAAGTAAAAGGGACAAAAGAAAAACTACCGCAAGTTATGGAATATATATATATAAATTATATTTTTAATTCCGTCATAAACAGAAATAGTTGGTAGTTAGTGACCTTTACGTGCAGCTTTAACCTTTGCCTGCGGCTGGAGTTTCTTTATGCAAATAACAAGTACTCAATAGTTTTGATAAACATTTATACATTTTGATATACTAGCGTATCATGTACAAAAACCCATGCAACGAAACCCATAACAAGAGATACATCAACCCTCAAATACATCCCGGACATCTTACATAACCAGCGAAGCGTATTAACATAATAAGAACAACAAAAAAATCGTATTAATATTTGTACCGAGGGTTCGGATTCCTAAGGGATCAAAGAGCGAAGGGAACTCCTGAACTCAGGGCGAAATGGGACGGCGGAGGGGGGTTGTATGTAAATTTTGTCAAAGTAACATCTGGTTTGGGCCGATGCCCGTAAAAATAACGGAGACGCTGATTGTCTTCTCAAATATACATATTTCATTATGTGCCTGTTTCTTTGCCATTTGTTTGTGAGATGTTACTTTCTGACTGACGAACTTCTTGATGGTAGTTTGCAGGAGTTGGCGTCATCTTTTGTAGGGTTGTGCTGTTTGTTGGCATGGTACATTGGAAATATGTGCTAATGATGTCGGAGATGATTGATGACTTTGTCAATTGGCTACACACATTTTTTTTTAAATTACGTTATGTTAAGGTACATAACTGCTTGTAATGTACGGTACCACATATGGTAAGATGAAACAACATTGCATATGTAAGGGCGAACACCCTTTTGCCTGGAGGCTCGGGCATAGTTTTTATGTTTCCTTTTTTTTTCAAATTATACATTTTCTTAATGAATGTCTTACTAATTCATTAATTTTATAGATTATTAGTCTTTGTTTTACCTTATAAAAATACAATTGTATAAAATTTGGTTCATCTAACCTGACAGACAGATGGGTCGATAGGGAGCTTGTTCCGCTACTTCTTTTTTTCAGCTAAAACACTAAGAAGTGGCGAAGGGCGCGTCGTTTTGGGGGACTGTCTCTTGTAAAGTTGACATTCAAAAAGTGCTGATAATCAGCCTAGTTTGGATAAAAGGCTTTTGATTTTTAAATCAAACCACAGAATACTTCTAGTAATAAACTTGTGGTAGTCATCTCCCATCATCATTTTCCTGCCCTTGTCCCATTCTATTTGGGGTCGGCGCAACACGTTTTCTTCTTCCATGCTCCCTTATTAGACGTCACGGCATCATTTACTCCTTTCTCCTTCATATCATTCCTTACACAATCCATCCATCTTTTTTGTGGCCTTCCTTTCGCTCTCAGTTCATCAAAATTCAGATTTTGATGAACTCATGTCTCTTTTAGTCACATGTCCTAAAAGTACTCATCTCCCAAACAACTATTTTTGGCTCCAAAATACTCACGGAGTACTTAAACATACAGTAATATCTGGACGTTATCTGCAAGTTATTATGATAAAACTTCACTTGAAACAAAGTCATCTCCAAAACCAAGTAATTACTTTTGAATTTGTATTCAAAATATTTTATTAAAGTTAAAAATAGCCCAAGCCCTAACAAATTGAGGAAATACGCTGTAACAATATTGTGTGGGAGGAAAACTTCGGGTATATGTTCGTCGACATAAATGGTGGCCTTTCAGTACAAATTAGGGCTCACGTCTTGAGGCTGAATTATTTGGTTGCGTCAAAGGCTCAAATGTTCTTGTAGAGTAACAAATTACTACAGCTGAACAGAACAATGTACGCGTTATTGGTTTTAGCCACGAAAAAAGTATTTCATCAACTTTGCCCGTACTATAAGGGTAAAGATATTCATTATTTTGGTCATTTTCAAATTATTTACAGGTAAAAATGTGTGTGTTAGTAAATTATCCTAAAAATGGAGATTAAGCCCATTTATAACAAATATTCTAAACAGTATTAATTATCACGTGATACGAAAATAACTTTTATTAGTAATTATTTCTAATAATGAAACTAAGTAGTCATTCAATTTTTTATCGATTAAAACAAGTTCCATTGATTATCACGAAAACTCCATATACACTACAAGAAAATTTATTATAAATCACAACTTGACGAAAATTTTAGTTTCTTAATTTAGAAGACCTTTTTATCTGCACAAAATTTGACAAGGACCCATTTAAAGAATTAAATAGTTATTGCTAAATAACTATTTAATTCAACTACATATATTGAAGTTGGTTTCATCGTAATGAACCTTGTCAATTTCTTACTGTAGGAAGTTTGTTAAGCTACGGCGTAGCCGAATACAGCGTAGCTAGCTACGCCGTAGCTTAGCGCGTTAAGTAGCATGATCCGTACCGCCGCGCTGCACTTAGACTACGAGGCTTAGATAATTATATAACATATGTATATACTATAAAAGTTTGCATGACGGATTTTGAGGCCACTGATTATCATCGCAATTATTCTCCGTTTTTAATCTTAGGTTTCGTACCTCAAAAGGAAAAAATGGAACCATCTGTCACTCTGTCTGGAACTATTATCTTGGGAACGCGTAGATTTATAAAAATCAACCCTCTAAGTCTACGCAGGAACCCTTTGTGCGCTAGTTCGACTTTCACTTGACCAGTTTTTTTTAATTAAGTAAGCCAACAAGTTTCACAATAAGGCAAACCAAATCAAATCCTCAAACTAATTGGTCCAAAAATAGCTACACCGTGTGGATCAGACCAAAGGCATGCACTGAAGCCTAATTTGACTCCTTTCATCGTCCACATTCACGACCTCACATGACGAGTTAACAATACAAAACTATTCTAAGTCTTGAAACAAGCGCCTATTGTTTAGCCACAAAGCCAAGCAAGCAATACTTGTCAAGAGTTCACGAATTTATTTGCTTTGCTTGAGGCTGTTTGTAATTGGCGAATACACAGGCAACACAGGCAGACACAGTGTCTATCAATAGTCTAGACTAGGTCAGACTGGGTTAGTACTGTATTGAAGACAAGGTCAGTTGTATTAATTATTCTGTGGGCTGTGTGATCTTTTTGTTATTGGAAAACAATAGTGAGCTGGTTTTGAAGTGGATTAAGTAATTGAAGGATTTTCGGCCAGGTGAGGCGTTGCTTGGCTTTGTCTTATATATAACTAGCTTTTTCCCGCGGCTGCGCTCGCGTTAAATTCGGGGTAACACAGTTCCCCTTTCCTGATTTGCAGGTTCCTGCTACCTGTAGTTTTTTCCCTTGCACTCTATTAATTGTAATAGCAAAGCTACGTTTTCCCTTTTCTTCCCTCTTTCACCCTCATTTCCCACTTAAAAAAAACATAACCTATATCCGTCTCCAGGGTACCAACTATCTCTTTACCAAAATTAATCAAAATCGGTTTGGCTATTATGGCCTGAAGACGTAACAAACAAACAAACTCACTTTCGATTTTATAATATTAGTAAGGATTAGAACCTAAAGGTTTACGTTATTTAGTTTTTGGATCATCAAAGTAAAACAATATATATTATAAATTTGAAAGTAACTGTGTTTGTCTTTTACAGTTACCGGCTGAACGAATTTCAATGTCGCTCGAAGAAAGACCTTGATTTTTGACCTTGATATCTGGATAATACTTTTGTGAGGAATAATATCCAACCTCCACATGAAAGAGGCCGAAGTTAAAAAAAAAAATGTAATTTTTGTTAAAAAGTCATAGACTTGCTTTTTGTTCCGAAATGTATTTCATACTTTATTTTTTCTCTTCAATCTTTCCATAACACAATATGAAGAATATCCACATTGTCCACTAGATGGCCGCTATCTAAGTTAGCTTTCAACGTAGTGTGACGTCATAAACCGTCGCCTCGACTTGTTGGTGAGTCCCTCGGGTGAACTCTTGTAGATCTATGTGCGCCTGGTACTCGCACGCATTGTTTCTAACAAGGAGAGAATATTGTGATAACTTTGACGGATCTTTTTTGAAAAAGGATCTCTTATCGATCGATTTTGTATTTCGTTGCAACTTGCAATCGATTTCAAAGATACACAAATCGCGTACGTCCTATGTACAGTGACGATCAATAACATGTATACACTGACCAAATTCAGAAGCGATTTCCTTCTACTGTATTGATTAGCTTTTGCGAACATAGTATTTTGAAATCTATAGTATTACGAATAAGTTTTATCTCAAAGTAGAAATATTTTCCCTACCTTTTATTACCCAATACTGGCACAAAGACGTAAGTAGTGCCACACCAAAAAAAAACAAAAGTAGAAATATTTTTTCATGAGGAAATCCTTACTAATATTATAAAAGCGAAAGTTAGTTTATGTTTGTTTGTTACGTCTTCACGCCTAAATGGCTCAACCGATTCTGATTAATTTTGGTACAGAGATAGTTGGGACCCTGGAGACGGACAAGGCGGACATTTTTTTTTTAATATTGAGATATGGGGGAGAAAGAGGGAAGAAAAGGGAAAACTTAGCATTGCTATTACAATAAATAAGGCGCAAGGGCAAAAACTACAGGTAGCACCTGCAAATCAGGAAAGGGGAACGAAGCCGCGGGCAAAACCTAGTCGTATATAAATGTTGGTTAGTGTATGTTATTGCTCGTGACTGTACAACAAAGCCTTAAACGTCGCAAGTAGCTGTAGTCCTGTTACGTTACGTACAAACTGAAAGCGTCAAACTCGGCTAAATAAATAACAATTACTATGATATCGACACATTTAGAAACAAACATGTAATATTTTATGAATGAAATAAGTGAATTTGAAAGGACGAATGTTCTGTACGTTTAAACACGTAGTCTTTGGCTACGTTATGTAAGATGAAAAAAGCAGCTACCTTTCTTTAAGATCAACATGGGCAATGGCATGGCCCTTATCAGTGTTGGTGTGAACGCGCCATAAACCGGCCGCGTCGACTTGTTGGCGACTCCGCCGGGAATAGGACAAGCTCCTAAATCTACGCTTCCCTCATATTTTCTCATCTACGCACTGAGAGGGTAAAACGCTATGGTGTCCGAAAATAAAACGCCAAAAATAACGTATTTAGTAAGTGAATATCTTCTAAAACAATAACTCTGAGTTAATTAAAACACAAGTTGGGTAGAAAATAATACTTTATCTAGATTACTACATATAATTAATATATAAACATGTGACACACAAATTTATTAAGAAAGAATTATGCTTTTAATAATGCTAAAATGATACTTTAGTATTTGGGAGATTAAGGTAGGTACTAAAACCTACTAAAATTGAGTCGTAAAAACATACGAAAGCTTAAGACTAGACTGGTATTAAGAGCTATTGACAATATATGTACCGAAATAACCTATGAATAGGTACTCACTTAAGCTTAGTTTCCATCTGGAAACTTGGTATTAAATTTGGAATACATGGCTCTAGTTTTTAGTCTTTTATGCTCATAATCGGAGGGCCCAGCACAGGTGTGTAAATGTCAAGTAAATACGTCGGTTTTTAAAATGAAAATAATATTTTCTCGTAGTAATCAGGTAAATTATTTTCAATTAGTTGTCCTGCGGGGTTACACTCATTTCGTAGGTTACTGTTGCGCTCCCGTGGAGAGTAGCGTGATAGTATATAGCTTATGGTATTCAACAATAATGAAGCTTTCTAATTGTGAAAGAATTTTTCAAATCAACTGAGCAGTTTCTGAGTTAAGTCGTAGCAAACAAAGAAATTTACAACAGCTTTTAAACTTTTTATAATATTATTATTTTATCAGTAACATAATTGGTCATTAATTAATTTTCTATACTTAAAAATATTACAGGTAAATCCAGTATTTTTAATTTTAAAATTAACGTTTCCACTTGTGTTCCATTTGTGTTTTGGCCTGAGACTAAATTGTCATTTTATTCCTGTGCGCAAAAGTGTCTAGTTATTTAATGAAAACTTCCTTTTTTAACCTATCTCATTGTACTGCTAGGCATAGCAGGCAAATCTTCTGACCTATTTCTGATCGAAAATGCTTGATATTTTAAAAAAAAGATTCTCATTCCAATTGAATCTTCATTCTGAACAATAAAAAGGGGTTTATCATTTTTGCTACGATAACACATCTCCTATTCTTCAGACCTGTCTGCTGACCTAGTCCGCGGTTGTCCGTGAAGGATTTATTTAGCACCCGTGACCCTCACGCGTCGGGGGTTGTTCCCGTTCGTCCACACCCCGTCGTCCACACTGCGGACGACTGGGAATGTTGCGTTCTGTTCGTCTACACTGTGGACGAACAGAACGCATTATTCCCAGTCGTCCACACCCCGTCATCTCACGTCTAGTCTAAGAGTTAATAAAGAAAATATGATGATAGTATTTCCTTATATAATAAACATACCTACTTCTAAAATATGATGTACTTAGCTTTATTACTTTAGTAAGGCAAATACTTTAAAAGTACATACCTAGTAAATCTAAAGCTTTTTTGCGTATTTAAATACGTACTGCGTACGTAAATCTAAAGCTTTTTAGCATAAGAATATTTCACATTTTAATTTTACACATTGGGTATTGTATCAATATCAGTTTAAATGCAATTAATATGTAAAAAAAAATTAAAGTTACAATCGCCTGGATATACTCATCTATTATAACTGCACCCTGTCGATCCTCCAACAAAAGATAGTCTTTGTATTTAAATACGCAAAAAAGCTTTAGATTTACTAGGTATGTACTTTTAAAGTATTTGCCTTACTAAAGTAATAAAGCTAAGTACGTAATATTTTAAAAGTAGGTATGTTTATTATATAAGGAAATACTATCATCATATTTTCTTTATTAACTCTTAGACTAGACGTGAGATGACGGGGTGTGGACGACTGGGAATAATGCGTTCTGTTCGTCCACAGTGTAGACGAACAGAACGCAACATTCCCAGTCGTCCGCAGTGTGGACGACGGGGTGTGGACGAACGGGAACAACCCCGCGTCGGAAGTAATGGGGTAAATAAAAAGGGCAGCACGCAGCAGTTACACCCATCTCCGCGGGAATCAATTAGTGCAGGTAACATGGGGATACACTAACATCCAACTTTTATTGTGGGAACTAAAGGAAGCTTATGTGGGGTATATTAAGGGCATAATGAGCTGTCCACATTTGGATTTAGGACTGACATTTCATAAAATTGTTAGTACCGCAGAAAATAAACAGCATTTCAGAAGACTTCAGCTGTCGCAGGTTTTAGTTTCAAATCCAAACAAGCACTTTATTTCGTTAAAAGTACTACGTCAATCCCAGGAAAACATAATGAAGTAACCGCCATATTGTAGACATAGTCGACAGTGGTAGTCAAGATATTATGTTTCATCCACCAATCCGTACTGGGCACGCGTCGTGGGTTATGTAGCTCATTATTCTCAGAGGCATTCAGCCTGTAGGTGAGAAACTTAATACAAAGTTAAAAATAATGTGCTTAAAGTCCTTTAACTTTAAAACTAGGAACTAATTAAAGACGGTGAGTTTTTTCAGTAAACAAACGTGTGCTTTTAATGATCAGTTAAATGTGCTAGTAGCTTATCGAGCCCTCAAGCAGTTGATCCGCCAAGTGCGAATCCCCCTCTAGTGCGTATCACTAACTCTAACATTGTTCCGATTTACGGTAATAGAAATATGAGTTATCAAGCGTGCGCCGGCGGCGGTGGCGGCAAACGTCTTATCTCTCTCATTGTACTTGCAATGATCTCCGATAACGCTCTTATTGTCAGCCTCCAGCCGCGAGAAATGGCTCTTTGCACCAATACTATCTATTCCGATGTTTGGGGGTTGGAGTATGAATATGACTATAGACTGACTGAGAAGAGGGAAAATGACAAGATATTTATTGGTTGCAATGACGACGAACACTCAAAATAACAAAAAGAAAATAAACATTTAACACTAGCTTTTGCCCGCGGCTTCACTCGCATTAAATTCGGAGTAACGCAGTTTCAATCTCCTGATTTGCAGGTATCTGCTATCTGCAGTTTTTTATCTTGCGCCTGATTGATTTGTAATAGCAAAGCTAAGTTTTCCTTTTTCTTCCTTCTTATCCCACTTTAAAAAAAAGGCTTATTTCCGTCTCCTGGGTCCCAACCAACTCTGTACCAAAATTCATCAAATTCGGTTATTTTAAGATGATCACGCGGTTTAAAGTTAGCGTTAGCCCAAAGTAACTATGCAATGCGGACAAAGTCGCGGCGGAAGCTAGTAAAAATAAAACCGACTTCCAAAAACCAACTAAAAAGTGGTAAATAACTTTACTTCCGAAAATCAAAAAGATTCCGACGAATTAAGAACCTCATTCTTTTGTCGTTAAAACATTTCTAAATGACACACTGAGGTTCTTCCCCTGTCCTTTTCTATAGATTGTCATATTAATACTCCAGGGACGTCAGAGATTCCGAGTACATCGAAATAAAGTCGTTCTGGAGTGATGGAGATGATTCCTGTTCGCTGTAAAAGATTATGATAATCGAATTGTTGATTTATTGTAGTACGCCCAAAAAACGAGCCCTGTATGAAATTGTAATCGTAGGGGGGGGGGGAGCACGTGGATCGGATAGACATTAAGTTTCTTGTATTTTGGGAAGAAATGAGATTCGTTTAGACGTTGTTGTTTGAGGTATTTTAAGACAAATATGGGTTTTGTTACAAAAACAAAAGGTGGTTCTGAATCAACTAATGTAATAATACCAGCCTAATAGTCTGTCCCACAGTTGAGAACATTCCTCTTCTCATACAGAGCAAGAATGAGTGTCACGCTTGCTCAAGACAGGTTGGCAATTTCTGATTTTTATTAATTATCCAGGTATCCTCACGGGAGAGAACATCTGCCCAACCCAGCCGCCGCGGGAGACGCCCATGGCGCCGGGCGCCGCGAGACGACTTCCGGCCACCGTAGATGCGGGCCTGTGGGCGGTGAGCAATGGGTAGTTCACCGTCCGTCCGTCGATTGACGACAGGCCGTGTCGACGGCGCGTTCGTGTTTCACGCGCGCTTCAAAGAGAGTCAGCAAAGCAGAGGGGCTTGCCAGAGCCTCTGCCTGCCGGGGTTGCGGGTTGTTCGAAAGAGATACCGTGGCCTCGGAACGTAAAGGGCAAAAGAAGAAACATGGGTGGGTTTTAGTCAGTACAAGTCTGACATGCCCCCCCGCTCCACCCAGAGCGGGGGAAGTCATTGGATGATTTCCCACCCGAAAAAAAAAAAAAAAGGTATCCTCACGATGTTTTCCTTCAACGGTCTCTGTGCGTTAAATAACCTTTTATAAAGTACAAATTAATTAGCTTTGAACCCCCAAACTTATGAATAATAATTATTATGCCATCATTGGACGTAATATCTTATTATTATTTTTTCGAATTCTCTCTGTTATGCACCCTGCACCTACTACGTTTTGTCTCTGCATCACCCTAAGGTAGACTGGTAGGAAATGCCTAAGGCATTAAGTCCGCATTTGTACAGTGTTTTTAAATGTGGATAAAGTTTAATAAATAAATAAATATCTAAAATAATTACATCCCAAACATCATTCAATAAAATCATGACCAAATAATCAGCTTTCAAAGTAGCATTATAGTGCGTATGACATTATTAAATGAAGCATTTTCCTCTCCAATCGGAACATTACCGCGAT
Source organism: Ochropleura leucogaster (assembly GCA_958449745.1). Taxonomy (NCBI): domain Eukaryota; kingdom Metazoa; phylum Arthropoda; class Insecta; order Lepidoptera; family Noctuidae; genus Ochropleura; species Ochropleura leucogaster. The sequence goes on from OY288208.1 coordinate 19,218,379, forward strand.
TTATCATCATTACAATCATAGTAGTAAAGAACTCCCCGTCATAGCAATACATCCCATTACTTAACATGTCTTTTCCTCTAATGTCACCCGCACCATGATACAGTGAAAGCAGTAAAATTTATCAGTAAATTTTCAGTTATTTTCACTTAGGTAATTTAAAGTTTTTTTTTTTCAATGTATTTTGAAGCCATAGCATTACCAATTAGGTTTGGGCTCAAAGCAGCTCCGTGTGTACGATATACGTTTTGTATTAGTGTATGTGTCTGTGTAGACCCACATTTCGCCAGTTATGTCTTGTTTAAGTCTGGGACTATAATTTGATTCCTAAAAATAATCTGCCTAGCCTTTCCCCAATCTTGTTTAGGTCAGCTTCCACTCTAACCAGATACAGCTGATTCCCAATATTTACATGGCTATGACGAAACCCCTTGGTAAGACTGATTGTCAGACTTTCTGGACATGGACTGCCTATAATAACTGTAAAAGATCTACAATTTAATGCCGGAACCAACAGCTTAACGTGCTTTTCAAGGCACGGAAGAAACTCGGTATGTAACGGGTGTTTACCCATCCAAAGACTAAACTAGGCAAGCGCGCCGCTCCGGTCGATCTATAGGTTATATAGATCGACCCGAGCGGCTGCTATTATTTATCCACGACCTTCTCAAATTGTTTCCTAAAAATGTAGAACTAAAAAAATCTTTAGTACTTTTTCTGTAAAAGTTTTCTACATCCTTAAACAATTTCCAGACATAGATTAACACGTGCTCACAATTCAAGCACCGCCCCGCACAGGCATTCGACGTAAAGAGTCGCTTTGAGTTAAGAGTCTTACAAAGAAAATACCGTCCTCCGAAATAAACACAAGTCCTTACAAAAAACGGCAGAACAAAACTTTTGAGAGCCGCGGTTTGTGTGGAGGAGGTCTTACGGGAAGAACTGTCTTTTGATGAATTCTTCACAATTTGAGAAATGTGGCAAGGCCGATCATTTTGGTTTCGTATAATTATTATTTTCAGTAATATGGTGCATTATAATACATTATATTATTAATTATTATATATTCATGTTTGTTTGAGTTTTTGTTGTTGTGTCTACTCATGTTGGTAAATGTGCAAAGTATCAATGAAACTTAATCATCGTTGTTATATTTTAGAAGCTAGTAGATTAACTCGCGAATTTGTTTATTTAAGATCACGATTCTGTAAATGCCTCCTTGTTCTAGTAGTTATTGGTGCTACGACTCATTATGAGCATCTAGGTTCGATCCCAGTTTGGACAAATAGATTTAAGAGTTTTTAATCAGCCACTATTCAGTAGCAGCCTGACTGTTGGAACTAAGTTTGGTTTATGTTACTTGGTTTCTCCCTTAAATCGGAATAAAAACCTAACCGGTAAAATCTGTGTGTTCTAATGTATTATGTAATCTAAAATGCGATTGTTTGTGAGGCACAGAGGTAGATTATGGTCTGAAATAACACATAGGATACTTTTATTTCGATATTACGCGGGCGAAGCCGCGGGCGCCAGCTATCTTAATTATGTTACTCTTTCACATCAAAACTGCTGAACGGATCTTGATAAAATTTGGCTCAGTGGTAGATTATGGTCTGGAATAACACATGAGATAGTTTTTTTTTAAGATATAAACTATACTAATAATAAATAATAATAATAAAGCTTTATTTAATTCCACATGCCACGTTATAAATTACAAAATTAATAAGCTAAAAAAATTATAATAACACAATACTTAATTAAACCATTATAAATAAACAAAATTCTTTTAACCAAGATTAGATAGTATTATGTACAGATTGATTTACTTAAATTGCGATAATATTGTGATGTGGCTTATATGGACCCCCTACGGGTAAAAGCCTCCTCCAAGGACTTCCATCGTTCTTTATGTCTAGCCAAGGATATCCAGTTTTTGCCTGCTGTCTTTACCAGTTCATCTGACCATCTGGCGCCTGGGCGGCCTCTAGCCCTATGACCTCTGGGACCTAGCCATTTCACCGCTCTGATGGTCCACCTGTCGTCGACGTAGCGGGCTACGTGTCCTGCCCATCTCCATTTCATTGCTAGCGAGAATGTTAATGCGTCGGTCAAATTTGTTTTGCTGCGAATGTGTTTATTTTTAATTTTATCTCTTAATTTTACACCCAGTAAACTTCTTTCCATTCTTCTTTGTGTAGTTTGTATTTTGTTTCTTATTTTTAGATCGAAGATCCAAGTTTGAGAACCGTAGGTAAGACATGGTAAAATCGCTGAATCCATTACTATTTTTTTGATTGACGGTGCGAGTTGTGATTTAAATATTTCCTTATGTGCCCAGTACTTCTTCCAAGTTATTGAAATTCTGCGATCTATTTCCTCCATGTTTCTATTTTTTCTAAAAGAAATCTGTTTGCCCAGGTAAACGTAACTTTCTACAAACTCTAGAGGGATATTATTTACGAAGATGGGCGCGGTGAGGTGATTAGTCATTATTTTCGTTTTATCTAGATTCATTTCCAGACCGACCGTGATGCTGGCTCTATGGAGATCGTTTATCATAGTATTTAGTTGGGCAGGGCTCTCGGAGAACAGAATTATATCGTCGGCGAATCGGAGATGGCTTAGGTATTCGCCGTTTACGTTTAATCCTTTTGTAGACCATTTTAAGTTTTTCATTAGGTGTTGTAGTACAGCTATAAATATTTTTGGAGAGACCGGGTCGCCCTGTCTCACGCCTCTGCTTATTTTAATTCTTGTACCCAGCCATAAACTATACTAGCTAGTTCTAATATATTATTGTTTATACATTACCTCTGCCTACCCTTTAGCAAAAACAGCGAGATGTTGTGTGGCTGTAGTGAGAAATAAAAATAAATAAACTCAAACACACCAAGAATGTTGTTTGAACCAAGAATTAAAGTCAAGAACGTCACAACACGACCAACTAAACTTAAATAAAATTTAAACACGAGTATTTTTAAAGTTAAACCTTTGCGCAAAGTGATTGGTGCTCCCAAGTTTTGATGGTCAATGAAAGGGATTAGGGAGCTTTTCTTAAGTTTCATGGTTTTTCCTGGCTTGTTATGGTGTTTTGTTCTTGTTGTTTGTAGTAAACTTTTAAAGTGGCGGTTGTTTGATGTGTTTCTATAACAACATAAAATACCTAGTCTTGCTTTTTGTTTGTTTCAGTTAACATTAGGTTAGGTTAGGCATCAACATATCTGCCTAACTACCTGTCTAAATGTAAGTGCTTAAATACACACACATTTTACCAATAATACTTTGTTCTTAGGCGCTAAATTCACACATTTTCTAGCGTATGATTCTTTGTACGAAATAAATATTCAAGAAAATTCATTCAAACATTTCGAAACCACATTATTGAACCAAATAAAAACTTGCTCCAATACTTCTCCCAGGCGACAACTCGACAATCTTATGAACCGACGCATCCCTAACTTCGACTGGTGTTGATTAAAACAACATTGTGCGTCAAACTTATGTCCTTAGCAGCTCAACTGAGCACAAAAGTCACTTTCATACAATTATGCGTTTAAACGCGTCTGATGCGAACCATTTTTGTAACTTTTCTCTTTGGGATTCAGCGCCGAGTTAAGGGATCTACCCGAGAGTATGTTTTTTCGTATGTTTCTTGAGTTTTTCTTCTGTAAATGTGGCAGCAGTGTGAAGTTTCTTTATGGTTTATTACTTTGCGCTTCTTAAGGATGTTGGGGATTTTGTTTTGTTGTTTAAATGGAGATATGGATGTGGTAAAACTTTGATATTATTATTCAGAATCAAATCAGATAATTATATATTTTCCTACATTGACTATGGCGGTACTTCAATGAGACTTACATTTCTCAATCTTACAAAATAATCCAACAAGCAAAGCATTTTTGAGTCAGCCACCAGAAAGACTCTACAATCTGCATAATCACAAAACCCCGAAAGGTTAGCAACATGTTTCCTTACAAAGACAAAGCTCGATCTCCCAATCAAGGTTTAACAAAAAAACCAGAAACAAACGCAAGCCGTCACAACTTGCAAACGATCAAGGATATTCGTGGCGCGGCAAACAACAGCCGCTCTGTTTCCGCCACCTATTCGACTCCAAAAATACCATCGCGCTGGCGAAATAGGTCACCAGCAGAAAGGCATTGTGAATAGCAAATACGATGTAATTTGGCGGAGTGGGACGATAATGGGAGACGGGCGTTACGAGCCGGCCCTACATGACCTTTGTAATAATTCGGATCATTTTTATTATACCTGCCCGTTCTACCTAAATAAATGTTAGTGTAGGCCGCGATAAACGTTTGCTTTTGCATTTACGTGATTTACAACGCGTTGAGAATGGAATGATCGTCTTATAGTGCGATCTTGACTCTGTTTGTAGGAATGTGCACGGAATTTTAAATTGTTGAACGAGTAAACATATTACGTTAGCTCACAATAATAACTGGGAGCCGCCCGGATCCACCGAGGGTGATATCATATCGGGAGCAATAACTAACTAGGAAGATATCCCGTAAAAAACAGTTTAAAAACATTACGTAAGGTGTTTTTTTGGTTGATATAAAGATTGGATAGTGTTTCTTCTAAATCCGAAATATCAAATTGATTTTTAACCGTAAACTACCATACCGTGAAAACTACCGAAAAATATCAAAGACAATAATTTGGGCATATACCTATCTATTATTATCTTAATACTTTGGTACAATCTAAATTGGTAGATCTAAACAAAAACAATACTCAAAAAAAAATCCAAATAAATTGCCAACATACATTACACGGTTCCTCGAGCAGTCTAGGTGATTTTATTTCTAAGTTAGGGATCAGCATTAATTCTGCGCCGAAGATTGATCGGCGGCGCACTGGCGACGGTCCGAGGTTTTTTACTCCACTCATTGACTTACTGCTCCAAGGGGAGATGAATAGAGTATATGAATAGATCTGGGTGTTACTGGATGCGGTGGATGACAACATAACATATACCATATCTATACTAATATTATAAAGCTAAAGAGTTTGTTTGTTTGTTTGAACGCGCTAATCTCAGGGACTACTGGTTGGATTTGGAAAATTCTTTTAGTGTTGGATAGTCCATTTCTTGAGGAAGGCTATAGGCTATATAACATCACGCTACGACCAACAGGTGCTGAGCAGCGTGGGTGAAACCGCGTGGAACAGCTAGTTATACCATATACCTGTAGTTGAGCAGTTGGGCATAGGTGTTTTTATAGTATTTCTAGATTGTAGAAATCAGTCCTTATTTAACTAAACGTGACCTTTATTGTACTAATTGTGACCAACTAAACAACTAAATTTAGTCTAGTTACTATATTTTCGGTCACAAGGGAGTAATTATAGTTTTAATTTGTTCTATTTATGGTTTCGATATTAAAATGTTCGTGTGTCTGTCTATAGTAGTACTGCAATTTGTTTGTTACTTACATGTGTAAGTAAAAATATTAAGTAGTGACAATAAAAGGAAGATTTTCTATATTTATGAGTATTATACATTTTATATTTCATAAAAATCGATCAAGCTGTTTCGGAGGCATGGCAACTAAAACTGTGACACGAGAATCCTACTATATATTACATTACATAATATTATAAATGCGAATGTTTGTGGGGATGGATGTATGGATGTTTGTTACTCTTTCACATCAAAACGGCTCAACCGATCTTGATAAAATTTGGCACAGAAGTAGATTATAGTCTGGAATAACACATAGGATAGTTTTATATATAAGTAACGTCATGTACTTGTTTTAAAGTGTGGATGTGTTACTTTGTACACCCGCGGCCCGCAGTCGTCACTGATGGCTCTGGTGCGGTAAGATCGCGGGGTATTGTATACACATTAGGCTTAGGCAAGTAATTTTATGTGTTGTGGCTATTTTTGGTTACATTACCAAAATGTTATTTTTTATATTTAAACAACCTACCCGCGAAACTTTAATATTTTTAAACCGTGGGTGCTTGATTTAATTATGAGATTTTCATGCAAAACAGGGTAGAATTCTGGAACTAATTAATTGTGACCTAGTGAATATTAAACATATACATACACAAACAGGCAGAGCCAGAACAACTACCAGTAGGCTATACAAGTATTTGTTCCATGCGAGAATGGAACCGACGACACACAGCGCAGTAGCCTATAACTCAGCCACTGCGCCAATTGTGTTGTCAAATAATGATGTAAAAGTCAAAAATATAATGGACTCATACAAGTTACTAAAAGGCTTACGATAATCCAGTTGAAAGACATTGTGGAGATGCGAATTTTTTGTCGACTGTCACTTGTAGCCCTTATTGTCATGTAAAATCCAGCTGTATTTCATGTATTCATATAAAATCACTTCCACATATTCAATCAACTTTACATCCATGTAACACAGCGCCCCTCTCCCTAGTTTCAGCGAAGCGTGCACAATGTAGTTTTTTTTCAACATTTCTCAAACACAATGCGTTAGAAAATGTTGTTTAAAAGCAGAAGTAAGTTTTCCTTGCAGGTGTAGAAAATAAAAAGAGAACTGCTTGTAATAATATTACTAGTTATTTTCTGGAGCAAAATGTTTATGCTTATAAGCATTGGTCGAGCAATTTTTCTTGTGTTCACACGTTTTCCTTTTTACGCGGGTTGAGCAGGATTCCAATCAAGTAGATGAGTTGGCAAGAATGCGCGCTCAGCACAAATGTAGTTGGCTTACTTCTATTTCATTTTCACACCTAATTTCAAGAATGTATGGAATGGGACCAATCTTTTCCTATTGTTATGAAATGTTCCAAAGATTGGCGTTCGATTCACATGCAGGTTGGTCAAAGTTATTGAATTATTCCATTAGGATTTCCCTGTGGCAGCCCGGAGTCTGAATGTTTGATGGTTTTAGGCTTACCTTGTTTGTGACTACTCCCTTACCCTCGTTAGTTCAAGCGTGATGTTACATTTGAAATACTATGCTGTAGCTTAAAGCGAGAACCTACATATTCACTTAATCTAGATTTTGACCTACTTCGAATTTGTGTTTCATTAACTTCGAATCAAAAAACTTCGTTTGCATAGAGACGACCCTATTCAGCTACTTTGTTCTACGCATATTTAAACGACATGCCGTCATATTTTATCTAGTCCAAACAAAAAGGTTGAACCTTTTTATTAAAATAATACCTTTAAAAATCTCACCCTTTCATTTCTCACACACGTAGATAGTATATGTCGGTCTAGTTTCATGCCAAGGCTGGCAGAGTATTCCAACGTTTGTGCGAAAGGGACAAGGGCTAACTAATGCCCTGAATTTGTATGAGTCCCAAATATATGGCGACCCTCGCAGACCCATTGTTTAGAATACTACGCGAGTTATTCTTACGACTTGCAAATGTTCTGTGATGGAACATTTTTTGCGGGTTTTGCCTTTAAACGGCTTGCCCAATGTTGAACATTTGTCTATATATCAACTTTTTTACTATCTCGTTGTGTACTAAAATAACACATGAATAACATGTAATAACGTGTTTTTAAATAATATTGCAAGCAAACCTAGAAACCTTTAGCATTAAAAATATGGAAAATAGAGGGACATAGTCAGTTTTTTGAAAAAAACCGACCTATATAAATACATTTACAAAAATAATAACTTTAGTAAATAACAATGCTACTAAATAAACGCCGTCAATAAGTGCCAACATAATAAAAACGTTATAGTAACCCAATTTGAAGACTCAAATCCTTTGGTACTCAAACTTAATCTTACATATTTCTTGAGCTCATATCTTGGTATGAACATAAATTATCGGAACTACTCTGTCGGAGGCGATAGCAACTCAATGGGCAAAGTTACGCTTGTGTTCGATTCTAATCCGCCCAACTATTGTGGATCTAGACTCCAAGGGGTTAGGTAAATACGAATGTTGGTAATGCATGTTTAATGTCAAGCTATAACCTCTAGTTAGGTAAGCAGAGGTGGCATTCGATGTTAAGTTTAGAAAATTAAAAACCTTTTGATCCTCGAAAGCAATATACAAAAGTAAATAAATTGAGAAGAAAACCTGAATGAACCAACATGACCAACTATTGATCACGACACAATTTTCTTCAGGAAAATGACTGGCGCACACCGCGTCGAAGAGAATTTACCACATTTTCTAACAAATAAGCACTAAACTTTGTTCTAAACTACCAGGACGCTAGCTCTTCAAAGGAGGTAGCAAAGTCCGAAGCTAACACCGATGAGGCGATGGATAAATATTAAAATATTCATAGCGTGTGGAGAATGGGGGCCCGACGTCGAACGAGTAAAATGAACTAAATTGACAGACACACAGCTATTCGCGGTAAAAGATTGCGTTTCAAACGCTAATACGATTTTTATACCAAATATCCGGCGCCTCGGAGTAACCGTGACGACGCACTACTGCGCTAGTGAGGGGAAAGCGTTGTGGTTGTCGATGATTAAAATAAATGTTTTATTTTTGTACTGACGTCTTTTACTCTGTTGAATTTCTTAACAGTAGCTGCAAAGTTATTAATACATACACATAAATACATTGTCAACGTCACGTAGTCGCAAGACTGCTGAGCATGAAGTCCTGGGGTCAATTCCCGGAGCGGGCAAAATGTTGTTGGGTTTTTCCTTCAGGAAAAAGCATTCCCGGACTCTAGATTTGTGCCCAATTGATGGCAATACGGTCTTGCCCTATTACATGGCATTTGTGAAATGTGGGTGTACTATAAGGTTCACCTCTGCTTAACCCTCCCTGGAATGCAGGCGTGATGTTATCTTATTTTTTTAAATACGTAGCTACTTCACAATTGCGTCTGATTTCCAAGGGGTCCATGGCCGAAAAAGGTTAGGAAACGCTGTTCTAAGGAAATATAATGGAAATGTTAAAATTAAACAATTAATTATATCATCCAAACAAGCATCGGAAGCTATTCCTCGACCGACTAAATCCGAAAAATTTAATTAAAAGCCCGCGAAAAAAAAACAAATACAGTCATGGGTCAAAAATGTATCATACAATTCAACAAATACCATAGGATATTTGTGTTTGAAAAAGAAAAAAAACAGAAAATTTTGCGAAATAACTTTAAAGCTTAAATGATAAATGATGTTTATTTTGCAAGTAGGTTTTCACAAACGCTTTTACACGTCTTTTTTTTTTAAGCTAGATGAGGCCGGTGTTTCGTACCCGACTACTCTGAGAAGAAACAACCGAAACAAACTCAGAGGTCCTATTGACCTCTGAGTTTGTTTCTCTTTTAAAGTCCAGACAAAAAATCTTGGTCAACTTACATGAAGACTATGCAGATTAGTGTCTGAAGTGGTCTTTTCAAGAAAGCACCACACAGATTGAGTGGACCTGTCCAATCAGTGCAAAACATTTGTCAGTTATCTTGTAGTCTTAGTTTCTTAATAACCTCCTTGTGTTGTTTAAACAGGTCATGTTTATGATTATGTTTATTCAAATGCAATGTATGTATTCTAGGAACAAAATTTTGAAATAAAACCTGCAAATAATGTTTTCATATGATTCTCTCATTATTTCCGCACTTTCACCTAAATCAAACTTATCGAGTATTCAAGTAAACTAGCTGTGTCCCTTCCCTTGCGGGCGCTGGCGCACATTTCCGTCTGCGTGATGAATAGTCGCGGCGACTCGTCCGCTCGTCATATAGCGAACATCTATTATGTGTGAACTGGCCCCTGTACAACTGTACAACTGAACAGTGTGACGTGTGAACTGGGAACAAAACTATCAGCGTTACGCGCGAGTTGTGTCAACTAACTACTCCAATACGAAGCTAAACGAGAAGCCATAGAAAATGAATGCGCTTATATTTCAACATTGAATTTCGTATACATTTTTTCTTTTGTGATTCATGGGCGTAAGTGAAACTCAATCAACGAATTCGTTTCTGAGTTCAATGCTCAGACTAACCTAACCTTATTCTGAGTTTACATAAAAGGTAATTAAAGTGTTAGGCTACCCCTCCAGTGCTCAGCATTACGTGTATTAATTACAAATAATTGAAAAGATCAGACAGTTCAAGGATGAGAAGCAGTTTCAATTTAAAAAAAAGTTTTAATTTATTTTTGGTGAGAATTGTTTTTAGGTCCCTTGAAAAAATACACGTGATTGTCACATTTTTCCATCCCTTATCGTGATTAATCGTGATATTTGCTTCCCCCGCTGGATCTTCTGTATTAAACAACGACCACTAATGGATATAGATATATTTCTACCGCTCGGGTACTCGGGGTATAGGGACACTACCATAGAACTTAAACATAAAAAAAAACACTCACACCACAACCAATTTTTAGGAGAATGCGGGTATTTGTTAAATTTCTATGTAGGTATCCTGTTCCATTAAAGTAACAATTGCCTCATAATGAATCGAACAAAGTTTCCTTTTCAATCTAGAAAATACCTACCCACGAACTACAAATTAAAAAGCTAATTATAAATACAAAAGCGCAGGTCACACGCGTTCTGAAACCTGTTCATATGTTTTCATATTCAAAACATCAAGTGCCAGTATTCACGGTTGCGTTAATGCCATATTTCATATTAAAACTTTTCATTTAATCCGTGAAGCAATTTCAGTGTTCCACTATAGAGTTGGGAAGTTTATTTAGTAACACCTGCTTAACAAACATACAGATTGAAGGAAATGATTCAGTCCCGTAATATCCCGGGCTCGGCTATTAATATTTGACTGTCGGCAATACAAGTGCATACGTAACGTCATTATTCCCGGGCCTGCGTAATTTCGCTGAGTTCCGGGTAAGGTGGCCATGAGACAAAATAGGGAGGCGATAGATTTAGTAAAAAAAAAAACAAAATGTGAATGTGTTTGTGTGTGATGTGTATGTAAAATATGTTGGTAAACCTTGTCGTAACGGTTTGGAAATTATTGTTTTAAGATATTTCCTATATTTAAGATAATCCTAAGATATTTTTTATACCGAACAAAAAAATACATGACATCTTCAACGAAATCGTAATGTACTTGCAAGAACCCAGTGGTTGCAGTATAGGTAATTGTTAAATTAGTTAGAAAATGATAATATTATCCTGTGTTTTCTTCTCACTCTATTTAATTTATTGAAAAGAGGCAAAGTATTGTTTTGATTTATTCATACCGTATGAAGTAACAAAAAGACGATGACACGGCTCGCTATTAACTTGTTGAATCACTCGTTTTATTGTTAACTAGCTGTTCCACGCGGTTTCACCAACGCTGCTCAGCACCTGTTGGCCGTAGCGTGATGTTATATAGCCTATAGCCTTCCTCAAGAAATGGACTATCCAACACTAAAAGAATTTTCCAACCAGTAGTCCCTGAGATTAGCGCGTTCAAACAAACAAACAAACTCTTCAGCTTTATAATATTAGTATATATTAGTATAGACTATTCAGCTTTATAATATTAGTATAGATTTTGGCAGGGTAAAATATTTTGATGGATAATAAATGATGCAAGAGCAAAATAATCTATACTAATCTATACTAATATTATAAAGCTGAAGAGTTTGTTTGTTTGTTTGTTTGAACGCGCTAATCTCAGGGACTACTGGTTGGAATTGGAAAATTATTTTAGTGTTAGATAGTCCATTTCTTGAGGAAGGCTACAGGCTATATAACATCACGCTACGACCAACAGGTGCTGAGCAGCGTGGGTGAAACCGCGTGGAACAGCTAGTGAATAATATTTTTAAACAAATTATGTCGATATGACAATTGTTCATAAGTGCGCAACGTTTACATGAGATTACTGAAACATACATATTTTATAAAGACGTCATTAAAATATCCCATAAAGTTGAAAAGCGCAGTGAACGTACAGGGCGGGGGCACTGTATTGCTAGGGCGGGTGGGCGCGGAATCTGACCGTAGCATTTTTCACGGACCAAATCCTTCCGGGAATATTAACGCGATCTCTGGATACTTTGTATATACTTTATGTACTTGTATACTCTTGATAGTACACGATCTCTAACTTTCAGAAGTTTAGAAAATTGAGGGAAGTTCTTTATGAGTTTTAGTGGAACAATGAAATGTGTTTTATAGTATTTTGGAAGTGATGTCGGTTATTTTGTTGCAATACCAAGTACTTATAGTTCAGGTTTATAATGGACGCCTGGGAACGTAATACTATAGATATTAGGTACCTGCTAATAGTATTTTTTTTAAATATGTTAAGTTATAATGAATCCTTACTAATATTATAAAAGCAAAAGTGAGTTTGTTTGTTTGTTTGTTACCTCTTCACGCTTTAATGACTAAAGCGATTTTGATGAAATTTGGTACAGAGATAGTTGGGAACCAGGAGACGGACATAGACTTTAATTTTAAAAAAAGAGTGGGATATGAGGGAGAAAGAAGGACAAAACGGGAAAACTTAGCGTTGCTATTACAAATCACTCAGGCGCTACCGAATTTAACGCGAGTGAAGCCGCGGGCAAAAGCTAGTCTTAGATAAAACATGAAGATAATATTAACATACAATGTCAACTACCAATAAATATGACAACAGTCAGATTAGACTTCTTCTTTCCTCATCCCTGAGAAGTAATCTTAGTATTAATTTATTATGTTATCAAACTCCAAAAACCCGTGAAACCTTAATGCTAAAGTAAATAGGTATGATCACATTTCTACTATTCTCTCAGCTCCCGTTAAATTTAAATTCGGTCCTGAAAAATTAAAATGTGGCCTTTTCACAATAAAAAGAAGCGTTTTTTGTGTTACCGGGTTTTCGCAGATTAAATCGCTAAGCCTGGATATGCAAAATTGAAAAAAAAGCAAACGAAAATGATATTTTATGGCACATTTTAATGTATGATGTTTGTTTATGAAGTGGGTCACTTTTCAACTGAGGGTTCTCGAGTTTATTGCACTAAAGGATTTCTCAATAGTAAGGATTATTTTAGTTTGGGTATAAATTGAGCTTTTCATCTATGCTTTATCCTTACTCATATTATAAAAGGGAAAGTGAGTTTGTTTGTTACGTCTTCACGCCTAAATGGCTAAACCGATTTTGATGATTTTTTTACAGAGATAGTTGGGACCCTGGAAACGGACATAGGCCATTAAAAAAAAAAGATTGAGATATGAGGGAGAAAGAGGGAAGAAAAGGGAAAACTTAGCATTGCTATTACAATAAATTAGGCGCAAGGGCATAAACTACAGGAAAGGCGAACTTTTTAACCCCGAATTTAACGCGGGCGAATCCCCGGTAAGAAGCTAGTATATTAATATTGTTTTAAGAGGAAAGATTTGTTTGTTTGTTTGTACCGAAACTAAGAGGCTAGGCTTGTGTCCGGTAAACAATGGGCAGGATTATATGGAAATTTAACAAAACTCGTAAAGTAAATGCAATAGGTACACTACTGTGTAACCTTCGAAGTTAACAGGATTGACGTTATAATCATTATTAAATGAACTACGTACTATTTTGATTTACAAAATAAAACCAAGGTATCTCTTACAAATTTTGCTCATACCTACAAAATTCCCTAAAAAACGTTAGATTTAATAATATGAGTAAAAGATTGTCAAAGTAATTAAGCGAGACGTGTAACTCAATTAATATTCGCAAAGAATTACGCGTAACTAACTTAACTTGGTACTGGATGGCATTAATGTAATCGTATTAAATGATTTACTTTATAAGGTACGTACCTAAACACATCCATAACTACTTTTATGACTTATTTTTATCCTATCAGAAAAAAATACAGAAGAAGATTATAAATACTTGATAGGGGAGTTCGTAGCTAAGTAATCAGCCACTCTGATCAATCATCAAGTTAAGCTTCGCTTGCCTTGGTTGGTCTGTGGATAGGTGACCACCCATTTCACACTAAGGCAGAAAACACGTGAAGATTTTGGTCCCGTCTGTCATTTCTAGATATTTGACAGGCATTACTAATCTTCACAACCAGTCTTACCAAGGGGTATTTATTGTATAACCTAGTAATATAAGTCTAGATTATTTATTTACTTAATTTGGTACCAACACGTACCATCAAAAATTCTACTAATATTATAATTATAAATGCAAATGTTTGTGAGGATGGCTGGATGGATGTATGAAGGTATGGATGAGCATTACTCTGGCTGAACGGATCTTGATGAAATTTGCCACAGAGGTAGATTATAGTCTGGAATAACACAAGGGAGGGGTTTTTTTCTATCATGACGCAGGTGAAACCGCGGACGCCAGCTAGTTGTCCATAAACTCACGCATTTTATTATGAAAAAAGGTGAAGGAATATAGACTATACTAGGATAAATCCGCTGCATACCCTAGCATTTCCACTACATTTTACTTGGTACACGTTCATATAGTACATTGGAATACATATATGTTCGGATACACACACCGGTCACATTGCGCATCTGATTGTCTGAACAACTTCAACATTTCCCTTGATCAAGTTTATAGAGCAATATCAAATATGCTATACTTATAAAACTTTGCCAGGTATCACACTCACGACTAATAACGTTGAGCAAGCACTCTTATGCACACTAGTGTCATGAAAAAATCTGAAATCATATATGGCATTATTAATATCGATGTACCAGGGAATTAGGAAGCCTTAGGAGTTCCTACGCACGTTACACGCCTTTTTAACAAGCCACTTAGTACAGTCAATCAGGATCAACAGATTAACAAAGTGATTGTACGAAGTATCGGGTTTTGTTTCAATTTGTTCTTTTGTTAACGTTTATTGACCGAAATACACGATTGATATTGGGAAGTTATTTCAGAAGATAATTAGATAGATTGCTAAAGATAATGTGTCAGAGGAGCTCGTGGCTAAATAATAGCAGCCCCTCGGGTCGATCTTTAGGTTAAGCCGCGCTTGCCTAGGTTGGTCTGTGGATGACCACCCGTTACATACCCAGTTTCCACCTTGCCTCGGAAAGCACATTAAACCGTTGGTCCCGGCTGCCATTTGTAGATCTTTGATAGTCGTTAAGGTAGTCAGTGTTCCGAAAGTCTGACAACCAGTCTTACCAAGGGGTATCGCATTACCCAGTGCTAACTGGGTTGTGGACGTCAGATAGGCAGTCGCTCCATGTAAAATACTGATATTCAGTGTAATCCGGTTAGACTGGAAGCCGACCCCAAAATAGTTGGGAAAAGGCTAGGCAGATGATGATGCTAAAGATAATGTGTCACTAGATGAAAGTGAATGAGTCTAAAGTGACGTTTGATTGTGATATAAGGGGTGTGAAAATACCCGAAGCGAAAAGATTCTTGGTGTTGTCTTCTTCTTCCTATCATTGCAACCATTTTCAGTTCTAGACCTTGGAATGGCCACTAGTCTAGTTACTGAAATATTGTAGATCAAAGTCCCAACTTTTTCATGAGTTTTTCTTTTTTTTTAATATTATTTTAAATAGCTGTTAACGACCACTCTACTATTCAATGCATTCATCGGAACAATGTTTTGTGTGCAGTACATTGAGTCCTACTGAATCAGAGCGTCACCAGATCAAAAATCTATTATTTAATTTTTGCCTTTGTCATCAAGGATCCGTTAGTATATTGTATGAGGGTTGCAGGTTGTTCGATAGACATACCGCCGCACCGGAACAAAGGGCAATGGAAGAAACATGGGTGAGTTTTAGTCAGTAGTCCTCTGTCTCCTAAGTCTGACACTCCCCCCCGCTCCGCCCGGAGCAGGGGAAGTTATTTGTTAATTACCCACCCCAAAAAAAACATATTGTATGAGTATATAAATGAAAAGACATGGAGCGCCTTTCCCAAAATAAGGCAGAGAGAAATAGTAAAACCAGTTTCTCAAACGAGAATGCTTCAAGTGTGTGAAAAACTGATATGACTAATTTCTAGCTCGATATAACTGCAAACGAAATACTCCATAATGTTAGGTAATATAATCGAACGCTATGAATGTGATCCAACACCCTGTCCGAAGTTTATTTATTCAGCGGACACAATATATTGTATACAACACAACATGATACATGTAACAGGATTAAAAAAAAAGAGATTTTTGTCATGAAACATGGGTGAAAATGTGCCAGTAAATGTTGTAGCTGAATATGCTTCGCCGCCCAACACACAAACTAGATACGGTGATTAAAATATATTTTCGTAGGTCTTTTTATTAACAATTTTTATTCCCGTATCAGCACACTCTTTTCTTTTCCCGGAGTAAGGATTTGTTATTTTATTTTGTACAATTACCTAATAAGCATAATTTGTAATTATACGCTTGGTAAGCCCATCAAAAGAGTATTTAGAAATAAATGTTATTAGTATTACGGTACAACATTAATAATAAAATATATAACGTTATATCATATGAATGTTTGTTGCTTTTGTACTTTAAAAAAATTCATAACTTTCATCATGAACCTGGCTTAAAAATACATGAATGAATGTCTAACTTAAATGATCTTTAAATGACCAGAATGACTTATTAAAAACGGTTAAATGATTATAATCAAATAAAATAAATAACATATTCTATTATGTCACCATAATGCAACTTGTTATTTATTTAATTTAATAGAGAAATTGAATTAGATAGAACTTGTTATTTATTTAATAAATATTTAATTTAATTTAGACTTTAAGTAAAATTTTATTTATGCGTATGAATATTATATCTTTAAATACATAATTAAGAGTTTAATGTATGATATAATCTTTTAATATTTAATGCAACCACAATCTGTATCAATCTGTTTCATTTTATTATGATTCACTAAATTCATTTTAAATGACACTACCAATATTTGTGTACCTGGTGAAACATGTTGAGCATTTCATTATTATATGTACCGTCCTCAATTTGACTAATAAATTATTTAGAGTTTGAAAAGAATCTATATTATTAACCGTAAAATTTAACGCTGAAACCCACGAACAACTAACTGGCGTTAGTTTATTACTATAATATAATAATGAGAACATTTCTGAGCTAGCTCCGAATAATATTGGAACTTAATCAATTTGCTGTCGCACGCAAGTACTCGTACATGCGGTACGAGCGGTTCCGGGCGCTTTCCATATATTATTTAGAGCTGTATCGGGCAGTGCTGCTCGGCTGATATTAGGTTACTGCCGAAATAAGGAGCTACATGACTCACAGGCTCCGGTACGAGAATAGAACATACGTTTAGTGGTCTTGGTCTGGAATTTTAAACCCAATGTAAATAAACTCAGCACAATAATTTGCACAGTGCAGGTACACCTATCTGCGTATAGTTAGCTTTGCTAAAAGAAAACCTAATTCTGGTCTAAGCTTGCCATTACACATTCGTTAAAATTGTAATTTGTGTGTATGTTTATTTTGTTTATACAATAAAGACTATGATGAATATGAATATTTTTTTTGTTAAAATATCGTTGGTATTAATAACAACAATAGGGTTAAACAAAAGAGTGTCAAACTTAAAATACAGATGAAAGAATGGTTGATGGATATCATGAATAACGCGTCCGAAACCAACGGGCACTTCACTGTTTTAAAAATATGCATTCGATGACAGGATTGTGAAGGCTTTTTGTTTCAATTAAATCGATTTTATGTATTAATAGGATCGGATTTATATTATAATTTGAGCAAGAGATGAGCTTAACTGATCTCTACGAAGAATAGTAGTATAAGTTAGTAGAACATTGCTACGTCCGTGCTACGTCGGTGCTACGTCGAAGCTACGGCGTAGCACGTGTCGTGCTACGGAATCATGGCTCCCACCTCTTTGACTATTACACATATTGACGTTTTGTTATGCATACATGTAACAAGGATTTTTGGTTTATCTAGGTGGATGAAATCATAACAAAAATGCTTATAATCATGGTCTAAATTAATAGGTACAAACACAGTCGCATAATTTTGTGCCAATAATCGTTAGGTGGGTATAAAAGTTTGTTTGTTGGATTTTTTACCAAGAGTATATTATTATATGCTATTATATGTAATAAAAAAGGGTCACTATGGGGGATTTAGCTATAATCACACTCACTACATGTAAACTGCACAAGTGCTCGTGTCCCTTTAGAGCTGGGGTCATTACACCGCAGAACGTTTTTATTCCCCACGTGTACAATAAAGTGCATTGTTTTTGCAGCCGCGGGCTAACGCACCCCGCTATACATCCCGCCACACAACGCCGTCCCGCTGAAATATTCGCACGTAGCGCAGGATCGAACGTGCATAGCTTTACGTGGATGGTTTTTTAATGATATTTTAGTGGTTTTGCCAAAATCCCGTAATACATGCATAGTTCAATATACCATTATTCCCACAAGTATACTGTAGCAGGGTAAGGAGAGAACTGGATTGTCTGGTATCAACCATGACATGACCATACGACTAAGATCAACTGTCGACGTTGAATCTCTGTGACATCTCTACCGGCCAACTCTACTACTTTAGTTGTGACGGAGTAACAGCAAAGCAAATTCGGTCTGGCCAGTTATAAAAGGGCACACGCAAGAAAATACATATCTTCAAAGAGTCGCCGTTACTAAGGAGGACCACATACATAATTCATTAAATCGAACCTGCTAACGTAGTGCATCAGATGATCGCTGAGCTACTACGCCAACATTACCACCAGTGTTCTGCTGTATTTTGACATTTCAGTGACAAAATACTGAAAGAAAGAAGGAAAGGGAGGGAGAAGGGGTGAAGGCAGTTTGACTGAATTGGTTTCTTTTACTCTAAGCCGCGTTATCGCTTGCGGACAAACACAAGCCTAGTGTATATAAACTTCGTAAATATATAGGCTTGAAATAGAACCACGAATTGGAAGACATGTGACCGCAACGAGTCCGGGAACTGCCCACGTACTGTATACCGTCCCAATCCCTCTCAACTAGAGCAGGTCTGTATCCAAGCAACATTCATACTGCTAATCCTACATAGCACAGTATGTCATATAATAGAAAATTGGTAAGAATAACAAACCCATAATAGTGTACAGTGATATGCACAAACATCCTCACTAAGAACAAACATCCTGAGGGCCGCAAATATTGGTCTTTGTGCGGAATCGAAGCTTACATGTGGGGAACAAAAACGATACGCTGAGGCAAGTAAATAAACATTTCCTTCGGAAACCTCGGACTTTTTCCCACGGATAAGGTAAAAGTAATGACATGCTGCTGGTTCAGGAAGTTTAATAACAATTACAAAATTATATATATTCATTATGTGCCGCTTTAAATGTTATTATGTGCTGCCTTGTTTATGAAACGCTTCTATTAGCTTTGCCTGTAACTTAAAAATCATTTAAGGTCAATTTGGCCTACTTTTTGGTTGAGCTGAAAGTTTACACGACAAATCCTGGTTGACTAAGTGATGCCATTCTAAATCTAATAACGGACTATGGTTTAAAAAGAATTGCCATGGAGAGGGAATGAGAACCGGTCGCTTTCTTCTGTGAAGCAGTTATGCTGGCAAAAGGAGTTGCTAAATGTTCAAGAGAAAGAACCGACTCTAGGCCACCATAGATGCAGGTCTTTAGTAACTAATATTCAGGAATAAAATAGAAATGCATTGTTGCGTAATCGCAAAAAAGTTTCAGCGAGATTCTTTGGTAGTTCAACAAAATAGGTTTTGTTGAACTACCAAAGAGTCTCGCTCTATTAACACGTTCGTGCATTACGAGATCTATCAGATCTCTTGCGAGACTTTTGTATTGTGCGTTGAATATAATCGTGTTGTTTCACCTTGTTTTTTCTCCTTGCGAGAGGATCTAACGTGTAAAGTTCTTTAAGTATGAGAAAACTGTATCTTTAGGAGACTCATTAGGTCTCAAACACACCAAAGGGTAGGTTAGTTTCGAGATCTTTTAAGCCTCCAAAGTAGCAGCTGAAAGTTCTTTGAAAATGATAGCGCAAGGAACGTGTTAATGACATTGGAACAACTCATAGTATTTCAAATCACCTACACGTCCAATATCAATTGAAAAGCTAAATAAAACAGAGGTTGCCGGAATTTGGTTCGTTTCGGTACAGTCGGCCGCGATTATGTTAGAGACTGACAGCTGACCTTATCACTGCTTGACATAACTAGGCACGCGAATGTCACGCTGACTGTACCTTCCGTGGAAGTATTTCTACAGTTCTAGATATTTTTTTGGAAATACGGGTGGTAAATATTAAGGTTTTGTTGGTTAAGTATAAAAAATTGTTTTATGATTTGCAGAGAAAATTGATGCCAACAATGTGGGGCAAAAAGAAAAACTATTCAGTTTAAGGGAGCACAGTTTTGTAATGAGTTTCAGAGTCTAATATTTTTCTTAAAACAGAATAGTTATTAGTTTGTTTTGATATCTCACCTTAACAAACTGACCATTTTTTTTGTATGCTTGCCATGTATTTTTCTTCGTTTAAACAGTTTATTAAAGAACTAATTTCCATTCTCACAAAACATTATATTATGAACTGGAAATCTAAATAACTAGTCTAAACAGTTTTAAAATAGTTTCAACACAACTACTAGTTAAAATACTAACATAATAAGATAAAAATAGCCGACGAAAATGACTCTCAGCACCTCTTTATAGCTCGTTAGATTTTCTATTCATTAAACAATTGCTTTTCTCAGAATCATGTTCGTTCATGTTCTGCCTCGGCGACATTAAAGGCGGCGATCTTCTTTTGTCATACAACTGTAAGCACCGACTCAACCGTCTCAGTTGAAACACACTAATTTTTCATTCGCGCCGACAGGTAGCCGTATCTCTGTTTGCATCCTATTTAAAGCTCCCTCGGACAGTTAAAAGGAGTCAAAGAAAAGCCTATCTTTTCCGTTTACACGTTTGCTGTGCTAACTTTGCCGGGGCACTCTCTGCGTGTGCATGTGTGTGAACAGTGCACACTTGCACGATGCACGACACACGCTGCGCTACGGAACCAGGGCTGCCACTGGCCTACTTTTCTTCACCGTGTCCGGGAAATGGAACGTTTGTGAAGATCCCTGGCGCTAATTACAAGCTTCCTTTCACACGCCCGATGAAGCTTTTTCGAATGTTTATCACGTATTCCGTATGTCGCACAGTTTCTTTGGAATTCGGGATTTGTTTAACGGTTTAATCAAGTTTTAGCGGGAACCCTAGGCACGTGGCTGTGTGCTAATGTGTGTTGGTGTGAGCTGCTTTGTCGTAATGCACACAGCGTCATTAGCATGGAGCAAGTCGTGGGTGCAGTCATAAAAATTTCATTTGTCAATCTACAGCTCGGTCACTGCAGGCATAGAGCAACCGAGTAGAGTAGAGTACGAGTGCGGTGCGAGTTGAGACAGGTTATGTTATAAGCTTTTTCTTAATAGTATTTAAACTAGTTTTTTGAAGTAGGTAGAAACGTAAAATTTAAACTTGTTCACTTTCAAATATAGTTATCTTGGTGGTCTTGCTGGGAAAAAATACCTGAAAGAGCAGATACCTGTGCAAAATTTAATAATGTTGTAGGTAATGTAAGAACATACCCATTTTGCGACCTCCAGAAGCTCAGTTTGCATTGACTTTGCAAAAACACGAGATTAAATATACTGCTCATCACAGATTTTTCAGACATGGCGAAATAGAAAGATTGAGCGGTATGGCGCAACTTGTTATGAACCGAAATTAATCAACTCGAGCTGCAGGGAAAATAGTAATAATATTAAAGGGAACTACGAAACAGTTTGTTTACGCATAGAAAAGGTGAAATTGGTTAAATGCCGATTTTGCAAAAAAATATAATTTTATATATATAATTCGTTAAAACTATTATTAGATCTAATGGATGCCGTTATCGAGAAAAACTGAAAAAAATTGCCATTGCCCCGAATCGCCAAAGAAACAGGTAATTTGATTTTAAAAATCGCAAATGATTAGTGTGCGCTATCATCTAACAATTCTACCAATCCGAACGGTCGAAATACTCTTTGACGCGGGCCGCAGAAGCTTGCGCCGCGCCGGGCAGTAGTCGCCGCGAACCCGTGCCGAGCGGACGCGCCGCGCGCTCCCACACCGTCTGCATATCGCAGCGAGTGAATTGTGAAACGAAAAAAATAAAACAACACCGCAGTGAAAGTGCATGTGTCAGTGGATTTAGATATGCATTGTGTTTGATGTGTATCACTAACGTGGATTGAAGGTATTGTGCTCGATAATTCTCTAGTTTAGTGTGTCGGCATCTCGTATCCCAGGTAGGTGCAGATTTAATCTTAAATAAAATGTTTTATCAAATTGTGATTATGTAAAGCAGAGTTAAAAGCTGTTTCATAAGTAATGGAAATCCAATTGCAAGCCTTTCCCATTAAAATATCACGATGAGTATGCGTGTTTTTACCATGCACGCTTGAAAGGAAACCAACTTAAATAGCGAGCATGGGTTAACTACGTGCGGTCCCGCGTTGGGCGCCTATTTTCTTTGGTCCCACGGTGGGCGCCAATTACTTTCTGCGGAAAAGGTACCACATGAAACCTCAGGGGGGAGTTATTTGGTTAAAAGGCAGAGATATTTTCGGTGTATGTTACGACACAATTTAATTCCCTAAACAACGTAAAAGCCTTTTTAAAACAAATTATTTTTGGAGTATGCATTATCTAATGCCTTGCTAAACAACAAAAGGCTTTATAATCGAGTAAATAAACCTTTTAGGCCTATTTTAACGTGTATTACGTGCGTAAAAAGGTAAAGAACGTCGTTAATACTAAAACGTTTATGCGAATCTTTAATGTATTCGCGACATTTTTATTTTCAATTTTTATTTTAGCCATCATTTTCGTCAAATTGTTATATGACAGAGAATGTCAACCCTTTGGCATTTGCTGTGATTACTAATAAAAATTATACGAGGAAAAATAACCATGTTCAGTAAAACTGAACTTGAGAACTGGAATTTCTTAGTAAATAGGTATTGGACTTGACATTGATTAAATAATAAGAATAACAGATTCTTTATTATTTGAAGTAGGTAGCTGTTTTTGAATGCAGAATAATGTGAAGCGGATAAAGTACCAATACAAATTTAGATCAGTATAATTTAAGGTAAAATTTGTTTCTCTAGAAAAACAGCTAGTCAAATTATGGTATAGCGTATAAAATAGAGGTTCACCTGGAAATCTACATGCTAGCTTCCAGGAATCACAGGCTTTTATTAAATAGCAATTTCAGGTTTATACTACGTGTATACACTGAATATCTGCCAGAAAGAAGCTCTAATAGTTTATTAAGGAAGAAGAGAAAATTACCGATGATCTAGAATTATCTACCTTTTTTAGGGGGGGGGGGGGAGTGTCAAATTTGTACAGACTAGAACCCACCCATGTTTCTTCTATTGCCCTTTATGTTTCGGGACCGCGGTATCTCTTTCGAACATGAATTACCTGACTACAGTTCAGATTAATATTTCATTGCAATCCTCATTAAACGCTTCACGTCAAACTTTTTTATATTTGTATTAAGCTGCTTGCGGTTACATTGGGAGCCAACTTCATTGAACTTGGGAAAATACACGCAGGTGAAGACGACGCCTAAAACTTACCTAGCCATTTTCTCTGTGGTTGTACATAATTAAAAGACATTGAAATAACTATGTCTGCCAAAACATAAACTGTGAAGATCATAAACTGCCAATCCTCGCTGTCATTGAAATATGACATTTTATTTTGATTTATAAATTACACAATTACACGAGTTTCTGTAACAACAGTATAAATATTGTTGTCTTTATCTAAACTCCTGCAGTTCAAACTTGGATCGTTGCCGAACTTTGTAACGCGTTTTAAAATATTTGATCAATGACTTTCTTCTTTCTTTTTCTTTTGCATAGAGCGTTGTTCCGAAGTTCAATTTTATGTTAAAACGTGCGACCAGGCCAGTAGGTTAAGAAAACTTTCATGACATTATATTTAAGAAAGATGTTGTTAATGTTATTTAATATTTTTACTTATTTACGTCGAGTTTTTAGGTATACATGTAATTTATTTCATCTTTAAAAATAACTTCCATTTAAAAAGAATAGTTGTTAGCATGTCAGTATCTTATTTAACCATCGTGGTATGGTTTTTAAAATAGGAACAGTTGTATACACTCATACTTAAATATAATAACTACGCAAGACAATCCCTAATCATTTAAAATATTAGAGATTTCAGACATAGAATTCTATACTACTACATGGTTCCCAATGTATAATTTCCTACCTATAGCAAGGCATGACTAACTAGATTTTAATTTATATCAAATAAAGACAACCTCTTCATATTGAAATGTTAAACCAAATATTTTCAAAATCTTATCATGCGTATGAAACATTTAAATGTAGCTATTCTGAGATTTGGCTGCTTTACCCGTAGAGGGCGTTAGTGGAACTAGTCCCAAGTAGTAGTCCCAAGTTATGTGTTTAATAAATGATTAATTTCACGCCCCGGGCGACCTCGCCCACTAACTTATGTATAGAATGTGCCTGAAAAAGGACACAGTATTGCTCTGGTTCTGCTGTGAGTGGGGAATTGTGGGCTGCTAATTATATTGAGGCGATCGTATTAAGATGTTATGTGGGGCACAGTTTAGATGAAGTTTTCACTATATTAATAAACAAAAGCGTTGCTATTTGCAAGCTTATTTTATCTCAGTGGAGATTGTGGTGGAGATTGTGAAATCTAAATTTGAATCGTCAATCCTAGGCGTACCACAAGGCAGTATATTGGGACCTCCCTTATTCTTATTGTACATTAACGATCTTCCAAATATTATTAACCATCTTTGCGTAATGTATGCTGATGACGCAACTATATTTATATCAAATGAATACTCTAATCATCTTGTCTACGAAAGTGAAATAAATAAAACTTTAATAACTGTGACAGATTGGTTGCAGTCAATAAATTTAAAAGTCAATGCCTCAAAAACGAAATTGGTTCAATTTAGAAATTATAAAAGTAAACAAAATAAATTGAATGTAACCATGTTTGATACAGCGATTGAAGAAGTCAATAATACAAATTTCTTAGGAGTTACAATTGACCAACATTTAAACTGGAAGGCACATATAGAAAGAATTAATACAAAAATATCCAGTGCTTGTTACGCATTGTCAGTTCTGGCAGAAACTACGAATTTAACTGTTACTAGAAGTGCTTATTTTGGAAATGTATACCCACTGTTAACTTATGGTATAATATATTGGGGGAACTCGACAAACGTACAATCTACATTCATTCTCCAGAAAAAATGTCTAAAAACAATGTATAACATGTACAGTACCGATTCATTGAGAGATGTTTTTAAAACGGAGGGTTTCCTGACGCTGACTGGTGTTTATATACTTGAATTATGTTTATTTGTTAAAAACAATATGCAATATTTTAATTTTAAATCTAAATCTAAAAAAAACATTCGGAAACAATATAAATATGATATTAATTTACCAGCCATCAACAATATGATATATTATAAAAGTACCTATGTAACCGCTATTCGAGTTTACAACCATTTACCACCAGCTATTAAGCAATTGAATGGAAATATGTTTAAAAATAAATTGAAAAAAATGTTAATTGATAATGTATTTTATAATCTGCATGAATTTTTTGCTAAAAAATAATATTTCGTATGTCACTAAATCTAATAAAATACTATTGCATATCCGACTTGGGTAGACTGTTGGAACCAAAAAATGTAATGTTTATTAATAAGAACTTCATGTACACAGTTACGCAATAAATATATCTTTATCTTTATCTTTATCTTTATCAGTTTCTTTCATACAAAATAAGATCAGTAAAAGCGATAGGGTCAGTTAATAAAGGAGAATGACCAATTATGGGATAGTATGAGATTCCGACTGTTTCTCTCGATTGAATCAAAAACTAAAAGCTACAACCAGCTTTTGGGCATTCTCTTTTTACCCATAGTTATATTTTTGATATGGTTTTCATCTTTTAAGTGGTACACTCCTGAAGGCACCTGTGTACCCTTATATCGGTAGTAAATCGTGATATTTCGACATGTCTAAATCGTATCCAAGCCAAGCAAGGGCGGTTTATTAGTTTTTCAATCATAATTTAGTATGCATATACTCATAATCAAGGTTATGTTACTAAAACCAGGTTAAGTTAGATGAGAACTTTTGTTTTTGGTGCCCCAGTACATGAGACCCCGTTGCGTCGTCTGTGTCGATACGTGCATCGCGTATTTCGCGAGCTCCTATAAATAGGTCAGGCGTGCCATCTTCATATTGACTGGTGCAAGTCAGCCCTAACGTAGTATGTGCAGCTATGTAGCAATGTACTGCGCTCCTTGTATGTCGCACTGAACGATAGGTAACATCCTTACTTCCTCACTATTATTATACAAGCGAAAGTGAGTTTGTTTGTTACGTCTACACGCCTTAATGGCTAAAACAATTTTGATGAATTGTGGTACAGAGATATTTGGGACCCTGGAGACGAACATAAGTATTTTTTTTAAGTGGGAAATGAGGGAAAAAGAGGGAAGTAAAGGAAAAACTTAGCTTTGCTATTACCATAAATTATTTCAATTGACGACATGGTTGACGCAGTGGCTGAACGATCGACTGCTGCGCTGCGTGTCGCGGCTTCGATTCCCGCACGGAACAAATATTTGTACGGCCTACAGATAGTTGTTTCGGGTCTGGCTGTTTGTGTATGTGAGTTTAATGTTTGTAAACGCACCCACGATACAGGAGAAATTCCTAGTGTGGGGCAACGTTTTTTAAAATAGAAGAAAGAAAAAATCAATAAGGCGCAAGGGAAAAAACTACAGGTAGCAGGTACCTGCAAATCAGGTAAGGAGAACTGTGTTACCCCGAATTTAACGCTAGCGACGCCGCGGGCAAAAGCTAGTAGTAATATCATATTGAAAGCTACCAGGTAATGTTGACTAATAATTGAGGTACAGTGGGCTGCAACTTTCAAGGGGGTACCCAATTGATGTGTCCCACACTACAATGTAAACTACTATGTTAAAAGGACATTTATATCATAAAGTACGCAATAGGGTATTTTACTCTATATGAAAGAAATTCTAAAAATATTCAATTCAGATAGCTTAGGCAACAAGCAATCGGAAAATGTTAAATTTAATTAATAAAATAACTGAATAAATTTTAAAAATGATTTCAAAGTTTTCACTTTTTTTAGTCTGTTGTTTTAAAGCGAAACAGTGTCCGCCATGATTATTACGTCATAAGGTCATGTAAACAAAAAACTGACAACTGTCAACTGAGCAACTATTATTACTTTTGTATTATAAAACTTTACATTTTATTTTTTATTAAAATAGTAGTAATAATACCATGGAAGAAATAAATACTACCATATAAAATAATACCATAAACTATAGTGAAAAATACAACTAAACTATAAACTAAAGACTAATAACAGCGCATTTGTTTACATGACCACCTGAAGTCATGACCACAGAGTAACATGGCGTCAAGCGTTTTTGTGATTTTACGCGCGAAAATAGAAATTGTAAAATTGAAATGCAGTTTTATGGCACTTATCGATTGAATATTTTTTTTTTTGTTTTTTTTTTTTGGTGGTTTACTAGGACCCTAGGATCAAAATGAGATACTTTTTAAAAATGGGTGTTATACCGTATTGCTGATTATCAGTATATTGCATCTGCGCCTATCTGAACCAGTTATAGGGTAACATGATAATTCTTGAAAAAAATAATTATAGAATTTTGGGGTTATTTATCTAAAGAATGATCTAGATAAAAAGAGTAAGAGCTCTGCTGAGCATGAGGTCCTGGGTACGATTCCCAAGGTTTTTTAAATCAGCAATATCTTAATAGCAGCGGAGTTTGGATTAATGCCCAGTAGAGGGCAATAAAAGAAATAAATAAAAATAATTTATTAGATATTATTTCATCCATTGGCACCCATAAAATTACAAATTATGCACACTGTGCTGAGATATAAAATAAAAAGGATAAGAAATAATAATGACAAAAAAAGGTTCATAAATACTCCGTAAAACAAAATACTTGGTGGTCATATATAACTGTTGCGGAATACAGCGGTCAGAATGTCGTTTTTGGCTACCAACAAGCTTGCTGTAACATAACTGGCGGACTATTACGTATGTACTCCTCTGCTAAACCATTCAGGAGTTTCACGCGTGATGTTATGAATAAATGAATGAATAAACTTTATTTCGGGTGGCATAGACCCATAGAAAACTAATATAACATTGTTAAACATACACAGACACATTAAAACAGGTTCCATTATTATGGCTATGTTTAATGCTAAAATCAAAAGACATTTTTTTTTAACGTTGCCCCCACTAAGAAATTTTTCCTGTATCGTGGGTGTGTTAACAAAGACAAATTTTTGTTACGTGCGGGGAACGAACCCACAACACGGGGCGCAGCGGTCGAACGCTCAGCCACTGCGCCAACCGTGCCGTCGATTTCATAGAAAAAAAATCGCGAATATATAAGTTAAAATAGAACTTGAATACAATAAGTCTCCTACCAAAATGATATCCACACATAAACTGGGTTTTTCAATATTTTTCGCCATACGTAAAAGATTGAATATAAAGTTCGCGAGGGCCGACAGGATCCAATCCTGGCACCTCATCGATTACTTTCAAATTCAACTTGAGCCAAACTTGTGGGATGTCGATAATTTCTCCATTGATATTAGAATCCCGAACTTCGCTCCCAAACCTCGATCCAAATATTTTTCTACGAATCCAAATATGTTTTTGAATACTTTCTTGATGATTGTATCTGATATTATATTTTCGGTTTGGATTTCATTTTGATAAAATGTTTTGAAATTAAAATACATATCTTATATTGGTTTTATTTTTAAAATTTTGATTGTTGATATTTAATTTGTTAAAAGTAATTCATCGTTGAAATGTATCTGAATAATATTTTTACATGATTGAAACGAATAAAACTTTATTTTTGAAATGAAACTGTATTAAATGATCCATGTTAAAGTGATTTTAAAAACTTGTCTTTTTTTTTTGGATCAGCTTATAGTGTGGCATGCAGCTGTATACCAGTATTTTACATGGGGCGATTAGCTATTTGACCTACACAATCCACTTGTTAGTTGTCACTTTAGGGTTACTGATTAGCTGTAGCGACTATCAAAGATCTAGAAAAGGTAGTTGACTTCAACAGCTTCACGTGATTTCACACATCCGCGGACCAACCTAGGCAAGTGCGGCTTAACTTGAAAATCGATCCGGGCAGCCGTTATTATATAGCCACGATCTCCTCAGAGGTTTCGAGATTCCTTTTCTCTACTTAATTAATCACTCACGTCATTTTTCTAAAACAAACAAACATTAACTAAATATATTTTTGTGAAAAGATAAGTATTTTTATTAGAGTACCTAAACGATTTGTTTGATAGCTAAGATGGAATACATTATTGGAAATTATTCTGCTTTTAATAAGAAAGTTGATTTATTAGCAACATGCAACTGAAGTTTTTTTAAAGAATTTATCCCCGTATTATCATTAGCTAAAAACATAACATTTGCAGTCACGTTCTCATTACAACCAGCTTAAATTTGGCTCGTAATTAAACAGCAAGCTTAGTCAAAATCAATGTAATCCTACACCATGCCGAGCGATTTAGTTATGCTATAACACGACACACGTCAGAGGTGACATGTCACATGGCAAAATCTTTCCAAAGTTTTACTTTGACATACCGAATTATAATGTATACATAACTACCTTTTGCCCGCGGCTTCGCTCGCTTTAAATTCGGAGTAACGTAGTTCCCTTCTCATGATTTGCAGGTACCTGCTACCTGTAGTTTTTGTCCTAGCGCCTACTTTATTGTAATAGCAATGCTAAGTTTTCTCTTTTCTTCCCTCTTTCTCACTCATGTCTCTTCTTTTTAAATAGCCTATGTTCGTCTCCAGGGTCCCAACTATCACTGTACCAAAATTCATCAAAATCCGTTTAGCTATTTAGGCGTGAAGACGTAACAAACAAACAAACTCACTTTCGCTTTTATAACATTAAGTAAGGATATCGACCATTAATCTGACAGCTGAAGTTTAAGTTGGAGATCTTTAGGGTGCGGTCCAACTGAGAGAACGTCATTTGGGACCGAGGTGTTAACATTGGACTTGGGCAGAGGTATTGAAATATCTGTTTCAGTTCTGTGTCCGAAGGCAGTCCGGTGTCCGCAGCTAGGTCGGTGTTCTGTCCCTTTGGTTCACATCTTTAGTTCGATTGATTTACTGTACGTGTCAGATCTAATTAACCGAACGTTTAATTAAACGAATACAATTATTTTAAACTTCATATACACACGACGGCAGGTCATCTTATTCTAAACTAGTGTAACCTGATCTCTCTACTACGTATCGCAGAGAGATCAGGTTAAAATGGTTTTGTATAGGTTGATGTGCTGTCGTGTGTACAATAGTGCGAGATAGGTGGACAATACCATTAGGCATTCTTATCCAGTCAAAATTTTGTGGTAAATACTACAACATTGTGATAGGGTCTAAAAAATATGTCAAATTAATATTGTATTTGTTTTGGAGAACTTATTTATTTATACTGATACTAATATACTTTTTCAACGACAACATTGTGATAGGGTACAAAAATAATATCATACTAGGTGGCGCCCTAACTTTAGCCCGCGTGATATAAAAAAAATCAAACTATAATCTACCTGTGTGCCAAATTTTATCAAGATCTGTTCAGCCGTTTTGACGTGAAACAGTAACAAACATTCATACATCCATCTTCACAAACTTTCGCATTTATAATAGTAGTGGGATTTAAATTATATTTGCTTTGAAGAAGTTATTTATTATACAGATAATAATACACATATACAAATAAAATACTGATATGAACATTAAAAATTGAGAAAAAAAAACGAGAAAACTTAACAGTAATTACAATGACTTTTAATTGGGAGCTGTTAAGTCGGACCTAAATAGTAGTTACGAACTTCACTTATGTCAGAACATTGCGTTGGTGTAAACCAGATCTTGGGTTATGAAGGTCTGACAGCAACTTTGTAAATAAGACACATATTTTTAACTATACATGACTCCTATATAATATTCCCATATTTGGGAATAGGTTCAGTAGATGATGATACACAAAAAATAAGGGGGCCTAGAAAACATCTTTACTTATATTTTAAAAGCGAAAGTGAGTTTGTTTGTTTGTTTTGTCTTCACGCCTAAAAGGCTGAACCAATTTTAATGAATTTTGGTACAGAGATAGACCCTGGAAAACGAGGTAGGCTATTTAAAAAAAAGTGAGGGAGGAAGAGGGAAGAAAAGGGAAAACTTAACTTTGCTATTACAATAAATAAGGCGCAAGGACAAAAACTACAGGTACCAGGTACCTGAAAATCAGGAAAGGGGAACTGTGTTACCCCGAATTTAACGCGAGCGAAGCCACGGCCAAAAGCTAGTTTAATTATAATTTTGTTCGGCCGCATAAGATCGATATAACTTTTAAATGATGTGGCTCTGTACTGTGGTTTATAAGTAACGCTACTCAGGCACGCAGCAGAAATATTGAGGGCACTTCATAACGTGAGGTGGCGGCTTAATAAACTCAAGATGACGGCCGACAGCCGGAAATGTTGCTATTGTTGCCATTTGGATATTAAAAAAAAACTCATTCATCTTAATTTTGGGTCGCCTTCTAACCTGCAAATAAATAAAAACACAATAGAAATTAAATAGATGATGGTGGCGTCTAGCGTGGCAAGCTGGCTTTTCTAAAATAGTAGTTTTGCTTGAATGTGCAAGTCAAAAGAAGAAAGATGTATTTTATGAATTGTATATTTGTTTAATAAAGTACTTGATTTAAAAAAAGAAAGTCGTGTTTCAGAATCTGATAAGTAACCACTTGTCTTTTTCAGTCTAATGAATTATTTGTTACCTCGCGGCCACGCAAAGAAAAAAAAAACACCAGGAAAACTGGATTAATCGAAACGTCAAAATGTTCATCAAAGTCCTCACTTAATACACGGCTGCATTGTCCGTCTAATCTAATATATAAAATTCTCGTGTCACAGTTTTCGTTCCCATACCTACTCCTCCGAAACGGCTGGACCGATTTAAACAAAATTTTGTGTACATATCGGGTAGGTCTGAGAATCGGCCAACATCTATTTTTCATACCCCTAAGTGAGCAGCGGGTGAAATCGCTGGGCACAGCTAGTGATGTATATAAATACCCTGCCAAAGTATTTTCAGGCTTCCAAAATTTGCAAGCCATCCCGTGCAATGTCACCCACTAGTTGAAAACTTTGAGAATCTAATATGGCGCTTGAAATATAAAAGTTTGGGAAACTACACAGCTGAACCAATTTGCGTATGTGTTGTTTTGGGTGTTTTCTATTTATACGCAAGTAACCTCATTTGATGAACATTGAACGTGGCTTCTAAGCGACGAGTAGCCATTAATGTTTTAGAAGTTTTTGAAATTTAATTCGATGCGAATCAAAACTAGGTTCAGATTAATTTCTTTCCAAAACAAAATCTAAATGATAACGACCTGTTTTTTGCTTGTATCATTGATAATTTTTTGGTTAACGGTTAGCATTTTTAAGTTTAAAATCGTTAATTTGCACGGTTGGCGCAGTGGCTGAGCGATTGAGTGCTGCGTGTCGCGGGTTCGATTCCCGCACGGAAAAAATATTTGTATGGCCTACAGGTAGTTGTTACGGGTTTGGCTGTTTGTGTATGTGAATTTGAATGTTTGTAAACGCACTCGATACAGGAAAAAAATCCTAGAGTGGGGCAACGTTTTTTAAAGAAAAAAAATGCCTCAAAGCGTAACTGTAGACGGTACGTTTTATTACAAAGAGATATAAAAAAACCTATTCAAGATCAATGATGTGCAGATTGTACTTGGTAGTAAATTAAAGCTTACCATACAGATAACGGATTTAATATTGTAAATGATCATCATCTTCGCCCCCCCCCTCCCTTACCATATTGATGTCTAACCAGCTCTGGCTAACCAGATCCTACTAAATTTGTATGGATCACACGATTCCTCACGGTGAGACAGGTTATCAAACTTTCGGGCTGGCGACCCCACAACATTGCAGTAGGATATAAAGTTAAAATGGCTGAGACTGACAAAATAATATCCGCTTTCTCTTTGTGCCTTCCACACTTATTAAAAACTCTCTTGTTTCGTATTCACGATAAAGTTTTATAGCTTGAATTTATGTGAAATCCCTTATCCGACGATTAATTGTGTGGATTATTCGGCGCCCTCAAGAGAGCCTGATATTAATCTTAATGAACTCGCTGCTATACATCGGGCACTTTGTCTTCATTTTTGTATTATATTTGAATTACTGGTTTGATTACACTGGGTACCTATAGCAGGCCCGCTTATCACTCACACTCATAATCGCAAACCTATAAATTCCTATCAACTGGAAATAAATCCAGAATCCAGGTACCGACCAGAAAACGTGATAGTTTTATCATCAGGAGTTTTAGTTGGTAACTAATAAAATCGAGCATCCAACACAAAGTCTCAAAATCAGTAGTAACGCCATTGACCATGAGAAGACATCTGCCTTTTACTTTGTTGAGTACAGGCGTGATGTTATAAAAAAGATAAAAATACGTACAGAGTTATCCGTCATCGAACGTAAAAAGAAACCAAAGTGGAAGTTCCTAGAGTCTCATTAAAAATAATTGTAAACAATCGTTCACGTACCTAGATTTTAAAGATTTTTCTTGTGAAGAAGCAGTTCGAGAAGGTACATCAGTATTTGCCTTATTTGTACATAAAATCAATTTTAACCCATAAATGAAAATATTCTAAAATGGCTAAAATGACAGCGTGCTGTTGAAATAAATGAAGGTATTTTTTAATAAACATGGGATATTGAAACAGGTAAAAAAAACTTTTATCATGTTTTATTTTTCCTGCACGCGAACCTTCTGTAAAGTTATTAAAATAAAAAGAAAAAGAAAATCTTAAGAAATATTTCATTTCAGACTTTGTGGAATCGGTCTCGTTTATCATGCTTTTAATAATTAAGAAAGACATTTTCTTGGAAAAAATAAATAGGTTTTCAGTTAAATGATAAATGATGTTTATTTTGCAAGTAGGTTTTCACAAACACTTTTACACGTCATTTTTTTAGGGTTCCGTAGTCAACTAGGAACCCTTATAGTTTCGCCATGTCTGTCTGTCCGTCCGTCCGTCCGTCCGTCCGTCCGTCCTCGCTTAATCTCTGTGACCGTTAGCACTAGAAAGCTGAAATTTGGTACCAATATGTATATCAATCACGCCGACAAAGTGGTAAAATAAAAATTTGAAAAAAATGTTTTATTAGGGTAGCCACCCTATATGTAAAGTGGGAAGTGATTTTTTTTTTAATTTCAACCCTAACGTGTGATATATTGTTGGAAAGGTATTTAAAAATGAATAGGGGTTTACTAAGATCATTTTTTGATAATGTCAATAATTTCGGAAATAATCGCTCCAAAAGTAAAAAACAATGTGTCCCCCCCCCTCTAACTTTTGAACCATAACTTTAGAAAATATGAAAAAAATCTGAAAAGTAGAACTTTATAAGGACTTTCTATGAAAATTATTTTGAACTTGATTGACACAACAGTTTTTGTACAAAAAAGACAAAATAATTTCTGGACTAAGTTTGTAGTATAATCGTATATGCAAGCATTTTTTGTAACTTTGTTTACATATTTTATTATCCTGAACGTATCTTTTTTCAAACAAAAAAAGAATTATTGAAATTGGTTTTTAAATTACCACCGAAATTGCACGTCTTTGTATTAATTAGTAACCCAATTCCCCGAGAGATGGCGCTGTAGGTACTTATTACATTGGATCGGGTATTACCGAATTGTTCGGTTGGCCTCATAACTGGGAACACTTATTGTGACGGACGGGAAACTACGGAACCCTACACTGAGCGTGGCCCGACACGCTCTTGGCCGGTTTTTTAAAACTAGATGAGGCCGGTGTTTCGTACCCGACTACTCTGAGAAGAAACAGCCGAAACAAACTCAGAGGTCATAGTCTCTTTTAAAGTCCAGACAAAATAATCTTGGTCAACTTACATGAGGACTATGCAGATAGTGTCTGAAATGGTCTTTTTAAGAAAGCACCACACAGATTGAGTGGACCTGTCCAGTCAGTGCAAGCATTTGTCAGTTATCGTGTAGCTCAACTCATAACCTAAGGAGCTCAACGACACGACGAACAATACCAAAAAAAGGACATTTGTGTAGGTCGCTTATAGCACTCAAACTGCCAGACCTTCGTCAAAAAACAAAGTAAATAAAAGAAATGATCCACATGGTCCTCACATTTACAATAAACAAATAAAAAATAAATAATTAATGAGATCATAATGAAATCATAAAATGTCATAAATGAAAATAATAAGAAAATAAAATGTCACTAATCATAATAATAAAAATAATGTAAAAATAAAGTAAATATTAATGTCAAAGTATATAAAATAAAGGAATAGACAATAAATAAGTGAAACAAAGGCAAATTTTGACACTCACTGAGTAAATTAAATTGGAGCAGCTTAATCCCAAGCCTTTTTATCTTCAAGGTAATGATTCATGTTATAGTAAGCTTTGAGACATAGTTTATGTTTTATGAAAGATTTAAATTTATTGAGGCTTAGTGTTTGAATATCGCTTGGCAGTTTATTATAATAACGTATACATTGGCATGTGAAAGTACCTCCTATTTTTTTGAGCCTCGTTGCAGGAACAACAAATTTGTGTTTGTTCCTTGTATTTATGTCGTGGATATCACTGTATTTTTTAAACAATTTTATATTTTTATGCGCGTACAAAAGGTTTTCGTAAATAAACTGAGAGGGCACAGTAAGTATGTTAATCTCTTTAAATTTTTCTCTGAGGGAGTGTCTAGGACTTAATTTATACATTGAACGAATTAAGTTCAGTTAAGAGTTGGTTGGGATCTGTGATAAAAGCCCGCACACCTACACTTAATGAACATTTAATTCAATAGTAATTAGATGAAACGACAATACTGACATACTCTAGATATAATTAAGTTTTTCCTTTGTTACGACCAAAGTAATTAATTTATAATTATAGTACAGTTTTGTTTCACGTATTATTTAACTTATTATAACTTTGCTTGGGCAAGTTTTAATTGGGAGATGTACAGGTATCGGAGCCTGAGCGAAGTTCATGGCACCCAGTAATTGGGATATGGAGTCGGGCACTATGAATAACTTCCTTCACAAGGAAATGCGACGACTTCAACACTCATTAGTGGAGTTTTATTTTCTTGTTTTTTTTTGCCTCGTCTATCTTTTGTGACGTGTATTCGGTATTTGTGCTGTTTTAATATAACTCTTCATATGAGATTTTTGATGCTTGCAGTTTTAAATATCTTTATGGTATGCTTTTGGACTAGAGTCTATTTACAATATTTTGAACTAGCCTGTGTTGAGTTCGGTCATTATCCCACAGATTGTTGTAATCGAGATGAAAAGCATCCTATGTTAATTCAGATTATAAGTTATGGCAGTGTGTTAAATTTCATTCGAATCCATTTAATAGTTTTTGGATGTAAGAGTAACAAAGTCATTCCATTCGTCCCATATCCTATCACAAACTTTCACATATATAATATTAAAAAGTAAGATTCAAATTGTTTGTAGAAAGTAGGATACGAACATTTAGATATAAAGGAAGATAGAGAAAATGAAACAAACATTTCAACTCCTTTGTTCAATTCCCGAACAGATCCTCACATAAAACTAACAGAAGTTTTCAATAAAACAGCTTATACATAAGCAAAACATACAACCTATCCTTTTGATCCTTATGTCCATTCTCCATATTATAACAATGAGTAGATAAATCAAAGCAAACAAAATACGTTATTCTGATACAAGTATAATATAAAGAGAATGTTAACAAGTAAATAGGTACATGGGCGAAAAAAATATTCTAATATCGGTATTCTCCGGGTTTTTCGGTACGATGGTATTTTTAATTTAACAGAACACCGCCGTTTCTTTCGTAAGCAGCTCTCTTCCTTTTGGATGTGCAGTCTGTTCTATAAGCTCATCACGCTCTGATGCCGCTTTCTTTTTAATTTAATCAGGCTCCGGATGTACTGTTGTTAATTAATTCAGTTCTATTTACATGTGTAGCTCAGCAGGTATATTGAAGTAGGGAATAAGGAAAAAAAACATGGCGACTTTTTCCCGCATTCATGTTGTCGGGTTTAATACGTGTCGGTGGACCTATTTTATTCTCCGCGTAATATTTTGCTGTACGTTAGTCATACGGCGTAAATATTTATGTTTAGCTCTTAGTGTTATTAAAATGTAACTGTCCCTCAATCCACTTACAATAATTACTTTTTGGTTCAAATATAGTTATAGGCCGATCGCTTAACTGAG
This sequence comes from Ochropleura leucogaster, assembly GCA_958449745.1. NCBI lineage: Eukaryota > Metazoa > Arthropoda > Insecta > Lepidoptera > Noctuidae > Ochropleura > Ochropleura leucogaster. The sequence goes on from OY288208.1 coordinate 19,255,848, forward strand.
ACTGTGACTGGGGTGTCTTAGGGTGTAGTGATGTTTTGCGAAGGCTCAGGCATTGGTAGACTGGCGGGAGTTTAAGAAGTAGCTACCTCAACCATGCTGTCACTTATATAGTAGTTCAAATTAATAGACTAACAGAACATGTCAGTCGAAAACAGTAAGTAAACATCGAAATAGACAATTCTGTTTACACTGATGACAGACTCCTCTCCTCTCGAACAAAAAACAGCAAACATTCCCCACACTTGCGGTTAACAACTTTGCACCATTCTATTTTAACGAGAACTAATTATATACCGTTCCCGGCACCCACTTAAGGCCTACTCAGCGATACATCGAGGGCCTGCACGCCCGGCCCTTTGTTCGCGACGTAAACTTGGAGGAAATTTGACAGTTTTACGGTATATAAAGGCTGTAATGGATGAGCGGGTGTTTAGCGATAATTAGCGAAGAACGAAGCGTGCATAAATCATACGGCCGACCATTGTCGGGATGCTGCGAGATCGAGGATATCTTATTGCGCGGGTGTCTATAAACGAAAAACTTGGATTCGATGCTAACTCACAAAATAATTATACCGTCACAATAATTATAGTGCTTCATGATTATTGTGGAGCGTGGCCTAAAGAATAATTAACGCCTTTTTTTCGTATGGAAAACTTTTCCCGCCCTGGGCGGATCGAAAGGGAGTGTCAATCTTGTACTGACTAAAACCCGTCCATGTTCCTTTTACCCTTTGTGTTCGTATCGGTATCTCTTTCGAACAACCCGCAACTCCGGTAGCCAGTGGCTTTGGCGGGCTCCTCTGCTTTGCTGACATCTCTTTGAGGAACGCGTCTCCGACACACTGAATAAGACTATTTTACAAAAGTTTGACATTACAATAGTATTTTTTTTGTCTATCAGTGTGAAGCAGCTTGATGTGTATTCAATAAGCAAAGGTAGGGCGAGTCTTGAATCAAGCAATCAAGCACCCAATTGCCTTAAACAGAGTGGGTATTTTGCAAAAATCTTGAGATTTTTGCGAAATTAATTCAATGTAACAAAATTAACACGACTCAATTTAAAACAGTATATTCACGCTTGCCGATCATTTAAGTATTACTAGTAAGACAGTTTCAGCTTACTGAACAGAGACAACCTCACACGATTCCTAAAAACTCGCAATCGTTCCGAGTACTTGTAATATCAACACTGGCTGGAAGAAAATCCTAGCAAAATGATGCGAAGACTCCTCCAGACGACTTTTGTCGTCAAAATATCAAAATAAAATTGTATATAAACTGTATTTTGTGATGTATTTCTTAACATTTTCTATGTTGAATGTAATAGGCTTAGTTGGAATTTAGTTTTATAGTATAACTAGCTTTTGCCCGCGGCTTCGCTCGCGTTAAATTCGGTAGCGCCTTATTGATTTGTAATAGCAACGCTAAGTTTTCCCGTTTCATCCCTCTTTCTCCCTCATATCCCACTCTTTTTTTAAAAAAAATAGCCCAACTATCTCTGTACCAAAATTCAGCAAAATCGGTTTAGCCATTAAAGCGTGAAGAGGTAACAAACAAACAAACACAAACAAACTCACTTTCGCTTTTATAATATTAGTAAGGACTTGGTACAAAATTATTTAATGACAAATAGTGAAGTACCAATTTGGGGTCGCTATTACATAATCATTCATTTTGTAATTCAACTCCCCCCGCTCCTCCCAGGGCAGGTTAGGTTATTTAATGATTTCCCATCCGCCAAAAAGGGTTTGTCATCTTCAATAATGTAAAGGTCAAGCAGAAAATCTGAGAATATTTTTCTATTTATTTAAGGTAAACAAGACGATGGGATTCCTCATTGATAAAACTGATGAACTACTAAATCAAGTTTTAGTTCCTTTTAAAACTCTTAAAAGATTGATAACTTACTTTTCAGAAAATTTTAAACAGTGCGTAACTAAAAAAAAAATATTTTCATACTCACAGAAACCAGTTTGAAAATGAATTCAAGATTTTTTGTTAGTAGGTGCTAGTAATATGTAAATTGCACATCTTATACAGTAATACTATAACTGTGATGTGTATGAAAACCGATAACATATAATATGTCAGTAACCAATGTGTCGACGCATATTTTCACAGACGGTTTTTATTGGATATTATTTTGGGGTCTAGCCTCAGCCTTTCTACATGTCCAAAATAGCTCAAGAATACAGATTGCGGACGTCATGTGGGCCGAATATAGGTTTTGCCCAAACGAATACTTACTAGATGATATACACTGCTTTTATTAAACTAATAGCACAAAAATCTTGAAATTACATTACACAGCCTGAGGTTCTCTACCCCAAACATCCCACCACGATTGCTTGCTTTCCATTTCCTCTTGCTCCAGATCATCATGTCTTCCTGGCAATCATCACAGTGGTGACACCCGGGCGTTTCCATTTGCCTGTTTATTTCAGGAACCTTCCGAAACAACCATGTCCGATGAGGAACTGCATCAAGCAGTAGGTGAGGATACCATGGCGGCTCGCGAGCCCTCCTTAAAAATTGGGACTATCGCCTCTATTGTGGCGTGCCCTGCACGGGGTTGTGACAGTCGGTCTCTCCATGGGATTGAACCGCCTGTCCGCTGAACGGTGTATCTTCATGTGCCACTTTAATGTGACATAGCATTACGACCGTAATCTAAATCCCCCAGGGATTAAGCTGGAGTATATACATTCACATTTTGCCAGATATGTTTAAGTTTCAAACTCAAATTCCGGGCAACTATTGAGAAACGCCTGATGAAATAAATCCAATAACACTTGCCTGACTTGGAGCTACGAGGTATTTCATTCAAGTAGTTTCGTTCAATCTAAAATAGTGCTGAAACATAACATTTCTTCTTAAATATAACATTTGTTCAGCATTTTCAAGCGAGGGATAGCTTAGGTCTTCGTCGCCTTTTTTCCGTTATCAGGTGAGTCTCAATCCAAATAAGATACTGGCCGGTTCTTCTTGCTTAATGGACGTTTTCGGAGCTTAAATATTTTAAAGCGGTTTATAAACTCCTTTTTGGAAAAGTTAACGGCTTTTATAATTTATGGGGCATTTCAACACGATCTTTGTATGCTTGTTGAATGTGAAAATTGTGGTGTGAAAAACTATTGTTGAATGTTATCGTTGTCAAGATAAGCAGCTAACTTTAAATTAATTTTAAAGTTTGTTTTGAGAACGTGGAGTACTCAATCCTTAAGCTTAAAAAAGTAATTACGCACACAATTAAAAAAATTGCCAGTGTAGTGGAATATTTAATATTTTAGCCTGTGTGCTATATAATGACTTAGACAATATGATGATAATTGATCAGCCATTATTATTTCTTATACATTTCTGCCAGCAGACCTGCGAAAGAGATAATTATGTGTGTGTGTGCCTTTTTTTTGGGCTGGGAAATCATCAAAAAACTTCCCCTGCTCTGGGCGGAGCGGGGGGGAGTGTCAGACTTGTACTGACTAAAACCCACCCATGTTCCTTCCATTGCCTTTTATGTTCCTGGCAGCTGTGTGTGTGTGCCTAAGCTTATAATAGATTATATAATCTATTATAAACTTAGGCACACACACACAGCAGCAGTTTATAATATTATAAACTTACACACAAAAGTAAATATAATAAATACTTCTACAAATATATATCCATAAATATTTATGGATATACATAAATTACGATTGAAAGGACAGGTAATGCTCTTTCACTCTGTTTTTGAATAGTGAAATGGTCTTTAAATCACGAATGCTAGGCGGCAGTGAGTTCTATGACCTCACAGCGTGTACTAATAGTCTATGGCCAGTTTTAACATGTACATCATAATAAGAAATGCCTTGTACATGTAACTAAATAACCAAGAGTGAGAGATGATATGAAAAGTTGTGCTCAACGTGAAATTTATAACGATGGGAGCAGAAACTGTGGAAACCGCCGCGTCACCTCGTTAGGCAGTGAACGACGGGTGACGGGGCCCGTCATTATTACTATTAACGATGTACACTTATCTGCTAATTTATTAAGTGTTGCTTTACAAGTTGTAAGTGTTTACTGGAGATGCTGATGCTGTAAGGATTGAGAGAACGATGAATGGCTATGTCTGTTGAGAACTACGTTGCATATTAAATGTATTTTTACAGTTTTTTAAAAATGTCCTCTGTTTTCACTAAAACTAAGCGACATTTAACATTGACAGGCTTGAATTGTGTTTTTTACTCTGTTATTTTATTTTAACCTAATTACACCGCGGCAACCGTTTAGACATTTATATAAGTTTTAACTTTAGTTGTTCTATTTGGAGAATTAACTGATTGCAAATGTAAAAATATTGTATCAATGTTAACTATCTTATCATTTACCATTTCAACATCTTCACTGACATTGCTGCCTACTCCCTTGAGGTCCGTCGGCGTCATAATGCGCACATAATCCAAAACATTAATTACGGCAAGTGTTTTCGGATAGTTCCTCTGGAGACCTCCTCGTAACGAGCGGACCCTCCGAACATTGTTGTTATTTACTTACCTTTATATTTATTACACGAAACAGGGTCAGGAATATGTTATCTTGAATTTTTTTAAGGGTTTGTTTTTGTTACTTGTAGTGTTTGTGGAAAATTTGTCACAAATCAGTTAGAACAGTCTCCTTCATCACTTTTTGAGAAGTACTGTCTCTCTTTCAGTTAGTTACATAAAATCTGTTCCTATCTGCAAACCACCTTTCACTTTTATGCAACTAAATGTTGGTTAGTATTAGGACTAATAAATCCTCCTAAATACTTCGACATAACAATTACGCTCCTATAACAGCCCCACAATTCCCAATTTCAAAGATAACAGCGAAAACTAACAACCGTTCTATTTTTATCAATCTACCCTCCTTCCGCATATCTTTATGAATGCAATATATCAGAGCCGTTCCATCTTACGAGCTCTGAAGTGATCAGATAGAGGAGGCGAGGGTCGCAATAAACACATAATAAAGCGTGGCCACTCGGGCCGCACCTCCTCGCAAGAAATGCGGCCGTACGTGGCGGCTCGCGGCCGACGCCGACGTGCGTGGAATCGTGTGCGGGGCAATTGTCGGGAATAACGGACGGTGATTATTTGGATCTGGGGTTTGATTTCCAGGATCGTGGAGATGTTGTAGATTGTTATCAATATTATTGCACAAATCAGCGTTTTACACAGATTTCATCGACTGACACGGTTATCTAACTTATAAGGGCGTCACCACATTTTTCGCTGAAAGAGTGGGCTTCAGATGGTCAGTTAGAGATTTTCATGAACTAGAGTAGGAATAACTCGATTTCGCAAAATTTTAATAAATAAAAGAATAAAAAGGCTTTTTTAGAAGAATACCGAATTTGACTAATAAGAGTAGAAGGTCCACAGTTTACATTGTTATACAAGTAACAGAAGATTGAAGGGTCCTTCACAGTCTGTCACGTTATTGACAGCTCGCCAGAGATCCGTTACGACGGAGCAGTTTGTGTACCCACCCCTATATACCTTTGTTGTCACGCTCATAATACATAAAATAGGTGTGAAACCAACCAAGACTAGACTAACTTATGAATATAATTAATAACGAAGGCAATAGTCACGTGATGAGTTTATGTGACACTATAAAATTCTATTCTCATGCAAAACCGTGTCACAAGCTTGTATTTCATGAGAAATTTCGGATAAAAGTTCGTTTTATTGTGAATGTATCTAATATTTGCACGATCTTCATGTAGTTGTGTTTATTTGTACCTAAGTTACTTTTGATCCTACTATTCTCTAATATTATGAATGCAAGTTTATAAAGATGGATAGATGGGTGGGTGGATGGATGGATGGATTGAAATAAAATTTGATACACAGATAGTTTATAATCTGGATTAACGCATAGGATGCCTTACATCATACAAACATAAGTTCATGCTTTTTTCCTTTAAAGTAGACAGATACTACAGAACCTGCTATACACCACACATTCAAACATTCGTACAAATAAATCACAGTTTTGACAAGAGTGAGCCTACTGCGTCGTCTCTCTATAATGTTGTACGTATAGTCCCGAAGGCAGGTGGTCGTGTTCTCGGCCATAACCGGCCGGTTTCTCGGAAACCCTCTGACGCGAGGGCAGAGCTCACCGGTTAATCATAGTATACCGAGTTTTGGGACAACTCAGGAATGTTATGAATGACTTGTCTGTGTTTTTAGATGTTTGAACCTTGAACTGTTTCGGTAAAACTTTACGTGGATAGTATTTTAGTATAAATATTTAGAAAGGCAAAACATTTTTAGACTATTGATTTTCTGTGTATAGAGTTTTATTGCACCTCAATGATCATCAGTACTGTTCCCATTGTTAGCCTCACTAGTAATTACAGTAACGTAGCACATAGCTCGGCATTGTTATTGTGTAACATTCCCATCGCTGGGACACTGGCTTCCTCTCAGAGAGAAGTAGTGGATTGTAATCCACCACGGAGTAGGCGCAGGCTAGTTGGTGGATAACACCAATATAAAGCAGAAAAAACAATTGATTTTATAAATGCCGGTGTCCTAACTCTGCGCTGGTAGTTTTCCTTCACCGTTTCAAAATCAATTATCCTTACGTATCCTTACTAATATTATAAAAGCGAAAGTGAGTTTGTTTGTTTGTTTGTTTGTTACCTCTTCACGCTTTAATGGCTTCACAGATTTTGATGAAATTTGGTACAGGGATAGTTGGGAACCCGAGATGGACATTGACAATTTTTTTTTATTTAGAAATGAGGGAGAAAGAGGAAATAAGGGAAACTTAGCTTTGCTATTACAATAAATAAGGCGCTAGGGTAAAAACTACAGGAAACAAGTACCTGCAAATCAGGAAAGAGGAACAGTGTTACCCCAAATTTAACGCGAGCGAAACCGCGGGCAAAAGCTAGTGGTTAAATAAATACTAAAAGCACAAGCGCTCTATGTTTGGCACTGTTATCTCTCAACACCATTGTAAAATTCAACGAAATAACCACGTTTCCTTATTCCTTATAATAAATTAGGCCCATCTTTAATAATCATAACAAAATGCGTTGGTTGGGGTTCAAATCCCAAATCGGGTAATGTTTTTAGGTTTTTCCATTAGAGCAACACAGAACCTGATGACAATAGGCAAAATAATATGGAAATAAAAATACGAATAGAAAGATAATTCTGTCTAACCCGTCAGAAAAACAGGCGTTATGTATGTAATGTTTGAGTATAATTATAGTTATCGTGATTACAACAAGGACTTGTTTATTTTAAATGTCCCGTGAAACGTCCCCTCTACATAGTTTAATTGCTGAAAAAACAGAAGCTTAGCTTAAATAATTGATATATGACCGTGTAATACCTGAATATTCACGTTCACCGAATGTTTTTCACTGCTTTTGTTTGAAAACGCGTAGGTTTTATTTATAGTGTGATGTCTGTAATTAACACGGGTAATTAATATGAGACTGTCTGGCGTAGTTATATGATTCCAACTTCTATTATATAAAAGTACATACTAGCTGTGCCCAGCGGTTTCACCTGATGTTCAGCAAAACTAATAAACAAATAGAAAACCCGACTGCGTAAAAGTGAACTAAACTACATACCTAATTTAAATAAAACTGAAAAGAGTCTGGAACTATGAAGAATAGTCGGGACCCATTCTTGGATTTGTCCCGTGTATTACGTTACCCCTTTGGTAAGACTAGTTGTCAGATTTTCGGGTCACTGACCACCTGTAATGACTATCACAGACCTACAAATAACAGCTTACCGTATTTTTCAAGGCATGGAGGAAACTCGGTATGTAATGACGGTCTCCCATCCGCAAGCTGACCAACACCAGCTGAGCAACCTTGAACATTGATCTGTGCTGCTGATATTATTTAGTGACGATCCGTCAGTAGAGACGAGTGTACTCATACCTACATATAAATAAAAACTTAAAACTATTTAAGCATTGAAATGACTGATAAAGTACGAGTGTCCTTGATTCAGGAAAATATTTTTTTATCAATTATCTCAGCCAATCAAAATTGACTGCTAGACATACGCCCCCCAAATTGTACCACAATATCCAATTATCGTTTTCATCACAGTTGCTTGTCATAACCCCAGCTTCATTCATTGATTTAAATATAAATAAAATGGCATTCATTTTGCGCGGGATTTATTGAAATATGTCATAAGAGGAGGTGCGGTATTATTTTCAACGTGATGAATAGAGATCATCCTCTAGTCATTTGTTCACTTTTCAAACTTTTAACAATTTTACGGAGGCAATCAAAATATACGAGTAACTTTTTGTATCTACTACAATAATATTGTTGCTGATAGAACAATAGTTGTAATTGTTTGTCACGTTTTAATACCTCGGTTTTTTATGTTCAATCCTCAATTAGCCAATGTGGTGTATTATGCCTCACTCCCTCTTTAAGTCAGCGATCCAGCAGTTGGCTGTTTATTTTACTTTCCTACAAGAATTTTAATCTAAATTGTGTCTTTTGAAAAGTTTTATCTTTCAAGTAAAGCCTACTTTCCAACCAAAAAAAGAAGAAGCCTTATGCTGTCATTACAAATCATATTGTAGTCAGTCGAAAAGTTAAGTGCCGTTTGAGAATTCGGCCGTTAGCCCCAAAAGATCAACGACACCCATTACGCGCCCCTTAAACTCATAAATATCTTCACAACAAATTCTTACTTACCTTCTAGTATTATTAACATAATTCACGAGATATAAGTCATTATTATTGGTGTGTAGTATGTACTGGGTAGTGGGTACCGGGTATATATCAGTTTATTTTGGCGGCCGCGAGCGACCGGCCTTTTATTGCCTCAGTTATGGCTTATGGACATTTTCGGCTCCCAAGTTGCGTCACTACTTGCCAGATATTGAGCTCGGTGTGGTGGCCAGGCTGCTGGAATACCGGACATTTTTTATTTTGCAAAAGAATAAAACATTTATGTGAAAACTTTTTTTTTACCTGTTTTTAAAATATCCTGTGTGTCTAGCTAGTCCTATATTACTAAATGTATGTTGATAGTCTATTCTGAGTGATTACTATGGAATATTGACATTATCAGCTCTTTAGCCTGGTCTATGTAGATCATGTTTCATTTCATTGAAAGATTTTTTCGTGAATATATGGCAGTTTCTTTTTTTTCTCAGTTGGTATTATTTATAGAAAAAAGTTTAAATGAAATTTAAAACAAAATAGTAAATAGCTGTTACTCAAAGTACATACATAAATTGTCTCTTACCATACGTCATTAAGTAATCTTCACGGTCTATTAACTCGACTAACTTCACAACTCTAAATGCTTCCAATTAGGCGTAAAATTAACGCTCGAAGTTGCTAAGTTACTAGATTTAGAGCGATTCATAAACTACCCTCCGATACTGCTGGATAAGTTTCAGCTCAGGGACAGATTCGGGGATGAAACCGATTTGTATTGCGATCTGAGTAATTCAGTACTACATTGTTTATTAGGACTGAAAGTTTGATACTGTAAACTTAGATTTGCTGATAAGTTCCAGCTGTTTACAATATCAATCAACAACACGATCTGTTATCTGCACGATTGGTAAAGAAGATCTTGTCTTATTTATAAAAGTTTATGAAGAGCTCATAGCTTAAAAATAACAGCTGCTGTGGTCGTTCTTTAGGTTGAGCCGCGTTTGCCTAGGTTGCCATGCGGATGAGTGGCCATCTATTACATACCAATCTTCCTTCATTACGCCAATTACGAAGTACACAGAAATAATATTATAAGTAGCCGATATAGCACGAATTAACAGATATTACAATAATAGGCACTTTCAATATCAAGAAACCAAATCCGCCGTCGTTGCATATAAAATTCTATAAATTTGGGAGTCTACACCTTTATATATATTTATGCAAAATAAAAGGGTCGAATTAGTGACAGATTTTTACTGACTAAAACCCGCAACCCCGATCTATACCTATGCAGTAGTTTTTTGTCTAAATAATATAAAAAAACACGCAAACCAACTTTTGAATTACACGCTACATAGAGTGAACTCCACAAAGGGATACAGTACAAAATAGAATACACATTCTCGCAATCAACTATCTTTACAAAAAAAACTGCAACAGAATTCACACAAACAAATTCAGTTGGTCACCCTACCGACATGTCGGGAGTAGGCCAGGGGAATAATATATGAGAAAAAATATACACTGTATAATACAGCGTACAATATACAGCACCCACTGTATAACTTCATGCAGTATACAGGGGTTATGTTACACGGCTGATGAGATCGCACTTGTTATGTGCGTCGAGTCGAGCTGGGTGTTCTTAGGTGTTGCTGACTGTACAATTTGCATTTATGTTGATTCTAAAAATTGTTACAGTTTTTTTTGTCTTAAAGGTCTGTTCGCTGAAGTGGAAAAAATTTCGTCGCATTTTTTACTGAGAATAAACCTTTGTAGCAGCACTTCATTGTTAACATCAACATTGTGCTGATTCACAAAATAAGACTGCCAGCTCTTACTTGTGTAGCAAAACTGCGCGCGTAGCCTCGTAATACGTCGGTCTTCACCATCGAACTAATAGTGCTACGCCGTAACTAATCGCTACGTGTGTTGCTGCTACGATATTACGCGCATTGCTACGGTGCTACGAAATCTGAGCAGCTAAGCGAACTCACAAAATACATCATTATTATTATTTAAATTTAACACTTTCTGTTCACACTACACAATTAAATTATTTCTAAATGAATAAAGAATATTATTTTTAAAAGGCCGATTATTGTCGTTACGCATTTCATTATAGGCATCTTAGTATAAACCTGCTCAGTCGTATCAACAGATTTATTATTAGAATAAAACTTCCAATACTGTTTTTTTTTGACCTGGTCTAGTAAATTTACCTAATCATGGTTTCCTGTTAGTTTAGAGTTTAGGAAAAATCTCTTCTGTAAAATTATTGTTAAAACAGTTTCGGTCCAAACTTTTAGTAGATTGTAACTATGAATTACAAAAAAAAAAATCAATACCTTCGTAGCTTTTTAGGCTTTGTTAATAAATATTATCCTTACTAATATTATAAAATCGAAAGTGAGATTTAATGGCAAAACCGATTTTGATGAATTTTGATACAGATAGTTGGGAACTAGGAGACGGACATCGGCTATTTTTTTTTAAAGAGTGGGATATGAGGGAAAAAGAGGGACGAAACGGGACAAATTAGCGTTGCTATTAAAAATCCATAAGGCGCTACCGAATTAAAGCTAGTAGTATATGAAAACTTTAAAACACACTAAAGATTTTAATCATAATAGTATCAATATCATAATAGCTGGTAACAATTTTTGTCAGTACATGTGAAATTGACTGTCGTTATAATTTAAATGTTTTTTTTTGTGCCAGCGCTTTTAGTGTAAGCAAAGAGTTTTTATACCTATTTTTATAATAGTTAAAAAATTAAAAAAGGTTGACTTAGCCTAATCCTCAAAAAAACTAAACTAAAATTACTCAAAAATATCACAAAAATTTCGTTTATTCCTGCCAGCCACGTTTCCTTCTCTAAAATTGATTAAAGTGACACAACATAACTATATTATTGTTTGACAGCATTAATGATTTTTTAGTTACTTACCTACTTAATTTTTAAAAAATCTCATTTTGAAATTGCTTTTTTTCACCAGAAATAGTGGCTATCAAGCTAAATGGGACTATCCTTAATCGCGATTAGAATCGTGTGGAATAAAATAACATGTGAATAGACATGTCATTTTTTTCTTAGTCTAGTTTAATCCAGTCGTTCATCGGAATCATCATTATTGTCTTCTAAACTAAACATGTGTGCCAAATTTCAGCTCAATCGAACACCGGGGATTGAGTCAAATTAAACTTGTATCTTTTTAACATTTGTAGTTTGCTAGGTAGTTACTCGTAAAGCTAATAAAAGCGTGTTAAAGAACAGTTTTCAGAAACACTTTGTAACTAACGAATACAATTTATAGGATTATTAAGAAAACCTTCATGAATAAATTACACCACTTACAGAGCTTCGTTCGCTTTCTAAATATTCAACATCAATTTTGAATACATTTCTAGCCACCTCATTTTCCTAAATATAGCGCAAATATGATGACACTTCAATTACATAAATTATTGGAGCCGTACAATTGTACTCACGTTACGGTTATCTACATCTAAATTTAACCGAATATTACCTAAAATAACGGAATATTACGGTAGAATCATCGAATTTAACTAATCAGTACTCTGAAGGTTTGTGGTTTAAAGCAGGTCAGCTATTCTCATTTAGAACTCGTTATTAACAAATAATGTTGCTTTGATTTTGTTAGTGATAGGAGGAGGGGGGGGGGGGGAGCACTGGAACGTTTTTGAAGCAGGTACCTTATACCCACGGCCACGGGCTCCATGGAGGTTGGTAGTTGTACATGGAATCGTACTACCGTACCGGACAAAATCAGGCCTAGTCTCATCAAAATCTATTCAGTAGTTTTTGCGTGATCTATTTATCCTTACAAACTTACATACTGTAGCCAGATTTAGATTAACAAAAGCTAGCAAGTCATTTGTAAAGATTAGTATACGCTTTTATAATAAGTTGCCTATGTCAGTTACAGAATTGACAGATGGAATGTTTAAAAACTACATCAAACGTGTCCTTATTAAGCATATTACAATACTATGGACTAATTACGTTGAAGATAAAGAAGTTTTTGTTCTTTCTGCGCATGCGGCTTCCCTGGTAGCTCATAAACAGCACTTTGAGTAATTATCTTCATCTTAATTCTTAATCTTATTTTCTTATGTCAAGTTTTTTTACAATAGTAATCAAATCAGATATTTATACACCCCTTTATTCAGAATCGTTCCAATACTGATGGCAATTTATATCTGTATCGCTTATTTCAAATAGCTTTTTTTATATCTGTATCGCTTATTTCAAACAGCTTTTTTCGAAATATTTTTCCTATTCCTTGTATGGCATGGTTGGTATTGGCATTTTCTCACACCGACGGTACAGTCACTAACCATCTTGCTTCACTTAGTGTTAGTTTGCGTTTTTTTTTAATTGGCTGATCTTTTTTTAACCAGTACTGTACAAGGCAGTTGCATTGCAAAATGGAAGGATTATGTAGGGTTTTCCCAAAAATTGTGTCATCATTACATTTGATTTATTTATATTTTCAGTTAACAGCTACATATTAACAAATTAACTGAGATAGAGTCACATATGTTTAATTCTGTTCTAAAAATACTATATTCTAATCTGAAAATTCCCTTGTGTCCTGATTTTCTTGTGGTTCAAACTTTGCTCAAACGCGCTAGAAATAGATTCCTTATTCCTTCATCTAGAGTGCGACGTAAGCATAAGATAGGCCCATATTGAACTTTCTAAGCCTCCAAATTTATTCGCAGACGCGAACTCGCATGATTATAATGGGATGAAGATAAGCTTAAGTTTAATGGTACAAAGCCAATATAAAACGGGGTTTAGTTGCGTACTTAGGCGATGCAGCGAAAGTCCCCGAAGGCGGCATGTGCTTCGGGCGCGTTCGGCGCGACGAGCATACTAACGCGTGTGCCCCCCTCCCTCCGCCGTCCCTCCACCAACCTCGCGCCCCCGCCGGCAGGGCTGTCGAGCATTTTATTATATCATGTGTGTGTAGAGGAATTTAGGCGGATGTTGTTTTGCGAATATTAGCTTTTGTGTGCTGGTTACGTTGTCATTTCGATGAATAAATATCGGTGGTAGTTTTGAGTTTATACGTCGTCTTTAGTATAGGTTATTTCTAAACCTGAAATCTTAATTGTGATAAACATTGTTATATTTAGTTGAGTTGTTTGTTATTAACAGTAACACAAACACTAAGTAAGGTTTATCAATTGAGCCTTTACAGAACAAAACTAAACTCCATTCAAAGGCCTACAAGGTAGTAGTTTATAATGGTTCACACAATAGAAATCCTAAAATACCGTTTACCATTACGAACAATGAACATAATAGGCAGCCCTAGATCCTCCCCACACGGAACATAACGAGAAATGGTTAAATTTCAATGATGCATTCACGTGATACAAATGTGCGGCGAAATTTATTAAATATCATACGCGGTTTTCTTATTGCCGTTATCATTCGTAACTCCAAGTTTTGATAGCGAGATCTTAAATGTACGTGTCGCCATCTGCGTGGAATAGCAAGATTTAATATACATGTACGTTTTGTTGATCATTGTTACTTCAGTTATCTTCACTTTGAGCAATTTGAGAAGCATGTTTAGCTCTAAGGCAATAACAGTAATTTATTTCTTCTATTTCAATTACCTTATTGTTTTCTTTTACATGTTTGTCCTTATTTCCCTTTGTACTGAGAACCTAGAATAGTCTCTGTGTCTAAATTGAACCTTTCCTACAAGTTGCTCATTTTCAATTTCGTTTGAACTCTTATTGACTTTACTAGAATATTCTAAATTTTTGGACCCTTTTACATTTACAATAACCTGATTTACAGCTTCCATAACCTTACCTTCATTATTCCATAAATCTGGGACATCCTTTTTTTATGGAATTACAATATATTACGTCGTTGTCATCATCCGTTAATGGGTTGGCGAATTTTAATGTGGAGCCGACGTTACGAGTGGGTGCCCATCAGAATAAATTCATACGAGGCGCTTTTTAGACACTCTATTACTCTCGCCTGTTGGCTGTCAAAAGGTTCTGCTAAATCAAGTAGACAACAACAAAAAAGAGATTTTTATATTCATGAGTTTATTTTGACAGATGCTATAGCTAAAGATTACTGATTTGATTATTGTTTGCCAGAAAGTTTCAAAGAGAAAACTTTCTCGTATTGTTAGTTACAAAGTTTAATTGACTCTTCAAATAAAATGCTTCAATAATTCTGATAAAACAAAAGACCTAAACACATCCGTCTCAAGTTCTCATACCGTAAAAGCATCTTGGAATTTCCTCTTCAATTTTTATCTTTCGTCGTCTTTATTTTGATCGAAAGCTGAGCAAAAATATTTACACAAACTCCGTAGCGAGCGTCGCCGTCGTCTCTATCAACCGCACGGATGTTTTATTTAATAACGTCAGACATGATGAATTCAAAACGCTGACAATTACAGGTGCGGGTGACTTGTGACGTCACACCGCGTATCAATTCGCTGAGCGGGAAATATTGCGGCGTGTCGCGCGCCCCAAATATACTCGCGTTTTATTCCATCCGTCAATTTATCGAATTTAGTCACAATTTATTGTTGTGTCTCATCGATAAAAATATTTATTGGTCGTTTGTCAGTTTTTGGAAAATTTAGGGCTTCATATTGATATTATGGGTACGAGTATGTTATTTGATAGCCAATCTGTTTTGGCAAACGTATTTGTTTTAGAGGCTTAACTTTATAAAGTGATGTTGCAATGTTAGGCTTTTGTAATCTAAATTGAAGTAGATACTATTACTTATTATGGTCGAGGAGGCTGCCAATGTACTTTGTTGTACTAGGTACTTCATCTTCTTACGTAACACAGTAGACAACGTAGTGGCTGTAGATATTTCCAACGCTCCGGGCCTTGATATAGAATCTATTTTAAAAGAAATCTTTCTCTTTTATTATAAGACGTAGGCTTATGGGATTAAAAACTGAATGGCGCTTCTTTGTGGAGAAGAGGCTTTGTAGGTAGCTGTGTAAAAATGTTTGATGATAGCGTTACTCTTAACGATGTTGTAATGTTAAGACTAGGGAAGCCCTAAGTCTTATAACTATCAATAATAATTCGTATAAGAAAGTAGGAATGAAATTCCAAATTTAATTCGAATTTGTGTCTACTAGTAGGTAAATAAGTGGTGATACTTCAAAATGTTATGTTTTATTTATGAATTCAATTATAAAATCAGTTATCCTATACATTTTTAACAACTCGGTCTAGACGTAGTAACTGTTACGAGCTATTACCGTGTACCGATCGTTAAGCTAAGATATTTGACTTTTGAGAATAGCTACCATTTTACGAATCACCATAAAGTTGAGATATACTGGCCATTGAAATATTTGCTCAGTGTCCAGTGTAATTGGACCCCTAGTTTATGGTGCTGAAGACGTCAAGTTATGTTAGTGCTAAAATTATATTATTAAAAAGTCATTATTTACATATGACTGAGTTACTCGTAGCTGGTGAACTATGCAGTTTCTCGCACATAAAATGTCAAATAGTTTAAGAAAATTTGATTACCTTTGATAATATGATTGGCTATAAAGTGTAAGATTGATTCAGTTTCATTTTAGCACTCCACTGCGGTAGGGATGACTGCGTCCATTTCAACAAAAAACTTCATCAAAAATACTTATCTACATAGTTGGTGCCTAGCGATGTTTTCTTAATAATAAATTACAATGGAGATTCCGAAAATAACTCATTACTTACCACATTAAGTCCAAGGTGGCATTTCATTCAAATCTTTAGGAAATAAGTTAAAAAGCAATTTGTTGAATCCACCTGGCTGGCGTGTCCTGCCACTTTTTACTTCAATCCTCTTAATTAAACCGTTTGAGGGGTTTCAGGAATTAAGGCCCCCTGCTCCACAACTTCCCTTTTCATAACTTCTTTAATTTCGCCGCGGATTTGCGGAATAGCAATGCCCGTTGAATATTCCATCGCCATTTTATGCAGGTACGAATAAAAGTTTTATCGTTTTAAGAGTTCCGTTGGTCGCGGTCATCTTTTTATGTTTTTGTGCAAGTTTCAATGTTCGCCCGCTCGCGCTCCGGGATGCGTCCTAATGAATCGCACGGCGCGTTCGGTTTTGTAGGTGCGATCTTTTCAAATACAGCTTTGTATTTTTAACGGTTCAGTGGATTGAGTGTATTTTTAAACAAAAAAAAGAAACTGACGACAGTTCGACAATGGGCAGGTTTCAGTTTGAATAGATTATGAGCGGTTAACAGTTCTAGCTTTCAGTGCGTTTAAGACTAGTTCCAAAGCATAAAATAATCACTTCAAAATGTAACCTTCCAGTTCACTTTGAGATTCGTTTTCGTTTTAGTGCATTCCAACTTTTATTTTTAATCACGGAAAAAACTTATTTAAAAGCTAAACTACTTAAATATTAGTGCCTTTTTGGTCTAGTGGTCACAAGCGCGATTATTGTAAAGGAGGTTCCGGGTTCCAACTCGCATGCAAAGGGTTTTAAATATATGTGTTGAGTCCACTTGAGGCAAGTACCAAATAAATATGTTTTCTTTCCTTCTTTCTTAGTATCAGTTACACTTCTGCCCAACCCTTCTGATCTTAGATATATAAACATATAAACCACGCAGATTTATCTCCAAAAGCATTTAAAAGCTTGACTCAAGTCTAGTTGAGGCTTGTGATAAATGGGCCAAACTCGAGCCTTATTAGGATTCCGTCGTGTACGGAACCCATGTCCGGGGTCACGGTCAGCCGTAGCCTTTCGAGAATGTTCTAACTAGGTAGGTGGCATCTGTCGGAATGTAAGCCTTCAAGTGTTGCTAAAGGGTTCAGACTACTTGTTACTCAGAGCTTTGGAATTAAATGTAGGCCTATAACGAGTTGGACCTTTAGGGCACGAGGTTTTAGATAAGATCTGAGATTAAACATGATTCTATTGTAATTACATAAAGTTAGGGCTCAAACTTATTTATGTATTCACATAGGTACATTAATCTTTGTAATTGCGACCACTTCATCATCATCGCCCACAGTTGGGTACACCATTTTTCACTACTCTTCAGTCCGTACGTTACGACACAGGTCTAAATCCAAATGACGATACGGTTGGTGCAGTGGCTTAGCGCTTGACGGCTGCACTGCGTGTCGCGGGTTCGATCCCCGCACGAAACCAATATACGTATGACCTTCCGGTAGTTGCTCCTAGTCTGGCTGTTTGTGTTATGAGTTTAGAGATAGAGAAAATATTTCTAGTGGCGGGTAACTTTACTTTTTTTTAAAGAAATGGTAGGAAAAACGTTACACAAAACTAATTGTCTATAGACAGCGCCTGTCTCTTGGGGGCATTACAAACTGACAGCTTTGCGGAGGAGGTTTTTGATGCCCTTTTATAACAATTTGTAAGTAGTTTAGATATTTTAGCTTATTTAGTCGCTTACTCCTGATGATTTCAAACAATGTAATCACGATAACAGTTTCTCATCTGATATCAAAACCCCGCGCATCCCTAGTCCCCTACATTAACAATTCAATCCGCAATTCCCAAAAGGCACGTAACAAACAATTGGAGGCAAAAAATGAACAAACAACAAAACTAGATAAGATCCTATCTCCAAACTCCGACCGGTCTATAAAAAGCGTTAATTAAAACGATCTAAAATTACCTTTAACCCTATTTGTAGCGCAGTATCATCACGACATAGATAAGGCAAGAAGACCAGCTTAATTCAACTTGTGGAACACTGTCTTATAACATCACCACGCTTGTAATCCCCGCAGAGATAAGCAGATGCCTTAATTTCGTACAGGTGTGTTTAAGTCCCATCTTATGTTGACAAAAATCAATCACGGTGATCTCATCACCTGTATCAGGTCTGTAGCCCGTCAGACCTGATGTTATACCCCCAAACGTCATGACGGCACGGTTGGCGCAGTGGCTGAGCGATTGACTACTGCGCTGCGTATTGCGGGTTCGATTCCGCCGACCCGCACGGAACAAATATTTGTAAGGCCTACAGGTAGTTGTTTCGGGTCTGGCTGTTTTTGTGTGTGAATTTTAATGTTTGTATACGCACCCAACATAGAGGAGCAATTCATAGTGAGGGGCAACGTTCTTTTAAAGAAATTAAAACCAATGTATTACGGGGCGACTGCCTATCTAACCTCTTCTACCCAGTTACTGGGTTTTCTTCATATTCCTTAGTAAAACTGGGTGACAGATTTTCGGGTTTCTGACTGATTGAAGTAACTGTCGAAGATAAATAGAAGCTGGGATCAACGGCTGACCATGCCGTCCAAGAGCCAGACAAGTCATAATATGAAGTGGATAGTCACCCAACTACGGACTGTCCACGACAAGTGTAGCTTAGGCCCCGGTTCATTCATACGGCTGTTAATAATCAGCTGCAATCGAATCTAAAGCACACAAGCTAAATATATTCGGTAGGTAAGTATTCCTCAAGTGATTAGGGTGGCAATTATCAGAAGGGGACCGCAGGTCAAAACTAGTATATACATAGTTATTATCTATTCGAACGGGGACCTTAAACTGTCAAATAAATGATAGACGTGTACATATTGTATACAGACATTACGTCCATTTTCGTACATTTTCAATTATTGTAAAAGACTACCCTTCCGTAGTTATCTGCTTAATGGCAGTATCACTGAGTCAAAAGTTTTGCTACAGCAGAGCGTACGAATGGCGCGATCAGAGCGATTGGAGCGAGTGGAGCGGACCGAGCGAGCAGTGACGTAACAAATTAGCGGATTAATTTCGTTATTTATTGTGTGAGCTTTTGTTTGCTAGCTCCATAGCCATGGTGAGAGGTTGATTTAATTGTGTTCTCGCCTTGCGGTTTACGTAGCGGTGGAGAGAGGTAACGTGAATTAGAGCAGGGATTACTATTTAGTAGGTCAACGTTATTGTTTCAGTTGTTTATAGTTTCAGAAGAGGAAGGCTGGAGGTGGCGCCGGTGATTGAAGCGTTGTGTGGTGATGGCTTGGGAAGAGCTGGTCTTTCATTTTTAGTACGAATATGTATGATTCAGTTGTAGGATATCCACATATCCTACAACTGAATCATACATATTCGTAAAACACATCCACATGTGTTTTATAGTAACATTTTAAACAGTACCCCATGGTGGACGAGTCTACTTTAGCTAGCCTGAAGCCGGGCATAACTTGTTGGTACTTGTTTATGCTTACTAATTATTTTATATAACTGAAAGTGAGTTTGTTTGTTACCTCTTCACGCCTTAATGGCTAAACCGATTTTGATGAATTTTGGTATAAAGATAGTTGGGACTCTGGAGACGGACATAGGCTATTCCTTAAAAAATTGAGTTATGGGGGAGAAAGAGGAAAGAATAGGGAAAACTTAGCTTTGCTATTACAAATCAATAAGGCGCAAAGGCAAAAACTGCAGGTAGCAGGTACCTGCAAATGAGGAAAGAGGAACTGTGTTACCCCGAATTTAACACGAGCAAAGCCGCGGGCAAAAGTTAGTAGTATTATAGAGGTGAAAACAAAAGAAACAGTCGATGGACAGTGTATTATGGATTGTATGGCAAGGGAGGAGGTATCTAATGAGATGACGAGCAATAGAGAAGTAGGGAAGAAGAAGACATGACACATGCTGTTCTATAATTATCATAATTTTTACTTTGTATTTCATAGCGTGAATTATATAGTTGGGGCACTGTTGTATGGGCCGTACGTTAATGGTAATGATTAGGTATACCTGGAGTAGCTGAAAGCTTAGGTTACATCGGACTTTCACTAGACTAAGAGGCAAGTTCTTGTCGCACGTACAACAAGATAACAGAACAATCGTTTTAATTACGATTTCCCAAAAATATATAATTATTTGATACTGATAACGATAAACACAAACATCTCATTAACGATCATATCCACGCCGAACACAGCGGGGTTTAATGACATCAACATGTTTGCACAAGTACAGCCCCCCCCCCCTTCCGAGCCCCCACATAATCCTTCGGGAAATTATGTTACATTATGTTATTAAGAGCGTATCATTTTGTTGTTATGTAGTTGCAACTGAGATAACTACGTTTTATTACAATTGCACTGGAGTAACTATATTTTTTGATGAAAAAATTGAAAAACCTTTTTTTTTTTTCAAAAACGTACCACCAACTATACGCAATATTGGATTATGAAATATCTATTTTTACCAACTTTCAACCAGTCTTACCAAGGGGTATCAGATTACCTAGTACTAACTGGGTTGTGGAGGTCAGATAGGCAGTCGCTCCATGTAAAATATTGATATTCAGCTGCATCCGGTTAGACTGGAAGTCGATCTCAACATAGTTGAAAAAAGGATAGGCAGATGATAACCAACTTTCAGAAGTCGTTGACTTTTTTTGTTTCATTGACTTTTTGCCGACTTTCGAAAGTAAAGTTATTTTCTACTTATTAGTGTGTTTTGGAAGTCGGTTATAACCATTTACGTTAGGAGAAAGCTTTGTCCGACTTTAACGCACTAATATCTTTTGTATCGTGGGTGCGTTTACAAACATTTAAACCCACATACACAAACAACCAGACACAACTACTTGTAATACAAATATTTGTTCCTTGCGGATCAAAACCACGACACGCAGCGCAGCAGTCAAACGAAAAAAAGTGTCCTATGTGTTATTCCAGCCAGACCATAATCTAACTAAGTGGCAATTTTCATCAAGACCCGTTCCGCTGTTTTGACGTAAAAGAGTAACAAACATCCAGATATTCATCCTCACAATTATTCGCATTTATGATATTATATAAGTAGGAAATAAGATACCTCAAGCATCTGCTTGCTTGTTGCTAGGTTCAACTAAAAATTATCATGCTTTTGTCCTGCTGCATAGCATGTGTGTTTCAGGCTTTAGATTTCTCACGTATCTCTGTTGTAATTCCACGCTAGTCCTGTCACTACTCGTACTCTGCAACAATTTGAAATTCTCTCCTTTATTGCGTCCTATGTAAAAAGTTTTCTCTAGACGAGGGTCAAACACTTCTAAAGGAATAACTTTTTACCTTACTTTACTTTACTTTTAAAGGTAAGAAAGCGTGCGTCAAGTTTTATTCTTGGTTATTTTCACACCTTTTTGTGGTTATTTCAGTGAATTATAATATAGGCGATGTCGACGGGTATAGTAGACTAGGTATGTATGTGCAAGAATCTCATTAAATATGATCACAACATTGTCTGGTCCCTGTCATGTCAATTAACAATGCTTAATTCGTATCTTCTGTCCGATCCCATTTACTGGTTGTCTATAAAAATATAATCCCTTCATCTTTTTACCTCTCTGTGAGCTTAAAAAAAGGTTGAAAAAGGATAAAATTACTATTTAATCATATTTCATACTACATGTACAACCATTTCAACTAAATATGAAGAGACTGGTAAAAATCCATAAACCTACACCATATTATCAACTTGTAAACAATCAAGTCAATTTAGCAGCCTAGTATTGCTAAAAGGTTAGCTTTAACTCACAGCGCTTACAGTCAGCACCTCACCTTACCTCACCTTCTAACTCTTAAGAAAACTTTCCAGCCATTAGCAACAAGTACCTTCAACGTGAAAGAAAAACGCCTCTCCATTAAATCAACACAACTGTACGTAGAACAAACTCCTTTCAAAAGAACTCTCAAGTCACATGTTTTTCTTTCAAGGCCGTCTCTAATGCTACGTCATTACACATACTTCACTCTAAGTAAACGTCAAACGCATTTCTTCGGTGTAATCGATCACAATCACCATGTGGCCATGCCCGGCCATGCCCGACCACGGTGTACGCACATTTGGGATGTAAATGGGCTATCCTTATCCCGCTTTTTGCGAAATATCCAAACAAATTTATTCAGTGAAAAAAATCAGGCGTCGTGAGATAGTCGGCGATGTATTGTTCTTTAGAGGTAAAAAATCATTGCGCTTATGTCTTACTGGAAGGAAGCAGAGTTAATCGAGTGCGCCATGGTAAATGTTCGTTTTTTGTTTGGTAGTTTTTTGTCTGTATTTTGATGGTGTCATTTGTATAGACGTGCTTCGATTACATTGGTTAAATCTGTTGTGATCAGCTTAAATGATGATGGTGTTTGATAGTATTAAAAAAATAGTACATTAATAAATATCTGTGTTATCAATCGAAGTTAAAAATAACTGTTTTGTAGATTTATCCATCTCAAAATAGTCTATCAATAAATCGCTATATTCACCGTAAATTAAACAACGGTTAAATATAAATAAAATTAAACTCTCATATTATTTCTCTCATTAACTCTTCGTTATATAAACAGTTAAAACAATTTTTAGAACCACAATTTCCAGGTTGTGTGGCTTAAATATCGGGCGTTTAACTCTGGCAGTTGTAAAGTTATAACTATGGTAAAATAGGTCACCCTGTATAGCAGTGGGGTTAAACGGCCTCCGCTAGAGTATGGAGTTATTTACTTGGATAAGGCTTGTTATTATTATGAAAAGCGGTTGTTTATGAACATGGACTTTTTTTTCTTTCTCACTTAATTATTAAGGTCTGTATAGTACGGCCAACGAGAAGCAATACGAAAGGTCATTAACCTGAAGAACAACTGTGGCGTTGACAATCTAATATTTAGCTCTTTCCATCTTGTGCCTTTGTCGTAATGTCTCGTTCTCCCGGCAAAAACATGACAACGTTAAGACGGGTTCGCCAATATTCGGGCGGCCATTTTAGGTGGGGTTTTAGCATGGATTTTGTTTACATTTGGTATCGCTTCTCGTTGGCCGTGCTATAACTGCAGTGTTTTTCATAAAAGAACAATTTTCTTATGTTATGCAAGTTTCTAGCAATATTCTCACAGGTTTCTAGAGATCCCAAATCTAGTTAAAATGTGAATTAAAACTAATTATAGACATATAGGTTGGAAAATTCCAACTTTTGCTATTCGTTTAACCCGTCATAGTTAACATAATTATGTACCAAATTCTATTCATATCCGTTCAGCTACAGACAAATAGACCGGCTGACAAAAACAGCTCTAGAATTACTATATTAATATGGATGTTACAATAGGTGAGTACTTAAATGGAGGTATTCCTCGTAGCGCTCCCGTTTTGAAGCGCTCCCATCTAAGCGCTCCCGTTTTGTTCCTCTAAGCGCTCCCAAAAGGAGCGCTTCGAGGAACGATTAAAAATATTAAAATTTATTTCCTCGAAGCGCTCCCATGATTAGCTTTCGGATAGAGGTGGGACTATACTAACTGAAATTATCGATAATAACTAGGTAATAAGTAGAACACATTGTTATACTATAATATACAACTAGCGGCCCGTCCCGGCTTCGCACAGGTTTGGTTTTTTTTTTGTTTTATTGTAAATCCTTTAGTCCACCAAATCGATGAATATAATCTGCCGACATATTTACCTATTCATATTTTTTTATTGTTTAGCTTATGATTTCTCTCCATTATGTTTACCATTACTACCCCCCTCCCCGCACACCTGGCAATGAGGTGTCTATCGTTTACGCTCATCTTACGGGACTTCCTCAATCTCTTCCCCTCATCCTATTAGGGCCGGTGTCCCTCAGGGTTCCGTCTTATCCCCCCTCGTCTTCACGCTGTTCACTAGCGACATTCCCAAGAGCAAAAAAGCTCAGTTAGCTCTGTTCGCGGATGACACGGCCATTTACTATACTGGCCGCTGTACAAACGCTATCGCTCGTACCCTTCAGACCCCAGCCGATATCCTAGGCGCTTGGTTCAGGAAATGGAGAATCGAGATGAATCCCGGTAAAAGTCAGGCGGTTATCTACTCCAAACCGCGCTTTAATCCCCTGATCCCCAGTTTGATCACTATGTACGGCAAGCCTATCCCCTGGGAGAAAACAAGCCAAATACTTAGGTGTCATTCTCGACAGCCACTTGTCCTTCGCGGCACATATTGCTATGGATTTAGGTTTCACTTTTTATTTCAGGCAGAAAGCAAATTGTCACTTAAGTGCAAATTGCGTTCATACACCGCGGTCATCCGTCCCATCGTGACATACGCATGTGTCGTGTTCGTCCACGCCAACCCGCGTTTCCTTCATAAGATGTAGACCTTGCAAAACCGATTCCTTCGTAAAATCACGGGAGCCCGTAACGATAGTCTTCACTTCGACTTAAGAATCCCCACCGTCGTTCAATTCATGAAGCGTCTTTCCATTCGCTTCTTTGACTCCGCGTTAAAACATCGCAACCCCCTTATCGCATCGGCCGCTCGATACGATCCCTCGCGAATAAGTAAAATTCATCGTCCTAGACATTTTCTCGTCACTCCTGACGATGCTATAACCCTGCTCCAGGAGAGCAGCAGGGAGACTAGCACTGCGCAAATTCAGACGCAAAGCGCCGTCATTCCATCCTCGCCGACGAGGCCCATCGCGACGTCCCGGTAACTGCCCCACCCGTCCTTTGCAAGAGCCAGCCCGCGCTGCTGAGCCAGTAAGTTTAAACCAGTCCATAAATAATATCACTCAGATCCAGCCTGTCCCTTGCTTTCCCTCAGCGTCGCCCTAAGCCGAGGCTCGTACCCCACAGGGGGTGCCCTTAGCGTGTAGTCGCTTAGTTTGTAAGTTTTTACCCTGGCTGGAGGTCTTAATTTTTAAGGCACCCACAGGATTCGCCCGGTTAAGCAGACGATAACCTCCTTGGTTGAACTGCGAGATGCCATTCCTAAAAAAATCTATCGTTTACGTCAATGGTAGAAATGACAATAACATTGGCCCTTGTATACACATAAGAGTGCCGAAAGCAAAAAGATATTATTCTCTCAATTTCGTAATTTGGTTAAGCAACTTCACACATGAGTTTTTAAAAATTATCGATATAATTCATGACGTTTACTTCATGCTTTTCCCTATTTTTAAACGTGGGAGCGCTTCGAGGAAATAAATTTTATTATTTTTAATCGTTCCTCGAAGCGCTCCTTTTGGGAGCGCTTAGAGGAACAAAACGGGAGCGCTTAGATGGGAGCGCTTCAAAACGGGAGCGCAATGAGGAATACCTCCTTAAATGGCACGGCAAAGAATCACACACATATTTAAAAGACTTCTAGATCTTAAAACTGTCATTTGTTAAAGAAAAGTATATAATATGATAAATCTTTTGCTAAAACCGTGACACGATTCAGTCGGGCAAGTCTATTAAGACTTCAGTGTCTTGCCATAAATCATGTAACACATATCAGTTTCACCCAATCTTCATACGCTTCGTGTTTAAGCACTCTCTCACCGGAGCATTAGTAGTGTGTATGTGATTTTTTATAGAAACACGGACTTGTTACAAATTGTATTGTTACACTGTAATGCTCAGTTTTCTTCACTCTGCTCAAATCTAAACTGTTTCAAAATAACTAAATGCTCCTGTAAAGAGAACGCTATTAGGAGTCACTCTAGGTCTATTTATGAACACCGCCTTCACTTTCTACCCGCCTGGTACCCTACTGTGAACTCCGAAGTAATGAGACGAGCAAAAATCACTATGAAACCTACCTATATAAAAAAGACTTTTAGTAGGTACTGTTATGCATCCAATCTCATCAAAACCTTGTCGATATTCAGAATACCAGTCTATCAACACATCTCCGTATCTCGATCAATCACGTTACATCTCTGTATCACCAATCTTACTCGTTCATTTCATGTATATTAAGGAAGTCACCTCAGGCAGAGGCCTAGCGAGCTCCGCCTCCCCTTCCTACCCGCCTGGTACCCCCGGGCCCCGGTGACGCGACGCCGACGCGACGTAATGAGATGAGCTGGGTTACGGTATCAGCGGCGGATGGATGAATGCAAATCAGTACGAATATGTTTGGAGGTCTAGTGTGCTCTAAAGTGGGGGGAAGTGTTGCAAGATTAGTAGGTAGGTATGTTATGAGAAAGCTTAAATTTATTATTATTTATTAAAATATGGGTATTTATACCCTCCCTATATTATTAGGTAAACTAGTGTTTAAATTGTTGATTTTTAGAGAAAAGTCTGTACTATAAACTATCTCATTAACATATTTCTGGGACGTCTGTTGAATTTTAAATTAGTATTAATTTTTCAATTTTCATCAATGTTGGCCTTTGCCTAACCCAGTAGTGGGACAGTTCTAAGTTGGTCTTATTTTTTTAATCCGTTTGCTGATTATTTTCATCTGCCTGATACTGGTGTACAAGCTACTATAAGAATAGAACCATAGTGTTATTGGGTCTATTTATTGAGAATTTCTCAGTAGTTAGAACTAATACATGGCTACCTGACTCCTCGGGGTTTACAGGTATGGTAATATGTTATGTGATGTTAATTTAGACGACACGATTGGCGCAGTGGCTGAGCGGTCGACTGTTGTGGTGCGTGTCGCGGGTTCGATCCCCGCACGGAACAAATATTTGTATGGCCTACAGATAGTTGTTCCTGGTCTGGCTGTTTATTATGTATGTAAGTTTAAATGTTTGTAAGCGCACCCACGATACAGTAGAAAGTAAGGGGCAAAGTTTAAAAAAAAAAATTGTTGCCAATGCACTCGTTGAACCTAGGGTCGGTAATTATCCATACCACGCAGTCCTGAATAGTGAGAAATAATTAACATGCGCGTGGGCACACATCGACCATTCTGCCACCGCCGACCGCTGCACCGACGCGGCTGTAATGAGTACCTCCTACCGCCACATAATTAAAAACATCCGATCGCTTTGTTTTAATAAACAACAAGTGTTCGCAAATTTTATGCGTGAATTTATTTTACCAACTTCCATGAAAACGTTTTATATAATGAAAAAGATTGTAAAAAAGAAAATAATATTCAATTTGCTTTGCACTTCTATTTTTTTATGATATCAATCTTTATTTCTTTTTTCTCTTAGTTTAGCTGTGTTATACCTAGATATAGGATTTATTTAAAAAACTAGCCTTTTTATGAAAACTGTTAACCTTAAGATAGCTCTCACAGCTCTGTATTTATTACTACTGAAGTAAATGAAA
The DNA here is from genome assembly GCA_958449745.1 of Ochropleura leucogaster. Taxonomy (NCBI): domain Eukaryota; kingdom Metazoa; phylum Arthropoda; class Insecta; order Lepidoptera; family Noctuidae; genus Ochropleura; species Ochropleura leucogaster. Next base: position 19,283,589 of record OY288208.1, read on the forward strand.
ACAGTCTTAGTATTCGGAATGAAATTACTTACTAACTCAATTATTCTCGACTCCACTTAAATCAGAAAAGTCTTTTAAAAAATTACAATAGAGATTTAAAAACTTTTTTTAAGTATTGTTCTATTTTATTTATTTAGGGGTTAACAAACTGGTACAACATCTAAATAACTTAAAATTAACAAATTGCGAAAACAATGTAGCAAGCCAGTATATTATCCACAGATTATCAATTTTGTAAACACAAAGTAAAAAATAAACGAACAAAGGTCCAACATTTCATTGTTATTATAACAGTAATAATGAGTTGGTAGTTGTTGCTTGGTAGTTTCTGTTAATATGTAAGCAATGATAGCCCAGTGGTGTGACCATTGGACTGTCAAGTCATAATCTTGTGTTCGAACCCGAGGCACGCACCTATAATTTTTCGACTTCATCTGTATTGTTTAAATGTTTAATACTATATTTCTCAACGGCATGTTGAGGCAAGTCGGAGGCCCACAGGCAGCATAAAAACTCTATCACCAAATTCGGCACACACGATAAAAAGTAGAAAAACAACAAAATTAGATTTGCGTTCCTGAACGGTGCATATTTAATTTACTGACTGGAAAGACAATGAAAGTCACTTCAAAGCTCGAAGCTGTAATATAATTTTAAAAAGAAATATTAAATTGTCAGTCCTTAGCAGTCCGTTCACCTTGTTTGAAGGAGTATCTCGGAGTGGGAAAGTTTCAAACAGACATAATTTGACGTCGGATCACAGCCCTCACGCCTCTTTTTTATCATTATTCTAAAGCGTCCCTCTTCAAGTACACGAAATAAAGAGCGCCTCCGTGATTAGAATAATATATTTCTTCTGTATAAAAAGTAGGACGAGAATAATTCTAGAAATGTGTTTGTATTTCGTTAGCCTTCAGACTTGTAAAGGGTTAGTTAGAATACCTAACAAATTATAACATGCTGAAGAATTTGAATGTAATAAGTTGTTTTGTTTAGAAAAATCTTAGTTTTGAAGAATACATTCTACTTCTGAAAATACTAGTTTTTGCCCGTAGCTTCGCATGTGTATGATTTAGAAACTATTCCACGGCTATGTATATACCGGAATAAAATATTTCTAAGATTAAGCACATAATTAAGCCTATGTAAACAAACAGATAGATAAAGTAAAATAGATAGTCAAAGTTCTCTTTATTTATGTTATTGGTCATACAGATAAACACAGCAAAAATTAAAATGTTTAATTGTACCTTTATACTACAAAACAAAAAATAACTAATCCCGACATATCTAGGATAAAAATAAACAATATTAAACAGTCCGTAGATCATTATACGAGTACAATATTATAGTCCCTTAGAATACCACAATACACCTCCCAACCACATTTCAAGTCTGGAATTATTCCACATTAATGTAACATGAGAAGCATGTCTGAACACGAAAGCAACTCTCAACTAATCCGATGTATCAGGATCGGTAATAACACGAGTTTCAGAACACGCCCTGTATAACATATAAGTGAGAACAGCCTGTTTAACACATAGTTAGAACAACCTGTATAGTGCGTGTAGTATAGAGTGTACTTTGAGGCACACATTTAATTAATACACTAGCTATTGTCTGCGGCGTCGGTCGGGTTATGGTCAGAAATTAATCTACGGGAACGTTTATGATATAGCCTAGGAGAGTCAGAGATACAAACAAAATAAAAGTACCCTCTACATGACTTTTAAACTTTTTTATTTATTTTCTAGGATATGCTATGTCCTAGTGCTGCTGAGTGAAGGCCTCCGCAAGTCTTTCCAGAAATCCAATACAAACTTTAGCCTAGCCATTTCATAACTTTTTTGAGGTCGGCTACCAGTCTAACCGGGCCTCCACAACCCATTTAGTAGTGGGTAATACGACAACCCTTGATAAGACTGGTTGTCAGACTGTCGGACCACTTTAACGACTAGCAAAGATGTACAAGTGACAGCCAGGTCGTAGGAAACTCGGTGTGTCACCCTTCCCGAAACCAATCTAGGCAAGCGCAGCTTAACCTAAAGATAGATCCGACCCTTTGTCATTATTTGGCCTTGAGATCTTTTCTACCCAAGGCATTAAGTCCGCCTTTGTACTATGTACTTTATACTAATGTGTATGAAGTTTTAATAAATGAATAATTATTGAAATAACTAGTATAGTACATATGGCTATGCTTGGCATACGTACAGACAGTATTACAGCGCAAGGGCTCCGAAGATCATCGATACCGTGTTATTTCAAGTTTCGGCTGAACAAATTGGAGAGGCGCGAGCTAGAAGGAATAGCGGAAACAGACCAAATATTAAAAAGCTTTGGTTGACTATGCTTTTCATTTCCAGTGGCTGTATGGTATTTAACGCAGTTGCTGTACAGTATGATACGAACAAAAATAAGAAAAAATAAAACAATCTTTAGATTGCACGAAATAAAACAAGTTACTAAATTCAAAATTCAAATTCACTTATTTTGTGAACACAAGTAAAAAATAGATGGTAAAATAAGGTAGTCAGAAACTATCTATGTTCCACCGTTAGGCATACAATTAAAAAATTAAATCATTTAAAGTAATTAACACAATAACAATGATTGACTTGACTTATTTATTTAATGGCGTTTGTGGAAGGAGACACCACAATTTTGCCAATATCACGTAGGTACTATGTTAGACAATCAAACGCTGGAGACTATATCAGTAATTATTATTGATGAATATAACACAACGAAGAGTTTAAATGATTTAAAAAAAAAAAAATTTCTTTAGAATATATAAAATGTCAGCTAGATGTCAATATTAAAACGTCTTCAGAGTTACCGATTGTTTGAAAATCTTTCAAAGAGCAAAATTCCATCTAATCTACGCAAATTAGTGAATCATAGTTCTTGTGAACTATATTTTATCTTTGTCTTACTAATCCTATGTTTTTTACGTTCGCTTTCGTTCATACCTTGTTCTCAGAACCCAAGTGCCGCAGGTCCTGGCTAGCGGTCGGGCAGCCGGCTGTCGGCACAGACCTCGTGATCCAATATTATTCTATGATAAATTACTTACCCTCCGCCGAAGCTTTGTCCCTCCTCTTGCCCCAATGGAATCCTGTCCCATTTGTCTTTCCGTCTATCTCTGAGCTAGTACTCCTAGATTTCTACCAAAGTCTAGGCTATCTATCTTGGATGGAACTTCACTTAGATTGACAGTTGCCTGAGATTCTTTGTGCTTTGGAAGCATCCAAGCGATTATGTTTTTCAAAAAAGTCGACGTTTTCTCTGTAATACATAAGAGTAGTGAGTAGGAAAGTATGTGGGTGTATTCAGTGTTTATTTAACCGTCGTTTAAGCTTAGCTTTAAGCTAACTATTATTTTGTCCACCACAAAAACAGTGATTGTATACGCAGTCGTCGCTAAGGAGCAAATAAATAAGTGATGATTTACACTGTCATCAGTATTAATTCCGATTGCGCTTTTACCATGTAATTACTTTCTGTAATGACAAATGAGCAGGCAATTGGAAAATTCAACAGCCACCATTTCACAGCCTATACGCTGATGATTAAAACATATAATATTTTGATTGACAGCCTCTTACAGGAATAACTTCCAAACAGATTCAATTTCCGTTATGCTCCCATCTAATCCCCTCGTAAATGATTAAACCACTGCTAATATTTGCATTAAGTACCGAGACTCCATTCTCTCAAGAACAGAAAGCGGCTGATGGATAACGAACTCACAATCAAATAGAAACAATTAGCAAGTTGTGTAGCAGTGTTTCCTCGTCAGATCTCATCTCCCCGAAGGCTCCATACATTAGTATCGACAGATGTGATTGCATATTCAAGCACGCCCTTGGTTAAGGACGTGGGTCCAAAACACTTATGTGGACAACCCTCCGTGGGCCCGCAAATCGAATCAGGCCCAGCAACCCTTAGGACACTCGATGGACGACATAATTCCCTATTTGCTTGCCCACGAGATTTCATCCGCATCTCAGAAATGACAATGTTTGTCTTCCAAATAAAATACACTACGACTTATAAGAATACGGAGAATTTGTAATTTGTATGGATAAATAATATTGTTGTTAGCGATGCCGATGGTTCGATTAATGACGTCGATGTTACGAGTTGTTGTAGCAAATATGAACGAGGGTCGCGTTTCTTCAAAATTACCTGAAATTTATTACATAAGTGGCCTTTTTGGATGATGGAACTGACAGGCTTCCGTCATCAGTTCTATTCATATTTGTATGCGTTTAATAAATAAGATTAGAAATAATAATAGTTATTTACTGGCTTTTAATAAGTCTTAAACATGAAAGTTTGCATACTTTCATGTTTAAGATTTATTAAAAGTTGCTATCATAATTCATAATCCAAAACTGTAACAAAACTCTTCCTAACATTTGGAATAAAAACTACAGAATCCAACTAAACATCAAAACTTTGTAATGTTATCCGTCGAATTAAAGCGCTGCAGCGAGCTGCACGAGCGGCGCGTCGTGAGCGGCGTGAGCGACGAAAGCGACGGGAGCGCAGCGAGCCAACCCACCTGCGATATTAAAAGTCACGTCTTATCCTGAACAAGTGGTAAAAAGAAAGGGTAAAAGTTCCCGTTGCCGGTAAAATATTCACCTGAACATATAACGCGCGCGGGCCGTGATCTTCACTCTGAAATTAAACAAGTTATGAATGGAAAACTTCCAAGAACGGGATTTAATAGTCGTGGATAAGTAATAACTGAGTTTCATTAGTATTCGAAACATTTTATGAATAAAGTTGTGGTTATTAATGGCACTATTCGCTGTTTCGTATCCGCGCGCTCGGCTCTAGGTTTATAATTTAATTTGTGAACAATATTCGGTCGGGAGCTTAAATCAATGTAGCTAGCTACTTGTGTGGTTGGATACGCGATGAGACCACTGTTTAGTGGTACTAATTAATGCTATGAACGTGAATTCTATTTTACCAAATAAAATAAAAGCTGTAACTTTGTTCATATATTTCTACAGTAGAAAATAAAACGTAATTAACATCTATTCCTTAAACGTCGCTGTGAAGGCTACGAGAGCCATTCTGAAAATATTGTGCTCTCTTGAGCGAACGCTACAAAGGGGAACTTTGTTGCGTTTTTACTTGAATGCATATTTATTATTTGAAAGGCGTAGTAATGAAACCTGTGAAGTTATAAAATGAAAGACAGAAGAGTTGTTAAAATGAATGCTTTTATCGTTACTATTACTTGGTGACAAAACAATGTGTCAAAAGTTTTTGAAAAAAATCTTTTCTTATTTTTCATATGTAAACCAGATAACAAAAGAAAAACTAAAGTTAATCATCTTAAGATAATAACAAGAATAAGATAAGATTAAGACCAGAACCTTTTGTATCAAGCTATAAATATCTTTCATACTCTCAACTTTTGTAAACCCCAGTATTAACTTGCTCTTAATAAATATCCTTATTGACGTCTTCAAAAATATAGAACATTGCATTACCTCTAACTGTACAAATGTTTAAAAAGAGGCTTCGGGAAATCAAGCAACGCTTCCTTTATTGAAGTCGAGATTAACTATAAAACCTTTTGGAAGGAAAGTCAACAAGCACGAGGATTTAGATTTGTTTTATCGGTGGCATACGGAAGGACGGCAATCGGTGCTGGCTCCCTAATGAATTGACCTGGGCCCAATGGCTCGTGTAATGTTTGACTGATTGCTCGCCAGCCTTGTAACGTTTGTACCTATGTGATTTACTTTGCTTTTTCATTGATTGATCTGACTTTTAAATTGATTGTGTGTTTTGTAGGTTTGTTTAATTTAGACTAATTTAAGCAAGTGTAGGATATTTTGCCTCATTTAATTTTTATACAAAATGTTAATTACCAAGGGTAAATGATAACTGATGTTTATTTTGCAAGTAGGTTTATACAAACACTTTTATATGTAATTTTTTTTTGTTAAAAAAACTAATCGTGGCCGGTGTTTTGTACCCAACTACTCTGAGACGAAACAGCCGAAACGAACTCAGAGGTAGTCTTTTTTAAGGTCCAGACAAAAATCTTGGTCAACCTACATGAGTACTTACTATGCAGATTAGAGTCTGCAATGGTCTTTTTAAGAAAGCACCACACAGATTGAGTGGACCTGTCCAATCAGTGCAATTGTCAGTTATTGTACAGTTAACTCATAAAAAATAAATTTTCATAAAGGTAAAGTGGTAATGTTGTGTATTTGAATATAATTGAGTTTTAAAACATCTCTAAAATACTCCACCTAAACACGCATAAGTCGCATATTCAAATGCAATTTTCTACAGACATCTGCAAAAGCTACCTTAAAATGTACATTAAAGTTGCACATGACAACAATATAAATGTAACAAAATTTCCGTCCAGTCGGAGAGTGTCCGGACTGGCCGAAGGTGTCCGAAGGTGTCGGGAGCGGACATAATTTAATACATTGACGACATCTTCGTGCTGGCGGGTCCACGTTGCGTGACCCACGTACCTAACCGTTGACCTGATAAAAAGGTGATCGGAATCCTGGATGTAAGGGATGAGAAGTAGCGAGAATGCTTTATTTACTGGGTAGGAATCCTCAGAATGATTATCTCAAAAATATTATCATCTACACGACTTGTAAACGTTTTTTTAACATGACGTATCTCAGGTTTTTCTTTATTATGTACATAGGGTGACATAAGGGGCGGTGCTATCGCTACAAGCGATCTTAATCTTTCGTATTAATAGTTATCAGATAGCTTAACCCATGTCATGTCATGAAGGCATGACCATGTCATGAAAACATAATCATGTCTTGAAGTTTATTTTTTGTCACACTAGGATTTTGTCCTGTATCGTGGGTGCATTTAAACTCACATACACAAACAGCCAGACCCGGAACAACTATCTGTAGGCCGTACACATAATTGTTCCGTGCGGGGATCGAACCCGCAACACAGCGCAGCAGTCGATAGCTCAGCCACTGCGCCAACCGTGTCGTCAAATTGTCGTCTGTCAGAACCGATAAAAGAATAAAAAAAAAACAGTTCAACAAAACTTCGGTACGTCAGCGACGACATATATAGTTTAAAAATATAATTTAGAATGGTAATCAGTTTTTCTTTGCTTAAGGACAAAGCAATAAATAAATATCAAGGGCATAAATAATGTTTTATTAAGCACTGATAAAAATATATGTCTATTTAAATTGATTACTCTTAGCTTCAAGGCTTTTTTTCAGATATATCAGGGGTTTTAAAATACTACTATTGTTCCCTTAGTTTATTTTATTTAATTTTAATTTTATTTCTTGTAGTTAATAATTTATTTTTATTTAATGAAGACTCGTAGTTTGTAAACCATATTTGACTCATACACAAAGCAGATAACAATTTATTTATAGTTAATTAAAACGGTATAATACCAATTAAAATAATTAACTTAGAAACAGAAAATAAAATATAAAATAGAAGTAAAACTAACACGGAACAGTGGACACTCTTGCACACTTTGTTTCACAAAACACCAGACATACTAGCATGACTTTATTGCAACTAAGTATTGTACAATATTTCAACAAATAAATACTTTATATTCTATTGTACTATGTTCGTATCAACATTAAATAACAACCAAAGTAGAAGAAGTTCACTTCTATAAGAAACAACTAGTAATTTTCTCCTTCTGCATTGGTTAACATATTTGAAACCCAAATTACTTCCATCTCCAGCTGTGCGTGCAATGAGCAAAACTCGCGGAATTCTGTTGGCAGACACCACCAGCTACGGTCTGCAGATACAGCAATCGAAGCGACTCGGCTCGGAATAGATTGTCCACTCACTATCTTTTGTGCCACTTATCAAGGGCGGCGTTTTGTGAACAAATTCTTTACGTTTTCGTGCGCTGCTCACTCGAATTTATTAAAATAAGGTCTGATCCAATACATTGTGCGTAGTAACTTACGTCACGATTGTTGATCGCAGATTTTGGGAGTCCCTCTCGAGGAAGAGGTATACTTATTTATGTATGTGTGGGAGGACGAAGAACGTACTGGAATGGCATGGATGGGACCGCAAAGACGTCACGTTTATTTCGATCTATTAGGCCGGTGCAATTATTTTGGTATTTTAACCTTTGTAGCAATAAATCTTTCATGTAAAACAAATCAAGTATATTGACTTGGCTCGCGAGGTTGCCGACATGTGTGATGTGGACTCAGCGTACCTACATTGTGCCCATAGTCATGTCAGACTTTTACTGACTAAAACCCACCCATGTTTCTTCTGATGCCCTTTAAGTTCCGGGGCCGCGGCATCTCTTTCGAACAACCCGCAACATTGCCAAGCCTCGACCAACACCTGAGGAGGCTTTCGTTAGACAGCTGGATCAAGGGCTATTTAGACTATAGGTAAAATCTATATTATGGCGTTTATACATTTTTATAAATATTTTACAAACACATTAAAAATACAGAAAATTGTAGCCCACCGGTATCGGGAACACTGTTTCAGAGAAAGGAACCTCCTAACAATACGAGCCGTATCAAAGAGTTCCTATTTTTGCATCAAGCCCTTGATCCAGAAGCTTATAGAGAGCTGCCATAGGTATTGTTCGAGGATCTTGGCAATGAATCCATTGGCACTATTATATGTTTAATTAGTTTTACCTTTTTAGTAGTGTTAATTATTAACCTTTGACAATTAGATATCTTTAATCTGGTAGTTTAGGGGTCATCAACAAGCATTGGACTCATACGTTACGGAACCCTCTATCTATAATTTCCCTCACAAGGTCAAAGGCCGTAAGCCGAACATTATTACAAACATTAATTTTCGCTATCATGGTTCAGTGAAGGAAATATACCGAACTAGCTTCCGCCCGCGACTTCGTCGGCGTGGCATAGTTACTTTGGGCTAACGCTAACTTTAGCCCGCGTGATGATAAAAAGAAATCTTTCCCTCCCTTTTCTTTCCTCTTTCTCACTTTTTTAAGCTTATGTCCATCTCCAGGGTCCTAACTATCTCTGTACCAAAATTCATCAAAATCGGTTCGGCGTTTAGGCGTAAAGACGTAACAAACAAACAAACGCTTTCGCTTTTATAATAACCACCTACCGATAGATGCATAATGGCAGTATTCACTACACCCTCTAAATGAATCCCTTCATATGAGCGCGCTGTTGGATTTTGTAAGTTCCTCTCAACACCAAGAGTTATTGCAAAAGATTCAAGAGTTGTGCTAAAAGTTTTACTGCACTTTTGGCACATTATTAATTATTTGTATTTAGTTGAAGCTTCGTGTTGGTGAAAATGAACATTAGTCGGATTCAGGGTTCACGACTCTTTGAAATGATCGTTGTATAACCATGATTACTTTGGGCATGCACTTTGTGACCACGAGAAAAATATAAAAACGCTTGCGATGTGCCTTTTGGGGTCTAACAGGGGTTAATTATTCCATACTCGTGCAGCTAATGGACGTTTCTCAGAAGGTCGCTTTTTGTTTCTTTAAAACGTATTTTTCACCTGCGTTTTTGTCAGCGTTATAAATGATACTGAGAATTTTATTGCAGTAATGTTTAGCTTTTGTTTATTTTTTAAATTAGTTTGCTACTGTATAATCGATGTAGATTAATTTAAAGCAAAAAATCCATTTCTGTCGGCTGTTTACACCGACCATAAATATAGTTTATGGTTTGTGATTGACATAACTTGCAACACAAGTATTTACTATACATTTTCCTAAAAAAAAGAATTTATTGAAAACTATTTCGGACACCACAAAGACCAAAATCGACAAAACAATACCTTTTAAATTTAAAAAACTAGTTTCGCTTCGGGCTTTCATATTTTTGCAACGAAATGATAGCTTTTTGTTTTGCTAGTTGTTCCTTCAAATTTGTGACAATAGTGGAAGCTTGATAAAAATACATCCATGAAGAGAACCATCATTTATCCTTAACTTATCTTGTCACTGAAGATTTAATATAAATAATCCTACCATCACAATTTCCTCGTAAACCAGCAGGAACTGCGCCCAGCCGGCGACATCGATTGGTAGCTGACTATCTATTAATACAGCGACCAAATTTCCTGACTTCCACTAGATATACATATTTCGCAGCATTCACACTTCGCCACACTTCCAGCGGTATCTCTCTCAATTTATCTGCCTCCGCGATAAAGTAAAATACATGTCAAAATTGAGTTTACGTCTAAAAACCAATTTGGATTATCTGATTTGCGAGTTTATATATAAAAATGGATTTTCTGTGCTGCGGATACGTTGTTCGACGTGTTTATTTATTGTGTCGAGCAGCTTACACGATGGAAGCAGGCTTTGGTAATGAAGTTTTCATGTAACTGAAACTGCCAGATATTACATCAAACTGATTTAACATAACATTACATACTTACTATCTTCAAAGAGAACCTTTCTCCAGGGTCGATTTAACAAACTGTTCAAACAACAAATTGCCCCAAATCATCCCAGAAGGTCGTTGACCACTTTGTGAAACTATCGACGTTTCGTACAGTTCTTGATCTTGTTTAAACACGCACACGTATTTGTTTCTTCATTTAGACCACCTTTGTCAATCTGAACATAAATCTTTTATCATAATTTAGATAGGCAGACCACAAAACAAACACGAGTTCATCACGGCACCGACACCTGATTGTGTTTGTATAACGTAGTCACGCTAGTCTGTGTAGCGTGTTAATATTGCACTTTTAGCCCGAACGTGCAACCCAAATCAGACGGTTCCGATCAAGTGCCGCTTAGGGCGTGAACCTACAAATTCAAAATCGAAACTTCTCGTATCGCAATCGATCCTCGCGATCGTTCGTCAGTATCGAATTGACTCGGTATACCGACCCTGGTCACGTAGGTACCGTATCTTTATTCCGCGACCTATTTGCCGTATCGCTTCCCAATCGTTTAGTTCTCGATTGACTTTATTAGTTTTGTATCGATTCAGCTTTGTTACCGTCATTAACGCCGAGCGTTGAATCTTTTTTGTGTTGCGTAGTGGTGCTCGTGTGTGATTCGGTTTCTGTTCGTGAGCGAAGTACTTAGCAGCACGAGTATCATATAACAGTGTTGTTGTCTTGGCTGTAATGTATCCCGGTATAACGTCTTATGTATACGTTCTATGAGAATATACGAGTATTTCATATTCTGTTTTATTATTTATGAGTCCCGTGTTTATGAGTTCTTTGTGAAATGGCATCTGTTCGCAGATATTTTAATTATTTTCCAAGTTAGCTTGACTTTTATTTTTCCTTTATTCATGTTTTACTATGATGTTGCTTTCTAGTTTTAGTTGAAATATCATGTTTTTTAATGTTTTTTTTTTGTCTGAGCGTAATCACAGTGATTATAATGCTTTTATTGTTAGTGTTTTGTTTAATCCTCGCTATTCCACATGTATTTTTTTACAAACTCTTGCCTTTGTTTGAAGGCTGAAATGGATTTTCATTACATTATTCCTAGTGGAAAATTAGAATTCAGTATAACGACACTACGTTAAGCCCCACTAAGCTACCATAGCTGAAAGAAATAAATCCTCAAAGAAAAACAGTTGAATCCGAAAAAATAATGTAGGCACAAACCGGTGATCCGTGGGCCGCGGCCAACACTCACAGCCTGGTTGAATAGTGCTCGCTTTGTGCGGGACTGAACTCAAACACGCTGCCACCTCTCTGTACTATCGAACTTGGATAGATTGTGGTGCAGCCCGCACTTGGCTACATAATGAATCTTGTTGCTGGAGATCTAGGAAATTGTTTATAGATCTGAAATACGTCAAAGAGTGTTTATGAGTGTTAAGCCTGCATAGGTTTTAATATAGTCAGAACTGCACATTTGTTATATATGTTAGTCAATAGCAGCGTCTAAACATGTTTACCAAATTTTATAAGTGTATGTTTTAATATGATTTATATTATGGCAAAAACATTTTTGTATATGCAGTTCTACGCCCCTCGTTCACATATTGAAACGCGTTCGGATGAATCTACAGTCCATTTAGATGCTATTTAATTTAATGCTTACAAGTTTCCGTCATCTGTATCAATTAGGTCCCTGATCCCCACCATGTTGAGCGAAAATTGTGAATGCCTAACAACAAAGTTGGACGCGGCGCGGGTTGTATGACACACTTCGACACAACTATTCCTGCGATCACTACAACATATTTCGTATTTGATTTGAATGAAAATACTCGCGCTTTTTGAATATACATAGAACGTTTTTCTAAAAATTCATGTATACCGACGTGTTTCTACGGAAATAAAATATAATTCAGATGGTAGCGATACAGCTGAAATAACAGGCCGAATTAAAAAAGTTTGGGTGGAGAATTGATCTTACTTTTTTAAACCAAACACGAAAACTTAATACGAAAAACCAATGTCCTTTATGAACGACAAACGGCACCTTTGGCTCTTATTTACTGTAGTCAACCTTTACTCTCGCGTCTAAATCTGCGATTTCAAGTCCCCAAAATCTGTGCGTAACAAGGCAGCATCTATTAACAAACATAATCCCCGGGGCGGTCAGTAGCCCCGCATATCCCATTAAAGAGGACAAACAATAAATTCGGGATAAAAGTGGGCAAATCCTTCGGGCGGACGGACTCGATCCGTCGACCCCGAAAGACTGTCCAGTGTAGAGATAAACATCGATAAGGGAGGGACTATCGGGCGCGTGTTCATCTGCGTACTTTACGAACGGTACCTTCTATTTATGCAAAGGTGGGAACTTTCCACTTTTTATGGCAGTAAGTTGGACTGAAATATCGTCCGTTTGATGTAGGTAAGCGTCGACGTGAGCAGTCGAACACTGTTCAGATTCTTGCTCCAACTTTCGAGAAAGGGACTGTATTTTATCCTACTTGCTCTTTTAAGAGGTGAAGCATTGAGCAAAGGTAGAAGAAGAATTTTACATTTACGAGTTATCTCTTCGTTTCGTTCTAGAACTTTAACTTCAAATCTCATTTTAAACAAATATTTATTGGCTAAAAATAATCCTCTTCCCTAGAGCCCTTAACAAAACGTAGCTCTTCTGTGTGAAGGCGTCGCGAGCTAATAACCGTCACAGTGACAGGTTGCTAACCTCTGCTCTGTGTAAGTACCTCGAGAGGGAACCCATTTCAGTTAGTTGACTCTGAATACGTGCGCAGCGAGCTAAGGACTAGGCGTTGAAAACTCTAGACCCGCTGAGACCTGATCATGATATTGCAAAGATGTATCGTAACGATAGCTACACGAATCTTGTAACTAGGTCGCACGAAATGTTTTTTTCAGTATAAGAAGGATTTATCCTTTTATCAGAAACTATAGGCCACACCTAAAAAAACATCTGTTCAACTTTTAGCGCTGCTCAGCACTGAGATTTGATATTCTAATAATATCAAAATATTTGGGAACTCTTTTAGGTATTATTTTTTAGTTTAGATTTAGGAGCCTGATTTGTTAAACTTAAAAATATTGTAACGAATTTCTTATCTGCTCATTGTGTATTCATTTGTTTTTATAAATTAAGGTCTTGGAAAGTTTATTTTATATAATTAGAAAGGAGATTTATAATCTAAATATATATAAATATAACGTATTATATTTAAGATTAAAGAAATATCTGTGGATTCTAGACTTTAAATCACTTTTTAAAAAGCAGTTTACAATTACATAAAAAGTTGCTTATGTCAGTGACATAAATGACCGGTAGAAAGTTTAAAAACGACATCAAGCGTGTCCTTATCCTTACTTCCTTACTATAATATTATAAAAGCGAAAGTGAGTTTGTTTGTTTGTTTGTTTGTTACCTCTTCACGCTTTAATGGCTGAACCGATTTGGATGAATTTTGGTGCAGAGATAGTAGGGAACCAGGAGACGGACATAGGCTAATATTTTTTTGAAAAAAGTGGGATGTGAGGGAGAAAGAGGGAAGAGAAGGGAAAACTTAGCGTTGCTATGACAAATCAATAAGGCGCAAGGGGAACTGTGTTACCCCAAATTTAACGCGGGCGAAGCCGCGGGCGAAAGCTAGTTATATATAAAATCATACTACAAAATTAAGGACTGCGTTGATAACAAAGATAATGAAGTCTTTTAGTTTAGTTTAGTTCCTTCAACTCATGCAGCTAGTATATTTCCTATACCTTGTATAGATTCTTTTTTACCGATTCTTTGTGACTGGAGCATGTAGGCTCTGTCAATTCCTAGATGCTTGTTAACTTTTTATCTGATTGTAAAGTAAGCAATGAGTTATTATCAGACCTACGCTGTCCTCTCATACTTAAGTACTAACGCTGTTACACCAACATTGTAAAACCAAATGATTTTAAAAGAGTAACCATGGAGTTTTTTACCGGTTCTTGACTGCATAGGAAACAACCAAGAAGTATAGGCAAAACACAATTATTATTGTAATAAGCTTACAATAAACAAAAACTGATTGTCATGTTTTAACGCTCGACCTGGATATTGAACCCAGTACCCAAATTCAAATTCAAAATATGCTCTGCAGTCGCACATGTGACCACGAGACCCTCGGAGAAGTGTGAATGTGTGGGTGGAGTGTTATTGGGTTTTTCTATTAGGATTTTTTCCAGGTACAGCCTGGAGTATGGAAGTGGGCGGTACCCCGTGCTCCGGAGAACACTTTAGCCTTTGGTCCTGCGCCTCAATCAAAATCAAAATGTTTATTTTACCTAGGCCTACCATCATCTGGTTAACCTTTTCCCAACTATTTGCCTATTTTACATAGGCCTACATAGGCACTTATAACTTAACTTATAATTCTCGACAACGTCGAGAAAAGGTGCACAGTTCGGGGTGAAGAAGAACCGGCAAGAAATTCCATGGTTACTCTTTTTAAATCATTTGGTTTTACAATGTTGTTGTTAAAGCGTTAGTGCTTCATTTGAGAGGACGGTATACTCTGATCTCTCTCCGGTCGTGTCGGATTACCGCCCCATCAACCTATGAGCGTCATTAACTACGCACCTGCGCCTGCGCATACACGCGTGCACTGTAATATCTCCCGCTGACATTGGGTGGCCGAAAACCGTCAGGAGGACTGACTATAAAAATAAAAATTTCGCAGAAAATACAATCCTTGTTTAACCTTTATAATATTGTTTTTCTTTTACACCTTTGTTTTCATTCTTTCTTTTATTTTTGTTTTCCATTCATAGCCATTTGGTTAGTGACGGCTAAGCTGCTTTCCAATGAAATGGGGCTAAGTTCAGCTTTGTCGCCGGTGGTATGAGTGATTTTAATTTCGTAATGAATTCTATTTGGAGTGGGTTTATCACTTTTTGACAAGTTTTGAGATAAGAAAAACTGGCTTATGTTATAATAAGAACAATAATCTACTCCTGAAACAACCAAATGGCATATTGTACTATAAGTAGACTGAATATTTTATTGAATTTCCAGTTAAGTCCATGATGCTTCATGAATTACTTCATAATAAGATAAATTCTATGGAACTAATGAATAATATGTATTCTTATGTAAATGTCTATAAGTACGCTTTTTGCAACGACTGCCCACCGAACAAATGTCGACAGTAAAAAATATAATAATCACTAAAAATATAATTAAAAATTTTAATATCTTCTTTATGTCACAAAACAATTAAAAAAAAAACAGACAGACAGACTAACAACAAAGTGATCCTTTAAGGGTTTCGTTTTAGGTAAGGAACCCTAATTACCCGATAGTTTGTGCGACATTTAAAAACCAAATAAAATTTGATTAGTAGGTAGTAGGTATCTAAGCTGTTCAGCTTACGATAGTAACTTAAAGATAGTATTTAAGTGTACTACTCACCTTCATAACTAATAATGTACACAAGTAATCTGTGGAAACGTTGTGAATTGTATATTTACCCATATTTCATCCCATACATTTATATTATTGTATAAGGGGCTGGTGTCCGCAACTCAACGTCTGAGGCGCGTATTTTGCATATGGAAGAATTTATATTAACACAGATATTATGATTGTTTGTTTCTTTCCAAATATTTTATTTGCTTTGTTTATCTGCAATCAGCATTCGCTATAAGCAGGTATGTTGTAGCCATTCGAGTGTATCCTCCGGTGAGGTACAAATAAAAAAAGGACTTTAAAAAAAATGTGGAAAATAATTTTGTTTCCGGAAGTCGCTGACTTTTGTTTATTTCGTTGAATTTTTGCCACGGACTTCCGGAAGTAAAGCGTTTTTAAAAGCCGGTTATTTTTTTTAGCAAAAAAGATTTTTTATTGCAGGGGATCATATGATTAGTTATTTTTTTTTTCATTTATTTACGGGGTTTTGTCGCTTAGCGCATCACCCAGTGCAGGAAAAGCTATTTATAATGAAATTAACACTAACTTACGATCTACTTATCACTAACTTATACAATTCTTTTGCTTTCTCGGATTTTGATTGTTGATTAGATTATATCTCACACATTATTTTATTAAGTATACATTTTCCATTGTTACGAAAAGATACTACCTAAGAAATATGAATAAAATTGATATGAAACCACCTCGGAAGAATACCGTATAGAACAAAAAAAAATATGAGGATCGGTCCACAGTTGGCGGAGTAATCGGTTAACATACATAAAAAATCAAAACAGCCGAACATAGAACCTCCCCTTTTTTGAAGTCGGTTAATTAAAATAAATGATGAAAATGAATAATTATTTCGCACGCTTCTCTTAATCAAGTTCATAATATGTTTCACTAACTTATAGTCACCTGCCATTACCTGTCTCAAATAAGGTTGAAAATCATAAGCTCGAACTTCATACCACTCTCTTGTAACGCGCGCCGATTCCATAGAATGATTGTCACAAGATTTACGTCTCCATTTTCCGAATTTGAATTCTTTATCTTACTAAGCACTTAGGTCAAAGTCATTTTTTGTGCCGACCCTCTCAAATTGGACTCTTTATTTTGTTGACCTCCTCACTTGTGACTATTACGGAGTTACGCCCTCTGAAGAGTGTTAATAAAATATCGATTGTTACCCTCTTACCCTGGAGGACTACCGCCAGTTCCCTCCGAAACCTCCCATGATTTATGAAAATTATTTTCTTTGTCTTGCCAGCGGCGCATATTTTACTTAAAGGATGGAAAGTGTTGAAAACTTGTTGAATTGCTTTTGGCTACTGTCATTACCATAGCGAGACGTATTATTTTATGGAAAACTTCTTTACTTTTGCATTGTTCTACAAATGAGCCATTTTTTGCTGACTTTTTTCGTTGATAGATCTCATTAATACTGTAAATTAATTGTAAGACTACGTCTGGTTTATTTTGGCATGTAAAGTAGGCTTCCTTTTAATGGCAATATAATCTGCCTACCGGTGTTACGGGTTGTTAGAAAGAGGTACCGCGGCCCGGAACGTAAAGGGCAAAAGAAGGAACATGGGTATTTTTTAGTCAGTATAAGTTCACTTCCCCCCGCTCCACGCAGAGCTGGGTAAGTTATTTGATAATTTCCCATTTGCAAAAAAGGCTCCTTTCCTAACTAGAAATTCCATTAGTGTTGTTAAGTTAGTAGTTGGCGTAGTTAGTGTCTGAGAAGATATTTTGAGGGACAAACTGAGCGAGTGCATCTGTCTGTGTACGCATTTGTCAGAAATGATGTAGAATAATTCCAAACTCACGCAACTAAGCAAATTACTAAAACTTCCAATTTTAGACTCGTCAGCAAATAGAACAGCATTAATCACTGCAAGGGTCCTGGTCTCAGACGAGTCTAGCAAGTTTTTTCAACTATTTCAATATTCACATCTCGTAGACCATCAATGAATGGCACAAGTTCCACAATTTATTTGCCACTCAATCTAAATGTACATTTGCTACTAAGTGTGTTTTTAATGCTTTGAATCTACAACTAGTATCTTAATATTATAGTTGTAGGTGTATTGAAAAAAGGCGAGAAATAGTAAAGAGTAGACTTCCGATTAATCTGTAAGCAAAAGATTGGCTTCAACAAACCACACACCTACACAATTAGGTATCTGTAAATTCAGCAAGTATCCTACTTCCTACTATAATTTTATAAATACGAATGTTTGTGAGGATGGATACAGTACGGCCAACGAGAAGCGATACCAAATGTAAACAAAACCCATGCTAAAACCCCATCTAGGCCGCCCGAATGTTGGCGAACCCGTCTTAACGTTGTCATGTTTTTGCCAGGAGAACGAGACATTACGACAAAGGCACAAGATGGAAAGAGCTAAATATTAGATTGTCAACGCCACAGTTGTTCTTTAGGTTAATGAACTTTCGTATCGCTTTTCGTTGGCCGTACTGTAGATATATGGATTGTTACTCTTTCACGTCAAATTGTCTGAACGGATCAAATCAAATCATTTATTTTAATTAGACCTAATGGTCTAATTTAAATAAATGATTTGATTTGATCCGTTCAGACATCTTTAAATGCAAGCACTTTTAAATGTTATGAAAACAAAAAAAAAGATGCTGCTACAGTCCCAGTTACAAGACATTGTAACTTGTAAAAGTACTATTGTTGCCCATTCCAAAGCGTGGCGTGATCTTGATGAAACTTGGCACAGAAGTAGATTATAGTCTGGAATAACACGTAGAATTTTTTTTTTTCGATATCATTCGGGCGATGCTGCAGGTGCCAGCTAATATATAGATAAAAAAGCATTTCGTTTTATTTTCTAATAATTTCATTTTGTGCCTCCAAAAAAATATCTGACTAACAAATAAAATGTCATGAATGAAAATTTTGAATCTGGATGCCATTTGATTCGGGAACGCCATACAGATTTTTGGCTTTATTTATTTTCCATTACCAAAAATTGTATTGTTATAGCACAAGTATATACCATTGAAAGGAAAACTTATAACTGAAACTGTAAAAATGTTTAGTGACTTTCCTGAACGTAGCTTTTCCTTCGAGCGGCTTATTTATTTTCCGGTGCTTAAGCATTGTTATGAGTTATTTTTTGTGATTATTTTCCTTGTATACGCTGTCGAACGCTATCATTATTAACTGTATAACATGAGGGACACACAATGGGGTGTTGCCACGTTTTTGTCTTTATTTTTATTGGCTCTTCTTTCTGGGCTGACAGTTTTGCGTTGGCAATTTTGCCATATGTTTTTTTTTGAGTTTTATTTCTATCAATATTTTTAGCGACCTAATATTTAGATAACAATATTTTTTTTTTAAATAATTTCTGTAGTTGTAATATCGAAATCTTTTAATATCATGTTGAACATAACTTTAGTCTATTACTGTAGTCTATGAATTCAGTTTTGTTTGAATGTTGGTTAAACATGAACAATGGACAATTACAGTTTGTCATAGAACTAGTTTAAACTTTTCCATATTTCTTCAATATCGATAGAATTTATAGTATTTTTATAACCAGAGTCAATATCCCGTATAACATAAGCAGGTTCAATGTATACTGTCAACTTATTCTTTAGTACAGAAATAGTTTCGAGGGTAAACTTAACAACGGCTCTCGACCAAACTTCGGTCACTTGTTTGCCAACAAACTGCGTACTTTCACAGATTTATTTCAACGAAACATTCTACCATTATTAAAACTCCCATTTTTCTATTTCATTCTGAACTATGAGTGGTATTTAAGTGAGAAGAACTTGTAGAGTGAAAGTGTCTAAACACTGCCAAGTGCCAAAGATAAAATGGAAAAATTAAAATGGTTTTATGATGTTACGAGCGCAAGAGCTCGTGCTTTTTATAACTCGAGTGATTCGTAGGAAATCAATTTCAATGGAAGCAGCAGCGCAGATATATTTTCAATTTTCTCTCTTCCGGACATCCTTAACCCAGTCAAGTCATTAAACCGCCGTAAACTGTCATTAGCTTATTTAGAAGACGGCAGTCGGTCACAGTCAGTCATAGCGTTGGTCTCGACTCCACAAAAATTAAACGACGCCGTGAATGGGAGAGCGCTTCAATTCGCCGCCTCGCGACAAGTGTATAATTAAGAAAATTACAGATGCCAACTAAAACAAAACCGCGCCGTAATGGCGGACTGTGAAAAGGCCCCTTTTATACTTTTCCATTTGTAACGATCCCCATTTGAATGGATTTCAGGTCTTTGGACGTGAATCCGTTATGTTTAATACATTCAAAATTTCAAAGACCTGTTAATTCTGTAGATTTGTCGAAAAAATATTTCGCATTGCCTCTGAATTACAAGTAGGTTTTTAAATTTTAAATGAATTTATTTGGATCATGTTTGCAACATTTTTCACGTATTTTCATTTTTTAACTTGATTGTGATTTCATTTGGAATTGAATTTAGGTACTTGTGTCAATGACGAACAAAATATGAAATGGTGAGATCTTTGTAGCAGTTGTAAATTGTGTTAACCGCAGCTTTGATTTACAGTTTCCAAGTTTAACCAGCGGAGGCTCCTGTTGTCTTTAGTCAGAAGTTTGTTGATGTGGTGGCCTACATAATTTCCAACTAAAATACATTGTATATATATATATAACTACATCATCAATTAAGTTGGCTCCTTTGTTTGTTAAATCTTAAGTAAGAGTAGGTTGTCCAAAATATATGTGTATGCTACGTTATATAACTTTGTTAGCAATTAAGGTTTTTTTTCATCATATAAAGTACTGATCGCCCAAAGGCTTTTGCTTCGTCGGACATGCACGAGAAACTTTTTTTTCGAATCATTAAATAGTTATATTTGATGATTTCTTCTTACTAATACCTATCCATGTTACTTCTTTTTCCGTTATTGTTTCGGGGCCGCCTCCTTTGCTTCGCTCACATTTTTAAGCTGCCGTAGAACTTAGAGCCTCTATAAGGATAATGTGGTACCCCACCCAAGTGGGGCAAACCGCCACAGTACCTACGTTACACCGTGTACAGGCAATGACTCCTGGGAGTTTCCTCCCGCCCGATTATGTGTAGGAACCTCCCAAACTTCCATGCCCGGTAAAGATCTGCGTCTGGTGAGGACGCCGTGGCTACTGCAGCCACATGCACGAGGCACCTGGAGCTATAATTAAGAAAAATATAAAATCGTCACGCGAGCGTTGACCACGACGCTCGGATATGCTCTGTAATATGTGGTGTCATGTAATGCATCCCTTTTAATTCCCAGCGTGCGATTTCTCCTAAAGCATACCCAATATAATAAAAATGTAGGTCATTCTCCATAAACCACTAAGTTTTCTAAACGAAAACATTGAGTGGGTCGCGACCGGCATCCACGTAAATAAACGCCAACAAAATCAATGAGTTTTTCAATGTAAATCATTTCTCCCGTAATACTTTTATAAGCCTTTTTCAAAGGTATCGCAGATTTTAACGTTGTTTCAATTTTATAGAACAACAACCAGCTTTTCACTCCAGTTTGTTTCGCAATTAAATGGAACTGAAGGGCTACTATGACATCTTATAGCAATTCTTATTCCACTGAGTGAAAGAGATGGTGCTAGACACCCTGTATAGCTCTGTCTCTCTCCCTCAGCGGAATAAGAATTGCTTTAAGAGGTCATAGTAGGGCTACTGGATGCTTTCAAAAGCATTTCAATCGAAATGTACAACTTCAAAATCCGCTTCAATGAAAATTATGTCATTTCTAAACATGATTTTAATAATATCGCTGTTTGATGTTTATTGGTTTATATTTGATTCTGTTTGTTTCGAGTTATGATTGGAATCAAAAAGGTATTGCCAACGATCTGCTTTGTGTCTAATAGACCGACAAAGGTTCAAGTTAATTCGTGTCTGAGCTTTATTTGAACACAACTATTTATAAATTAATCGAAAGGTTGATAGATCGTTATTTAGCCTGATATTTGCTTCGGTTTAAATCACCGCATTCACAGTATTTACATAATTTCTATTGCCTATTGAATTAGGTTCTACAGACTAGTATATTCTTGCTTTCATTAACTAAAATATGTAGGTACTTAATTATAAAGTTTATTTAATTCTTCTCAGCATCTATTTTTAAAGCTCCAGTAAGTTATTGAATAAGGTGAGGTCGTACACGACCTTGGCATGCGGCACTTAACCGACTTTACTGTAAGGTGCAGTGACCTTGCGTGCGCGTGCGGTGCGTATCGGATCAGCAGGTCACACGACCTGCGACAAGGTCGCACGAAAAGCAATCTTATGTAAAACAATTAAACGCAATGTGGTTAGTAGTGGGGATATAAAGCTTACGTTTTCTGTAAAATGTTTGTTGTTCATTAATGTGAGATTCTTTCATGCGCTGCTTATTTTCGAGCTCAAGCAGAACATGGCTTTTTGAATATAATAACGATTCTGAAACAGAAACGAATTTTGTCAAAGTTCTTGTGAACATTCAAAAATAATTTCAACATCGTTCGCCACAATTCGTGGTGGTACGTTTTCACTACCACTCAACCGTATAGGCACCACTCGTAAAACATAGTAAAATTGTAGCAAACGGTTTTCGGCCGTCCACGGTACCATACGGCCTGCCGTCCGGCGGCCGGCGCGCGGCGGTCGCCGGTCAAGCACCACCGCAAACGATTACCATAACGAACATCTGCCTAACAAACAAATATTGAAATCCCAAGTTTAAATGGAATTTTGATTTGATTTCTTCGCGGCGAATTATAATTTCAAATAAGTCGGGAGATGAAAAATCTGGATCGGACCATCAAAGTTTCGGACTCACCCGGATGAGGGGAGGGCAGAGGCGCGCGGGGCTGTGGGGGGGGGAGCGACGCGAGCTTCGCAAATACTTCGTGTTTGGATCGCTTTATGTCTAAACTGACTTTTAATGTAGGTAATGTTAAAAGTTTTAATGTAATACCTATTTGTAAGTCGAACGCGGCTATTTTTCAAGTTATTTTGTGAGTGTACCGAGATCCTAATGAGATGTTTTACAAGAACAAACAAGACTAGACTTTACAATGTTTATAATGTCATACGATTTGTTAAAGTACTAACACAATTACGAGTTCATTGAAGTTGTCAGACGTTAACTCAGTAATTGGTCATTAGACATCGTGTGAACTACATATTGTTGAAAACAGACTTTAACAGAATTCAATTTAACAGTTCAACGAAAGGGTTCATAACAATCTCTCAATAATCGTTCTATTCTCTTAAAATGTTTGACGATAAACATAATTATACGTACATCTTAAACGATAAGCATTAAAACCATCAGGAAACAAAATACAAATTGGAAAGAAACGCGGAATAAAATAGCGGAATGGGGTAAAACGTAGAATGTAATGGGGAAACGGGGAAAACATGCCATGGAATGGAACCCAATAAAACGTAACGACGATCTGCTTAACATTCAGTGACCGGTCATTTTGACAACATTCTATGGAGCAATACAGCTGTACACGACATGGCCATGAAATAATCCGTAGTAATCATTAAAATGTGAAAGCAAAGTTTGTCTCACTGTCCGTAATTTTTAAGTCTAAACGGCCGAACAGATTTAGATGTTAACACTAATGTAAACCATAATCCGGATCGAGACTTACTTTTCATACTAGTAGTACAAATATATTGAAAAAGCTAACGTTAGACTTATACTAATAGAAATTACTGCTAAACAAGTTTAAAAACAAAAAGATAAATGTTAGTACCCCGACCCAATACCTTAAAACTGGGTTAAAACAGGTAAAAAGAATAACTAAACAAAACTTTATTTCTTTCTTTCTGCCATTTTCTTTAATTTAGTTGGAGTCTTTTCTCCGACACAATTTCATTTTCCATCTTATTGCGGCCCCGCTGAACCACGCAAGAGGATGTTTTAAAACAAATTCTAAAAGCAAAGTAATAAGTTATGAACTCATCGCGATCTCTCACAACGGGTCATCATTCATGCATGCTCTGCACGATGCAGGTAGACTCGTTTATCTGCTGAGCCCCACTTCATTATTCCGGCTGAATGTTTTATGATCGCTCACTATTTCTAATTGAATGTGTGATGAAAAATGTTTTGTAACTGTCCGTCTAGTTTGTGCGAAGTTTGTTGGTAATCTCGCCACAACTTTCAGATCTCCCGGGAGTGAAGAGATGTCGGGTTGATGGCCACATTTAAATCCGGTCATCAAAGCTTGAAATGGACCACAGTTGTAATAAATGTTATTTAGATATTCTTGATTTTCAGTGAGTATGTAGGTACGCCATAGACTACAGCTACGTCAGCCAAATAGATTCCTCTCCTCCGTATTATCGCTCAGAGCTCCGATTACATTATTTCCTCCTCTTCAAAGCAATAGACGGAATCGTAACGGGAACAAAATAAATTCCTAATCCAATATTAAGAAAAACAATGATCAGCAAAAAGGTTCTTTCAATATTTAATGGCCGCTTACGGGATTGGGATCATGACTCGAGTATCTCCATCAAATCAACTCGAACGACTTAAATGAAACAATTAAGATTGAACTGAATCGACTTGTGAACTTTGCCGAGTGGGCTCCGCCGGCCCCTCCCAAGCCGAGCCCATTAGATTCTTTATAAAACAATTTATGAAATCTTCTCAACTGCGGCTAATCAATTAAGATCGATTTCCAGTAATTGCTTTATGCTCGTCCCCACCACGTTAGTTTCAGTGTTGGTCTGAAGTTTGCTCGTAATTATACGTTCGTACAGCTACAGACGTCCTTTGTGCAGGAAGTTCACGTTTGCCCAGTATGAGAATTTCTTTTGTGGCAGCAATCTCATTCCGATAAAAGATTCGACCTTTTGAGCAACACACGGCCAATATACGGCAATTTGGTATACGTCGCAACTGGAAAATACGATTATGATCTTTTACGACCTAAATAATGCTGCAAACAAAGAAAATATCTTTAGATCTTGAGTAGAAAACGAATGTTTCACAACACTGGATGCGAACAAAAACAACGCAATTTTTCGTCTTTGACATACAATTTCACTTTGCTAAGCTATCAATAGCAGCCAAAATTCTTTAATGTCTCCCGAGGTATTTGCTCTGCGCATAATATAGTACTTACTGTACACAGCAGCCGCACATAGTATTCCATTTAGTCCCCATTCTCGTAGTGACACGCTGATGGATGGATATTTTACTCCAGTTTTGCGGTCCGCCCCAACAGCCACGTACCTAATACACAACTCTGATATGTAAGACCCCAAATAATTTAACATTACGCTACTAAGAATTTATACCATAACAATTTGTTCATGGTCGTCTAATTATGTAATATTCAGTTCAACTATTTATATTAATAGTCTATAATGATTTTGCTATTCA
The DNA here is from genome assembly GCA_958449745.1 of Ochropleura leucogaster. Classification (NCBI taxonomy): domain Eukaryota; kingdom Metazoa; phylum Arthropoda; class Insecta; order Lepidoptera; family Noctuidae; genus Ochropleura; species Ochropleura leucogaster. The sequence goes on from OY288208.1 coordinate 19,308,877, forward strand.
ATGATGCGTTTACACGAGGGTGTAAGCTAGAGGAGCATCGAGGGAAATATCGAAGGTGGTGTTATCTTTCGTAGAACCTAGCCTCAATATGGATTCCGTAAGAATGTCGGGAAAAGCGTTAGAGACCTTTATTAAATGATGGGAATCATCAAAAGGGCTAAACCCTTCCGAGAAGTTTTTTATCTCACTCAGATTTCCCCCGTGAGAGTTCCTGATTAAACTAATTTCGGAAAAAAAAAATAATCTCTCCGCGTTCGTGGAGTACTTCCATTTTTTATCTTTCGTGGGAACCCTTTTAAATCTTCAGAGTTTTATCATTACTTTAATTATTTTAAAAGATACAGAGCCATTGATTATATGAAGCGTAGCCTTTATCTGAGTCGTGAGATGTCAGGACCAGTCGCGCTTGGCTGCCTTCCATCTGCAAATTGCCAAGCGATTAAAGTGCTTACTCAAGTTTAATTCTTTGATTATAGAGCAGTCGAAAGTTTGCTTCTAAACAGCAGTTGAATAAACCGACTTACATGTTCGTGGGAGATCGGGATTTTAATCAAGATAATTAGAATATAAGAAGTTTGGAACTTTCGCTATTTAATTGTCACATTACAGTCTCGGGTTGATGACGTTGAATTAAATTACTTTGGTACTGACTAATTTATTTTGGAGAAGAATTAAGTTCTAGGAGCGAGTTTGTGAGACAAACATTTTGTGATAGTCAGGGACTGAGTTACGCAATGGAGTCGTGTTATAAATGGGTAGAAAAACCGTTGAGAAACTTCAATATCAGCAGTACGCTCGTATTGTCACGTGGGGTGGCTCAGCGGCTGCGTGCTTATATTTCTTACGTTATTTGTTTTTTCATTCAAATTGTAGCTATCAGTATAAACGTTTCAACGATACGTCACGTTCCTTTTCTTGAGCTAGAATTCAGCTTAGCGTAGTCCGAAACGCATCATTAATCAAAGTGCTAACAAATTACAAGAAACACCACTATTACCATAAACAAGTCTCAGCAGTTCGGAAGCGCTCCAACATGCTCCAAGTATCCACTTTCAAAGTCAAAGTATCCATATTACCGTCTCTCTCCGCCAACCCCCCCCCCCCCACGCAGTGCCCCGTGGCCTCACCCCCAACCCCGCACGGCCGTCGGCTATAATTTGGCGGCGGTCACGAAGAAGCACGCACGCAGCACCTCGCAAGCCACCGCCGGAAGTTGTTCGAAACTTTTCGTTCATACACGCCCTGTGTGTTTATTGGTAAATATTGTGGAAGAATGTTGATGAGGAGGTGGCGAAGGTTGTTTGTATGGTTATTTGAGGAAAAATACAGTATATATTTTCATGTTAAATTCCATCAAGGAAACGGCAAAACGTGTATTGTGTATTGCATCTTAGTTATCGAAAGACGTCAATGAGATCACTTCTAAACTCTCGTATGCACAAGAACACAATTCCATCCAATCATCTTCCTTTAATGATCAAATTCCTCCAATCACGTCAAAGCCGCAAGGGTAGGATCATAATAATCCAATAGCTCCTCAATATTACTCCCGCGGATGAGTACAAGACGTCCGGCCGTTGATTAAAATTGATGAATAAAGTTACCGCAAGTATTGAGTGCGGGTAGTCGGGCGATGTTCAGATAATCATGTTTAAACCACCTCTTGTGATTGGAGACTAGTATAGGTAGCGTTTAGGATCGATTATTGAGGAGATGATGAAGAGTATCTTGTACATATTATTTGTACTGTGGTTATATGTTGCAGTTCTCATGTAAGTTGATCGAGATTTTTGTCTGGACCTTAAGGCGAGGCAACAAGCTAATCTTTAGGTATTCGCAGAAGTGAGGCTAGCTGAATACTAGGCATGGTCTGACACAAGTACACGACAGTACTGCATCGAAAGAATAGAAATAGGGTCGAAAATATTTCGGCGTTTGATTTTATTTGTCCGCCAAAATGTAGGTCATTTTTCAGTTAAAGTTTTAGATATCTCTTTTGTCTATACAATTTCCTTTGTTATAGATATAAAAAATATGATGGTTGTCGCTGAATAAATTGAGAATTTCGAGAAGAAAAAATTTTTTTTCTTGGTCTTTTTAAACATTTTTTTTTTCGTAGTACTAGACCAGTTTTGTAAACTTATTTTCTGTAACTCTTTACTTAATGTATTGGACTATACACGGTATTTTTTTTGGCTAGTGGCATGAACAGATACGGCTAACTTTGCGACGAAAATCTAGACGTTTTACGAAGTGTTTGTTTTGTACAGCGCCTTAAAAGAGACCTTTGAGTTTGTTTCGGCTGTTTCTTTTGAGAGTAGTCGGGTACGTAAAACCGGTTTCATCTTGTTTAAAAAAAAACGACGTGTAAAAGTGTTTTGTTTTTTTTAATTTTGGATACTAGCAAAATAAATATCATTTATTAGTATCATTTACACACAGGCATGGAGATATAAATCAGCAAAGAGATGGTATTTCAGGTTATGATCGAGAAACCAATCGATTTGACACAACAAAACAATACAGTAATAATGACAACCATAACATTTTTTTTTATTTTTTTAAGAAACGTTGCCCCACACTAGGAATTTCTCCAGTATCGTGGGTGCGTTTACAAACATATATTATGAAGTCACATACACAAACAGCCAGACCCGAAACAACTATCTGCAGGTCATACAAATATCTGTTCCGTGTGGGAATCGAACCCGCGACACGCAGCGCAGTAGTCGATCGCTCAGCCACTATTAGTAGTATGTTTTATTGTTGGTAACTAATAATTGCGATAGTTACTTTTGGACTAAAACGTAATGTTTAATAACAAAAGCTATAATATTATAACAATCATTGAAACTCTCGTGACACAAATACATCGATCAGTCTCCGACCACCACAACACCGGTCCTCATTACGTATTCACGTCGTCTACTGCGCAATTTCTTTTAATTGCCATAAGCGATTAAATACATAAAACAGTTGTTAGTGTCAATTACGTGTCACTAACCGACGCTTCTGCGATATAAACGGTTGTTATACAACATGATGATAGTTTAAATAATAACACCGTGCTATTTTATTACCCGAGTGATATAAATGACGATATTAAGTTAATTAGTTGGGACCGACTGGATTGTCCTCCCCAAACTATTAATTGAACCGCCCATGTAGACGGAAAAAGTGCAAGTTTTGGGATTGCCCCCATTGAGCATTAGTGGTGAATGCAATTTAAGAAAGAACAATGCTGAACAAATTAGTCAGGGCGTGGTTGCTTATCCTGCAATTGTGTTTAGCGCGCTAAGGGTGTCGATAATTGTCCATTTAATCACTTTCATTCATAAACTTAGTTTATTAGAAATTATAATAATAAAACATGAAATCCTTACTAATATTATAAAAGCTAAAGTGAGTTTGTTTGTTTGTTACTTCTTCACACCCAAATGGCTGAACCGATTTTGATGAATTTTGGTACAGAGGTTGGGACCCTGGACATGGAGAAGGGCTATTTAAAAAAAATTGGTATATGAGAGAACAATTAGAATTGCTATTGCAATAAATAAGGCACAAGGGTAAAAACTACAGGTAGCAGGTATTGCAAGTACCTACTACCTGTAGTTTTTACCCTCACGAAAGGGGAACTGTGTTACCCCGAATTTAACACGAGCGAAGTCACGGGAAAAAGCTAGTTATTTAATATAGTTTAGATGTACAAAAGCATTTCTCTTCTCTTGTAAAGGACCAAATAGCGTCTAGTTCCTGAATTTAGTGAATTGAATTGGCATGACATCCACATATCTGTATGATTGTATGGAGCACGGAGCCGGGCTTGTTTTGTCACCACGCTATTGTTTATCTAGTCAAAGGTCTCAGAGGTACGCAGCACCGACTTCGGGAATATCCGAGTGTCTTTGTAGATAGGATGCCGATTCATAACCTCAATTGTACAATGGCGTTTCTATTGATATTATATTAGGATAGCTTGGAAGCAAGCGCTAGTGTTTCTGATTGATTAGTTTCATTGGCTTGCTTCGTGCTGAATACGTAATCGTCTTCATATTAGCTGTATAGATCCAATAAGCCTTCTAAGAGGAGGTGGTGGTGAGGGTTCCAATGGGTAGTAGTGTGTTGTGGAGGTCAGATAAGCAGTAGTTCCATACTGGTGTACAGCTGCATCTGGTAAGACTAAACCAATACTTAGTTGGGATGATAAGCTGCTGAGTATTTAAAAAAAAAAAACTGATTTTTGTGCAAACGATTTAAGATGAACAATGGTGGTCCTAGAGCTCATAATACAATATCTTAACCAATTCATACCTCTGTGAACTGACGTGGACTCAGGAAATGACGTGTCCTGCAAACAATGGAATCAGAAAACTGACAATGACCTGAACATGAAAACGACATTATTAGATTTTGCTCGCGGCTTCGCTCGCGTTAAATTCGGGGTAACGTAGTTCCCCTTTTCTGATTTGCAGGTACTTGTAGTTTTTGACTTTGCGCCTTACTTAATGTAATAGCAAAGCTTAGTTTTCCCTTGTCTTCCCTCTTTCACCCTCAATTCGCATTTTTGTTAAAAAAATTGCCTATGTCTTCAGGGTGCCAACTATCTCTGTACCAAAATTCATCAAAATCGGTTTAGCCATTAAGGCGTGAAGACGTAACAAACAAACTCACTTTCGATACACAAAATATCAATGTCTCTATAAAACCCCAACTTTACATTCAAATTTGTTATATAGTACTATAAACTGTACTAAATGTCTTTCTATCTATCTGATATAACATTTACTGAAGGTATCGGCCTGGTTTAAATTACACCCCAATACAGGTACAGTCACGTGCGCCAATATGTGAACACTTTTCAACTTTTCAAAGTGATTGTCCCCTGCAGTCCTACCTACTGATTCAAATTTCATGGATTTGAATAGTTTTTTTTTGGTACTAACACATTTTTTTGATCTAAAACTGATTTAGAATAGCGAAGTTCAAAGTTACGTTAAAGCTATCGCTAAAATCGCTTTTAAAGTTAAAAAGTATTTACATAATTATGCTAGTGACTGTACACGCTTGGGAGGGTTCCCACGCGTGTAACTTTATTCTCTCGTAACGAGAACAAAAGGCTTCTTGTATCAAGGTTATGTTATCAAGTATCTAAGATGTTGTTCAATTTACTAATTTCTTAAGGCTTAAAACCGACTAGGACCAACTCTAGTTCGGACGGCAATACTTGCCTATGAACTTGTGAAGAAGTGTTTCTAGATCTTGCTAATCCAATCAAAACTGTAGTTTTACTCAAGGTATTTCGATTTCATCACCCACACTAACGAAACTAAATCACACCATCACACACATCAATCCAAAAGCTCATTGATTTCTTACCTATCCACACGTCCTGGCTAGTCGGTCAAGGCCTCTCACCCCCCCCCCTTCCTCCCGGCCCTCCGCCCTCCACACTGAATAACAGCTAATAGAGGGACCGCGATGAGCCACTGTATCAATCCGATTTATTTCGTTATTAGTCCGCCCTCCGTGATAAGAATTACTTGTACAAGTCCATAGCGATTTATATTGCCGACTACGCGTTTCCACGCCGTATATATTTTATAAAAGGTAATAGCCAAACTTCAGCCAAGTTTCTGAATGAAACGATTTTGTAACAGTTTGTTAATGAATCTGATCGGGCGAAGTTGCGGGATAATGTCTGAGAGGCTGGAGTTTGTGAATGCGTATTCTTGTGAGGCAGATTTTTTTTGTAAGCCTTGTAATGGAAAATTAAAGTGCTGTCAAGTGAAAGCGATGAAATGGAAAATCGGTGGGAAGATACCTTAATTTTGGATGCTCGATGATAACTTAACTTTAATATCAGATTATGAAGTTACGCATTATGGAAAAATATAAGAATATTAAACTCAGTTATCTTTTAGCGTCATATTTACAAAAAACGATCTAAGTAATCTTTTTGAACCGCTTATAAAGTGGTTAAAAGTAATTCTTTTTAACCACTTATAAAGTTATTAAAAGGATTACCTACTTAAATCGTTTTTCAACTACATAATAATCAAGATAGAACGTAGATCTGCAAATTAGTTAAACACTATATTGGCCATAGTGACGCTCAAACTGAAGACAACTAATTAATCAAGTCACAGCTAATAAATGAAAATCAAATAAAGAATACAATGCAAAATGACACATTTTCCTGTATCCATAAAGTGTTTGTTTACTGAATTTTGGTTTCTGATTTGTTTCACCTAGTGTTGTATTTGAGCTGGCCAATGTGCTGAGGCAACACAATTCTAATAATATGGGTAAATGGTCATAATAAACAATTTTGTCCTATTAAAAAATATTATACTTAATGACATTAATTATAATGACTGTAGGATTCGACGTCAGGTTTTGATTGATTGTTGAAATATTAATGTTATTTTTACCAGGCAACGATATTTCCTTCTAAAAATCTATGTTCTTTTTTGGTATAGAAATCTTCAGTTACTTTATTTCCATTCAAAATAGTATGTACCTACTAGCTAGCGTCTGCGGCTTTGCCTTCGTGTTACCGGAAAAAAAGTATCCCATGTGTTATTCTAGACTATAGTCTACCTCTGTGCCAAATTTCATCAAGATCCGTACAGCCGTTTTGACGTGAAAGAGTAACACATATCCATACATCCTCACAAACATTTGCATTTATTATACTAGTAGGATATGTATTACAATCATCTACCACTGCTTTATCCATAAAAAATCGTCGTAGATTTTCTACTAGAATATTGTAAAATTGTATCCTCGCAAAATTAATAAACTTTAAAAACATCTGCGTGCTACTTCGAAACAATCCCCAGATTTCAAACAAAAACATGCATTGGCCCGCGCATACTTCAATTTGCCATGTTCACCACTAGAGGGCACTACAAACGATTCCGTTCCGATTATTTCTAGAACAATTTCATTGGCTCTCGATCTGCCAGCACCGATGTTACAACCGGCTTAATGGGAAATAGTTTAAGTGTACGTTGCTCAACCCAGCTATTGTATTCAGAGCTGTATTTTTAGTACATACATCCAGATTTTGTTCCGCAGGATTGAAATAAAAACATGAGCTTGTTTGTTGATTTTTATGGTTTGTGATGTTATGTTGTTGTTACAATTACGCCCAATAAGTTTTTCGTGATCCACATTCACCTAAAACAACATCAAAGATCACAAACTCCATTATTTTGGAGACCAATTCTTAATCATCAACATCCCATGTCATATGGACCTCACTAAACACATCTATCAAACTACGAACATAATAAATACAAACACCTGGCTCCAGGTTAATCAAAATTTCAATCGCATTTGCATTGAGACCAACAACAGACGAGTTTATTAGAGTTTCAGCCGGTGATTTATAATGATTGGCCGCTGTCGAAGCAAATATCGGGAGCGTCTCGCCCATAAATGTCACAATCCATTACGCCGGCCGAATGTCCACATGAGTACATTCGGCCGGAGACTCGACATGGTTGGTTTATGGACGAAAAAACGCTGACGAAACCGTTTGTTGGGCGGTGATGAGATATACGTGGAGGCGGGAGTTTTGTGCGACTATTTGTTGCGAGTCGACACTGTCATGAATATCTGTGGTTTTGATATTCGGCTTTTTTTGAAAAAGAATTTATAAACCCACGGTCCCAAGTTCTATAGAGGACTTTACAATCATAGATTAAGGCAGAAACTTTTTGTCTATTATCAATTCAACCTATTATCCACAGCAATTGTAAAGCGAAAGCTAGTAGTTGAAATAGTTCAGGATTAATACAACCAATTTCAAGCTAAACACAGTTATCTAAAATCACGGAATTCCCAAACAAATGAGCTCATGCATATAGAACGGGAGCCACTTCCTACACGTATCGGCTTTCAATTATAAATCAGCATTGTTACCGAAATGCTCTCTGGTGGTGTCCATGGCACGGCTTCGGTTTAATTAAACCATGTGACGCAGCACTCCGGCGCCACATTACAGCCACTATCTCAGCTGGTAAATGACGCGGAGGCGACGCCGAGCACGGTTCTGCGCAACTAGTGCAACAGTATCTGTATATCGATGATAACTTACTAACTTTACGTAATATGAGGTTACGTAAAGATGCTATTTTATAATAATGAGAATGTCGTCTTGGTAAACTAACAACTTTTGTCTTGGGTAAAGGGGTTTTTAAAGTAGTTCTTTTTTGGTCTATGTTTGTGGTAAATCAATGGGAATTTAAAACAGCCGAAAAGCCTGTCGTTATTTATATCGGGTGAATTTCAAGAGGTGTACCAATCAACATAATGACTACCCACTAGTGTTTGCAAATTTTTAAAGTATCGTCATGACATAATTTAGGAAACTTCAAAATATCAGAGCTCCTGTGAACAAAATCCAAAGCCATAAAAATCTCTCCCGCCATCAGCAGAACATCGATATAGTTTGCCGACCGGCAGCACTAGAAGGCGCATCGCCATCACTCACCTCGGGGCTGTACAAAATGCGCTCGCTTCCCAAACATAAACTGAATGTTAGTGTTCCTATGTCCACATTTGTTACACTTCCTGTTATTTTATTGTTGTGGTTCAACTTCGTTGTAGCTGTCTTTACCAGATACTCTTGGCATACACTGCTGTTTTTTCTCTTAATCATAAGTTATATAATAACTGGCGTTTAGGTTCACATATTTGTATTTTCCATACATTTATGAGAATTCCCAGAGCGAAATATAGCATTATACTAAAATTATTCACAGCAGCATGTAGTAAAGTATTTGAAATTTATAATACTCAGGAGACGAGTCTATTACAATACCGGAAAACTAAGTCACACCAAAAAAACGATATCAACAAAATAGGTATGTTTCCAAGCCCGAAAACTTTGCTAATTGGAACACCGTATCCCGTTAACCAGTGAAGGTATTCCTATCGAAGAGGTTGTTAAGGTTTCAGGCGCCCGGTCGACAGGCTGTTTTTGTTTATTTATCATCACGGTCAAAACGCGGATTTTTAATCAAAATTTCTAGGAAATATTAATTAGTTTCCAATGCATACATACATTAGAGTCTAATGTACTTATGATTTGAAAAGAATACTGGTACGTGAATGTAAATGGTTCGGTGTGGACGTCGTTGATATTAACTTTGTATTACGGTCGAAAATTCATCTCTTTAGTTCATTATATGAAACTACTAGCTGTGCCCAGCGGTTTCACCCGCTGCTCACTTAGGGTTATGAAAAATAGATGTTGGCCGATTCTCAGACCTACCCGATATGTACACAAAATTTCGTTTAAATCGGTCCAGCCGTTTCAGAGGAGTATGGGAATGAAAACTGTGACACGAGAATTTTATATATTAGACTAGCTGTGCCCCGCGGTTTCACCTACTGCTCACTTAGGGGTATGAAAAATAGATGTTTGCCGATTCTCAAACCTACTGAATATGCATATAAAATTTCATAAGAATCGGTCGAGCCGTTTCGGAGGAGTATTTTATATATTAGATATCAATAATTAACATACATTTTATATATAACATAAAATCTATGTATGAAAGCCTACTATAATATTAATCACTACCGTGAAGATAAAAAGGCTTGGGATTAAGGCGCTGTACAAAGCAAACTCTTCGTAAAACGTCTAGTTTTTCGTCGCAAAGTTAGCCGTATCTGTACATGCCACTAGCCAAAAAAAAATTACCGTGTATTAGTTCAATACATAAAGTAAAGAGTTACACAAAATAAGTTTACAAAAGTGGTCTAGTACTACAAAAAAAAATGTTTAAAAAAGACCAAGAAAAAAAATTTTCGTCTCGAAATTCTCAATTTTTTCAGCGATTTTTTTATATCTATAACCAAGAAAATTGTATAGATATATATATTTTGGCGGACATGATATTCAAATAAAATCAAACACCGAAATATTTTCGATCTTATTTCTATTCTATCTCATTGATATATTTTGTGAAAAATTACTCATTTTATTTGTTTGTTGTGAATTTGAGGACCATGTGGGTCATTAGCTTTGTTTTTTTATAACCGACCTACACTAATGTCTTTTCTTGGTATTGGTCGTCGTGTCATTGAGCCTTGGGTCATGAGTTGAGCTACACGATAACTGACAAATGGTTGCACTGGCTGGACAGGTCCACTCAAATCTGTTTGACTCTTTCTTAAAAAGACCATCTCAGACACTAGTCTGTATAGTCTTATATAATAAGTTGACCAAGTTTTTTGTCTGGATTTTGTAAAAGACCTCTGAGTTTGTTTCGGGTGTTTCTTCTCAGAGTAGTCAGTACGAATGCAAAACACCGGTCTCATCTAGTTTAACTGTTGGTCTACTTAAAAAAAAACTTTATTTATCATTTATAGTAATTATTTGAAATATAAGACGAACACCGTAAAAATATGCTTTAAAAAACCGTCTGGAAACTAAGTAACCGCTTTTTCAATATTATTTTTTATCTAAAATTATGGCATAAAATGAAATTAAAATATTCTTTACTCTATTTAACAAGTTTTGGATCACTTAAATTTGCGATCGTTATAAAACAATATTTTTAACTTGAAAGAAATACTTTCAAATATTTTAACGTTATTTTATAAGAACTTAATTTGATGTGTGGATATTAAGAAATCGCTACAGTTCAAGACTGTTGTGTGTATTTTAAAAATGTGTTGTTCAAATATTGTTATCATCTGTATTAAGAGTCATAACTAAACCTTAAAAAATCAAAACAAAAGTTTGGAGTACCTAAGTAATCTTTTTTTTACGTATGGGAAATCATCAAATAACTTCCCTCGCTCTGGGCGGAGTGGGGGAGAACTTATACATAGAATAAAACCCACCCATGTTCCTTCTTTTGCCCTTTATGTTCCAGGGCCGTGGTATCTCTTTCGAACAACCCTCAACCCCGTAAGCACGTAACGTTAATACGATAATTTTAAAATTATAAAAACTTGCGTCACGTTTCTCAATATTAAGAAAGTATTTATTGTAAATATGGTACTGATTATGCTAGTTTTAAGTAATTTAACATAGATGTTAAGGAATAATTGTGTTTTCGATTTAAAAATCGTCGGATTTACTTTACGTCAACACCACGCTCGTGGTATGCACTATTCTCTGTTCAATAAATCCCTACCTTAATTTTGCAAAGATTCCTTCTCATTACGTTATTTATTCAAAAATAACAAAATACTAAGATCTAGTTATATTTCTCAGAAACAAAAATCCCTTTTTATGATTCACACAATAACTGGTTAACACTAAATAAAGCAATTTTGATTTAACAACGCTATTTTAAACAAATCTTACAGAAACTGTAGAAATAAAGCATCCAGTAACTGGACCGCAGGCTGCGCGCCCTTTAACACAATAAACCCTTTTTTAATGATCAAAGATAAGGGCAGTCACAAAATTTTTAATAACCATAAAATTTGGTCCTTCGCTCCAAGGTTCCGTACGTAAGGACCAGGAAATATCTGATGACGTCATAAAGTATGTATATGTGTATCTTTTAATTTAAAATATACATGAATAGTTGGATATAATGGCAACATTCGTTTTGTAGATTTAGTAGATGCAATTTTTAATGCAACGTATGCGTTAGAGACTGTGGTAGTAAGCCAGGGTATGTAAAAATGAAAAACATGGAATTGAAATAAACATTACGAAGAAGGCTTCCAAATTTTGGGAAACAGAGCTCGGATTATTAATGTCGAAATTATCACAAAAAGAAAACAATTTATTTGTGGCTTTCAACTAGGTTGAAGTACAGTTGATAGCCTTAAGGGATGCAAGTGATTTAATTTAAAAATAGAACAGAATATAAAGTTAAACTCATATCGTAGAGTGCTCTTCTCTGTCGAAATAAATAAAAGAGGTGCCGACATAAATAATGCATTTGTTAGTGATGACATTCTTGTAAACGTGTCGTTGTTATTCTGAACTTAAATGCTTAGTCCACTCTTAACACGTTCACTGCGCCATCATTTTCAAAGAACTTTCAGCTGGTGCTTTGGAGACCTAAAAGATCTCGAAACTAATCTGCCCTTTGGTGCGTTTGAGACCTAATCAGTCTCCTAAAAATAAAGTTTTGAAAATAACTTATATCTTCGAGAAAACCAATGACATATATTTTAAAGTTTATGTGGGTGAAAGATAGCCTATTGCTCTATATTTTGCTAGGTTCGCACGCAGTTATGACATTTGAATAAACTATAAATACCAAAAAAAAATTAGGTATCGATTGTATCTCGTACCGCAACCGAAGATAGTTCAGTATGTGTAGTAAGTAGTGATGGGAATAAAATAATATCTCAGTTGTCGATTGAAAAAGTTTTATTAAATTTTTATATTCAATTCTTATTTCAATATAATCAATCACAACAAATCAATATAAAACAAAAACAGGATTAATTCCTAGTGCGGGGAATTGTCTTTAATAAAAAAAAAAAAAAAAAAATCAATCAATCAAAATCTGAATCACTGTCATTATTAGCCAATGGGGGGCAAATTTGAATATTATCCAAAACAAATATTTTACTGGACGATGTAGCGTTATAATCCGGTGTTGATTTTTCGTTGGCAACCTCACCAAAACAAATAGATTTTCTACACGTTTTTCTTCTAAAATCACTCATTGTTAATAAAAAGTAATCAACACGTACACGACGTATATACGCGAGTGTTATTTCCAAAACGTGCGCGCGACCTCCCACGTCGATGCTAGGACAACACTAACACGAGTCACGGAGCGCCCACCTTCCTCTCTTGCGTCTACGAGGCCTATGATTCCACGAGTATCGACATATCTCCTAACGCAAGAAATGAAAATAATTATAGTACTGTGCGTTAGGGACCTAATCAATCTCTAATTTATTTTTTAATGTCTTTAAATTCAGTTTTAAGTAGAAAGCAAATATGTATATTTGTCTTACTCATACATAAAGAACTTTACAAGTTAGATCCTCCCGCAAAGAGTGAAACAACACGATTTTATTCAACGCACTATAGAAAAGTCCTGCAAGAGATCTGATAGATCTCGTAATGCAGCGAACGTGTTAAGAAAGGATTATAATAAAGCTTCTAGTGTCATTGAGAGCTTCCGTTCCAAAGAAACACGAACTGAAAATACTAATAAAACAAATTCCATTGGTTGTGTGTGCAGCCAGCACCCAGCGGGGGTTTCCGTTCAATAAAAAGCGGGTCAATGCCACGGAAGTGATTGATAGCGTGTCCGACTATTAGTAACACAAACCGCATCCACGTGCCTTCCCTCCCCGATGTGCTAACGCCCTTAAAATCAGCCCTAAACGCCCGAAATAATCCACTACCACTGAACCAATCACCCGTCGACGTTATAATTTAACACAACATCCATCGCTGCGCTAGTACGCCACATGTTTATACCATCGCGTACTAAAGCAGCGCAGTAAATCGGTCCGAGGGTTTAAAGTGTCGTTATAATTTACGAGGTGCGACGCGGTGGTCCCAACGGTGGAATTTATTCATGGCGGTAATAAAATCTGTCGTTGTGTCCAGGGAGAGAGTCCAGGTTAATTCCTTTTTGAAATTCTACTGCGAATAGAACTTGGAAGTTTTATCTGGCCTTGGAGCGGAGTATGTTAGTGGAGCTCATTTGATATTTACACACTGTAGGTACGTTTGTGTGCAGCTCTAGAGTTGTTTTCTTTATGCAGTTTGCATTCTGGTAGAGTTACTAAAGACATTTATATGATACTAATATGCGAGCTATGACTGAAAATGTATGTTTGGTATAATTTGGTGCACGCGTGCAATATGGAACGTGAGTGTATAAAAATGTTGCGCAGTAAAATATGACACTAAAATTGAACGATATTTCGAGTATGAATTTTAAGTTCAAAGTCGGCTCACTAACTTAATAATAGCTCATTAATTCTGCTCAATTTTAACTGGATTCTGTCGTCAGTTACCAAAACTTAGCATTACCCCCCAAAGGTCGGGTCGGAATAAACTCGGCATCAACTTAATTCTACTTTTAAGTTACTCACTTAAAACTTCAAGTTAAGCTTAAATTAATAAAAGCTAGTATCATCCGAAGCTTGCAAACTCTCAAAGTCAAAATAGACTGTTCCAATTAATTAAAATGTCCATTTTTTATTAGCTTCAAAAAATCTAAATTGAATACAAATGTTGGTCTTGTGTTATAGTTTAGAAGGCTATAGTTTATTTCGGGTGATATTCATTCGTTGGTATATTTATGACATTATTTAATTCTGTCTGTCTATCAGATGTCGAGTTTAATTTCGAAGTGAAATTGATTCTAGCCACAAATAGGTTTCTGACTCGGCTATGGCAAGTAATTTGGTTGGTAGCATTAATATTTTTTTATTGTTAACGCGATGAAAATTGCCATTGCCTACTTTAATTTAAAATAAATAACTTTCTATTTTAGAAAACTGTGAATTGTTGAAAAAAAGTTATCTTTTCTGTCTTGAAATTCTATTTATCAGACATTGTGTAACTTCATCCTGAGCAATATTCATCATAACACATCATCCCGGTATCATGATAGACCGATGACATCATCTTATTCTGTTACAGTATCGGCGAGGCATGTGCGCTCTCTGGCGCAGCGGCGCGGCTCGGCCCCGCTCACCACACACGTGACCGCACCCCACCGCCGCCATGGCGCCACACGTAGCACTCTTCCTCATCCTCTGCCTTGTCCACTGCGACACCAAGCAGCTGCTGCAAGATAAACTTGGTAAGTCTTTTTTTGAAATAATATTACTTGAAGTTATGTGTTGACGTTAGATTAAACGAAGTTTGTTCTAGATTTTTGGACAATCAGAACATTATACTACAATACAAAACGCACGCCATTAATCATTTGTGCAACTACATCATGTTACATTCATAAGAAGCTTCCAACTGAAACTTGTTTGTTATTTCATGAATAAAATGTCAGGAAGAGTAATCTTTCCCGTCCACATAAAACTTCGCTAAACATTCATACGGTCTGCTGCAGAATGCGCAAATCCCGACTTGATAGTAGCACATTAAGTTCACGTAATGCACCCAGCACCGGGGACTACGGTACTGAATGGAGCGAGGCGCTCTCAAATCTCATTAGGAACAACAAATTTATACCAGCTTGGAACGTAATGGAGATGTTTTGTCCCAATGCGCCGGATGAATGCAGAGTGACTGCTTTAAAAAGTTAGTAGTTAATGGGGTTAAGGCTTCACCGTAGGGATATAATCGTTGACACTAGTTTGTTTCATCAAAGTGAAAACCTGTAATCAATGGTTAATTTATTACTAGTAGTAATTTTACAGTGCTACGCTGTCAGGCTTTTAGAGTTCTAAAGCTTTTGGAATAGTTGTGCTCACCTAACAAGTATATGTAATTCAGTAACGCAATTTAAATAAAAACTATACTATTCACTTAAAAAATAAAGTAATTTTCAATGAAATACAAAAGGTAAACATGTTTTCTACAACATTTGAAAACAAAACTTAGAGCTACTTTATCGCCCTACGACTTTCCAACAAGTTCCAAACATTCCAATTAAAGGAGTGGAGTCAGATCATTTGACTGTCGTTCCTTAAAACAAAAACTTGGTTGATTCTGACTAAAAGCGTTTAAAAGCCATAAAAAGGCTGGTCGTCGCAGACGGTTCCGTGCGAGCGATCAAAGGCAGCCCGTCACTACAAGTGCCACGCTCCACGTACGTGTACAGCTAGTATAGCGTAGCATGTGCTCACATGTGGCAGTCACACTACGAATGGGAAACCGCGACGGTGTATTAGATCTTGGTTGTATTTTTTTTACATTTTTAAGTAAATATAAATCGCTTTAAGGCTTCATAGGAAAATAAACTCTTATCGCTATGAGACTTTTAGTCTCCAATTTTAGTATTAAAATCTTTTGAAATTATCAATAAAAATATGCGTTGTTGTCACAGTTTTTTTAGATCGGGGACAATGCAAACACTTTCTATTTGATCAGAAATGTTGACCTGATTTCATTTCATAAATGACAATAAAATAGTCACAGCAAATAGTCCAATCTATCACGAATATCTGCGACGAAGGCAAACACCAAAAAAGCCCGTCCGAATATATTTGGAATGCGTAGCGTTTGACGTTCTGGGCACGTTCCGCTACTCTTATGGGGATAACGCGTGATCATGGCGAATATCATGCGAGGATGCAATTTGCTAGGTTTTTTGCCCTTTTAGATATTTTGGTAAGGCGCCGACTTTGCGATTCCCCCGCGACGTAACGAATAGTTGTTTAGATGCGGGGCATGTGGAGGTCGCAGCAGTCCGCTCTGATGCCGCTTGCCTCCGCCGCACGCCTGTGACAGATCACTCACGTCCATTAAGATATTACGCACATAATGCCTACAGTTACAATCTCGTTCTCCACCATAACGTTTATGCGAATAGAATTCTTCAGAATCACATTAAGCTTTATGGGATTACAAAGGAGACTCGTATTAAACTCGGCTTGATGTATTAACATTGATTTTTTCGACTTCGGTGGGCGTAAGTTATTTGCAACCCTTGATGGGCAAAAAAGATTTAACTTTGCGTTTGTTTAATAGGCTCTGCCGATTCACAGGAATCGCCCACCGTTCGCCCATTATTGTTCTTAAACAAACTTAGAATATACACTGTTAATGCTATAATTTTGTAAAAACACAAATGTGATTTTAAACTAAAAAATAAATTCAAAAGTTTTCTTAGTGATCCAATTACAATTCATTGTTTTCTTTCAACGCTGAGTGTCTAATTGAACCAACTAAAAC